>CM053623.1:80314851-80334890 GCA_028646595.1 Phalanger gymnotis | reverse complement strand
GGGGGGGGGGTGGAAATGGGGAGAAAATCTGTAATTCAAACGCATGTGAAAATCAATGCTGAAAACTAAACATATTAAAAATAAATTAAAAAAAAGAAAAAAATTAAAAAAAAAACTTCACACTCTAATGCAGAAAGGCGGCAATACTAAATGCGTACTTTTCACATCATGATGCAGTAAAAATTATGTGTAATTAAGGGCCATGGAAAGATAGGCTAAAAATTAATTGGAAACTAAATAGTCTAGTCCTAAAGAATGAGGAGATCAAACAACAGATCACAGGAACAATCAATAATTTAGTAAAAGAAGAATAATAATGAAAGAACATACCAAAACTTATGAGATGCAGCCAAAGCAGTTCTTAGGGGAAATTTTCAATCTCTAAATGCTTACATGAACAAAATAGAGAAAGAGGATATCAATGAATTGGGCATGCAACTAAAAAAGCTAGAAAAACAACAAATTAAAAATGCCCAATTAAATATCAAGTTAGAAATTCTGAAAATCAAAGGAGAGATTTATAAAATTGAAATTGACAATTATTGAACTAATAAATGAAACTAAAAGCTGTTTGTATGAAAACATCAATAAAACACATGAACCTTCAGTTGATTTGATTAAGAAAAAGAAGGAAGAGGGGTAGAGTCAAGATGGTGGCAGGAAACCAGGGACTTGCTTAAGCTCCCCTCCCAAATCCCCCCAAACACTCATAAAAACGACTCTGAACAAATTCTAGAGCAGCAGAACCCACAAAATAGCAGAGGGAAACAGATCTTCTGCCCAGGAGAGCTTGGATGGTTGCCGGGAAGGGTCTATAACACAGTGCTGAGAGTGGAGGGCAGACCAGCATGGCCACTCTGGGATAGACCAAACCTAGAGTCAGCCAGCTGGAACAGGTCTAGGGGCCATGAAACAGTGAGCTGTGGCAGTTACCAGACTTCTCAACCCACAAACACCAAAAAGCAGGTTAGGTGGAAACTGTGGGATCAAGTTCAGAGCAGTCTGGTTGCCAGGTCTGGGTTTGGAGGGGGTCATGTAGTGGCGGTGATAGCAGCAGCAGGAAGCTCCTAAAGCTTCCTCCAGATCTCCAATGTCAGCGGCTTCCCAAGTCCCTGGCTCACACAGTGGGTGGAATCTAGCAGCAGATGAGAGCAAGAATGCAAGGAGTGATTTGTGAGCACAAAGGCAGATTCTCTCACTGCACCCTGCTTGGATCCGAATTGGAGTCCTGGTTGGCAGTTCTTGGGAGAGGAGGAGCTGTGCTGTAACAGAGCCTGGGGTGATGGTGGAGTGGAAGTACCTCTGAAAACAGCAGTGCTTGGACCCTAAAGCTTGGGACAAAGTACTCTCTGCTCTACAAGTAGTCATATCTTGACAAAAATCTCAAGGGTCAAGTAGTTGTCTGGGAACATGAACGGGGAGTTAAAATGAACTCAGACTCAAACTCAGACTCAAACTGAAACACTAGACTCCTTTTTGGTGACAAAGAAGATCAAATCATACAGCCAGAAGAAGTCAACAAAGTCAAAGAGCCTACATCAAAAGCCTTCAAGAAAGATGTGAGTTGGGCTCAGGCCATGGAAGAGCTCAAAAAGCACTTGGAAAAGCAAGTTAGAGAAGTAGAGGAAAAGTTGGGAAGAGTAATGAGAGTGATGAAAGAAAACCACGAAAAATAAGTCAAAGACTTGAAAAAGGAGACCCAAAAAATACTGAAGAAAATAACACCTTAAAGAATGGACTAACTCAAATGGCAAATGAGCTCCAAAAAGCCAATGAGGAGAAGAATGCCTTGAAAGGCAGAATTAGCCAAATGGAAAAGGAGGTCCAAAAGACCACTGAAGAAAATACTACCTTAAAAATTAGATTGGAGCAAGTGGAAGCTAGTGACCTGATGAGAAATCAAGATATTATCAAACAGAACCAAAGGAATGAAAAAATGGAAAACAATGTGAAATATCTCATTGGAAATACCACTGACTCGGAAAGTAGATCCAGGAGAGATAAAATAAAAATTTTTGGACTACCTGAAAGCCATAATCAGAAAAAAAGCCAAGACATCATCTTTCAAGAAATTATCAAGGAAAACTGCCCTGATATTCTAGAACCAGAGGGTAAAATAGAAGTTGAAAGAATCCACTAATCACCTCTTGAAAAAGATCCCAAAAAGAAAACTGCTAGGAATACTGTAGCCAAATTCCAGAGTTCCCAGTTCAGGGAGAAAATACTGCAAGCAGCCAGAAAGAAACAATTTGAATATTGTGAAAACACAATCGGGATAACACAAGATCTAGCAGCTTCTACATTAAGAGATTGAACGGCTTGGAATGTGATATTCTGGAGGTCAATGGAGCTAGGATTAAAACCAAGAATCACCTGCCCAGCAAAACTGAGTATAATGCTCCAAGGCAAAATATGGATTTTCAACAAAATAGAGGACTTTCAAGCTTTCTCAGTGAAAAGACCAGAGCTGAATAGAAAATTTGACTATCGAATACAAGAAAAAGAGAAGTATGAAAAGGTAAACAAGAAAGAAAATTCATAAGTGACTTACTAAAGTTGAAGGGTTTAGATGATGTATGTAATTCATGAGACCTTTCTCAGTAATAGGGGAGTCGAAGGGCATATAGACGAAGGGCACAAAATGAGTTGAATATAAAGGGATGATATCTAAAAAATGAAATAAATTTAAGGGATGAGAGAGGAATATATAGAGAGAAGGAGAAAGGGAGAGATAGAATGAGGCAAATTATCTCACCTAAAGGTGGCAAGAAAAAGCAGTTCTGTAGGAAAGGAAGAGGGCGCAGGTGAGGGGGAATGAGTGAATCTTACTCTCACCAGATTCAACTTGAGGAGGGCATAACATACGCACTCAATTGGGTATCTTACTCCACAGGAAAGTTAAAGGAGGGGGATCAAAAAAGGGAGGATAATAAAAGGGAGGGAAGATAGGGGGAGGAGGTAATCAAAAGCAAATGCTTTTGAAAAGGGACAGGGTCAAGGGAGGAAACTGAATAAAGGGGGGCAGGATAGGATGGAAGGTAATATAGTTAGCTTTTTACAACATGAACATTGTGGAAGTGTTTTACATAATGATAAATGTGTGATCTATGTTGAATTGCTTGCCTTCCTAGGGAGGGTGGGTGGGAAGGGTAAAGGGGAGAGAATTTGGAACTCAAAGTTTTAAAAGAAGATACTTTAAAAAAGTTGTTTTTTACATACAGCTGGGAAACAAGATATATAGGGCATGGGGCATAGAAATCTATCTTGCCCTACAATAAAGTAAAGGGAAAGGGGATGGGCGGTGGTGAAAGAAGGGAGGGCTTACTGGGAAATTAGGCAGTCAGAATATATGCCATCTTGGAATCGGAGGGAGGGTAGAAATGGGGAGAAAATTTGTAACTTAAAATCTTGTGGAAATCAATGTTGAGCACTAAAATATTAAATAAAATCATAAAATGGAAAAAAAGAGTGAATAACATGTAACATGATATTCTAAAGAACAACAAAGCTGGATTTACAACCAAGTCTAACTGAGCCAGTAAAGCTGAGTGTAATCCTACAAGGAAAAAGAAAGATCTTTAATGAAATAAAGGACTTTCACATATTCTTGAGAAAAGAATCATAAGTGAACAGAAAATTTGACCTAAAGAATCAGGAGAAATACAAGAAGGTAAACATGAAAGACCAAATATAAGGGATTTAATAATATCAAACTCTTTACCTCTTATATGGGAAAATATTATCCATAACTCTTAAGAATGTTAACATTACTAGGGCAATTTGAAAGAGCATATGTAGATTAATGGCTTGGGGTTGTTATGTATGATGGAATGGTCCTAAAAAATAAGATTGGTTACAGAGAGGCAAAATGCAGATGTTACCTCAAACAAATGAGTTGTGAATGGAAGAACTGTCACAGTAAAGGGCAGGAGGGAGTGGAGAGCTGGTAGTACTAGAATCTTATTCTCATCAGAACTGCATAAAAAAGGAAACAACATATGCATCTAGAAGGGTATAAAAGTCTTCTTAACTTACATAGATATAGGAAAGTGAGGGGACAGAATGAAGGAGGGAGTCTTAGAACAATTTGTAGCTCAAGAAATAGGAGAGTAAGGGGAGAATGTAGGGGAGGAATTCTTAGAGGTGTGGAAAAATTAAAGAATAGGAAGGGAAGAAGAGAGGATAAAGAAAGGATTATTAGAAGGGGCACAGATTAGGGTGGTGGTGGTAAGAAATACATTAGACATGTAAGGAGGAATAGGGTAAATAAAAAGGGGGAGAATGATAAACAGTGAGGAAAAATAGGATTGAGGAGAATACACAACTAGTAATTATAACTTTGAATGTCAATAGAATGAACTCATCGATAAAATCTAACAATACAGTGTTTACAAGAAACACATTTAAAAATGAGACATACACATAGAGTAAAAGTAACTGGATACAGAAGAATTTATTGTGCTTTAGATGATGGAATAAAAAACAAGGGAAACAATCATTATGTTAAACAAAGTTAAACCTAAAATAGATATACTTAAAACAAGAGATAAACAGGGAAACCACATTATATTAAAAGGTAGCATGGATAATGAAGTAATATTGATACTAATTCTATATTCACCAAATGCCATGGCACCAAAAAATTTCAAGGGAAAACTAAATGAATTATAGATGGAAATAGATAACAAAGCTAAAAGTATGAGGGACTTCAACCTTCGCTTTGCAGAATTAGAAAAACCTAACCAAAAAAAAAAGAAGGTAAGGAGATGAATATAATCTTAATTAAGCTAGATTTGATCAATGTCTGAAGAAAATTGAATCAGGATAGAAGGAAATATACACTTTTTTCCTGCTGGTACATGATACCTTTGCAAAAATTGACCATCTGTCAAAACATAAAAACTTATATTTAAATGCAGAAAACCAGAAATATTAAATGCATGTTTTTTTCAGATCATAATGCCATAACATTATATCTAAAAGGGACCATTCAAACAGATTAAAAAATAATCAGAGACTAAATAACATAATTTTAAAGATGAGTAAGATAAAAAACAAGTAATAAAAACAAATAATTTTTAAAAGAGAATGATAACAATGAGATTATATCAAACATATGAGATGCAGCAAAAGAAGTATTCAGAGGAAAACTCATGTCTCTAAATTCTTAAATGGATAAAATAGAGAAAGAACAGATGAATTGCCACCACTTGCCACAAGCAGCCATGGCCACCAGAGAGTGAAAAGGATGCCACAGAGACTAAAAAGAAAACATGGGCCAGGCAGAAGAATAAAGGACAGCTCCATTTATTATGAAGAGGGACAGGGCTTATGTACATTTTTAGGCAAGCAGATCAACAAATTCATGTGCAAGGCATTTGTTACATAGCATGACTTCCTCATGCTTAGTTCCCCTTTGCATGACTTCCTCATGCTTTTGTTCTCCTTTTGCCTTAAACAATATAGTGTTAATAGCCCACAGGTGATGTTTAGCACATGTGTGTTGTGGGGGTTTTGGAGAGAGTATGTGTATATGGAGGAGGCTTGGAGAGCCTTCATCCTGAGCAGCACTTGTATTTTGAGGTGGGGTATGGAGAGCCCATGTGCCAAGTTATCAGCCCAAGGGCAAGAACACGCCTCAGGGAAAACTTGGCCTGTATCTTATCCCAGAATGGACTTTCTCAGAGCTGGCCCTCTACAATGAATGAATTGGGTATAAAACATGACTATGTCATTCTGAGTATTATACATATTCAAATCAACTACAAAATATCTATGAAGGAAGTTGGTATATACTTCCAGAGAAAGAACTGATAAATAGAAGTATACATAGTATGTTTTGTGTGTGTGTGTGTGTGTGAGAGAGAGAGAGAGACAGACAGACAGACAGACAGAGACAGATAGACATAGACAGAGAAACAGAGACAGAGACACAGAGACAGAGACAGAAAGATATGGTGACCTTTTTTAGTGAGGTGTAAGAGGGAAGAAGAGAGACAGTTCTAAACTTAGAATGTAACCAAAAAATAAATTTAATCTTTAAAAAAAAAGATTTGTATACCAGAGACATCTCAGAGTCTTTTTGTCATGATTCTAGATATGAGGAAGCAGGAACAGTCACTATTGTATAGATGGACCCATGCTTTAAGATGCTCCATTTCTCTCCTGATGGTCAGGATTTGGAGTATATCCAAACTGCAGAGCTGGGAATATTTTCTCTGGGAAATCTAATGTTTGTGTCTCAACTGAAAGTCAAGTGATAGAATCTAATAAGCCCCATTGGGATGTACAATTCTATGGCGTCTTATCCTGGTGGCAAAATCACTAGTACTGTTGCTACGGCTACTGATAACACATGAGCTAAGCCTTCCTTCAACTTACACTTAATTCTAAGGGGATGGTGATATGAGCTCAAAATGTTATAGGGGTTCGTGGACATGTAACTAGGTCAAGCATTTTTAGCTTATACATTTGTAACATGATTCTTCCTCTCCCCTGAAATTTTAGCCCCCAGGGTCTCATGAAAGATAAATAGTCTTAAATTTTCCTCACATAGAATTATATTTTTGGGTCTCTGTGGGGAGGAGGGTGGTATTTGGGAAAGTCTATGATCCTCCACCTATTCTGAATCTGCAGGAGTCTAAATCAGAGCTAATCAGAGAGGGAAATCTTTACTACCTGAGGACACAGGCGTCCTTCCTCAAGCTGAACAAGAAGCCACAGAGAGTGGACCTGAATCTCATCCTGAGGATCCTAAAGATAGTCCAAGTTTTAATCCCATCTCAAAGACCACCTTACTAGAACTTGCTCCAGGTTTCTGTATAGCCTCCACATGAGCATAACCAGGTAGCCTTCTAGCACTTGGCTGTGAGTTCTGATAAAAAAAAAATGTATACCATCTAATTCTATGTAGACTATGCCCTTTGTTCTCACACTTCTTTATGCACTGGAAAGGGCAATTTTTGCTTACTAATGACTTTAAGTAGGAAGTTGGCTCAATTAAAATTTATTGTAAAAATTGCCTATACAAAATGTGGGCAAAGGCCTCTGGTATGTCTATTACTTGACTGTTTTTTATTTCAACAGGTAAGAAAGGTCTTTTGAAAATTCAACATACTAATTTTGAGAAATATTGCTAGATTTGCTCATAAAAAGTATAAGAGAATAGGAATCCATGATTTCTTTAGAAAATATTAAGAAGAGAATTATGTTTAATATAAAAAATTCCTATTGTTGAAAGTTGGCATATAGAGATCTATTAATTAACTAATAAGCATTTATTAAGTACTTCCAAGGTTCCAGGAACTCTTAAAATTTGGGGGGATATACATACAAAGTATTTATTCTCTCAAGTAGCTTATATTCTATTTGAGTTCTTGAAAAATGGCAAGTTATTGGTGTTTTTTGTCTTATCCACTCAGCTAATGTGGTATTTGATATGTGTATAAGTGTATGTGTGTGTATACGTGTGTGTATACATCTACATCCATATGTACATAATGCGTGTTTTATATATATTGTATGTACAGATATATAATATGTATATTATATGTACATATATAATATATGTATAATATATTGCGTGTGTGCCCAAGTGGCTGCCTGGTGTAGTGGATAGAGACACAGCTTTAAAGTCAATGGAACCCAGGTTCGAATCCCAATCTCTGATACATATTGATTCCATTACCCTAAGAGTCACTTAAATTGTCGGGGGTCTTAGGCATATCTCTAAGACAACATGTTGGAGAATAGTCAATGTTCTGCATAAGTGGAAGAGTTTCTCACTAGGACCTCCCTACAACAATAAACATAATTCTTTGCAAAATATATACATACATAAAAACATGTGTATTTAGAATTTTGGGATATCTTATACCCCTACATATATATGATTGCATATGCATACACCTGTGTTTTCATGTTTGTATATTTAAGAATGTATACATACATATATGTGTAAATAGAATTAGTTTACTCAGATTTTAGTGTTGTAGGGAGTTCTTGGTAAGGAAATTCTTTAGCAATATAGATCAAAAACACTGCCTAGAGAGTTCCCAGGGTTACTGTCAGGCTGTTGTTGTTGTTGTTGTTGTCATTTTGTTGTTGTGAGTGTGTGTATGTGTCTTTTATTGTTTTGATTTTTTAAAATCCATACAAATATCACTCTTTGAGAGTTTCAGAAGGTCTACTTTTTTTCCTTTCATTTCCTCTGTTGTATTTACTTCAGTTTTGCTACTTCCTCCAGGGACATAGAACCAATGTATGTCAAAGGTGGAGACTTGGAGCTGGGTTGCATAAACTCTTAGGCCAGCTTTCTATCCACTGAATTTGTCTGTCACTTGGGTTACAATATATACGCATAAAATAAGATTGATTTTCTTCTCAGTAGGATATGTGGGTTGTGTCCTATCTAAAGGTGAAGGGAAGTACAGACTATCTTCTCAATGATTGGTGCCAAATTTAGAGGATTTTTTGTGACCTGTATGAACTGTTCTTTATCCCTGACATCACATTTTTACCAGAAAGCTAAAGTGAATTTCAATGGTTACAATAACATTCTTTGTTGCCTAGTTTTAGATTTCTGAATCTTTGAGCTGGAGGGGGAACTAAGGGTTATATTAATCCAATCTCCAACCCAATGAGAGAATTTCTTCCATCATATCTTTTGCCAATAGTCATTAGTTTCTATTTAAATACTTCATGGGAGTCCTGCTTGAACTTTCAAACTGACAGAAAATCTTGCTTACATTAACCCAAGATCTGCCTCTCTGAAATTTCTACCTATCGGTCCTAGCTTTGGCCTTCTAGAGCAATCTAGCAAAATGTGCCCCTTTTCTTTATGACAATCCATTAAAAATTAATGTAGCAGAAGTTTGGAGAAGGACCACAACTAAGAATGTTAATTTAAGGATGATAAGGGAGAATTTGTCCTCTAAATTTTTTCTATTAAAATGAAGGAAATTACTGGGCTGGGGATTTCATGGATTCTAAACTGAGTATATGATTTGAAGAATGGAAGCTTCTATCTCACTGACTTTTCTTGAAGTTCCAAGATCTATAATCCCTCAGCAATTTGACATTTAGCTTACTTATTTCAATTGTCATTAATTTCTTCATCCCTCACATAGGAAAGTATGCTTTAGGGAAAGTGATGTGGTTGATGATAAAAGCTGAAAGAATAAGGGGAGTAAAAATATCATAATGAAGATTTTGTATATAGCAACTACTATGAACATTAGACATGAAACTAAAATCATTACATCCAAGAAGCAGTTAGGTGGCTATCGTTACATAACTACTTGGTCTTTTGGAGCACTAATACAAAAGAGCATGTGAAGAGACCTTATGACTGCTTTTCATCCCTGGGTTTTGATTCCTTAGCTCTCAACAATCTTATCACTTGCCAATCTGTCCATTCACATTGTTCTCCCATTTTTTCCTTCAATACACTACATGGGAAAGTCCATGTTTCAATATTAATAAGTGTCAGTTTCTATTTTTACAGTTATAGTAAAAGTGGGTGGGGAGGAGTTTTTGAAAATTTTCTGTCTTTTCTAAGATTTCCATGCTTAATACATATTCTTGGACATTGTAATGGTAATGATGAGATGGGATATAATGAATTACCAGTTTTCTTAAAAATTGGAAAAGCAACAAAGTTGACTATTTGTGAATTATGGCATGGGGAAAGTGGGGGATTTTGTCATTCCTTTTGAAGAATGAATGCCAAAATGGTTACACTTGTTTATTTTACAATGAATTTTTTATTGCCCACTTTATATAATATTGTAAAAGATTACTTTTGAACCTCTAGAGTCCATTAAGCAAGCCTATACCCAAACTATCCAGGACACTGAATTACAATGTTTTTTGACTTTCTGAAAAAATACATTTTCAGTAATATTGACTGGAAGACTGTTCTAATTAACAATAATTTGCAGTCAGATGTCAGATTCCATGACATAAAATGAAAACCAGTATTACAAAACATGAATCTATCAAGAATCTTTGATATCTTTAGCATTGTTATAATATACACAACAACTTGACTCAGTTTAAAGTTTTAAGAATCTCTCTGACCAAAAATTGCGTTATCCTTCAGCCGACATAGTAATGAGATTCTCTATACTTATCTGTGATAGTACAAAAATGAAAAGTATAGAATCCATTTCGAAGTCTGTGCTCAAAGTCATTGCTGCTTGATAGAACCAGCCAGGTTGCTCTTGTGATGGACTGACACAGCTTTTTTGAATCCAATGTCTCCTCCATGACATGAAGATGTGTTGAAGGTGAACAATTATGTAGATATATGACTGAAATGTTGAGTTTTTAACTTAATCAATTTTATTCACATTCCAATAACAGGTTCTTCATTGTATTATTTACAAGAATTAAAATTTTAAATCATCAGTGGATCCAGATGTTTTTTTCTAGATATGTGCCAATTACTAAAAGCATTGAAACTATCTATCTTCTTCTAATGAATCCTAGTGAAACTGTCTTTGTTCAGTAATAAGGAAAAACTAACAGTAGGTGATATACAGTGTTTTTTTTTTATCTAGCCAGGTAGACAGCATAGTGCATAGTGTTGGGCTTGGAGTAAGTCTGCCCAGTGTTTGAATCCTCACAGAGGAATTTATTTATGTGATCCTACCTTCAGACCCAATTTCTGCATCTGCAAAATAGGATTAGACTCAATTTCTGCATCTACAAAATAAGATTAATAATATCACTTACTTTCCAGAAATGTTGTGAGGATCAAATGAGACAATATATTCAAAGAAATACTTATCTTAAAGCTTTCTATATGAAAATTATCTTACTCATTACTGTCCTACCAAGGATGCTGACAAACAAAAGTCCAATTATATTTGAATGTTCACTGAGGATATCAAATTAAAAGTTACTATATCCCAGGTAGATGAAAAATAATACTTTCTTCCCAGATATACCACCTTTTACAATCATTAAAGGAAAATGCATTGCTTTTGTGTAAGTCAATCTTCATAATGTCGTAAACATAACAATTGGGTATTTGGTGCAGTTATGTTTCATCCTTTTTTCTAAAGGAGCAATAGAAATGAGGCAGTCCTTGATTTTATTTCCAATGTCATCCTTCCCAGGGAGGAAATATCTGATATAGGCTCTCTTTTAATATTCGGTGACTAGATAATAGTAAATGGTGTTTTCTTCTACTGTGTTCTATATCAACAACATCTGAAAATTTGCATGTTTAACTTCTCTCACATTCAACATACTTAAATTATATTGACAAAATGAAAGTTAATGAAGTAAATGAGAAATTTTCCAGTGGGAGAAAATGAAAGGTCAGGAATATGTGCTCATATGTAATTATTGGCTACCTCTTAATGGGAAAATCATGAGAACTTTTATCATCAAAGTGACCTAGACTTTTAAGAACATTGACCTATTATAATGCATAGTAACAGAATCATCCATTTCAAAATTACCCTTTGGTCTCACAGGGGCAGGATGAATAGTAAATTTGGCGTTTTTTTGCTTTTGGTTTATTGTTTTTGTTTTTTTTGACCAGGAGTTAGAAGCAGATCTACTCGGACTTAGTAAGTGGGTGGCAGTGATAATGCATCTTCAGTTCTTTCTACCTCTGAGCCAGACCACTGGTTCTAAAAACCTTGATATAAGTCATCACCTCAATGAAAATTTAAGGAAAATCACAACTGTTGGAGAAATTTCCTTTCCTAAGATAATATGACACTCTATCTTCTCTTACACTATAACATTTTACACAGTACTTCTACATCCTTGTGTAGCTACACACCTAAGTTGTGTATTTTTAAAGTTTAACTTTGGGAAGGGAAACAATTACATAGCTGATCAAAATAGTCCATAAATTTATTTATAGGAGAGCAAGTTAAAGAATCATTAGAAGTACATCTTACTCATTTTGGCCTTCCTCTCTCTGTCTACTCCCCCAGTGTTGCAAAAGAATTAACAAAAATAAGCAGATATTTGTTTCATGGAATTGAGTGGAAGTGAATTAAACTATACATTTCAATATCTTTCTCTACCATCTTTGTTTCATCATAGGGTTATTGAGAACAACCAGACCACAGTGACAGATTTCATTCTGCTGGGATTTCTTGTTAGCCCTAGGATGCACCTAATTCTCTTTGGGCTCTTCTTCCTACTCTACACCTTCACTCTGCTGGGAAATGGAGCTATCCTGGGGCTAATTTGTCTTGACTCCCAACTCCACACTCCCATGTACTTCTTCCTCTCGCAACTGGCCATCGTTGACATCTCTTATGCCTCCACCACAGTTCCCCAGATTCTGACAAATCTCCTAGACCCCGCCAAACCCATATCCTTTGCAGGCTGCATAATACAGACCTTCTTCTTTTTGATTTTTGCCCACACAGAATGTCTTCTGCTGGTAATGATGAGCTATGATAGGTATGTGGCAATCTGCCATCCACTCAGATATACTCTTATTATGAACTGGAGAATGTGTATTGCACTGGCTATCACATCCTGGGCAATTGGATCCCTCCTGGCATTGGTCCATGTGCTTCTTCTCCTTAGGCTCCCCTTCTATGGGCCTCGGGAAATCAACCACTTCTTCTGTGAACTCCTGTCTGTCTTGAAACTTGCTTGTGCAGACATATGGCTCAACAAATTGGTCATCCTTGTTGCTTGTGTGCTTATTGTAGTTGTACCCCTCTGCTTAGTCCTAATCTCTTACACCCATATACTTGGTGCTATCTTCAGAATCCAGTCAGGGGAAGGTCGAAAGAAAGCCTTCTCCACCTGCTCCTCCCACCTCTGTGTGGTTGGGCTCTTCTTTGGTAGTGCCATCATCACTTACATGGCCCCTAACTCCAAGAATTCTGGGGAGCAGCAGAAAATTCTCTTCCTGTTTTACAGCTTCTTTAATCCTACCCTAAATCCTTTGATCTATAGCCTAAGAAATGCAGAAGTAAAGGGAGCCCTAAGAAGATTTCTTAAGAAGGAGAGATTAGGTTAAAGAATTGAAGGAATTTTCTTTTTATGGAGGAAGGGGCAGGAATGGAGCCTTCGGAATTTACAACAAGTTGGGCAGTAAGTTCTATGAGATTAAATTGCCCTTTTGTAAAATCTAAAATTCTTTTGTTCCTTTTTTCTACCTATGCCTCATTCTGGAGAACTTCCATGGGTCTGAATCTCTTCATTTTTGCCCTTCATTTCTCTTTTTTCTGTGACATGCATCCATATAACCTATGTTTCCATTGAAACTTTTTTTTTCTGTGTCCTATCCTCTCCACTGCACATCAGGGCAGTGCAGGGAAACAACAAATCAAATGCACTAATGTATTATATTAAAATCAATATTGATATAATTGCTCTTCTATCACATTTACTTCTGATTATATCCCTCTCTTCCCTATTCTAAGATTTTCAGGTGTTATAAAGAGTAAAAATTAAAGAAAAAACATAATTCAGCATGATTAGTCAGCAACTGTGTTAATACTGGCAGTATCTGAAATGTTCCATATCCATATCCTTATCTATAATAACCAATATCCTCAAAGAATACAGAGAAATGAATTTTTTCATGTCCTCTCTGGGACTCTCTTTGTTCATTCATTCATTCAGTCAGTCAGACAGTCAATAGGAATTTATTAAGTATTTGCTATGTAACTGGTACTATGCCTTTAAGCACTGGGGCTATGCCCAAAGTCAAAACAGGATTTTCTGCTGACAATGGACATTGTCATGTCATAATTGACATTTAATAGAGAAGTTAATTTTCAAACATCTATTTATATTCAATTTATGGTCAGTGTAAATGGAAAGTAATCTTAAAGGGAAGGTATTAGTAGATTTTGGCATTATCACAAAAGACCACTTGCAGAAGGTGTGAGATTTTTTTTTTTTAAAAAAACATGCATTCCGTAAGTTATCTTCTTCCAGAATAATCCTGTTAACCCTTGTTAAAAGTTAGTTGATCAGTATGTCCACATTTCTTAAATTTTCTTCAAAACAGAACATTTACCTACTGAATCTTCATCTGCACTGTCAACCTGTCTAGTATTTTTTTTTAATTATATAACTGAACTTGATGGTTAGAGTATTAAGCTAAAATATTTTTAGTATTATTTTTTCATTATCCATTTAATTTCCATTTCTTTCACTGCCTTACATTAACTTCAAGCTTTTGTGGAAATAATAATAAAAAGACAATAGCTAACATTTATAGAGTGCTTACTATGTACCAGGTTCTGTTAAGGACTTTATAATTATCATATCATTTGTTGCTCAGAACAATCATGAGAAGTAGGTGCTGTTATTATCCCAATTTTCCAGATGAGGAAACTGAGTCAATCACAGGTTTAAGAGATCAGGTGAAATAGCTAGTAATTGTCTGAGACTGCGTTTGAACTTGTGTTCCTGACTCCAGGCCAAGAGTTCTGTCTCTTTGCTCTGCTAAGAAGAATGCATTTTTATTGAAAAAACATAATAGAGACAGAATAAAAAGTTTTCCATTGTTGTCATTGTAATGCTTCTATTTCTTGTAGTTGTTTGCAAATCCCCAAAATGTCACAACTTTCCCTTTTTCTTTTATTCTGCCTGTTTTTTAAAACTAATTTTCTGTAATGTAAATTCAAGCATTCTGATATCTCATCCTACTTTTGACTTACTATGACCACATTTATGCTACTCAAATACTTTCAATTTTTGTTCAAAGTTAATAACAAATATGTTGCTGCTGTCTTTTTGCTGGCACTGTTTATAGTTGAAGTTTTCCTCATGTCCACTTTATTAAAGATTCTTTAAATAAATTAATATAACTATGGGTAGTACAGCAGTACATCACATCTGCACACAATAACAGGATAGTGGAGGCAGGCAATAGAGTGCCATGTTAACACCCTCAATGAACTTGTGTGCATCACATTAAATGAAATTTCACTCATTGAATGCAAACTGGTATCATCTTATAATTTGCACTAAATAGAATTTTGCATTATTTGGTCATAATCATAACCTAGATAAAATGATTTTTTAACTTCAACTGAAGCATAATAGATTTTGCTCCAACCTTTTATTTCAAATCTATGTAAATCAATATGAGGGCCTTTTATATGCAGCAGATTTTAGGATTCTATTTCTATATAATCCATTCAACCCAAAGCATTTTTGTTTTGGGAAATTTTTGATTACTATACTTCTAATCTGGGCTTTACAAACTCCTGACTATAATTTGGGTTTGGGTGCCACAATTGTAGGTTTGCCCGATTGGAATGCTAGTAGACTCCTAGTGACTACCGGCCCTGTCAATTTACTAGAAAGCACTGCAGGGTCAGAGGGACAAAACTTCTGGCTATTTCTTTGTCTGAGTGCCTTGCCCTTCTTGTTCATCTGTGGGACTTAGATCGACCTAAAAAATAAACCAAGTTGTGAATATTCTTTGCCCCTGTCCAATACTCTTAGATTCAGGTCATCTCCTCATCAGCATGGGATCTGTGACCCGGCTTTTGCTGCCGCTTATTATATTATTTATCTTTATAGGTGATTTATTATATTCTGTTAGTAGATATTAAAGTCTCTCATTATTAATGTTTTGTTGTAGGTATACATATATTTAATTAATGAATTTATCATATATTTATATTCATACATTTAATTTAATTAATATATAACATTTAATTCAGTTAACTTTTTTCTTTTTAACATTAATTTCTATAACTTTTAAATCTGTTGATACATTTTCTTTCTAGGTGCTTGAGAAATGTTTATTGACTTAGTTGAGTTGGCAATGCTTCTTTTAAGTATGAAGTCGCTCCCATAGTAACTTCCAGCTTTCTAACTAAAATTCAGCCTTGTCCAATACTACATCAGTTATTGACTTTTAAGTGCAAATGCCTGTTTAACTAAAGTGTGTTTACTAAAGATATTGCATTTTTAATGAATTTGTAATATTTTCCCATCAACTGAAGAATTAAATCCATTTACGTTTCTAGTTATAATTATTATATTTGTTTTCATCTATCATATGCTGCCATAATATCTGTTTCTTTAGTGCTTAAAACAGTCATATAATAAATGCTTTTTGAATTGAATTGAATAAAGATGATACTCTCCTTCAATTCATAGATTTACTTCAACTACTGTTAATATATATACAAGCTTCTCTATTATTAATTCCTTGAGGACAAGAATTGTTTTTATTTATTTTTTCTTTGCACCTTTAGGAATTAGTGCAGTGCCTGGGCCATAGAATGACTTAATAAAGGTTTATTGAGTGATGAAATGCAGTGACTGAATTTTCTACTTTTACATGCATAAATTTTTCAAATTTTTACTTCCCCCAACCTAGTACCTTTCTTAGATAGAAGCATCTCTGGAGAATCTCCTCTAGTTCCTTGATCTTTGTTTATAAAAGGTTAAAATGTATTTCTAGTGGAGTTGACTTTTTAACTGGTTTTGTTTCCTGTTGTCCCACTTTTGCAATTTTGTTTTTTACCAGAATCGTTCTTTTACTCTCGTTTATATTTCCCACATCTCTCCATCATATGTTTCAATGTCATTTTGTTTGATTAATTTCCTATGTACAAAGACTCTTCTAAATTAAATCAAATTTTTTTAGATATGACATTTCCTCCTGTATTTATTATCTACTTTTGATGTTCCTTACAGGAGTTTCATTCCATTCATGAAATTGTTGATATTAATTCATAAATACAGTCTTCTTTGCATTGTTTTAGTCAATAAGATTTCTCATAAAGGATTTTTACTTACTTATCTGTTTTTTTTTTAATTTTTTCTTCCTTCCCTGGAACTTTGCTCTTCCTGTTATGTACATCTATTCTCCTTTGAGATTCTTAGATTGTCCACCTTCTCTCTACCCTTTTTAATGTGGAGTGTTTCTTTCTGTGTTCTTTCAGAAAATATTTATTACCTATGTCTTTATGTAACTTCTCCTATGTTATCTCCTATCTTTTTCTAAACATCCCCTGTGTAATCTATTGTCATCCTGAGACCAAAGTTTTAAAAAACCTTTATTGATATGTTTGAATTTTACATCAGTTTTAATTTCCATTTTATTTTTCCTTCCTATTCCAGACTAATGTCTCTTAAAACAAAGGATAAATTCAGTGTCCAAGAAAAATTCTAATGCTTATATAATACTATATAATATACATACAATACTAACAGTTTGTGATTTAGTCTCAAATCTACCAGTAATAATTGTATTTAGCTTATCATTAAACTAACATTGAAGCCATTTCTGAATAAGTGAGAGGGAAAATTCAAGCTGCCACAATTCTCTTATGCTTTATGACATGAATTTTAGCCCCATTTGAGGTGGCATTTATAGGCATCTTGAATGAGAAAACTATTTTGCTTTCTTTTTTGCTTTAAATAGTATTTTATTTTTCCCCAATTACATATCAAGAAAATTTTTTACCATTCATTTTTACAAGATTTTGAATTCCAAATTTTTCTCCTTTCCACCGTCTCCTTCCTTCTTCTGAAAATGGTAGGCAGTTTGGTAGACAGTTAGACATCACCAAAAGACACTACCAAATGGTAGACAGTAGAAAATGGTAGACAGTTACACATGCTATCATTTATTTAATATATTTCTATGTTCATCACAGTTAAGGAAGAAGAAAGATATCAAAAGTAAAAAAAAAACACAAGAAAGAATAAAGTAAAAACATATGCTTTGGTCTGTGTTCAGAATGCATTAGCCGTTTACCTGGATATGGAAATCTTTTTCCTTCGTGAGTCCTTTGTACTCGTCTTGGCCGAATGGAAAAGGAGATACAGAGAAGTCATTCACAGTTGATCATCCAACAATGTTGCTGATTCTGTGTGCAATGTTTTCCTGCTTCTTTTCATTTCACTTTGCCTCAGTTTGTTCAAGTCTTTCCAGGTTTTCCTGAAATCTGCCTGTTCATCATGTCTTATTACACAATAGTATCCCATTACCTTCATATACCACGGCTTGATCAGCCATTCCCCAAGTGATGGATATCCCCTCAATTTTGAATATTTTGCCACCACAAACAGGGCTGCTATAAGTATTTTTGCACATGTAGTTTCTTTCCCATTTTTAATGATCTTTTTGGTACAAAGACCTAGTATTGGTATTGTTGGATCAAAGAATGTGCAGTGTCTGGTTGCCCTTTAGGTATAGTTACAAATTGCTCTCCAGAATGGTTGGATAAGTTCATACCTCCACCAACAGTGCATTAGTGCCCTAATTTTCCCACATCCTCTCCGATATGTATCATTTTCCCTTTTTTGTCACATTAGACAATCTGATTGGTGTGAGGTGATATTTCAAAGTTGTTTTAATTTGCATTTCTCTAATCAAAAGTGATTTAGAGTACTTCTTCATACGACTACTGATATATTTGTTTTCTTCAACTGAATATCCTTTGACCATTTATCAATTGCAGAATGGCTTGTATTCTCATAAATTTGACACAATTCACTATATATTTGAGAAATGTGTCTTATCAGAGACACTGGAAGTAAAAATTGTATCCCAGCTTTCCATTTTCCTTCTAATCTTGGTTGCATTGGTTTTGTTTGTACAAAAGCTTTTCAATTTAATATGATAGAAGTTACATGTTCTACATTTTGTAATGCTCTCTATCTCTTGTTTGGTCATAAATTCTTCCCCTCATCATAGATCTAACAGGTAGGTTATTCTTTTCTCTTCTAATTTGATTGCTTCATTATCTATAGTACCTTTTAACAAAAAGGAGTCTCCTTCCTTGTCTCATTTCATTAGGTCATTTTTGCTTTTACTTTGTATAAGATCAGGATTGCTACCCCGCTTTTTTCTCTTACTTCAGCTAAAGCATAATAGATTCTGCTCCAGTCTCTTACCTTTACTTTGTGTGTGTGTGTGTGTGTGTGTGTGTGTGTGTGTGTGTGTGTGTCCTTCAACTGTGTTTCTTGTAAGCAGCATATTGTAGGATTCTGGTTTTTGATGCACTCAGATATCCCTTTCCATTTTATGAGAGAGTTCATCCCATTCATATTCACAGTTATAATTGCTGCCAGTATATTTCCCTCCATTCTATTCTTCCTGCTCTTTGTCTTCTCTCTCCTTTCATGCTTTCCTACTCACCAGTGTTTTGGTTGTCTACCACCTCTCCTGATCTGCCCTCTCTACTGTCACTTCCCACACACCCTGCTGTACTTAATCTCCTCCCCTTCTACTTCTTGTCAGGTAAGATAGATTTCTATATTCAATTATTGTTGATATTACTCCCTCTTTGAGCCAATACTAACAAGGGTAAGGTTCGAGTGATGTCCATTTCTCACTCTCACATCTTCCACTCCACTGTAATAGGTCTTTCTCACCTCTTCATCTGAGATAATTTACCTCATTCTAACTCTCCCTTATTTATCACCCGTTGTACACCTTTTCTCATCCCTTAATTTTTATATCATTCCCCCAAATTCACCTTACATCTGTGTTCTCTATGTATATTCCTTCTATCTGTACTGTTAGTGGTACATTTTTTATGAGGCAGATAGTTTATTCCTGCACAGAAAGAAATAATACACATGGAAGAATCATAGTAGACATTAATAAACTTAAGAAGATGAACAGAATGCACATGGCAGTTCTCAGAATGGAGTCTATTAGTTCTCCTACCTATGCTAAGGCATGTGGAGGGGTCCTGGTATTGGTGTTTACCTGATCCACCACACTGGGACTCAGGATCTCCTGCTAGTTTGTTGAGGTGGGGCCTGCTGCCGGCTTGCTGGGTTACTTCCCTCCATTGCTCTCCCCAAATGAGATAGACTTTCTTGCTGACCTTCCAAGTTTCTTGGGCTAAAAAATTGTTTCACCCTGTCTTTTTGCTGGTTCTTCTGTTCCAGGATTTATTTTGAGGCTCTATTTTTTTTTGATATTCTCTTTTTTTTTTAATTTATTTTTGACATGTTTGGTTTTCAGTATTGATTTTCACAGGCGTTTGAATTACCAACTTTCTCCCCATTTCCTCCCCCCCCCCCACTCCAAGATGGCATACACTCTGGTTGCCCTG
>CM053623.1:80293402-80314351 GCA_028646595.1 Phalanger gymnotis | reverse complement strand
TATCATATCCTGGGCATTTGGATCCCTCCTGGCATTGGTCCATGTGCTTCTGCTCCTTAGGCTGCCCTTCTGTGGGCCTCGGGAAATCAACCACTTCTTCTGTGAGATCCTATCTGTCCTGAAACTTGCCTGTGCAGACATATGGCTCAACAAACTGGTCATCCTTGTTGCTTGTGTGTTTATCTTAGTTGGACCCCTCTGCTTAGTCCTAATCTCCTACACAGGTATCCTTGGTGCTATCTTGAGAATCCAATCAGGGGAAGGACAAAAGAAAGCCTTCTCTACATGCTCCTCCCACCTCTGTGTGGTTGGGCTTTTCTTTGGTAGTGCCATCATCACTTACATGGCCCCTAACTCCAGGAACTCTGAGGAGCAGCAGAAAATTCTTTTCTTATTTTATAGCTTCTTTAATCCTACCCTAAATCCTTTGATCTACAGCCTGAGAAATGCAGAGGTAAAGGGGGCCCTTAGGAGATTGCTTAGGAAACGAGACAAGGTTAATAGATCAAATGGAACTTTCTTTTTATGGAGGATAGGGAAAGAATGGTGCCTTTGGAGTGTATAACAAATTGAAAAGTGCCATGAAATGGAAATCAACCTTTTTCCCCTCTATTTTTTCCCAAAATTATCGTACTCCTTTTTTGTACCTATGACTCTTCTTGGAGCACTTCCATGGGTCTGAATGTTTTTATTTTTGCCCTACATTTCCCTTCTTTCTGTGACATGCCTCCATACTTTATATGATCCCACCAAAACACTTTTTTTTCTATGTCCTCCCTGATCATACTCTGCATGTCAGTGCAGTTCAGCAAAACTAATCACATACACTAATCACTTTTATTAAAATCAAATTGGGTACAATTTACTTTTATATTATATTTACCTGTGAATATATCCCTCTCTTTCCTATTCTCAGTGTCATTATGTATTACAAAGAATAAAAAATGAAAGAAAAAAGTAATTCAGCAAGATTAACTGACACCTCTGACAAGGCTGAGAGTATCTGCCATGTTTATATCCATATTCTAATCCACAAGCGTCAAAATCTTCAAATCAGATAGAGAAGCTTTTTTTTCATTCCTTCTCTGAAAACCACTTGGTCCATTTATTCATTCATTCAATCAGTGAATAAATATTTTTATTACTTGCTGTGTACCAATTATTATGCCAGGCTTTGGGGATACATGAAAAGTCAAATCAGGATTCTTACCATCGAGGAGATGACATTAAATAGAGAAGACAATTTCTAAGCAACTATTTACATTTAATTTATGTTCAGTGTAAATGGAAGGTAATCTCGGGGAGATGGCACTAGATTTAGATACTATCAGGAAAGAGTACTGGTAGAGGGTGTGATTTGATTTGAGACTTAAAGAATGCCAGTGACAACAAAAGTAAGTGAGGATAGAGAACATTTAGGCTTGGGAAAATTTCAGTAGAAAGATATGAAGTCAGGACACAGAGTACCATGTGCAAGAATAGTAAGAAGGACAATGGATTTGAATCACATATTACACAAAGGGGAATCAAGTACAAGTAGCATTTAGTTGTGTTTCTATTGTTCTTTTTGTTGTAATTATTGTGTACTTTTCTCTTGATGCTGTTAATTTTGCTTTAGTTTGTATTTTTCCTCATGTTCTTCTACATTCTTCATATTCTTAGTTTCTTATAGTGGAGTAGTAGGCTACTACATTCAAGTACAACAATTTGTGTAGACAGTCTACAATTGCCTTTACTTCTTTGCTTCTACAAAAGGTGCAGCTATAAGTATTTGGGTACCTATGGGATCTTTCTGTTTTGTTTATCTTTTGGGGGATATATTCCTAGTAGTGTGATTTCTGAATTCAAAGATATATACTTCAGTTACTTTCTTAACATACTTCCTATTTGCTTTTTGGACTGGTTGGATCAATCCATAGTTACACTGACAATGTTTCTCTACAATGTCTTCAACATTGTCTGTTCTTTGATTGAGTCTTGCCTTTGTCTGAATCAAGAGTCTTTGATTATATGAAGAGTCTTTCATGACCTGCTTAAGTCACAAGAAAGCCTAAGCCACATGAGTTTGAATCACATGGTTATGATGCCCTCTGACCCCGAAGAAGTGTATATGTACTCAAAGGTTAGCATTTTGCTTTGGGACTCACTCATTGGAAGAGTGTTCATGCAATTTTGCAAGATGAAACTGTGGGTAGCCATTAAGAAGCATCCCAGCTTTGAAAACACAGATGTTGTTGTTTCTCTCTCTGGTAACTATGTGTATATTGTTATGGTCAGACAGTTAGAAGTCTGTTTGTTGATTTATTTTATTTTTTCTATTTGTACTTTTAGTTTGTATTTGCTCTGAAGTTCAATGTGCTGACTTTTCCCCTGAACTAAGTGAATGATATATGTATGTTTAACTAAAATAAGATTGTTAACTCCTTAAAGTGGCTTTTTTCAGAAAAGCAAATCAAAGAACCTTTCCTAGGAGCCTTCCTGTGTGCTGGTGTGTAGTAGCAATTTAGATTTGAAGATCTTTCCCAGCAATTAATATGTCATGTGACCTGTTTATGTCACAGGAAGCCTAACTCACATGTAGTGAGAGGAGCTTCCTGATAGGAAAAGCAACTTATGTCACAGGAAATGCAGAGAGAGAGAGAGAGAGAGAGAGAGAGAGTATTTATAGCTGATAATACCTGCTAATGGCCACCCTCATGATGGTTAGAACTGAACAGGCTGACTTAGCTCTACTGTGAGTTTGTTTTAGAGAAGATCCCAGCAGGGGGTAAGAGAGGTTTTGACATGGCGAGGCTGCAGGCTGTGATATGGTGTTTTAAGTTACTTGCTGTTATGATAAAGTGGGCTAACTGGCTGTGGGAGCTGAACATTTGGTTATAGGATATGATTCTCTGGTGTCTGAATAAATGTTATACATCTTTTACCTTCTATATGAGGAATCTCTCATACTTTGCGATATTCATGATTATCATTGTCGTGTTTATTTCCTTACTGATACATGGTGTTATTGGCCTTACACCTCCACAGCAGCTGCAAGTAACATTGTTGTTACAGTTTGACACATAATATATTGTCATATATTATGTGTACACATTACATGCAATGTGTGTATCTCATGCATATTCTAAAAATATATAATATATCTACTTAAACTAAAGATAAACCCATATGTTCTTATGTTTTCTTTAAAAAAAAAGAATGAATGTTGTATCTAGTCAAGATCTTTTTCTTCCTTTATTGATATAGACAAATGCTTTGATTGTTCTTGTTATTAATATGAACCATTATGTTAAAAATTTTCCTAATATTCAACCAATATGTTTCTAGATTAAATATAACTTCGTAATTATTCATATTTGTTGTATTGCTATTGTCTTTTTGCTGATGTTTTATTTAAATTTTTGCACCAACATTTATTACGCACTATGGTTTATAGTTTCCTTTCTTTCATTCTTTCTTTTTTTTACTTTCCTTTGATTGGGTATCAAGACCATATTTTTGAAATAGAAGGAATTTGTTAGATTCTCTTCTTTTTTTTTATTATTACAAAGAATTTACATCACATTACAGTAAATTGTTCTTTGAATGTTTGATAGAATTCACTTACAAATCCATCTGGTCTGAAAATGGTTAGCCACTTTAAACATAAGTTGAGTTATTATTTTCTTTCTTGGAAATGAATGTTCTCTAAGTTATCCTCTCCCAGGACAAGCATGTTTCTCCTTTGTTGAAAGTTGATTGTTCAGTATGTCCACATTTCTTAGATTATTTTCTTCAAAGCATCAGAATATTTTATGGCTTCATCCTCATCTATATTGTTCACCTCTCTAGTAATTTTTTTATTATGTAACTGAACTTGATGCTTAGAGAATCACACTAACTAAAGCTAATCAAGCTAACTTCGCAGGGTTTCTGTGAGGATCAACCAAAGTGGTATTTGTAAAGCACTTAGCACAGTGTCTGGCATGGATTAGGCACTACACAAATGTTAGCCATTATTATTATTCAGGGTAAACCTCAGAGATAAAGTCAGATTTAAATAAATACTTGGGCTTATGTCTGCCAAGGGAAACTGCTATTAGTACATTCATTCAGCAGTGGCCTGTTGATAATTCTATGGTAATGGATAATCTTCTTAATTGAGACCTCTCTTGTGCCATCTAGTCATTCTGCAACAAACAGACCATTTACATTCATAGTTATATTTGTTGTATTTGTTTTCATCTATCATAAGCTGTCATTGTGTGTTTCATTAGTGCTTAACACAACATCTTAGATATAATAAATACTTGGTCAATCAAATTAAATTAATCTAATATTCTCTTTTAATTCACTAGATTTGCTTCAATTCCAGGTATTATATCTACAAACATCTCTATTGGAATGTCAGCTCCTCGAGGACAGGACCCGTTCTTTTTTTGTTTTCCTTTGTGTCTTTAGTAATTAAATATTTCCTTGGCCATAGAACAGCTTAATAAATGTTTCTTGATTGAGTGATGAAACACAGTGCCTAATTTGTTTTTCTTTTTTCTTATTTAATGTTTTATTTTATACCAAATATATGAAAAAATAATTTTAACACTTTTTTCAAATTTTGAGTTTTAAATTCTCTCCCTTTATCCACTCCCCCTCCCATTATGGTGTCAAGTCATTTGACATAGGTATACAAATGTAGTCATGCAAAACACATTTCCTTGTAAGTCATTCTGTGAAAGGAAACAGACAATAAAGCTCCAAGAAAAATAAAGAAAAACTGTCTTTGATCCTTATTCAAGCTCTATCAGTTCTTTCTGTGGAGATGGACAGCACCTTTCTTCACAAGTCCGGGATGATTGTATTGCTAAACATAGCTAAGCTATTCATAGTAGATAATCATACAATATCACTGGTACTTGGTAAAATATTCTCCTACTTCTGTTCATTTCACTTTGCAACAGCTCATGTGTTTCCAGTTTTTTTTTCCCCGAGAGCACCCTACCAATCATTTCTTAAAGCATAATTGTATTCCATCACAATCATATACAACATCTTGTCCAGAAATTCCCCAATTAATAGACATCCCCTAAATTTACAATTCTTCGCCACCACTAAAAGAACTGCTATAAATATTTTTGTACACATTTGTCCTTTTCCTTTTTTTATCTCTTTGGGATACAGACCTAGTAGTGGTGTTGCTTGGTCAAAGGGGATGCATGGTTTTATAGCCCTTTGAGCATAGTTCCACATAGTTCTCCAGAATGATTGAATCAGTATACAACTTCACAAATAGCACATTAGTGTTTTAATTTTCCCAGGTCCCTTCCAATATTTGTCATTTTCCTTTTCTGTCATATTAGCCAATCTGACAGGTGTAAGGTGGTAGCTCAGAGTCATATTAATTTGCTTTTCTTTCATCAATAGGGATTTAGAGCATTTTATATGATTACAGATAGCTTTGATTTCTTTGTCTAAAAGCTGACTGTTCTGTTCATATTCTTTAACCATTTATCAATGGAAGAATGGCTCTTATTTCTATAAATTTGAATAAATTTTCTAAATGTTTGAAAAATGAAGTCTTTAAGAAACTCAGTATAAATTTTTTCACAGTAATGATTACCAACCATGTGTTTCCCTCCATCCTGTTTTCCCCCATTTGTCCTATTCTCTCTTTTATACCCTGTCCATTTTCAAAAGTGTTTTCCTTCTGACATTTACCTCCCCCAAATTGCCCTCGCTTCTATGAGCTCCCTGACTTCTCTTATCCCCTTCTCTTCCTACTTTCCTGTGGTAACTTAGATTTCTACACCAAACTGAGTGTGTATAGTATTCCCTCTTTGAGCCAGTTCCAATGAGAGTAAGGTTCATGTGCTCCCTTCCCTGCTTCCCTCATTTTCACCTATACATTACAATCTCTTTAAGGCCCCTTTTATGTCAGATAATATATAACACTCTGCCTCTCCTTTTCCCCTTCTCTCAGGTCATTCTTCTTTCTCATACTTAATTTTTTTTAGACAGTTATCTTGTTCAACTCACACCTCTCTTTTCTGACTATGTATACTTCTTCTAAGTGCCCTAATGATGAGAAAGTTTTTTAGGAGTTACAAATGTCATTTCCTTATGTAGGAATATAAACATTTGAATCTTATCAAATCCTTTATGATTTCTCTTTTCTCTTTGCCTTTTTATGTTTCTTTTGCATCTTGTATTTGAAAGTCAAATTTTCTATTCAGCTCTCATCTTCACATCAAGAATGCTTGAAAATCTTCTATTTCATTGAATGTCCATTTTCCCCCTGAAGGATTATACTCAGTTTTCCTTGGTAGGTG
Source organism: Phalanger gymnotis (assembly GCA_028646595.1). Classification (NCBI taxonomy): domain Eukaryota; kingdom Metazoa; phylum Chordata; class Mammalia; order Diprotodontia; family Phalangeridae; genus Phalanger; species Phalanger gymnotis. Next base: position 80,308,046 of record CM053623.1, on the reverse strand, counting down.
ATTCTTGGATTAATCCTAGCTGTTTTGCCCTCCAGAATATCTGATCCTTTAATGTAGAAGCTGCTAAACCTTGGGTTATCCTGACTGTGGCTCCATGATATCTGAATTGTTTCCTTTTTGTGCTTGTAGTATTTTCTCCTTTATCTGGGACATCTGGAATTAGCTATATTTTGGGGAGTTTTCATCTGGGAATTTCTTTTAGAAGGTTATCAATGGATTCTTTCTATTTTTATTTTACCCTTAGGTTCTAGAATATCAGTGCAGTTTTTCTTAATAATTTCTTGAAAGATGATTCCTAAGCTCTTTTTTAAAAAAATTAAGATGTCTTTTTTAAATATATATAGAGGATTTTTACTTACTTGTATGTTTTTTATTTCTTCTTCTTCTCATGGAATTTTAATCTTCCTGTCATAAGAGTCTAATCTCTTTTGAAATTCTTAGATTTTCCACCTTCTCTTTATCATTTTCATTTTGAAATGTCTTTATCTTCGTTCTTTCAGATGATATTTATGACATATATCTTTATGTAATTTCTCTTATGTTACTACTTTTCTAGTTCTGGACATCCTCTATGTAATCTGTTGTCACTCTGATGCCAAAGGTTTAGAAAATTTTTATTGATATATTTGGATTTTACATCAGCTTTGAATGCCTTTAAATTAAGATTCCTTTCCATTTTATATTGCCATTTCTTTTTTTTATATTTGTCACTTTACTAACTTACATGCAGGGTACATGAAGCAAAATGCCAGACTGGACAAATCAAAATACAGAATCACAGGGAGATCAACTATCTCAGATATGCAGACAATACCACTGACAACAGAAAGCTAAGAATAAATAAGCTTCTTGATGAATATGAGAGTGTAAAAGAAGGCTTGAAGCTTCATTAAAAGACACTGGTGTTAACAAAAATTGAAGGCAAAAGAAAGGGACAGCAGAGGATGAGATGGAATAGTATCATGGAAGTAACAAATTATGACCTTTGACAGACTTCTGGAAAGAGTGGATAGAAGAGCCAAGTGTGCTAAGGTGCATGGAATCATGAAGAATCAGACATGACTGAAGGACGACAACAGTATAGCTAGACTTAAGACAATGTGGTGGCAAATCTACATCAACATTCAAGCAGAAACTTTAACTTCTTGGTCTTCTACTTCCCTCTGCATCACTGCTGCTACATGTCTTCATCAAGAGCTAAATAAGTTTAATAGTATTCAGCACTTTGGTTTCAGATCCTGGGCAAGCTCTCATCATTTATTTAGGAGTATGGCTCCCAAAGGGCACAGGCAGGCCTGGGCTCCGAGGCTTCCCAGGAGTCCACACCATGCACCATAATTCACAGCACTGTACCTCTATTCTACCCAATGAACCTCTGCAGCTAAAAAGCCATACTACCATTTCTTAAAACAATGGATAAAAAATTGTCCAAGAAAACAATACTAATACTTATATGAGATTCTATGATTTGGTACCAAATCTGCCAGTAACAATTGTATTTAGCTTATCATTAATCTAATATCCAAGCCATTTCTGGCTGAGAGAGAAGAACATTCCAAACTGCAATACTTATCCCATGCTTTTTGACATGATCCTTTACCCCAATTTTAGGTGACATTTACAGGAGTCTAGAACAAAAAAATATTTTTTTCTTTTTGTCAATGATATCTTAAATAAATTTAAATAATATTTCTTTTCCTCCAATTACATATGATCTAATTTCAATTTTTTTTAAGTTTCCAGTTTGAAATTATAATCTTTCCTCTCTTCCATTAATCAGAAGTAACAAGAATAGGGTTCGGGGATCCAGTTGTCACAGAAGTCTTTGGACAAGAACATGGGTCAAAATGTGAAATCTGCCTAGTAGCTATGGAAATGGAAAATATTACCATGGGTGAGAGGTACTGTGGGAGGGCATAGAATTGGCATGACAAGGCCTTAGAAAATAAATGAGTAGCTCTTTCTGTCCAATTGGGATACAATTCTTCCTGAACAGATATCACTAAGATTATCATTGACTTTTTAATAGGTATAAGATCAGAGGCCAGGAAAATGAGTTTGATGGACCACAAGGCCTCTCTGTGGTCATAGTTCACAGCATTCATTGTCATGCACTGATTCTTTGTTACCTGGTGGGTTGATTGATTTATTAATTGGATTCCTAAAAAAGTATTTATGTACAGTTGAAGGGTGGCATAGCAAAGAGAATACTGGATCTAATCAGGACACATGGATTCGAGTCCCAGATCTGCTACTTATTACCAACATGACCACAAATAAGATTCTTTCAACTCTCTTATCCTCACTTTTTTCATCTGTGAAATAAAAGGATCTGAACTGATCTTTTATGCCCCTTCCAGAACTAAATCCAAGAATCCTATATTGTAAAATACATAGAAAATATTTTAATAGATACTTAACAAGAAGCCATTGAGCTTTCTAAGATTTGTACCCTAGAGAGATTTCAAGTTCTATTTCCTATGATTCTAGATAGCAAGAGGCAGGAACAGTTATGTTTAGGATGGACCCAGGCTTTAGAGAGTTCTAATCCTCCTCTGAGAACCACAACTCAGAATATATCTAAACTGCAGAACTGGGAATATTTCCAATGGGAAACCTACTGTTTGTGTCCCAACTGGAAGTCAAGTGACAGAATCTAATAAGCCCCATCGGGATATATTGTTCTTTGGACTCTCTATCCTGGCTGCAAAATCACTTGAATCACATAGGAGTGTTGCTATTGCTACTGATAACACAGGAGCTATGCCTTCCCTCAACTGATACTTAATTCTAAGCGGATACTAGTATGAGGTAATATATATACATTTACATATACATATATATACATTTACATGTTCATATAGATAGATAGATAGATAGATAGATAGATAGATAGATAGATAGATAGATAGATAGATAGATATGCTTTCATGGATGCATAACAAGGCCAAGTATTTTCAGATTATAAATTTGTAACATGAGTCTTCCTCTCTCCTGGAATTTAGCCCCCAGGGTTTCATGAAAGACAAACGGTCTTAAATATTCCTCACACAGAATTACTTCTTTGCTTCTCTGTGAGGAGGAGGCTGGTGTTTGGGAAGTTTTATGATGTTCCACCTTCACTGAATCCTTAGGAGTCAAAGTCAGAGCTAAGCAATGAGGAAAATCTTTGCTACAGGAGGACACAGGGATAACTTCCTCAAGCTGAACAAAAAGCCACAGAGAGCAGATCTGAATCTCATCTTGAGGATCCTAGAGATAATCGAAGCTTTAATCCCATCTCAAAGACCACCTCCCTAGAACTTGCTCCAGATTCCAGTATAGCCTCCACATGAGCATGCCCAGGTAGCCTTCTAGCACTTGGCTATCACTTATGAGCAAAAAATGATACCATCTAATTCCATGTAGACTATGTCTTTTGTTCTCATACTTGTTTATATATTGATAAAAGGCAGTTTTTACTCCTTAATGACTTTAGATAAGAAGATGGCTCAAGTAAAAGTTATTGTAAAGATTCCACATATAAAAGGTGGTCAAGGAGCTCAAGTATTTCTACTACTTGACAGATTTTTATTATAGGTGAGAAAGGTCTTTAAAAAATTCAGCAAAGTGATTTTTAAGGATGAGTTCAGAAAGATTTATTTGTAAAAGACCATAGGAGAATAAGGAATCTATGATTTCTTTGGGAAATATTGAGAAAGAGGAATTCTGTTTCCTGTAAGAAAAAGTCCTATTGTTTAAAGTTGGCATATATAGATCTATTAATTAACTGATAAGCATTTTAATTACCTACTAGGTTCCAAGCACTCTTATAATTATTGGGAATATTCATGCAAAATGCTTAGCTTTCTCTACTCTCAAGGAGCTTACATTTTATTTGAGTTGTTGAAAAATGGTAAATTGTGAATAGTTTGTGTCTTATCCATTCAGGTGATGTGTGTAATATGTGTGTATATATATATCTGTCTATTCACATATTCACATATGTACATAAACATATATGTATATACAAATACATATATATAATACCTATATACTTACATATGTGTATGTGCCCAAGAGGCTGCCTCTTATAATGGATAGGGAGACAGTCTTCAAGTCAATGGAACCCAGTTTCAAATCCCTACCTCTGGCATATATTGGTTCTAGGACCTTGAGGAAATCGCTTAAACTAGCAATGGTCTTAGGAAAATATTTAAGACAACATGTTGCTCAATACTCAATGATTTACATAAGTAGAGTTAGTTTCTTCACTAGGACATTCCTACATCCATCAATCAAAACTCTGTAAAAAATACACATATTCAGACACATGTACATAAAGTTTTGGGAAACCTTATTTTGGAACATGTTGATATGCCCACTTATAAACCTATGAATATATGTGTCTGTTTTAAGTATGTAAACATATCTATACATAAAGAGGAAGTTTATTCAGATTTCATTGCTGTAGGAAATTCTTGATAAGGAAACTCTTTGGCAAAAATAAATAAAAAACTCCTTCTAGAGAATTCCCACAGTTACTGTCAGGCTGTTGTTATTTCTGTTGTCTTTAATGTGTGTATCTCTTATTCTTATTTTTTCAAATTCATAAAAATATCACTCTTTGAGAATATCAGAGAGCTACTTTTCTCCTCTTGTTTTTTTTTTGTTTGTTTTCTTCAGTTTCAGCTCTTGCTCCAGGGAGATAAAACTAACATATGTCAGATATGGAGGCTTGTAGCTGGGTCAGATCTCTATCCACTAAATCAGGGTATGTCTTGGGCTACAATATATACCCATGAAATAAGATTAATTTTCTTCTTATTAGGATGTGTGTGTGGGGTCCTACCTAAAGGTGAGAGAAAGAATAATCTATGTTTTCACTGAAATGCACAGTACCAAATCTACAAGACTGTTTGTGATTTATATAACCTATTCTTTGTCCCTGATATCAAATTTTTACCAGAAAGCTGAAGCAAATTTCAGTGAGGACATGAGCATTTTTTGTGGCCTAGTTTGATGTCTAAATCTTTGAGCTGGAAGAGAACTGAGGGTTATACTCATCCAATCCCCGACACAAAGGGAGAATTTCTTCCACAACATCTCTTGCCAAGAGTCATTGGTCTCCATTTAAATTCTTCAGGTGATTCCTGCTTGTACTTTCAAATTGGTAGAAATTTCCATCTATTCATCCTAACTTTGCCTTTCTAGAGCAATGCAACAAAGTGGACTCCATTCTTTTATGGCAGCCCATCAAATATTGATGTAGGAGAATTTTGGAGAAGGAGCTCAATTAAAATTGTGACTAAGTCACAGGACTAAAAGGTCAGGGAAAATTTGTCCTCTTTTTCTCTTTGTTAGAACGAAGGAAATTAGTGAATTGGAGAGGTGTCTTCAGGTGGATCAATATTTCATGGGTTCTAAACTGAGTATAAATATTGAGGAATGGAACTTTCCTTCTCATTGACTTCTACTGAAGTTCAAAGGTCCAGAATCCATCACAATTTTGCTTTTGGTTTCCCCTGTGCTCTAAATATTAATACATATTTTAATTGGCTTTAATTTCCTCACCACATAGTAAAGTAAGCTTTAGGGTGAGCGATTTGGCGATAAAAAATGACAGAAAGCATAAAATATCATCATGAATAGTCTGTATATAGGGACTATTATGAGCATTAGTCCTGAAACTGGATTCATCTCATCCAAGAAGGAGTTAGGTGGCTATAATTATAGCACTCCCTTTGTCTTTTGACACTCTGATACAAAACAGAATGTGAAGAGAGTTTATGACTTCATCTAGTGTGTGGCCTTTGCTTTCTTTGCTCTCAATGGTCTTGTCACTTTCTACTCTGTCTATTCACATTGTTGCCTTGTTTTCCCTTTAGTCCAAGAAATGGGTAAGTCTCTGTTTCAATATTAATAAATGTCCATCTTTTTCATTCTTATGTGTAGAGAATAAATGGGTATTGACTATGATGATGGGCAATTTAGAAAATTTTCTGCCTCTTTTCTTGATATTTATGCTCAATACATATTTCTTGAGCACTGTAATGGTGATTATGGGATGGGATGTAACAGGTTACAAGGTTTTTGAAAATTGGAAAACTACCACAATTACCTCTCTGTGAATTATAGAATAATGAGGGTAGATGGTTTTGTCATTTTTATTGAAGACCAAATGGCTAGAATTACTATACTCATGAAAGAATGCCCTATTTTGGCTGGTTACTATGCTGAATTTTCAAAACTTTCCCATTTATATTTACTCTTTAAAAATTTATTTTATTTTTAATTTGTGGAATAAAACAAACATTTCTATTACATAGTATATTACAAATATGATTCCACATGAAACTGCAAATCTACTATGTACAATTTGATATTACTTCTTAAGTATACAACAAAGTCATCATGTAAATTTCTTTTTTATTCTTTTTGTTCTTTCCCCACCCCACACCCTTGAGATGTCCAACATTAGACATAAATAGATGTATAGACATAGATATAAATATATATGTAGGTATGTATATACTCATACATATGTAAAGTTATTCTATATTGTATTGTTAATGAAATTAGAAGATCTTTCCCATCCATTAATCTACCCATATGACCTTCGTGAGTCATATGCAAGCCTGAGTCACATGATCCTGTGGTTGGAAGAGCTTGAAGAAGGGGTGGAGCAAGAAGTTAGATTGAGTCAGAGCTGGGAGAGAGATGGTGCAACTTTAAGCTTGGAGAGAGAGAGGAGGCAGGCAGAGAACAGAGCACCTAGTGGGGATGAGAGAGGGGCATTTTTGACTAAGGGAGCTTGATTTGTGGGAAGGCCCAATGGAGGGAAGGCTTGGGGATGTTGGTGCTCCACGCATTGGTAATGTGTATAGACTACTTGGTAACTATGATGGATTTCTTTGTTGCTGTGGTGAATTTGGCTTTTTGGTGTTGCAATAAAAGGTTTGGTTTCATCTTCCATATAGAAAGTCTGTTAAATTTTGTGATTCAAAACTACATTGGCATATTCATAGCAGTGGCAACAGCTGTGAGTATCACATTGGTGCTACATATGCATATTTCAATTTCAGTTCTTTCTCTGCATGCTAATAGCATCTTTCTTTATGTGTCCTTTATAGTTAATTTTGGAATTTATAATAGTCAAAATAACTTATCCATTTATTCATCCTTAAAACAATATTGTCGTTACTGTATACAATGTTTTCTTGGTTCTGCTCATTTTGCTCTTCATTATTTCATGCAAGGCTTTCCAGGTATTTTTTAAGATCATTGAGCTCATCATTTCTTATAGCACAGTAGTATGACATCACAATTATATACAACTTCTTTAATCATTCCCTAAATGATGGGCATCCCTGCAGTTTCCTCTTCTTGCATGCCACGAAGAGCTGCTATAAATATTATAGTACATATAACTTCTTTTTCTTTCCCCCCCAATCATTTTTGGAAATAGATCTAGTAATGGTATTGCTGGGTCAAAGAGTAGTTTAATAACTATTTGGGCATAAGTCCACATTACTCCCCAAAATGTTTGGACCAGTCGTGAGAGAATTTTCCACATTCTCTGAAACATTTTTCACTCATCCCTTCAGTCATTCAATTATCTCCTTCAATCACAATCCTGTTCTAATCTAGTAAGTATAAAATCATACTTCGAGGTTGTTTTAATGTGCACTTCTCTTATCAACAAAAATTTAGGAATTTTTTTTTCATATAAATATAAATTGTTTTGATTTCTTCATAGAAAAATTGACTGTTCACATCCTTTGACCATTTGTCAACTGAGGAATTACTCATATTCTTATGGACTTGATGAAGTTCTTTATATATTTTTATATGGTATTTATATGATATATCTTATGTATCAAATATTTCTATTATATTAATATGTTTATATATTTTTCGATCTGAGAAACTGTCTATACATTCCCCCCCTCCAATTTTTTTTCTTTCCTTCTGATCTTGGCTACATTGATTTAATTTATATAAAATCTTTGTAATTTAATGTAATCAGAATTAGACTTTTCCAAATAACTTTGCTCCCCATCTCTTACTTATTCATAAATTGTTTGCCTATCCATAATTCCTATAAGTAATATCTTCCATGTTCTTCACATTTCCGTGTAATATCTTTCTTTATATCTAGGTCATGTATCCATTTTGACTTTATCTTGGCAAATGGTGTAAGATATTGGTCTATGCCCAGTTGCTGCCATAGTGCTTTCCAGTTTTGCCAACAATTTTTACCAAATAATGAATTCTTATCCCAAAATCTTAAGTCTTTACACTTGTCAAATACAATTATTATGTTGCTGTAAATTGTATGTCTACTCTATTCCATTGCTCTTACTTTTGACTTTTTAGCCAGTATGACATAATTTTCACAATTATTGTCTTATGACATAGTTTAAGATTGAGTACTGCTAAACCGCTTTCCTTTATATTTTTTTTCATTATTTCCTTTGATATTCTTGATTTTTGTTCTTTCAAGTAAATTGTTATTTTTTTCTAATTCAGTAAAATATTTTTTGTAATTTAATTAAGATGGCATTGAATATATAAATTAAGCTGGGGACAGTTGTGTTTTTTTTTTTATATTGACCCGTCCTACCCATAAACTATTAATATTTGTCCAGTTATTTAAATTTGATTTTATTTGCATAAGAAGTTAACATTTTTATATGATTCATTGGGAATTTGTTCAAGTGTACTTCCTAATATATTAAATTGTCTAGAGATGTTTAAATGGGGTATCTTTTACTTTTTCTTCTTGCACAGTCTTTCTGTGTTATATACAAATGCTGATGATCTATGTGGATTTACATTATATTCTGCTACTTTGCCAAAATTATTAAATGTTTCAATTACCTTTTAAAGTGAGAGTTTGGAATTTTCCAAGTATGTCATCAAAAAGCTGCAAAAAGAGATGGTTTGATTGCCTCATTCTCTATTCTGATTTCTTCTATTCGTTTTTCTTCTCTTATGGCTATTGCTAGGATATCCAATATAATATTGAATAATATTGGTGACAGTGGGCATCCTAGTTTCACACCTGATCTTACTGGGAAGACTTCTATTTTATCCCCATTACAATAAAGCTTGCTGATGGTTTTAGATAAATGCTTTTTATCAATTTAAGGAAAAATCCATTAATACCAATACCTTTAAGTATTTTAATAGAAATGTGTTGAATCAAAAGCTTTTCAAAAGCTTTTTCTGTATCAATTGATAAAACCCTATGTTTATAAAAAGCTTTGTTATTGATGTAATCAATTATGTTAATACTTTTCCTTAAGATAAATCACCCCTACATTCCTGGTGTGAATCCCACTTGACCATAATGTATAATCTTTGTAATATATTCCTGTAACCTTTTAGCTAGTATTTTTGCATCCATATTAATTGATGAAATTAGGTTACAATTTTTTTTTCTGTTTTTAGTCTTTTAGTTTATGTATCAGTATCACATATATTCCTGAAAAGGAGTTTGGTTGAATCCCTTCTTTACCTATTATTCCACAAAAATTATTTAATATTAGAATTAACTGGTCTTACAATGCTTAATAGAACTCACTTGTAATTCTATCCATTCCTGGTGCTTTTCTCCTAGGAAGCTCATTTATGGCCTGCTCAATTTCTCTTTCTGAAAGAGTTCTTTTTAGATGTTCTATTTCCTCATCTGCTAATCTAGGCAACAGATAGATAGATAGATAGATAGACAGACAGACAGACAGACAGACAGACAGACAGACAGACAGACAGATAGATAGATAGAGATATAGATAGATATATAGATATATGTAAATATTCTTCCATTTTACTTCAATTATTAAATTTATTGTCATGTAATTGAGCAAAATAACTCCTTATAATTGCTTTGATTATATCTTAATCAGTGGTATATTCATCCTTTTCAGTTTTTATAGGAATAAATTGGTTTGCTTCTCTCTTTTTTTTAAAATCAAGGTAACCAATTTGTAACTTTTTCATTTGTTGTTCTTCATAAAACCAACTTCTAATTTTATTTATTAATTCAATTGTTTTTACTCTCAACTTTATTAATTTCTAGGGTTTCTAATTTAGTGTTCATAGTGGATTTTTAATTTGTTGTTTGTTTAGTTTTTTTTTTAAATTTGCATACTCATTTCATTAGTCTGTTCATCAATTTATGGATGTAAGCATTTAGAGATATAAATTTTCTTTAACCAAGGCTTTTGCTGTATCCCATACATTTTACCATGTTGTCTCATTATTGTCATTCTCTTTAATGAAATTATAGATTGTTTTTATGATTTGTTCTTTAACTCACTCATTCTTTAAGATCAGATTGTTTAATCTCCAATTAGTCTTTAATCTATGTTTCCATGGTTCTTTATTAAATATAATTTTTAATGCATTATGATCTGAAAATGGTACCTTTAACATTTCTGCTTTTATTTATAAAATTTTTTACATACTAACATATGGTCAATCTTTGCAAAGGTACCATAAAACCCTGAGGAAAACGTGTATTCTTTTCTATTTTCATAAATCTATTCCATTCAATATCCATCATAGGTAGCTTATCTAAAATTCTATTCTCTTTCTTAACTTCTTATTTATTTTCTGGTTAGATTTATATAGTTCTTAGAGGGGAAGATTAAAGTCCCCTACTATTATAGAACTATTATCTATCTCCACCTATAATTCATTTGACATTTCTTTTAAAAAAATTAGATGCTACAGCATTTGGTGCACAAAGGTTCAGTAACTTCATTATCTATGGTAACTTTTATCAAAATGTAGTCACCTGTTTATCTCTTTTAATAAAATCCCTTTTAGCCGTAATGTTGCTGAGATCATAATTGTTACTCCTGCCCCTTTGCATCAACTGAAGCATAATAAATCTTGTTTCAACTTTCCATTTTAACTCTGTATACATTTCTCATTCTTAATTGTGTTTCTTATAAACAACATTGTTGGATTCTGATTTCTAATCCATTCTGCCATCTCCTTCTGTTTTATGGGTTGGTTCATCTCATTCACATTCAAAGTTAGAATTACTATTTTTGAATATCTTTCCATCTTATTTTTACTCACTATTTTCCTTCTCAGCCTCTTTTTACTCTATCCCTGTTGCCTATCTTCTCCTCTGACTTTTTTTCATTTTTCCCACCCCTCTAATGTCCCTTCGTTGTCTTCATCCCTCAAGCTCCTAATCTTATTCTGAACACTTCTCCCATTCTCACTTCTCTACAAGTTCAGAAAACTGCTAAACCTCTCCAGATTTACATGCCGTTTCCACTTCAACCCAGATGAGAATAACATTTTAACATTACCATCCCTCCAGCCCCACTTATTTCCTCTGATTAGTTCTTCCTTTCATGATCCATTTTTATGAGATAATTGCTCCTTTTTGCTTTTACCTACCCAGTTTTTTTAAAAAATCACCTCATCATACATAATTCAGCCCCAACCTTACTTTCAAACTACCTTAGTAATGATGACAGTTTTAAGAATACAGATAACATTTTCATGCATCATAAGTAAGCAATTGGACCTTAATGAGTTCCTTATAATTATTTTTTAATGTTTTCCTTATGTTTCTTCTGGATCTTTCATGTTGAATTTTCCACTGAGTTCTGGTCTTTTTGTTACAAATACCTGAAAGTCTTTCAGTTTGTCAGATATCCTTTTTTTACATTCATGATTGTACTCAACTTTGCTCTGTAAGTTAGTCTTGGATGCAACCCCAGCTCCTTTGCTCTTTGAAATATATTGCCCATCACATGCAATATTCATATAATTATAAGAGATACTAAAACCTTATTTTAAATCTCTATAGTCCTTTAACAAGCCTTTATCTAAGCTATGCAAAATTGATTGTATTATACTGTTTTTGATGTCCTCGAAATATATTTATTATCTAATATTCTTTGGAAGGCTTCTCTAGTTTGTAATAATTTGCAGTCAGAAGTCAGACTCCATGACATAAAATGAAAACCAGTGCTATAAAACTTGAATATTTCAAGAATCTTTGATGTCATGAGCATTATTCTAATATTCATGACAACTTCAGTGATAATGTCTCAGTATAATGTCTTTAAGACTCTCCAACCAAAATTTAAGTCATCCTTCACCCTTCCCAGTAATGAGCCTCTCTATACTTAACTGTCATGGTTTTTGAATGATAAATATAGAATCCATTACCAAGTCTGTGCTCAAAGTCTTTCCAGCTTGATAGAACTAGCCAGATTGCTATTGTGATTGGCTGGCATAGCCTTTTTGAATCCAGGGTCTCCTCCATGATGTGAATATATATTCAAGTAGAACAATTGTCTAGATACTCAACTGAAATGTTGAGTTTTTAACTGAATCCATTTTAACTTTAGTACCTTATTCAAATTTCAGGAGTTGGTTCTTGATTCTATTTCTGCATGAATTAAAATATTTATTAGTGAGTCCAGAATTTTTTTCTGAATATGTGCCACTTATTAAAAGCATGGAAACCATTAGCCTTCTTCCAACTAATCCTAGTGAAACTTTCTATTTTTTCACTACTAAACAAAAAATAGCAATACATGGTTTACAATGTCTTTTGTCTAGCCAGCTAAACAGCATAGTGGATCAAGTATTGAGCTTGGAGTCAGGATGCTCTAATTTTTAATTCTGACAAGACGTAAATCATCTTTTTTGTCTCAGTTCATATCTCCAAAATGGGAATAATAATATAAGGTACCTTCTAGGAGTTTTGGAAGGATCAAATGAGAAAACTTTGCAATTTTTCAACCTTTCTATATAAATATTAATTAGTAGTTAAACTATTATTGTCTTGCTAAAGATGTTGACAAAAAAGTTTGATCAGCTTTGAATTTTCACAATGGATGTCAAATGAGAAGAATTACCAAAAGTAACAAAACCTCAGATAGACTACCCAGACATAATACATATTACTGTCACTAAAGGAAAAAGAATTGCTCTAGTATAAGTTACCTTTAATAATGTCACATAAGTATGGCATTTCCTGCACTTTTAGATGTTTCACTTTTTCTAAAGAAGTATTGAAATTAGGCAGTCCTTGATTTTATTTCCAATGTCATTCTACTTTATCACAGTGAGAAAGTATCTTAGGATCTGATAGTGCTTCTCTTTGTGTGTTCAGTGACCATTCCCATCCATAAGATGTTTTTTTCTCCTATTGTATTCTATATCAACAACATCTGATAATTTGCACATATTTGGTTTCTCTCAAATTTATCCTATTTGAATTTTATTGGCAAAGTCAATGCTTACGAGATTGATGAGAAATTGTCCAGTGGGAGAAAATGAAAGGTTAGGAAAATGTGCTAAGATGCAACTGTTGGCTACCTCTCAAAATAAAATATATGTGACCAATTATCATCAAAGTGACTTAAATTTTTAAGACCTTTGACCTATTCATAATGCATAATAACAGGATCATCCTTTGCCAAATAGCCTTGGGCTCACTGGGATAGTATTAATGGTAAATGTATTTTGTTGACCAGAATGTTGGAGGCAGATCTACTCAGATTTAGTTAATGGGGGGCAGTAATAATACATCCTTGCTTCTTTCTGCCTCTGACCCAGACCAATTGTTGTGAAGACCTTCGAATACCACATCATCGAAACCACAACTGGAATAATTTCCTTTCCTGAGATAATATGACACTCTATCTTCTGCTTACAGGAGACATAACCCATCCTTACACTATAACAATTTACTTCTTTACTTACAATACAACTTCCACACCCTTGTATAGCTGCACACATAAATAGTTTCTTATATTACCAGAACATTTCTGAAGTTTATCTTTGGGAAGGGAAACAACTATGTAGCAGATCAAAATAGTCTATAAAATTATTCGTAGGAAGGCAAGTTTAAAAAATTATTAGAAGTGCTTCTTAAAGGTTTTGGTCTTCTTCCCTCTGCCATCTTCCCCAGTTTAAAAAAGAGGGATTTAAAAAAAAGATTAACGGATATTTGTTTCATGAGATTGAGTGGAAATTAATTAAACCATGCATTTTAATATCTTACTCCAATGTCTTTGTTTTCATCATAGGGCTATGGAGAACAACCAGACCACAGTGACAGATTTCATTCTGCTGGGATTTCTTGTTAGCCCTAAGATGCACCTAGTTCTCTTTGGGCTCTTCTTTCTACTCTACGCCTTCACTCTGCTGGGAAATGGAGTCATCTTGGGGCTGATATGTCTTGATTCCCAACTCCACACTCCCATGTACTTCTTCCTTTCACAACTTGCCATTGTTGACATCTCTTATGCCTCCAACACAGTCCCTAAAATGCTAGCAAATCTCCTGGATCCAGCCAAGTCCATCTCCTTTGCAGGTTGCATAATGCAGACTTACCTATTTATGACATTTGCTCACACTGAATGTCTTCTGCTGGTAATGATGAGCTATGACCGGTTTGTGGCAATCTGCCATCCACTCAGATACAAAGTCATTATGAGCTGGGGAGTGTGTATTGCACTGGTTATCATATCCTGGGCATTTGGATCCCTCCTGGCATTGGTCCATGTGCTTCTGCTCCTTAGGCTGCCCTTCTGTGGGCCTCGGGAAATCAACCACTTCTTCTGTGAGATCCTATCTGTCCTGAAACTTGCCTGTGCAGACATATGGCTCAACAAAC
>CM053623.1:80271788-80292902 GCA_028646595.1 Phalanger gymnotis | reverse complement strand
TATCATATCCTGGGCATTTGGATCCCTCCTGGCATTGGTCCATGTGCTTCTGCTCCTTAGGCTGCCCTTCTGTGGGCCTCGGGAAATCAACCACTTCTTCTGTGAGATCCTATCTGTCCTGAAACTTGCCTGTGCAGACATATGGCTCAACAAACCGGTCATCCTTGTTGCTTGTGTGTTTATCTTAGTTGGACCCCTCTGCTTAGTCCTAATCTCCTACACAGGTATCCTTGGTGCTATCTTGAGAATCCAATCAGGGGAAGGACAAAAGAAAGCCTTCTCTACATGCTCCTCCCACCTCTGTGTGGTTGGGCTTTTCTTTGGTAGTGCCATCATCACTTACATGGCCCCTAACTCCAGGAACTCTGAGGAGCAGCAGAAAATTCTTTTCTTATTTTATAGCTTCTTTAATCCTACCCTAAATCCTTTGATCTACAGCTTGAGAAATGCAGAGGTAAAGGGGGCCCTAAGAAGATTGTTTAGGAAGGAGAGTCAAGGTTTATAGATCAAACGGAACTTTCTTTTTATGGAGGATGGGGAAAGAATGGTGCCTTTGGAGTGTATAACAAATTGAGAAATGCCATGAAATGAAAATCAACCTTTTTCCCCTCTATTTTTTCCCAAAATTATCCTACTCCTTTTTTGTACCTATGACCCTTCCTGGAGCACTTCCATGGGTCTGAATGTTTTTATTTTTGCCCTACATTTCCCTTCTTTCTGTGACATGCCTCCATACTTTATATGATCCCACCAAAACACTTTTTTTTCTATGTCCTCCCTGATCATACTCTGCATGTCAGTGCAGTTCAGTGAAACTAATCACATACACTAATCACTTTTATTAAAATCAATTTGGGTACAATTTACTTTTATATTATATTTACCTGTGAATATATCCCTCTCTTTCCTATTCTCAGTGTCATTATGTGTTACAAAGAATAAAAAATGAAAGAAAAAAGTAATTCAGCAAGATTAACTGACACCTCTGACAAGGCTGAGAGTATCTGCCATGTTTATATCCATATCCTAATCCACAAGCGTCAAAATCTTCAAATCAGACAGAGAAGCCTTCTTTTTCATTCCTTCTCTGAAAACCACTTTGACATTTTATTCATTCATTCAATGAGTGAATAAGTATTTTTTAATTACTGACTATGTACCAATTAAAATGCTAGGCATTGGGGATACATGGAAAATCAAACCAGGATTCATACCATTGAGGAGATGACATTAAATAGAGAAGACAATTTTTAAGCAATGATTTACATTTAATTTATGTTCAGTGTAAATGGAAGGTAATCTCAGGGAGATAGCACTAGATTTAGACACTATCAGGAAAGACCACTGGTAGGTGTGATTTTAGCTGAGACTTAAAGAATGCCAGTCACATCAAGAGTATGTGAGGATAGAGAACATTTAGGCTTGGGAAAATTTTAGTAAAAAGATATGAAGTCAGGACATGAGGTATCAGGTACAAGAATAGGAAGAAGGTCAATGGATTTAAATCACATATTACGCAAAGGGGAATCAAGTGCAAGTAGCATTTATTTGTGTTTCTATTGTTCTGTTATAATTATTATGTATTTTTCTCTTGATGCTGTTAATTTTGCTTTAGTTTGTATTTCTCATGTTCTTCTACATTCTTCATATTCTTAGTTTCTTACAGTAGAGTAGTAGGCTATTACATTCAAGTACAACAATTTGTGTAGACAGTCTACAATTGCCTTTACTTCTTTGCTTCTACAAAAAGTGCAGTTATAAGTATTTGGGTACCTATGGGATCTGTTTTTTTTTAATCTTTTGGGGGATATATTCCTAGTAGTGTGATTTCTGAATTCAAAGATATATACTTCATTTACTTTCTTAACATAATTCCTATTTGCTTTTTGGACTGGTTGGATCAATCCATAGTTACAGTAACAATGTTTCTCTACAATGTCTTCAACATTGTCTGTTCTTTGACTGAGTCTTGCTATCAAGAGTCTTTGATTATATGAAGAGTCTTTCATGACTTGCTTAAGTCACAAGAAAGCCTAAGTCACATGAGTTTGAATCACATGGTTATGATGCCCTCTGACCCTGAAGAAGTGTGTATATACTCAAAGCTTAGCATTTTGCTTTGGGGCTCACTCATTGGAAGAGTGTTCATGTGATTTGGCCATATGAAACTGTGGGTGCCCATTAAGAGGCACCCTCAGCTTTGAAAACACAGATGTTGTTGTTTCTCTGGTAACTACGAATATATTGCTATGGTCAGACAATTAGAAGCCTGTTTGTTGATTTATGTTATTTTTTCTATTTGTACTTTTTGTTTGTATTTGCTCTGAAGTTTAATGTGCTGACTTTTTCCCTGAACTAAGTGAATGACATATGCATGTTTAACTAAAATAAGATTGTTAACTTGTTAAAATGACTTTGCAGAAAAGCAAATCAAAGAACCTTTCCTAGGAGCCCTCCTGTGTGCTGGTGTGTAGTAGCAATTTAGATCTGAAGATCTTTCCCACCAATTAATATGTCATGTGACCTGCTTATGTCACAGGAAGCCTAACTCACAGGTGATGGGAGGAGCTTCCTGACAGGAAAAGGAACTTATGTTACAGGAAATGGAGAGAGAGAGAGAGAGAAAGAGAGAAAGAGAGAGAAGGAAGAGCACTTATGGCTGATAATACCTGCTAATGGCCACCCTCATGATGGTTACAACTGAACAGACTGACTTAGCTCTACTGTGAGTTTGTTTTAGGGAAGATCCTAGCAGGGAGTAAGAGAGGTTTTGGGATGGTGAGGCTGCAGGCTGTGATATGGTGTTTTAAGTTATTTGCTGTTATGATAAAGTGGGCTAACTGGCTGTGGGAGCTGAACATTTGGTTAAGGGATATGATTCTCTGGTGTCTGAATAAATGTTATACTACTTTTACATTATATATGGAGAGTCTCTCATACTTTGTGATAAAGAACTACATAGGCATATTCACGATTATCACTGATGTGTTTATTGCCTTACTGATACATGGTGTTATTGGCCTTACACCTCCACAGTAGCTGCAAGCAACATTGTTGTTACAGTTTGACACATAATATATTGCCATATAATATGTGTACATATTACATGCAATGTATGTATCTCATGCATATTCTAAAAATATGTGATACATCTACATAAACTAAAGATAAACCCATATGTTCTTATGTTTTCTCTTGAAAAAAAGAATGAATGTATTATCTAGCCAAGATCTTTTTTCTTCCTTTATTGATACAGACAAATGCTTTGGTTGTTCTTGTTATTAATATGAACCATTATATTAAAAGTTTTCCTAATATTCAACCAATATATTCTAGATTAAATACAACTTGGTCATTGTTTATGTTTGTTGTGTTGCTATTGTCTTTTTGCTGATGTTTTACTTAAATTTTTGCACCAACATTTATTTGGCACTATGGTTTACAGTTTCCTTTCTTTCATTCTTTCTTTTTTTTTCTACATTCCTTGGTTTGGGTATCAAGACCATATTTTTGAAATAGAAGGAATTTGTTAGATTCTCTTCTTTTTTTATTATTACAAAGAATTTACACCACATTAGAATAAACTGTTCTTTGAATGTTTGATAGAATTCACTTACAAATCCACCTGGTCCAAATTTTTTTTGCTTTGAATATTAATTTAGGATTGATATATTTGGATTTTATATCAGCTTTAAATGTTGTTAAATTAAAATTCCTTCCTATTTCATATTACCATTTCTTTTTTTTAATATTTGTCACTTTATTAACTCACATGCAGGGTACATGAAGCAAAATGCCAGACTGGACAAATCAAAATACAGAATCAAAGGGAGATCAACTATCTCAGATATGCAGACAATACCATTGATGGCAGAAAGCTAAGAATAAAGAAGCTTCTTGATGAGTGTGAGAGTGTAAAAGAAGTCTTGAAGCTTCATTAAAAAGACCTTGATGTTAACAAAAATTGAAGGTAAAAGAAGGGGACAGCAGAGGATGAGATGGAATAGTATCATGGAAGTAATAAATTATGACTTTTGACAGACTTCAGGAAATAGTGGATAGAAGTGTGTTAAGGTGCATGGAATCATGAAGAATCAGACATGACTGAAGGATGACAACAGTATAGCTAGACTAAAGACAATGTGGTGGCAAATCTACATCAGCATTCAAGCAGAAATTTTAACTACTTGGTCTTCTACTTCCCACTACATCACTGCTGCTACACGTCTTCATCAAGAGCTATATAGGTTTAATAGTATTCAGCAATTGGTTTCAGATCCTGGGCAAGCTCTTATCATTTCTTTAGGAGTATGGCTCCCAAAGGGCCCAGGCAGGCCCAGGCACTGAGGCTTCCCGGGAGCCCGCACCACATGCTGTAATTCACAGCACCGCACCTCCATTCTACCTGATGAACCTCTGCAGCTAAAAAGCCATACTACCATTTCTTAAAACAATGGATAAAAAAATGTCCAAGAAAACAATACTAATACTTATATGGTATTCTATGATTTGGTACCAAGTCTGCCAGTAACAATTATATTTAGTTTATCATTAATCTAATATGCATGCCATTTCTGGCTGAGAGAGGACATTCCAAACTGCAATAGTTCCCCGATGGTTTTGACATAAACCTTTACCCCAATTTGAGGTGACACCCACAGGAGTCTAGAATGAAAAAGGTATTTTTCTTTTTGCCAATGATATTTTAAATAAATTTAAATAATATTTTCTTTTCCTCCAATTACATGTGATCTAATTTCAATTTTTTTTTAAGTTTCAAGTTTGAAATTATAATCTTTCCTCTCTTCCATTAATCAGAAGTAGCAAGAATGCGGTTCGGGGATCCAGTTGTCACAGAAGTCTTTGGACAAGAACATGGGTCAAAATATGAAACCTGCCTAGTAGCTATGGAAATGGAAAATATTACCATGGGTGAGAGGTACTGTGGGAGGGCATAGAATTGGCATGACAAAGCCTTAGAAAATAAATGAGTAGCTCTTTCTATCCAATTGGGATACAATTCTTCCTGAACAGATATCACTAAGATTATCATTGACTTTTTAATAGGTATAAGATCAGAGGCCAGGGAAATGAGTTTGATGGGCCACAAGGCCTCTCTGTGGCCATAGTTCACAGCATTCATTGTCATGCACTGATTCTTTGTTACCTGGTGGGTTGATTGATTTATTAATTGGATTCCTAAAAAAGTATTTATGTACAGTTGAAGGGTGGCATAGCAAAGAGAATACTGGATCTAATCAGGACACATGGATTCGAGTCCCAGATCTACTACTTATTACCAACATTACCTCAAGAAAGATTCTTTCAACTATCTTATCGCCACTTTTTTCATCTGTGAAATAAAAGGATCTGAACTGATCTTTTATGTCCCTTCCAGAACTAAATCCAAGGATCCTACATTGTAAAATACATAGAAAAATATTTAAATAGATACTTAACAAGAAGCCATTGAGCTTTCTAAGATTTGTACCCTAGAGAGATTTCAAGTTCTATTTCCTATGATTCTAGATAGCAAGAGGCAGGAACAGTTATGTTTAGGATGGACCCAGGCTTTAGAGAGTTCTAATCCTCCCCTGAGAATCACAACTCAGAGTATATCTAAACTGCAGAATTGGAATGCTTCCAATGGGAAACCTACTGTTTGTGTCCCAACTGGAAGTCAAGTGATAGAATCTAATAAGCCCCATCGGGATGTATTGTTCTTTGGACTCTCCATCCTGGCTGCAAAATCACTTGAATCATGTAGGACTGTTGCTATTGCTACTGATAACATATGAGCTATGCCTTCTCTCAACTAATACGTAATTCTAAGGGGATACTACTATATATATGCTTTCATGGATGCATAACTAGGCTAAGTATTTTCAGAATGTAAATTTGGAACATGAGTCTTCCTCTCTCCTGGAATTTAGCCCCCAGGGTTTCATGAAAGACAGTCTTAAGTATTCCTCACACAGAATCACTTCTTTGCTTCTCTGTGAGGAGGAGGCTGGTGTTTGGGAAGTTTTATGATGTTCCACCTTCACTGAATCCTTAGGAGTCAAAGTCAGAGCTAAGCAATGAGGAAAATCTTTGCTACAGGAGGACACAGGGATAACTTCCTCAAACTGAACAAAAAGCCACAGAGAGCAGATCTGAATCTCATCCTGAGGATCCTAGAGATAATCAAAGCTTTAATGCCATCTCAAAGACCACCTCCCTAGAACTTGCTCCAGGTTCCAGTATAGCCTCCACATGAGCATGCCCAGGCAGCCTTCTAGCACTTGGCTATCAGTTATGAGCAAAAAAAAATGATGCCATCTAATTCCATGTAGACTATGTCTTTTGTTCTCATACTTGTTTATAAATTGATAAAAGGCAGTTTTTGCTCCTTAATGACTTTAGGTAAGAAGATGGCTCAAATTGTAAAAGTTATTGTAAAGATTCCACATATAAAAGGTGGTCAAGGAGCTCAAGTGTTTCTACTACTTGACTGATTTTTATTTTTACAGGTGAGAAAGGTCTTTAGAAAATTCAGCAAAGTTATTTTGAAAGTTCAGAAAGATTTATTTGTAAAAGACCATAGGAGAATAAGGAATCTATGATTTCTTTTGGAAATATTGAGAAAGAGGAATTCTGTTTCCTGTAAGAAAAAGTCCTATTGTTTAAAGTTGGCATATATAGATCTATTAATTAACTGATAAGCATTTTAATTACCTACTAGGTTCCAAGCACTCTTAAAATTATTGGGAATATGCATGAAAATGCTTAGCTTTCTCTACTCTCAAGGAGCTTACATTTTATTTGAGTTGTTGAAAATGGTAAATTGTGAATATTTTGTGTCTTATCCATTCAGATGATGTGTGTAATATGAATACATATATATATATATGTGCATAAACACATATGTATATACAAACATGTATATATAATACCTATATACTTACATATATGTATGTGCCTGAGAGGCTGCCTCTTATAATGGATAGGGAGACAGTCTTCAAGTCAATGGAACCCAGTTTCAAATCCCTGCCTCTGACATATATTGGTCCTAGGACCCTGAGGAAATCATTTAAACTAGCAAGGGCCTTAGGCAAATGTCTAAGACAACATGTTGCTTAATACTCAATGATTTACATAAGAAGAGTTAGTTTCTTCACTAGGACCTTCCTACATCCATCAATCAAAACTCTGTAAAATACACACATATACGGACACGTGTACATAGAGTTTTGGGACACCTTATACTGGGACATGTTTGTGTGCCCACTTATACACCTGTGAATATACGTGTCTATTTTAAGTATGTAAACATATCTATACACAAAGAGGTAGTTTATTCCAATTTCATTGCTGTAGGAAATTCTTGATAAGGAAACTCTTTTGCAAAATAAATCAAAAACTCCTCCTAGAGAATTCTCACAGTTACTGTCAGGCTGTTGTTATTGCTGTTGTCTTTAATGTGTGTATCTCTTACTGTTATTTTTTAAATTCGTAAAAATATCACTCTTTGAGAATATCAGAAGAGCTACTTTCCACTTCTTGTTTTTTTTGTTTGTTTGTTGAGCTCTTGCTCCAGGGAGATAAAACCAACATATGTCAGATGTGAAGGCTTGTATCTGGGTCAGATCTCTCTCTATTCATTAAATCAGGGTATCTCTTGGGCTACAATATATACCCATGAAATAAGATTAATTTTCCTCTTATTAGGATGTGTGTGTGGGGTCTTACCTAAAGGTGAGAGAAAGAATAAGATATGTTTTCATTGAAATGCACAGTGCCAAATTTACAGGATTGTTTGTGATTTATGTAACCTATTCTTTGTCCCTGATATCAAATTTTTACCAGAAAGCTGAAGCAAATTTCAGTGAGGACATGAGCATTTTTGTGGCCTAGTTTGATGTCTAAATCTTTGAGCTGGAAGAGAACTGAAGATTATACTCATCCAATCCCCGACACAAAGGGAGAATTTCTTCCACAACATCTCTTGCCAAGAGTCATTGGTCTCCATTTAAATTCTTCAGGTGATTCCTGCTTGTACTTTCAAACTGGTAGAAATTTCCATCTATTCATCCTAGCTTTGCCATTCTAGAGCAATACAACAAAATGGACTCCATTCTTTAATGGCAGCCCATCAAATATTGATGTAGGAGAATTTTGGAGAAGGAGCTCAATTAAAATTGTGATTACAAGTCACAGGACTAAAAGGCCAGGGAAAATTTATCTTCTTTATCTCTTTGTTAGAATGAAGGAAATTAGTGAATTGGAGAGGTGTCTTCAGGTGGATCAATATTTCATGGGTTCTAAACCGAGTATAAATATTGAGGAATGGAACTTTCCTTCTCATTGACTTCTACTGAAGTTCAAAGGTCCAGAATCCATCATGATTTTGCTTTTGGTTTCCCCTGTGCTCTAAATATTAATACTTATTTAATTGGCTTTAATTTCCTCACCACATAGTAAAGTAAGCTCTAGGGTGAGTGATTTGATGATAACAGATGATAGAAAGCATAAAATATCATCATGAATAGTCTGTATATAGAGACTGTTTTGATCATTAGTCATGAAACTGGATTCATATCATCCAAGAAGGAGTTAGGTGGCTATAATTATAGCACTCCCTTTGTCTTTTAGCACTCTGATACAAAATAGAATGTGAAGAGAGTTTATGACTTCATCTAGTGTGTGGACTTTGCTTTCTTTGCTCTCAACAGTCTTGTCACTTGCTACTCTGTATATTCACTTTGTTTCCCTGTTTTCCCTTCAATCCATTACATGGGTAAGTCTCTGTTTCAATATTAATAAATGTCAAAAATCTTTTGTTTTTGTGTATAGAGGAAAAATGGATATTGACTATGATGAGAGTCAATTTTGAAAATTTTCTGCCTCATTTCTAGATATGTGTGCTCAATACATATTTCTTGAGCACTGTAATGGTAATTATTGGATGGGATGTAAGAAGTTACAAGGTTTTTGAAAATTGGAAAACTACCACAATTACCTCTTTGTGAATTATAGAATAATGAGGGTGAGTGATTTTGTCATTTTTATTGAAGACTAAATGTCTAGAATTATTACACTGTTGAAAGAATGTCCTATTTCAGCTGATTACTATGCTGAACTTTTAAAACTTTCCTGTATATATTTACTCTTTAAAAATCATACCTCAAGGTTGTTTTAATGTACATTTCTCTTATCAACAAAGATTTAGGACATTTTTTCATATAACTGTAAATTCTTTTGATTTCTTCATTAAAAAAATGACTGTTCATATCCTTTGACCATTTGTCAACTGGGGAATGACTCTTATTCTTCTGGATTTGAGAGTCTTTTATATAATTTTATATTATATTTATATAATATATTTTATATAATGCATTTTTATATTATATTTATATATTTTTTTGTTCTGGGAAACTGTCTATACATCCCCCCCCCTAATTTTTTTCTTTCCTTCTTATCTTGGCTACATTGATTTAATTTATATAAAAACTTTGTAATTTAATGTAATCAGAATTAGAGTTTTCCAAATAACTTTGCTCCCTGTCTCTTGCTTATTCATAAATTGTTTGCCTATCCATAATTCTTATAATATGTTCCATGTTCTTCACATTTCCTTTTAATATCTTTCTTTATATCTAGGTCATATACCCATTTTGACTTTCTTGGCAAATGATGCAAGATATTGGTCTATTCCCAGTTGCTGCCATACTGCTTTCCAGTTTTGCCAACAATTTTTACCAAATAATGAATTCTTATCCCAAAATCTTAAGTCTTTACACTTATCAAATATAACTATTATGTTGTTGTAAATTGTATGTCTACTCCATTCCATTGCTCTAACTTTTGATTTCTTAGCCAGTACGACATAATTTTCACAATTATTGTCTTATGACATAGTTTAAGATTGGGTACTGCTAAACCTCTTTCCTTTATATTTTTTCATTCCTTCCTTTGATATTCTTGATTCTTTGTTCTTTCAAATGAATTGCTATTTTTTTTCTAATTCGGTAAAATATTGTTTGTAATTTAATTCAGATAGCATTGAATATATAAATTAAGCTGGGGAGAATTGTGTTTTTTTTATATTGAACCTGCCTGACCATAAACAATTAGTATTTATCCAGTTATTTAAATTTGATTTTATTTGCATAAAAAGTTACATTTTTATATAATTCCTGGCTTTTTTTGCAAATATATTTCCAGATATATTAAATTGTCTAGAGATGTTTAAATGGAGTATCTTTTACTTTTTCTTCTTGCACAGTCTTTCTGTGTTATATACAAATGCTGATGATCTATGTGGATTTACTTTATATTCTGCTACTTTGCTAAAATTATTAAATGTTTCTATTACCTTTTTAGTTGAGTCTTTGGAATTTTCCAAAGTATGTCATCATAAAGCTGCAAAAAGAGACGGTTTGTTTGCCTCATTCTCTATTCTGATTTCTTCTATTTGTTTTTTCTTCTCTTATGGCTATTGCTAGGATATCCAATATAATATTGAATAATATTGCTGACAGTGGGCATCCTAGTTTCACACCTGATCTTACTGGGAAGACTTCTAGTTAATCCCCATTACAATAAAGCTTGCTGATGGTTTTAGATTAATGCTTTTTATCAATTTCAGGAAAAATCCATTTATACCAATACCTTTAAATATTTTTAATGGAAGTGTGTTGATCTTTATCAAAAGCTTTTTCTGTGTCAATTGATAAAACCCTATGTTTATAAAAAAGGTTTATTATTGATGTAATCAATTATGTTAATACTTTTCCTTATGATAAATCATCACTACATTCCTGATATAAATCCCACTTGACCATAATGTATAAACTTTGTAATATATTGCTGTAACCTTTTAACTAGTATTTTTGCATCCATATAAATTAATGAAATTAGGTTACAATGTTTTTCTGTTTTTAGTCTTCCTAGTTTAGGTATTGGTATCACATATATTCCAGAAAAAGAGTTTGGTTGGATCCCTTCTTTAGCTATTATTCCACATAATTTATTTAATAATAGAATTACCTGATCTTACAATGCTTAATAGAATTCACTGTTATTTCTATCTGTTCTTTGTGCTTTTCTCTTAGGAAGCTCATTGATGGCCTGCTCAATTTCTCTTTCTGAGAGCATTCTTTTTAGATGTTCTATTTCCTCATCTGCTAATCTAGGCAAGAGATAGATAGATAGATAGATAGATAGATAGATAGATAGATAGATAGATAGATAGATACATACATACATACATACATACATACATACATACATACATACATACATATAGATACAGATAAATATGTAGATATATGTAAATATTCTTGCATTTTACTTCAATTATTAAATTTATTGTCATGTAATTGAACAAAATAACTCCTTATAATTGTTTTGATTACATCTTCATTAGTGGTATTTTCATACTTTTCATTTTTTATACCAATCAACTAGTTTGCTTCTCTCTTTTTTTAAAATCGAGCTAACCAATTTTTAACTATTTCATTTGTTTTTCTTCATAAAACCAACTTCTAATTTTATTAATTCAATTGTTTTTACTCTCAACTTTATTAATTTCTTGGGTTTCCAATTTAATGTTCATTGTGGATTGTTAATTTGTTCTTTGTCTAGTTTTTTTTTTATTTGCATACTCACTTCATTAGTCTGTTCTTCATTTTATGGATGTAA
This sequence comes from Phalanger gymnotis, assembly GCA_028646595.1. NCBI lineage: Eukaryota > Metazoa > Chordata > Mammalia > Diprotodontia > Phalangeridae > Phalanger > Phalanger gymnotis. The sequence continues at coordinate 80,281,217 of CM053623.1, read as the reverse complement.
GCATTTAGAGATATAAATTTTCCTTTTACCACTGCTTTTGCTGTATCCCATATATTTTAATATATTGTGTTATTATTGTCATTCTCTTTAATGAAATTATAGATTGCTTCTATGATTTGTTCTTTAACTCACTCATTCTTTAAGGTCAGATTGTTTAATCTCCAATTAGCGTTTAATCTATGTTTCCATGGCCCCTTATTAAATGTAATTTTTATTGCATTATGATCTGAAAAATGGTACTTTTAACATTTCTACTTTTATTTATAAAATTTTTACATACTCATATATGGTCAGTCTTTGCCAAGGTACCATAAAACCCTGAGGAAAAGGTATATTCCTTTCTATTTTCACTCAAATCTATTCCATTCAATATCCATTTTATTCTTTTTCTTAAATTCTGTCTTACTTATTTTCTGGTTAGATTTATACAGTTCTTAGAGGGGAAGATTAAAATCCCCTACTATTGTAGAACTACCATCTATCTCCACCCATAATTCATTTAACATTTCTTTTAAAAATTTAGATGCTATAGTATTTGGTGCACAAAGGTTCAGTATTAATATTGCTTCATTATCTATGGTACCTTTTATCAAAATGTAGTCACCTGTTTATCTCTTCTAATACAATCCCTTTTAGCCGTAATGTTGCTGAGATCATAATTGTTACTCCTGCCTTTTTGCATCAACTGAAGCATAATAAATTCTGTTTCAATTCTCCATTTTAACTCTGTATACATTTCTCATTCTTAATTGTGTTTCTTATAAACAACATTGTTGGATTCTGATTTCTAACCCATTCTGCTATCTCCTTCTGTTTTATGGGTTGGTTCATCTCATTCACATTCAAAGTTAGAATTACAATTAGTGAATTTCCTTCCATCTTATTTTTACTCACTATTTTCCTTCTCAGCCTCTTTTTACTCTATCTTTGCTGCCTTATCTTCTCCCCTGACTTTTTTTTTCATTTTCCCACCTCTTTCTTATCTTCACCCCTCAAGCTCCTAATCTTATTCTGAACACCTTTCTAAAAGTCCTTTGTCCACTTCTTCTCCCTTTCTCACTTCTCTACAAGTTCAGAAAACTGCTAAACCTCTCCAGATTTACATGATGTTTCCACTTCAACCCAGATGAGAATAACATTTTAACATCACCATCCCTCCAGCCCCACCTACTTCCTCTGTATTAGTTCTTCCTTTCATGATCCACTTTTGTGAGATAATTGCTCCCTTTTACTTTTACCTACCCAGTTTTGTTTTGTTTTGTTTTGTTTTTAAATCACCTCATCATACACAACTCAGCCCCAACCTTACTTTCAAACTACCTTAGTAATGATGACAGTTTTAAGAATACAGATAACATTTTCATGTATCATAAGTAAACAGTTGGTCCTTAATGAGTGCCTTATAATTAGTTTTTAACGTTTTCCTTGTGTTTCTTCTGGATCTTTTATATTGGATTTTCCATTGTGTTCCATTGTGTTCTGGTCTTTTTGTTACAAATGCCTGAAAGTTTTTCAGTGTGTCAGACATCCTTCTTTTACATTCAGGATTGTACTCAACTTTGCTCTGTAAGTTATTCTTGGATGCAACCCCAGCTCCTTTTTTCTTTGAAATATACTACCCACCACATGCAATATTCATATAATTATGAGATACTAAAACCTTATTTTAAATCTCTATAGTTCTTTAAGCAAGCCTTTATCTAAGCTAAGGAAAATTTATTGTATTATATTGTTTTTGATGTCCTCAAAAATATATTTATTATCTAATATTCATTGGAAGATCCCCTAGTTTACAATAATTTTCAGTCAGAAGTCAGACTCCATGACATAAAATGAAAACCAGTGCTATAAAACTGGAATATTTCAAGAATCTTTGATATCATGAGCATTATTTTAATATGCATGACAACTTCAGTTATTCTCACTATAATGTCTTTAAGACTCTCCAACCAAAATTTAAGTCATCCTTCACCCTTCCCAGTAATGAGCCTCTCTATACTTAACTGTCATGATTTGTGAATGATAAATATAGAATCCATTACCAAGTCTGTGCTCAAAGTCTTTCCAGCTCCATAGAACCAGCCAGATTCATATTTTGATTGGCTGGCATAGCCTTTTTGAATCCAGGGTCTCCTCCATGACATGAATATGTATTCACGTAGAACAATTGTCTAGATACTCGACTGAAATGTTGAGTTTTTAACTGAATCTGTTTTAACTTTCAACTATTTTAACTATTCAAATTTCAGGTGTTGGTTCTTGATTCTATTTCTGCATGAATTAAAATATTTAAGTTATTAGTGAGTCCAGTATATTTTTCTGAATAATTGCCACTTACTAAAAGCATTGAAACCATTAGCCGTCTTCTAATCAATCCTAGTGAAATTTTCTCTTTTTTTCACTAGTAAGCAAGAACTAACAATAGGTGGTTTACAATGTCTTTTGTCTAGCCAGCTAAATAGCATAGTGGATTAAATATTGAGCTTGGAGTCAGGATGCTCTGGTTTTTTATTCTGATAAGAAGTAAATCATCTTTTTGAGTCTCAGTTTATATCTCCAAAAAGGGGAATAATAATATAAGGTACCTTCTAGGAGTGTTGGAAGGATCAAATGAGATAACTTTGCAATTTTTCAAGCTTTATATATATACATATATATATGTATATATACATATATACATATATATGTATATATACATATATACATATACATATATATATATTATTAGTTTAACTATTACAGTCTTGCCAGAGATTTTGACAAAAAAGTTTGATCAGCTTTGAATGTTCACAGTGGATGTCAAATGAGAAGAATTACCAAAAGTTACAATACCTCAGGTAGACTACCCAGACATAATACCTATTACTTTCACTAAAGGAAAAAGCATTGTTCTGGTATAAGTTACCTTTCATAATGTCACGTAAGTATGGTATTTCCTGCATTTTAGATGTTTCATTTTTTTCTAAAGAAGTATTGAAGTTAGGCAATCCATGATTTTATTTCCGTTGTCATTCTACTTCATCACAGTGAGAAAGCATCTTAGGATCTGATAGTGGTTCTCTTTGTGTGTTCAGTGACCATTCCATCCGTAAGATAACAGTAATTGTTTTTTTTTCTCCTATCGTATTCTATATCAACAACCTCTGATAATTTGCACATATTTGGCCTCTCTCAAATTTATCCTATTTGAATTTTATCGGCAAAGTCAATGCTTAAGAAATTGATGAGAAGTTGTCCAGTGGGAGAAAATGAAAGGTTAGGAAAATGTGCTAAGATGCAACTGTTGCCTACCTCTCAAAACAAAAAATATATGACCAATCATCATCAAAGTGACCTAAATTTTTAAGAACTTTGACCTATTCATAATGCATAATGACAGAATCATCCATTGACAAATAACCTTGGGCTCACTGGGACAGTATTCATAGTAAATGTATTTTGTTGGCCATAATGGTAGAGGCATATCTACTCAGATTTAGTTAATGGGGGGCAGTAATAATACATCCTTGCTTCTTTCTGCCTCTGACCCAGACCAATTGTTCTGAAGACCTTGAAATACCACATCTTCTCAATGAAGACTTGAGGGAAACCACAACTGGAATAATTTCCTTTCCTAAGATAATACAACACTGTATCTTCTGCTCACAGGAGACATAACCCCTTCTTTCACTGTAAGAGTTTACAAAGTACTTCTATATCCTTGTGTAGCTACACACATAAGTAGTTTCACATATTACCAGAACATTTATGAAGTTTATCTTTGGGAAGGAAAACAATTATATAGCAGATCAAAATAGTCTATAAATTTATTTGTAGGAAGGCAAGTTTAAAAAAACCATTAGAAGTGCATCTCACTGGTTTTGGCTTTCTTCCCTCTGCCCTCTTCCCCAGTTTAAAAAAGAAAGATTAAAAAAAGATTAATAGATATTTGTTTCCTGAGAACAGTGAAACTATGCATTTTAATATCTTACTCGAAAATCTTTGTTTTCATCATAGGTTTATGGAGACCAACCAGACCACAGTGACAGATTTCATTCTGTTGGGATTTCTTGTTAGCCCTAAGATGCACCTAGTTCTCTTTGGGCTCTTCTTTCTACTCTACACCTTCACTCTGCTGGGAAATGGAGTCATCCTGGGGCTGATTTGTCTTGACTACCAACTTCACACTCCCATGTACTTCTTCCTTTCAAAACTGGCTATTGTTGACATCTCTTATGCCTCAAACACAGTCCCCCAAATGCTGGCAAATCTCCTAGACCCAGTCAAGCCTATCTCCTTTGCAGGTTGCATAATGCAGACCTATCTCTTTATGACATTTGGCCACATTGAATGTCTTCTGCTGGTAATGATGAGCTATGACCGGTTTGTGGCAATCTGCCATCCACTCAGATACAAAGTCATTATGAGCTGGGGAGTGTGTATTGCACTGGCTATCATATCCTGGGCATTTGGAACCCTCCTGGCATTGGTCCATGTGCTTCTGCTCCTTAGGCTGCCCTTCTGTGGGCCTCGGGAAATCAACCACTTCTTCTGTGAAACCCTATCTGTCCTGAAACTTGCCTGTGCAAACATATGGCTCAACAAATTGGTCATCTTTGTTGCTTCTGTGTTTGTCTTTGTTGGACCCCTCTGCTTAGTCTTAATCTCCTATGCACGTATCCTTGGTGCTATCTTGAGGATCCATTCAGGAGAAGGACGAAAGAAAGCCTTCTCTACATGCTCCTCCCACCTCTGTGTGGTTGGGCTTTTCTTTGGTAGTGCCATCATCACTTACATGGCCCCTAACTCCAGGAACTCTGAGGAGCAGCAGAAAATTCTTTTCTTATTTTATAGCTTCTTTAATCCTACCCTAAATCCTTTGATCTACAGCTTGAGAAATACAGAGGTAAAGAGGGCCCTAAGAAGATTGTTTAGGAAGGAGAGACAAAGTTGAGATTAAATGGAACTTTCTTTTTGTAGGATGGGGAAAGAATGGTGCCTTTGGAGTGTATAACAAATTGAGAAGTGCTCCTCTATTTTTTTCCCAAAATTGTCATACTCTTTTTTTCCACCTTTGATCCTTCCTGGAGCACTTCAATGGGTCTGAATCTTTTTATTTTTGCCCTACATTTCCCTTCTTTCTGTGACATGTCTCCATACTTTATATGATCCCACCGAAACACTTTGTTTCATATTCTACCTGATCATACTCTGCATGTCACTGCAGTTCAGTGAAACTAATCAAATACATTAATGACTTTTACTAAAATTCATTTTAATACAGTTTACTTTTATATTATATTTACCTCTGAATATCTCTCTCTCTTTCCTATTCTAATAGACTTTATGTATTACAAAGAATAAAACCTGAAAGAAAAAAGTAATTCAGCAAGATTAACTGACCCCTCTGATAACGCTGAGAGTACCTGCCATGTTTATATCCATATCCTAATTCACAAGCATCAAAATCTTCAAATCAGACAGAGAAGCTTTTTTTTTTCATTTCTTCATTGGAAACCACTTTGACAATTTATTCCTTCATTCAACCAGTGAATAAATATTTATTAATTGTTTATTATATACCAATTACTATGCTAAGCACTGGGGATACATGGAAAGGCAAATCAAGATTCTTACCATCCAGGAGGTTACATTTAATAGGGAAGACAGTTTTTAAGCAACTATTTACATTTAATTTATGTTCAGTTTAAATGGAAGGTAATCTCAGGGAGATGGCACTAGATTTAGAGACTATCAGGAAAGACCACTGGTAGAAAGTGTGATTTTATCTGAGATTTAAAAATGCCAGTGAAGTCAAGAGTAAGGAAGGATGGAGAACATTTGGGCATGGGAAAATGCCAGTATGAGAATATGAAGTCAGTGCATGGAGTCTCATGGACAAGAATAACAAGAAAGACAATGGATTGGAATCACACACTCCACAAAGGGCAATCAAGTATAAGCAGACTGCGTAGCATTTAGTTGTGTTTCTATTGTTCTTTTTGTTACAATTATTGTGTTCATTTTTTGTTGATTCTGGTAACTTAATTTTGTTTTAGTTTGTATTTCTTCTCATGTTCTACATTCTTCCAATTTCTAGTTGCTTACAGTGGAGTAGTAGGCTATTACATTCAAGTGCAACAATTTTTGTAGACATTCTACATTTGACTTGTTTTTACTTCTTTCTTCTACAAAAGATGCAGCTATAAGTATTTGGGTACCTATGGGATCTTTCTGTTTTTTTATCTTTTGGGGGATATATTCATCCCCTATGTAATGACAAGAACATGGGTTGAAATATCATATCTGCCTAGTAGCTATGGAAATGGAAAATATTACCATGGGTGATAGATACTGTGGGAGAGCATAGAAAATAAATGAACAGTTCTTTCTATCCAGTTGGCATACAATTCCTCCTGAACAGATATCACGAAGATTATAACTGACTTTTTAATGGCACAAGATCAAAGGCCAGAGAAATGAGCTTGATGGACTACAAGGCCTTTCTGTGGTCATAGTTCACAGTATTCATTGTCATGCACTGATTCTTTGTTACCTAGGGGGTTGATTGATTTATTAATCGGATTCATAAAAAAAGAATTTATCTACAGTGGAAGGGTGGCATAGCAAAGAAAATACTGGATCTAATCAGGACACATGGGTGCAAGACCCAAATCTGCTATTTATTACCAATCTCAGGTAAGATTCTTTCAACTCTCTTATCCTCACTTTTTTCATCTGTGAAATAAAAGGGTCTGAACCAACCTCTTATGTCCCTTCCAGAACTAAATCCAAGGATCCTACATTGTAAAATACATAGAAAATATTTAAATAGATATTTAACAACATAAAGCACTGAAGCCATTGAAATTTCTAAGATTTGTACCCTAGAAAGATTTCAAGTTCCATTTCCTATGATTCTAGATAAGAGGAGTCAGGAAGAGTCATGATTAAACATGCATCTAGGCTTTAGAGAGTTCTAATCCTCTTCTGAGAATCAAAATTCAGAGTATATCAAAACCGCAGAATTGGGAATGTTTCCAATGGGAAACCTACTGTTTGTGTCCCAATTGAAAGTCAAGTAATAGAATCTAATAAGCCCCATTGGGATGTATAGTTCTTGGGACTCCCCATCCTGGCTGCAAAATCACTTGAATCACATAGGACTGTTGCTATTGCTACTGATAACATATGGATTCATGGATACATAACTAGGCCAAGCATTTTCAGATTTTAAATTTGTAGCATGAGTCTTCCTCTCTCCTGGAATTTCAGCCCCCATGGTTTCATGAAAGACAAAGTCTTAAATTTTCCTCACATAGAATTACTCCTTTGCTTCTCTGTAAGGAGGAGGCTGGCATTTGGGAAGTTTTATCATGTTCCACCTTCACTGAATCCTCTGGAGTCTAAATAAGAGCTAATAAGTGATGAAAATCTTTGTGCCTGGAGGACAGAGGGATAATTTCCTCAAGCTGAACAAGAAGCCATAGAGAGTGGATCGAATCTCATCCTGAGGATCCTAGATATAGGCAAAGCTTTAATCCCATCTGAAAGACAGCCTCCCTAGAACTTGCTCCAGGTTCCTGTATAGCCTCCACATGAACATACTCAGGTAGCCTTCTACCACTTGACTGAGTTATGAGCAAAAAAAAATTGTAGCATCTAGTTCTATAAAGACTATGGCTTTTACTCTCACACTTCTATATCCAGTGGAAAGAACAGTTTTACTTATTAATGATCCTAGGTAGGAAGATCGCCCAAGTAAAATTTATTGTAAAGATTGCATATATAAAATGTGGGCAAGGGTCTCTGGTGTGTCTATTACTTGAGTGATTTTTATTTGAAAGGTCTTTTGAAAATTCAGCAAACTATGATTTTAAGAGATTGAGTTAGAGAGATTTATTTGCGAAAGACCATAAGAGAATAAGGAATCCATGATTTCATTGTGAAATGCTGACTGAGCAAGAGGAATTACATTTTATAGAAAAAGTCCTGGGTTTGAAAATTGATATATAGTGATCAATCACTTAATCAATAAGCATTTATTAAATACCTACTAGGTACAAGGTACTCTTATAATTACTGCGAATTCACATACAATATATTTAATAATCTCTACTCTCAAAAAGGTTACAGCCTATTTAAATTCTTGAAAAATTACAAAAGTTTCTTAATTTTTTATGTCTTATCCACTCTTTTGATGTGTATTTAATGTTTGTGTATATGCATATATGTACATGTGCATGTATGTACATATGTATATACATACATGTATAGATAATCTATATGTATGTGTTACCAAGAGGCTGCCTAGCACAGTGGATAGAGAGATAGCCTTATAGTCAATAAAACCCAGATCTAAATCCCCACCTCTGATAAATATTGGTTCTATGACGCTGAGAAAGTCACTTAAATGGGAAGAGGTCTTAAGCTAATCTCTAAGACAGTATGTTACAGAAGAAACGATGATCTGTATAAATAGAAGGAGTTTCCTCATGAGGACTTTCCTACATAAATAAATAATGACTTCATATAATATATACTTATACAAATATACATATACATTACCTTTTGAGATACCTTATACAGGCACAAAAACACATATATACATATTTATGATTTTATGTACACATATATAGCTGTGCATATATGTATGTATATTTATGTATATATTGACACGCATATGTGTATATAAGTAGTTTGTTCAGATCTCATTGCTATAGGGAGTTCTTGGTTAAGAAACTCTTTTAACAATATAGACCAAAAACTGTCCTAGAGAGTTCCCAGGGTTACAGGCTGTTTTGTTTTTTTAAATTTTGTGAGTATGTCTGTGTGTTATTATTTTTAATTTAAAATTCATGCAAATATCATTCTTCTGAGGATTTCAGGAGAGCTGTTTTCTGCTTTTGTTTTTGTGTTGTTAAGCAAGATTGTCTCATTAGCATGGCTTTTGTTTCTTTTGGGTGGAAGTGCTTTCAGCTGTTGAGTGCTGGGCCCCAGGCCCATGGCCCTGTCGGGTGTGGAACCTGTGTGGGTGTGGATTGGTGACTTAGGAGGGGCCAGCTCGGGAACCAATGGTCTCTGGTCGTTGAGGCGGGGCTTGAGAACCCCAGAAGCTCAGCTGCAAGGAGGGGTGAGCCGGGAGACAACTTCAGCGGCGGCAGCTGCGGCGGAAGGTGTGGAAGCCAGAAGCTGCGGAAGCCAGAAGCTGCGGAGGCAGGAAGCTGTGGAAGCAGGGCTTACCCGAGTGTGAGCAGGAACGTGAGGCCAGTGAACATGATTTGGCTAAATACTCTCTTGCTTTTCTGTGGCCTCCTAGTTGCCCTTGTGAAATGGGCTTTCTGGGCCTGGAGTCTTTTTGTCAAGATGTTGGAATGGGGAGGCTGGTTCAAGTTTTTGCTGCAGTGGGGCCTAAATAAATTTCTTGTTGTTTTCTCCTTAGAGAATCTC
>CM053623.1:80251678-80271688 GCA_028646595.1 Phalanger gymnotis | reverse complement strand
CCATATACATGATTATATTTGAGATCATAAATTCGGCCTTCCTACTACAGTTTTTCTGTTATATTTTCTTGCTTCAGTACTTCCTCCAGGGACATAGAACCAATATATGTCAGATGTGGAGACTTCTAGCTAGGTCGTATAGAATCTTAGGCCAGCTCTCTATCCATTAAATTGGGCTGTCCCTTGGACTACAGTATGTACCCATGAAAAGAGATTGATTTTCTTCTCACTGGGATGTGTGGGTGGGGGCCAACCTAAAGGTGAAGGGAAGTATAGGCTGTCTTTTCATTGACTGGTACAGCACCAGATCTATGATATTCTTCATAATCTATATGACCTATTCTTTACCTTGACATCACATTTTTACCAGAAAGCTGAAGTGAATGTCAGGGGGACAAAAACATTCTTTGTTGCCTAGTTGTAGATCTCTGAATCTTTGAGCTAGAAGAGGACTGTGGGTTATACTAATCCAATCCCCCACCCAATGGGAGAATTTCTGTCACAATATCTCTTGCTAACAGTCATTGTTCTCCATTTAAATATTTCAGGTGAGTCCTGCTTGAACTTTCATGTTGGCAGCAATTTCCACCTATTGGTTCTAGTTTTGGCCTCCTAGAGCAATATAACAAAGTGGACTCCATTCCTTTATGACAGCCCATTAAATATTGATGTAGGAGAATTTTGAAGAAGGAACTCAACTAATATCGTGACTTCGAAAATGGTCAGAGAAAATTTGTCTTCTTTTTTCCCTATTAGAATGAAGGAAATTAGTGAGTTGGAAAGGTGTGAAGAAGCAGATAGGGAGTTCATGTGTTGTAAACTGCATATATTTGAGGAATGGAACCTTCTATCTCACTGACCTTTCTACCAAAGTTCCAAGATCCAGAATCTATCAGCAATTTTGCACTTGGTTTCCCCAATGCCATTAATACTTACTTCAGTTGCCTTTTATTTCTTCTTCTCTCACACAGTAAAGTATGCTTTCAGGCAATTGATGGAGTTAGTGATAAAAGGTGATAGAGTAAGGTGAAATAAAAATATCATAAATGTTCTGTATATAGAGAATGCCATGAACATTAGAAATGAAACTGGACTCACTGCCTTCAAGAGCAGTAAGGTGGCTATAGTTATGGAACTCCTTTGGCCTTGTGAAGCTCTGAATACAAAACAGAATGTGAACAGTTTATGACTGCTTCTAGTCCCTAGACTTTGCCTTCTTAGCTCTCAACAATCCTATCACCTTTTCATTCCATCCATTCACATTGTTGCCCTGTTTTTCACTCAACCCACTACATGGGATATTCTCAGTTTCAATATTAATAAATACCAATTTCTATTGCTATGGGTAGTATATGAACTGTGATGAGAGGCAATTTTGAAAATTTTCTGCCTTTGCTCTAGCTTTCCATTCTCAATGCTTATTTCTTTGTCACTGTAATAGTAATGGTGAGTTGGGATATAAGTGGTTGCCAGATTTTTAAAAATTGGAAAAGTACCATAGTTACCTATATATAATTGAATTATAGAATGGAGTTGGTGGGTGATATTGCCCTTTCTGTGGAAGAGTAAATGTCCAGAATTCTCATCCTCAAGAAACAATATATTATTTTAGTAGATTATTACAGTAAATTTTTAAACTTTTCCTGCTTATATTCATAATGAATTTTTATACTTCTAACCCTATATAATATTGAGAAACTAAATAATTATAAAAATAGTAAATCTGATATTTTTAATCTCTATAGTCATTTAGGCAAACCTATACTGAAGCTATCTAAATCTTATTGTATTATAATGTTTGTTGACTTCCTCAAAATATATATATATTGTGTTAATATTCATTGGAAGGCTGTTATAGTTCACAATAATTTGCCAGATGTCAAAATCCAAGACCTAAATGAAAACTAGTGTTATTATTCTATGATTCTTTGATATAATTAACATTGTTATAGATGACAACTTCCCTCTCAGTATGAGGTCTTTAAGAGTTTCTCTGACCAAAATTACAATGTCCTTTAGCCCACTTAGTAATGAGCATCTTCACACTCTACTGTGTTGGTTCGTGAACAAGTATAGAGTCTATTATCAAGCCCTTGCTCAAAGTCTTTCTTACTTGATAGAACCAGTCAGATAGCTCTTGTGATTGGCTGGCACAGCCTTTTTTAACCCAGCATTTCCTCCATGACATGAAGAAGTATTGTAGCAGAACAGTTATCCAGGTACTTGATTGAAAGGTTCTGTTAGTAACTGAATCCATTTTAAAATTGGCACTTCATTCAAATGTCAAGAATGAATTCTTGATTTTATTTTCTGCATGAATTAAAATGTCTAAATCATCAGTAGGTCCAGAATTTTTTCTGGATATGTGCCACTTACTAAAAGTGTTGAAACCATCAGCATTCATCTAAATGAATCCTAGTGAAACTCTTTCTTCAGTAATAGGCAAAAACAAGCAATAAGTGATATACAATGTCTTTTGTCTAGCCAGCTACACAGCATAGTGGACAGAGCACTGGGCTTGGAGTGCAGATGCCCTCAATTTGAATCTTCACACAGGCACTTACTAGATATGTGATCCTGGGTAAAGTGTGTCACCTTTTTTAAGTCTCAGTTTCTGTACCTGCAAAATGGGAGTAATAATATAACCTACTTTCCTGGCATGTTGTCAGGACCAAATGATATGGCATATGTAAAACACTTTGCAAATCTTAAAGCCTTCTGTATAAATATTAATTATTCTTTTAACTATTACTATCTTACCAAAGCAGTTACCAAACAAAAATTTGTTTATCTTTGATTGTTCACTGAGGATATCAAATGTGGTGGAATACAAATGTAACTATATCTCAGATAAATTAAAAGTACTTTCTTCCCAGACAAACCTCTTTTTACTCTCACTAAAGTAAAATTCATTGCTCTAGTGTGAGTTATTCTTCACAATGTCATATAGGCTACCACCTAGAATTTAATGCAGTTCTAGATGCTTCATCATTTTTTTCTGAAGAAGTAATGGAAATTAGGTGGCCCTTGAGGTTATTTCCATTACCATACTTATTCCCAGGGTGGAGGTATCTTACGTTGGCCCTCTTTTATTGTTCAGTGACTAGATAACAGTAATTTTCTCTACCAACAATATCTTACAATTGCACATATTTAGCATCTCTCAAATTCCACATTTTTAACTCTATTGGCAAAGTTAGAGCTTGTGAGATTGATGAGAAATTGTCTAATGGGAGAAAATGAAATGTTAGGAAAATGTGCTTAGATTCAATTGCTGGCTACATCTAAGTAATAATAAAAAAAGATATGTGACTCTTGATCTTCAAAGCAACCTAGATTTTTAATAACTTTGACCTATTCATCATGCATGGTAACAGAATCATTCATTCCCATTTAACTTTGGGATCATAGGACAGGATGAATAGTATTTTTTGAACAAAGTATCAGACATAGATCTTCTCAGACTTAGTGGGTAGAAGTAATAACAAGTCCTCACTTCTTTCTGCCACTGAACAAAACCAATTGTTCTATAGACCTTGAAATAGCTCATTCTTTCAATGGAGCTTTGAGGGAAACCACAACAATGGGAATTTACTTTCCTAAGATAGTATGATATTCTCTTTTCCCATGACAATAGACACAACCTCTTCTTATACTATAACCTTTTACATAGTAGTCTGTATTCTTGTGTAGCTGCACATATAAGTTTAAGATAAAACTGCACATATTAGCTGTATACATAAGTTAAAGTTTAACTTTGGGAAGTGCAACAATTATATAGCAGATCAAAATAGTTTATAAATGTATTTATAAGAGAACAAGTAAAATAATCATTAGAAGTGCTTCTTATTGGTTTCAGAAGCCTTCCTCTCTGCCCTCTTCCCCAACATTACAAAAAAAGGAGTAACAAAGATCAGCAAATATTAGTTTCATGGGATTGAGCGGAAGTGAATTAAACTATTCATTTTAATATCTTATTCCAGTGTCTTTGTTTTCATCATAAGGTTATGGAAACCAACCAGACCACAGTGACAGATTTCATTCTGCTGGGATTTCTGGTTAGCCCTAAGATGCACCTAGTTCTCTTTGGGCTCTTCTTCCTACTCTACACCTTCACTCTGCTGGGAAATGGAGTCATCCTGGTGCTGATTTGTCTTGACTCCCGACTCCACATGCCCATGTATTTCTTCCTTTCACAACTGGCTATTGTTGACAGCTCTTATGCCTCAAACACAGTCCCTCAAATGCTGGCAAATCTCCTGGATCCAGTCAAGCCCATCTCCTTTGCAGGATGCATAATGCAGACCTATCTCTTTTTGTTGTTTGCCCTAATAGAATGCCTTCTGCTGGTAATGATGAGCTATGATCGCTATGTGGCAATCTGCCATCCACTCAGATACACTCTCATCATGAGCTGGAGAGTGTGTATTGCTCTGGCTATCACATCCTGGACATGCGGATCCTTTCTTGCCTTGATCCATGTGCTTCTGCTCCTTAGGCTGCCCTTCTGTGGGCCTCGAGAAATCAACCACTTTTTCTGTGAAATCTTATCTGTCCTGAAACTTGCCTGTGCAGACATATGGCTCAACAAAATGGTCATCTTTGTTGCTTGTGTGTTTATCTTACTTGGACCCCTCTGCTTAATCCTAGTCTCCTACACAAATATCCTTGGTGCTATCTTGAGGATCCAGTCAGGAGAAGGACGAAAGAAAGCCTTCTCTACATGCTCCTCCCACCTCTGTGTGGTTGGGCTTTTCTTTGGTAGTGCCACCATCACATACATGGCCCCTAACTCCAGGAACTCTGAGGAGCAGCAGAAAATTCTTTTCTTATTTTACAGCTTCTTTAATCCTACCCTAAATCCTTTGATCTATAGTCTCAGAAATTCAGAGGTAAAAGGTGCTTTAAGGAGAGTGCTTAGGAGGGAGAGGCCAGTTTGAGAAATCACATGGGGCTTTATTTATGGTGAAAAGAATTAGAAAATGGGCCTATGGGCTCCATAACAATTTAGGGAGTAAGTGGAATGGGATTAAATCACCCTTTTTTTAAACTCCAGAATCCTCATATTGCTTTTTTCTATTGGTACCCCCATTAGAATAATTTCGTATGTCAGACTTTATTGTCCTCCTCATCTTACCTTTCTTCCCATCACATAGGCTACTTTTTCCTGTGCTCCTATTGAAATTCACTTGTTCTAAGTCCCCTTCCCTCAAACCTTGGGTATTAGTGCAGGCAATTAAGAAATTAAATTAAATAACGAGTGTTCTTTAATTTTTATTCTTTTAAAAGTCATTAGATTTTGATTTTATATCACTCGTACACCTCCCCCTTCCCTACCCAGAGAGCCATCACTTGTTACAAAGGGTAAAAAAAAAATTAAGAAAAATTAACCTACATGTCAATCAATTGTGACCTTATATTCTTTGTTGCATATTTATTTTATTTTTAATTAATTGAATAAAACAACCATTCCCATAACATAGTACAATTAAAAAAGATGGTTGCACATGAAACTGCAAATCTGCTATGCACAGCTTGCTTTTAATATATGCGACAAAATAAACAACAAAATTATCGTGTGAATTTTCTTTTTTTCCCTTTTTTCTTCCCTGCTGCCTCCCTAGAGATAGCTACTATTAGACACAAATTGGCATATACATGTAAAATTATTCTATACAAACTTCTATTTAGCAGTTCTTTCTGTGGATGCATGTGTCATCTTTCTTCATACGATCTTCATATAGTTAATTTGGCTGTTTATATTACATAAAATAATTTATTCACTCAAAGTTGTTATTAAAATGATATTGTTATTATTATATACAGTGTTCTCTTGGTTCTACTCATTTCATGCTTCATCATTTTGTGCAAGTCTTTCCATGTTTTTCCAAAATCTTTGAGCTCATCATTTCTTATAGCACAGTAGTATTCCATCATAATCGTATGCCACAATTTATTCAGCCATTCCCCAATTGATAGGTGTCCCTGTATTTTCTAGTTCTTTCCCACCACAAAGAAAACTGCTATAAACATTGTAGAATATATAGCTTCTTTTACTTTTTCCCTAACCATCTTTGTCAAAGGGTGTAGGTTGTCTAATAACTCTTTGGGCATAATTCCATAATGCTCTCCAAAATAGTTGGATTTCATAATTCCACCAAAAATGAATTAGTGTCCCAATTTTTCCATATCCTTTAAATAATCACCTCTTCAAAGATTATAAGGAGTACATTTTTCCATCTCTTTCAAAGTCAAATTTGGTTTTGATAAATTCAGTGTTCAGTTATATTTATGTTATTTTTGCTTTTGGTTTTTTGTCATTATTGTATATATTTTTGTTCTTGATTCTGTTTACTTCTCATCACTTTGTTTCTGTACTTCCCATGCATAGGTGTATTCTTCATGTTCATTTTTCATTATGGTGCAATAATATTATATAAAATTTGTGTGCAAAAGTTTGTTTAGACAGCTCAATCATTTTTTCAAGTAATTTGAACCTACAAAAAATGCTACTACAAATATATTGATCCATGTGGGATTTTTCTACTTTTCTCTTTTTGGGGGGATATATACTGAGCAGTGTGATATCTGATGAAAAGGCATAAACACTTTAGTTATCTTTCAGCATAATTCTCAATTCATAGCTTCACTAACAGTGTATCAACATGCCTATCTTTTCACAACCCCTCCAATATTGACTTTGTTCCCCTTTTAGGCATGTTTATAAATTTTCTTGTCCTGAAGTTAGATTA
This sequence comes from Phalanger gymnotis, assembly GCA_028646595.1. NCBI lineage: Eukaryota > Metazoa > Chordata > Mammalia > Diprotodontia > Phalangeridae > Phalanger > Phalanger gymnotis. The sequence continues at coordinate 80,264,936 of CM053623.1, read as the reverse complement.
ACCAGATTTTTTTTCAACTTCCATTTTTCTTATTAGTAGTTCAGCAAGTTTTTCATGTGATTAATAGCTTATAATCTGTTGGGAGTGATTTATTCATCTTTGACCACTTATCCATTGAGAAGTAGCTCTCGGTCTTATATATTTATGTTAGTTACTTACATTTTTTGCATATCAGACTTTTTCAGATAAATTTGCTACAAAAGTAAGCTCCCTCACACTTAGCCATGTCCCTGCATATCTTAACTTCAATTTTTGTTCATGAAATAAATTTAATTTCATGTGCCTGAAATGATCTATTTCACCTTGTGTGATCATCTTTATCCCTTCATTGGTTAAGAATTCTTCTAGCTGAAAACTGATCCAACCATTCTGGAGAGCAGTTTGGGACTATGTCCAAAGGGCAACCAAACTATGCATACTCTTTGATCCAGCAATACCACTGCTAGGCCTGTATCCCAAAGAGATCATAACAAAAGGAAAAAGACCTACATGGACAAAAATATTTATGGTAGCCCTTTTTGTGGTGGTAAAATATTGGAAAACGAGAGGATGCCCATCAATTGGAGAATATCTGAACAAGCTATGGTGTATGAATATAATGGAATACTATTGTGCAATAAGAAATAATGAACAGGCAGATTTCATAAAAACCTGGAATGACGTGTATGAAACTGATGCAAAGTGAAATGAGCAGAACCAGAAAAACTAGGAGTACACAGTTTCAGTAAAATTACATGATGATCAACTATTCTCAGCAACACAACGATCCAGCTTCGGTCTTTATAAGAATTTCCATCCAGACACTTGGGGACAGTTGAACCCAGAGGGAGATTATTTCCTGACTACTTCTTATATGGAGACTCATAGGATACAGAGACAGTTCAGAATGTTTAAGGATACTGATAACCAGTCTGAACCATATCTGATCTCAGGTTTGGAAATGCAGGCCTGTAGGTCTACGAATATTGACAATAACCCAAAGATTGAGTATGAGTTCAAATACGTCTGAAAATTTCAGTCTATTTCTATTTTCTTCATATCCATCATTTCTTCATGTGCTGTTCCATTATATTCATGTACCACACTTTCTGTAGCCATTTATTAATTAATGGTTATGTGGTTTATTTGCAATTTTTCTCATTACAAAAAAGAGTAGGGGTATTTCTTATTATTAACAACTCACAAAGCTACAAACACATTTTGTTCATCACTAGCTGGGTGTTTGCACAGGAATTCAAAATAGAAACATATAGGGATTCAAGAGTTACAAGCGGGTTGAGATAAAAACAGTACACATTGACCTAGAACCATAGACATCTGTCAGCCTTTGTAATTGGCTGTAGCTGTCACAGTTGAGGTATTCTGGCAAGCCAAGTGTGATGGACAGGAAGCAACCTCATACTTGGTACTGCTGGATCTGCTATGTTTCATGAAATACCCCCTCCTTCTGGACATACTTAATTCAGGTCTATATAAATCAACATTAGTGAAAGGGATCATACTCTCTACTCTCTGGTTTCATCAGGTCCCATATATTCTCTATTCAGATGACTCACTAATTTATTTAGCTACCCCTCACCTCTTTCCTAAGCTTTAGTGATATGATTACAAATGTTCCAGTGGAATCTTCATTTGGATGCCTCCAACCTCCTCAAACTCAATAAAGTCAAAACAGAATTTATTATTTTCCTCCTCAACTTGCTTCTCTTCCTAACTTCCTTTTCCTATCCAAGAAACTGCTATCTTCCATGTACCCAGGTTCCTAACCTAGAAGTCACCCTCCACTCTCAATTCTCATTTATCTCTGTATCTAAACAATTATCAAGTTTTGTTGACCACAGGTATATATGTGGGTATAAGAAAAGAGGTTTTTTTAAAAAATTATTCTAAAAGAAGTATTTTTTAATTCAAACTGAAACATCCTCAGTTCTTAGTTTTCTTGAACACTGTCTTCTGGGGACACCACTTACTTCGATCACCTACCTTTCTAGTGGTGGGAGGACAGGATTTGAGAGATTCTGTCTGATATTATAGAATTCCATTCCTTTTGTAAAGGACTTTATTCACTATAAATTTCACAAAAGGGAAATTTTCCAAAGCAGAATTTTCCTAAGTTATCTGTGTCCAAATAAATTGCTCTAATAAATAGAATCTAACAAGTACCATTGGGACACAAGCTATTTTTTATGGATTCTGCAGTCCCTTGTGCTGCTTGTTTTCATGAAGTTATTTACTTGCAATAGATTATAGCTAATTCTTTGTTTTTATTGCAACTTCAGCTGTAGTAAGGGGCCCAGGCCACAATAGAGAGAGAAAGGATGAGTATCAGTAATTAGTGCCAAGTTCAGTAGCCTACTGAATTTACTTCCCCTAGTTTATAATGAATTCACTTACATGATTCTGGAGTGAGAGAGCGCTCAGTAGTCATGGAATATCAGGGGAATTTAATTATTGTTGTCTAGAAAGATTATGACTTGCTTATGTTGAAGCTTTCAGTGTTTATCCTATGAGTTGTCTTTCCTATTCCCCTGAAATCATCCTGCTGGAATCCTGAGAGACTGAAACAGCTAAACCTTGGTTCTTTTGCAGTGAGGAAGTAGTTGAGGTTCCAATAATCCTCCAATTATTTTCAATCTTCAGAATTATCTAGGGATGGGTTTGGGTTGAACTCTGTAAAGAATAAAGCCTTTACTTCTGTGTATCTCAGTGAAGAAGTCCCTGATTCCTACCATGGTCCTTATCTGCCTGGGCAGTAAGGGCTCCCGGAACTAAAATTCTCCCCCAATAGCTGCTGATGGGAGCTGAATCTCCAGCCCCAGTTTGCATATGCTTTTCATACTTCTCTGAGACTTGCATATCCAACAAACTAGAAAGGAATGGGACTACCAACACTGTAAGTGTAAATGTTTCATTCACTAGGTGGTGGCTTGTAGGTTTATTAGGTGACCCAGGACCCAGTACTGGGATGGAGACCGAGGTAGAGGAAACTTTGAAACTGAGCAGCCTCATTCTCAGACTCTGATTCTGAGTTCACAGAAGTTGGGCTAGGATTATAAGCCCTTCCTAGAACATGTTCTCATGACCATGCTATATCTATAGTGGTGGCGATATCTCAGGACTTTCTGAGTCAGTGATGAAAGAAAGAAGAGTCAGAGAGCTGCATGGCCAGGGGTGGAATTCCAATAGGAGGGCAACATGCTGCAATCAACTCAAATTAAGAGCCATGAGAGAAGCCCCTTCAGAGGCTAGTCTGCCCTAACCTTTTCTGTTCCCCTTGGACCTAGTACATCTAAGAAGTAAAAGCTTTCAACGGTTACTAGACCATTGAAGTCTGCTATTATTCTTCTCTGATAAGAGATAAAATGACCACTCTAAGAACACATGAAATAAGAGAGTGTCAGACATCATCTGTGGAAGACAGGCTCTGATTCTTTTTTTGTTCCTATCAAATCGCTAAGTTCTAAGGCGTGAAGAAAGATGTTTGGAGTTGGATTTCTTCCTCAAATTTCTCAAAGCATTTTATCAGCTCCTCTCTCTTACTCATTCCACACTTCTCCTTAAATCATAGTCATTTGCTCCCACAGGGTTGAACGTTCCTTAGGATCCATTTCTCTCTTACCTCTCTTTGTTTTTTCATTTTCTATTGGACATGGGAGATGTTAGCAAATGATTGTTGAATGGAATTATATTATATTGAATTGAGTTATTTAGTGAAAGAAAATGTCATGGGAAAGTAGCAAGAAAAATAAAACAAAATGGAGAATTAAATTGCAAGGCAAAAAAAAAAATACAATCGGTTCTGCTGTAACGCTTGTTTTGATTTCATTGGTGAGAAACAGAAAACTTTCTCCAGCTAAACCACTAAAAACAAAACACACATACCTCAAACCTCTACCAACTCCCCCAATTAACTGCTTTTGTTGTCTTTCAATACTTTCAAGACAATACAAATGTCTTTCAACAAAACTTCACAGTAACTCACAAGCTACAACCCTTTCATGCCCACTTCCACAGGCAAACTTCAGGTGTTTGTTAAGGTAAAATTTCATGTTTATTATATATCTTCTTGTAAAGTAGGAGCTATTGGTGGAAGAGAAAGGATAGTTCACACCATCCCCACTCCACTGCTCCTTTCCCCTAAGATGTCCAGCCCTAAGCCCAGAATTATGGCCTGATTTTCGAACTTATTCATCCTTGCCCAAGGCCTCAGACACTACCACTCTTTATTTTCATATTTATATATTTCTTAATCATTTAACATGTATAAAACTGTGCTACCATTTTTATTATGTTTCTATCTTTTGTATGAGTCATGGACAAAGTTTTTTGAGTGTTATTCTCCTAACTCCATTTTTCTCATGACCTCTACAGTTTTTATTGTAATATTTTGCACAGCACAGTGATTTTCAGGAACTCATTATAACAAAACTAACAGCATCTAGAAATCTAAGAATTCAAATAATCCATAAATAAAGTCACAAAACATGAAAAATTAAGTAACTACATGTGCCAGGCACTGTGTTATGTTCTGAGATTGCAAGTGCTGAGATAGCCCCTGCTTTCAAACAAGATCATGTTCTAACAGAGGAAGATAGAATATGTATGAAAGTAGCAGCCAAGGAAGAGAGTTTTGTTCTGGTGATTCAGAAATATGATGAGCTGATATATAGTACTGTCAATTAACAAACCATTTCCAGAATCAATGGCAGCCAGAGGAAGAGGTGGAAGGAGGAGAAAGGAAGAGAAAGGCAAATAAAGTAGCCCAGTTGTGGGGATATTGTGTGTGTATGTGTGTTTGTGCATGTGTGTATTTACACATACGTATATCCATATATGAATACATAAGTATGTATATATATGAACACATGTACATATGTGTATATATGTGTATATATAATTAAATGCTAATGTTCCTTTTTCTTACTTTTCATTTTTTTCATTTTGGTAATGTTATTAATGATTGTTTTGTGCCCATGAGCACTCTGCCAAAAAGAAAAGAACAAAAAAAGAAACAACTCTTGAAAAAATGTACATTGTTACACAAAACAAGTCTCTAATTGGCTATATCTGAAAATAAGTGTTTCATTCTTCACCTTGAGTTCACTTCATTGTCAGGATGTGGGCAGCATTTTTCATGTCTAATTCTATGGAATCAAGGATGACATTTATCAGACTTCTTAAATATTTGGTTTTTTCCTTTCCTATGTCATTGTTGTTATGTAAATTTATCTCTAGGTTATGCTTACTTCATTGGATCACTTCCTACAAATCTCCCCAAGTTTATATAAAACAATTCCTATAGTCATTTTTAAGATGCAGTAATGTTCCATTAGAGTCACATACCATAATTCATTCCACCATTCCCCAAAAGGTGGCAAGCCCCTTAGAATCTAGTTCTTTACTTAAACACAAGGGCTGCTATAAATATTTTGACATCTAGGCACTTTTCTTTTGGCCTTGATCCCTTTGGGGTATAGGCCTAGTAGTAGCATTACAGAATTAACAGATATATACAATTTAGTGACATTTGAGGTGTAGTTCAAATTGCTTTCCAGAATGGCTGAATCAATTCATAGCTCCATCAATCATGTATTAGTGTGCCTGTTTATCCACAATTGTTCTAATAAATTTCCATTTTTCTGTTTGTATTGTTTTTTTTCCAATCTGAGGAATATGAGCTGGAATCTCAAATTTGTTTGAATTTCATTTTCCTATTAGCAATTTTGTTGTTTTGTATGCCTATTTTTTATCTTGAATTTCTTTCATTGAGTGTTGACTATTCATATCTTTCGCATTTATATGCTGGGAAAAGGCTTATATTCTTATGTATTTGAATCAATTCATTTCATTTCTTAGAAATTAGATTTATCAGAGGAATGTGGTAGAAAGATCTTGTTTCCAGTCAACTATTTCCCATCTACTTAGCATTTTGTTTGTGCAAAAACTTTTAAATTTTATGTAATTAATGTTTTCCATGTTATCTTTGTGATCTTTTCTATCCCATACATTATTGTGGGTTCATCTTTTATCCATGGTTGAAATAAGTATTTACTTCTACTTCTGATGTTTAATATTATGTGACATTGTATAGCTAAGTCATGAATCCATTTGCAACCTGGCATATGATATCAATTCTTGGACTAGAGCTAATTTCTGACAGACTTCTTTCTGGTTTTCCCAGGAATTTCTGTCAAGTAGTGAGTCCTTCCTCTAATAGTTGGGGCCTTTGGAAACAAAATATCATTTGAACAGAAATTGAGTTTTTAAGAATTCAATAACATCACAGCAAAGTAGTTGAAAGTGTTACACACACTAAATTTTACAGTACAAAGCTCAGTATAGACATCTCTCATTTACTGGACCTTGGCAATCTCTTTGTCTCTGTCATAGAACTACAGCAAAAAATCAGACGATGGTGAGAGAATTCATCTTGATGGGATTTCCTGTTGGACCTGACATGAGAATGTTCCTCTTTGGTCTCTTCTCTCTGCTATATGCCTTCACCTTAATGGGGAATGGAGTAATCTTAGGACTGATCTGTCTGGAGGCCCGACTCCACAATCCCATGTACTTTTTCCTCTCACACTTGGCCATTGTTGACATTTCCTATGCCTGTAACACTGTGCCCCAGATGTTAGCAAACCTACTGGATCCTGTCAAGCCCATCTCCTATGCAGGATGTATAACACAAACTTTTCTCTTTTTGACTTTTGCCCACACGGAATGTCTCCTCCTAGTGGTAATGTCTTATGATCGCTATGTAGCAATTTGCCACCCCCTCAGATACTCTGTCATCATGAGCTGGAGGGTGTGTATCACTCTAGCACTGGTCTCTTGGGCTCTTGGATACCTTTTGGCCCTGGCCCATCTATTTTTATTACTGCCATTGCCTTTCTGTGGTCCCCAGAAAATCAACCACTTTTTCTGTGAAATCATAGCTATTCTCAAACTTGCCTGTGCTGACACCTATATTAATGAGATCTTGGTCTTGGCTGGGGCTGCTTCTGTGTTGGTTGGACCCCTTTCCTCAATTGTGATCTCCTATGTGCGAATCATCTGGGCAGTCCTGCATATCCAGTCAAGAGAAGGGAGACAGAAAGCTTTTTCCACCTGCTCCTCTCATCTCTGTGTAGTAGGACTCTTCTATGGCACTGCCATCATTATGTACATTGGCCCCAAGCATGGGAACTCCAAGGGGCAGAAGAAATATCTCCTCCTATTCCATAGCCTATTTAACCCCATGCTAAACCCCCTTATTTATAGTCTGAGGAACAATGAAGTAAAAGGTGCCCTGAAAAGAGTTTTGGGGAAGGAGAAACCATCATAAAAGACTTGACCACCTATATAAACTGTGGATAATCAGTCAAAAATTGTAACTGTTGTCATTTTAATAGCAAGTTAAAATCATATCTCATACTACTAAATTGTGCAGTAAAGTATAATCTGTGTATATGCATATGTGTGTTGCTTCCATTTGTCAGACTGTGTAAATATTTTATACAAGCTATCAAGTTTCCAAAGAAAAAAATAAAAACGACTTACCGAAATGATGGAATCCAGTCAAACAAAAGGATCTCCCTGAGGACAGGAGCATTTTTATCTATTGAGCTGGTAAGAGAGGAAGTCATCTGTAGCTATGCATAGACTAGATGAACCAAGGCACAGAAGGACCAAAGTGATAAAAAGATGCTGAGAAAATACAGAATAATTTTCCAATGCAAATACAAATGTCCTTTCACTCTGCCAGACAAGCAAAGGTGCAGAGAAATGAGTATTTCTGGAAATATTTTATCAAAGCTGCAATATTTCTGCAATTCTCAAAAATTAATGATAAATGTAAACTCTGCAGGAATATTAAAATAGTAGAATGAGTTTGTGATTATGTTTGTGCCATAGTACATGAAACTTTGTGGTTAATAAGTTTTTGGCAAAAAATAATTTTGTTATAATTATTCTAATTCCTGCTTCATTTAATATCAGATCACATGCACAATTGTCACCTTGGTGGCATTACTCATAGTCATCTTTGCTGTAGTAATATTCAATATCTGGTCAATGGCTAAGTATACTCTTTATAGTTCAGGAAAGTTAATGGCCTCTCTCTGTCTTATAATCTTCAGAGATTTAGAAACCATGGATGTGGAATTGACTCTTTGCCTTTCCTAGCATCAGCCCACATATAGGATTAAGAAAATAACCAAGGAGCTCCAGAAATTCGGGATTCCAGAAAAAGAGGTGCGGTTTCTGCAGTCTTCTTGCTATCAAGGGTATGTGCTGTTATGGTTTTGTCTTTCCAACTTTATGGACAGAGAAGAAGGGAGGAAAGTAATATTTTACAAATATTATCTCACTTGACCTCCACAACAAACCTGTGAGATAGGTGCTATTATTATACCCATTTTGCAATTAAGAAAATTGAAATATACAGAGTCATGGCCAGGTCCGTACAGCTAGCGAGTGTCTAAGACTGGACTTGAACTTAGGTCTTCCTGACTCTGGGACCAATACTTTGTCAATAGGGCCACTTAGCAGCCTCTTAGATGTTTTGTTAACTATTATAGTGACATGCGCATAGGAATAAAGAATGTACTTATGAATTCATTAAGACAGGGAACTCCAGGATGAGAAAAATACCTTTACTGATACAGTTCAGCATCTTCTCTGCAACTTGTGTTCTTGAAGATCTGCCTAGATCTCTCTGAGTTTAGTTGTCTCACACAGGTTCACAGAGCTAGTGTGGGTGAGAGATAGGACTTTAAGCAAGGTCGTCCTGACTGAGGCTGACTCTTCATCTATTAAACTACAATGTCTCTGCTTTGCTCATGGTAGGTACTTAGTAAATCCTTACTGATTTGAATAACTTAATTGTAGGCAGAGACCATAAAAAGTTCTGTCAGCCGTCTTAGATTGAAAGGAGAACAGACAGAAATTATCGTATGAGTTTGCACCCAAAATGCTGTTCCATTACTGACTGTCCAAAAGAAATTAAGATACAAAATATCTGAAGGCACTGGTGAGAACATATTAAGAGGAAGAGGATGAAAACTACTTCATTCATTGATTCACTTATTCATTCAATAATTATTCGTCTTTAAAATGTATCAAAAGCCTTCTATATTGAGTCCTGTAGTATTGATTTTATTAAGAGAATATTCAACATTCATTAAGAGACAGACAAATTATATCTTAAAGGGTAGTGTAAGGTAATTTAAAATTAAGGAAGGGCTTTATATATCTACAAAATTCCCTTCTGCCAGGAAAGAGGACCTCACAGTTTTGTGCTAAAATATGTAAAGGCATAAGAAAATTTTTTCTTTCCTTCCTTCTACCTTTAATGGTAGAAATATGAACAGACACTTTCAGTGTCCATTTGAGCAATGTGGAAAATATCTTCTCTTTGATTAGTTTTAATAAGCTAGAGAAAAGAGAGAATAAAGAAAAAAAGTGGAGAGAAGAAAATTTTGACGAAAGCCTTTTACAAGTGAGCAAATCTACCTTTAAGAGGTTTTCATTCAAAACAAATCAAGAGAACCAAGAAGTCCTTGATTCTAATGCAACAGATTCAAGGGGGTGGGGGTTGGAAAAGCATTTCATTCATGCCCAAGTGGATAATCAACTGAAAAGATAACAATGAGCCATTTTTCTAATCTTAGACTTCTTAGGATAACAGAAAAAAGGGTTTTGGACACTATAATGGGGGCTGGGTAGGAGCACAGTGGGATGAAAACAGCACTATGGGCCTTAGAAATGACAATGGAAGGCTACTGAGAGTATTCAATGCTGAGGGACAGTGAAAAGATTAAATGTCTCATCAGAAAAAGATTACAAGTGACCCTTGTGCTAGCACTGGGTGCAAGACTCAGTGCCACTTGGCAGATGCATTGCTGATCACAGTTACTGACTAGGGAGGGGTCCTTGCAGTCGTAAAACAGTAGGCACCCTTTCCTGGGTATGGGTCACAGTTCCAGTGTGGAGAAGAGCTTTGATCATGACTAGAATTCCTCTAGGTCATATCATTTTGGAAGTTCTGAAAACTTATAGGCCCCCCTAGACCTAGATGAGAAAACAGCAGGACATAAAAATCAAAAGAGAAAGGCAGACACTCCCCACCCCAAGAGGTGAGAAGAACCCAACTCTAATATAAAATCCAAAGTCGAGCAAGAGGCTAGCAAAGGAACAAATAGCAATGAGAAAGAACATAACCATCGAAAGCTACTGTGCTAAAGACTCAGAAGAAGAACTCAAAAGAAGAAGACAATGACTTGAAAACATCTTATAAAATGGAATAAACTGTAAAATATTGCTTTGGAAAAACATCTGACCTGGATAATAGAGCAAAGAGAAATAATTTAAGAATTATTACATTACCTGAAGGCCATCTTCAAAAAAAAGGAAGCTAGATATCATATTTTAAGAAGTTACCAAGGAAAACTATCCTGATATCATAGAACCAGCAAAGCAGAAATTGAAACAATCTGTAAATAACCTCCTGAAAGAGATCCCAAAATGAAAATTCCTAGTACTATTATAGCTAAATTTCAGAACTCTCAGATCAAAGAAAAATACTACAAGTGGACAGAAAGAACCATGCAAATGCCATGAAGGCATTGTTAGTATGACATGAGATTTAGCAGCTACCATAATAAAGGAGCAGGGTTTTAGAATATGATATTCTGGAAGACCGAGGAGCCAGGATTACAACTAAGAATAACTTACACAGCAAAACTGAGCATAATCCTAAGAGGGAAAATGGACACTTAATTAAACAGAGGACTTCCAAGCTTTCCTGATGAAAATAACAGAGCTGAATAGAAAATTTGACATTCAAACATGAGACTTAAGAGATGCATTGAAAATGAGTGAGAAAATTAAAGAGTGGCAGCAAGCATGAAAAGGACTAATGAGAAAAGGGAGTCAAAAGTAAAATATAGTGGGAGGTAGCAAAGTGCTCAGATACAAAATCTAAATCAAATAATCAGAATGCAAAAATCAGTTACAACTGAAAAAGATGGGCTGTGGAAGTATTCAGTAATTTAAAAGAGAACTAAAGTAGGAAGACAGACAAAAGGAGCACTGTTGTGTTTAGCTTTCTATATACCAATCCCCAAAGTACAGATAAGAAAGAGAAACAAAACTCTTTAATATATGTGGTGGAAAATCAATTGATGAGTATTAACAACAGTTTGGTATGATGGGGTTTATTACTGGAGCCCACAAATGTAAGGGCAAACTTTTCATAAATTGATGAAGAATAAAATAATCAAAAGCAGGAGAATAATGTACATAATAATAATAGCATTGTAAAAGTAGACTCTGAATGCTATAAGAAATACAATCAACACAATGACCATTCATAGTTGCAGAGGAATGATGATGAAACATGCTATGCAGGACAGAGAGGTGATTATTTAAGGTGGAAAATTATGTGTGTATATGTGTGTATAGCCATGGAGGGAATTTTTTTTGCTTGATGATGCATATTTGTTACAAAATACATTAGTAAAACTTTAATAAAAAGAAAAGATCATAAAGATAAGAAACTGCATTTTATGTCAAAAAAATAAGCATTTTTTTTAGAGTCCGGGCACACAAAAGAGAAAGAATGATGGAGAGCATCAAAAGAGGAAGGAAACAAACATTTATTAAGTCCCTGCTATGTGCCACGAACTGGGGTTGAGGACTATAAAAATATTATCCTATTTAATCAAAATCCCTAGGAGGTAGATACTATTATTGCTTGCATTTTACAGTTGAGCAAACCAGGACAGATAGTTGCTAAGTGACTTGACCAGGATCACACAGTTTCCTCACTCAACACTCAGGCCTCTACCTTTTGTGTCATCTAACTGCTTAGGTGAGAGAGAAACAAGAATGATAAGTAATTCAACTATAGATTTTCCAACTAAGAGGAAATGAATGATTAGTTCATATCTGACCGGCAAGAAATAACTGATTATTAAGCAGAAATGATGAGCACCTAGTGTGAAAATAATCTGAGAATTGGTGATAGATAAGGTGGGGAAAATACCATATACTTTAGAAGAACAGATTTCAAAAAGAAATGGGGAAAAGATAGGTATCATCAACTGCAAAAGACTACAAAAAGATAAGTTATCTCAAAAGAGTTGGGATACTCCAAATGACATTGACAACATAAATGCAAAATACCCCAAAAGAAAAGAAAAATTCACAAACTTTGAGAAATAATTTGTAAATCATATTTATATATGCAAACCAATAGCTCACATTGTTCTTACAAAATAAAAAGCATCTCTCTACTGAATAAAACCTAAATTTCTAATATTCTCAATTGTCTCTGAGGTCCTTGACTTTTAGCACTTCTTACTGGCAATGCTTTCCAAATAGACCCCCAGGTGAATCTTCTGCTGAAAAATTCAATTTGAATTTGGGGTGTGCTCCTTTCTTAGAATTTACCAAAAATATTTACTTTATTTACCATTACAGACTGATTTTGTGGTCAAAACAGCTCCAAAAGGGGTGGAGCCAAGATGGCAGCTGGAAAGCAGGGACTAGCCTAAAGCTCTTCCCCAGGACTCTCCAAACACCTATAAAAATGGCTCTGAACAAATTCTAGAATTGTGGAATGCATGAAATAGCAGAGGAAAGCAGGGCTCCAGTCCGGCACAGCCTGGATGGTGGCTAGGTAAGGTCTGTCACCCACAGAGCTGGGAGTGGAGCAGAGCAGAGCCAAGCATGGACTGCGCCCAGACCAACCAGATGGGGAGCCAGGTGGAACAGGCCCAAGCGCCCTGAATCAGTGAGCTATGCAAGGTACCAGACTTCTCAACCCACAAACACCAAAGGCAACAGAGAAGGTTAGTGGGAAAAAATTGTGGGGACAGAGAGAAAGGAGTTTGCAGTTCAACCACCACCCACAGAACTGCAGTTGCAGGCCCACCTAATGAGAGGAATTAAGTGGTGGATCCAAGCAGGAGTGCAGAGCCTGGTCAGATCTGAGTCGCAGTTTGGGTTAGTGGTTCTTGGGGGAGGCGGAGCACTGATGTTCTACACTTGTTGTGTAGAAAAAGCTCTGAAGACAACAGCGCAGCCCTACAAGCTTGGGACAAAGTACTCTACAAGCAGTCATACCCCTACAAAAAACTCAAAGGTCAAGTAGTTGGCTGGGAACATGGCCAGGCAGTGAAAACAGACTCAGATTCAGACTCAGACTTTGGAATCTTTCTTTGGTGACAAAGAAGACCAAAACATATAGCCAGAAGAAGTCAACAAAGTCAAA
>CM053623.1:80232660-80251178 GCA_028646595.1 Phalanger gymnotis | reverse complement strand
AGACCATCCAGGCTGTCCTGGGCTGGGGCCCTGCTTCCCTCTGCCACTTTGTGGGTTCTGCAGCTCTAGAATTGGTTCAGAGCCATTGTTTTATAGGTTTTTGGAGGGACTAGGTGGGGAGCTCACGCCAGTCACTGTTTCCCAGCCGCCATCTTCCATTTAGCAATTCTTAATGACTTCTTATCTCATAGTTTCTATTAATTGTATTTCGTAGTACAGATTTTACAAAAGAGATAAAATAACCAATCTCCAGCTTCCCTTAGAGTTTAGCATTTTATGACTGTATGAACCCCTAGGAATGATATTTGAGGTAGAGTAGAGAATGGCAGAGGCACCATGGAACTGAAGTTTGAGCCTTTTTGCCTTGATTTTCAGAAGAGATATGGTACCTTCTGCAAACTATAACCTAATTCTTAGAAAAAACACAGGTTATTAAACATATCATTTCTAAACATTTTGAAAGAGAGGTTCAGATTACTATGAGCTAAACTAAAGATTAATTTGTATAGGTCATTTATTCAAAAGATCATTAGGCCAGCAGTAAAACAGCATCATAATCCCACCTGTATAACTATCTGTATGGCCTTGAATAGGTCACTCTACCTCTGAGATTTCAATTTCTTTATCTGTAAAATGAGGGGATTGGACTCGGAGAACACTCAGATCAATTCTAAATCTAATAGCATCTATGGTTCTATAATTCCAAGTCATGCCCAAGTGATTTGTATCTCTTCTTTCTATAGTTTCTGTATAATTGGAACCGAGAAATAGGGTACCTGGATATCAGGGGTTTAAGGTTGATACATAATTATAAATAAACCTACATGGGGTAATCATCCTTCTATTTTACATGTTCTGGACCCATTTTCCTTCCTAAAGAAATCAAAGTGAGTGTTTTTATATTTCATCATGTATGTCTAATATTACATATCACTTCTCATTAATTAATCATTTAACTCTGGGCCCCCATCAAAATTTACTATCATTTATTACATACAATAGAGGAACAACTTCTTATGAGTTTTTACAGATCTCCCTTTATCAAACTCCTGACACCTAATCTCCTAGGCTTAGATAAAAATTAAGGTTATAGGCTATACAATTTACTAGCAGTATAAAAAATAAAATTTAAATAGTTATTTATAGTTCAACAGCTCTGGGAAAGATCCCAACCAGAGTCAACTTTAACTATCACTTTAACTGCAGACCTCTCCTGAGTTGTGGGGTGGGGGGGAGGACAATCAAGGTTAAGTTACTTGCCCAGGGTCAAATAGCTGGTAAGCATCTGACCCAGGATTTGAACTTATATCCATTTGATTCCAGGATTGGTGCTCTATTCATCACACCACCTACCTGCCCTTGACTTCTCCTAAGTTCTTCAAACATAAGTCCACCATTCAATGATACTATTGAAGACTTTTTTCAATAATTTTCTTCATGTTTCATCACAACATAAAAGTTAAATCTGTTCTCTCAGCAAATAAGTTCTTACTCTGTCTTACTCCATCCATCATAATTAATGAAGTTTCCATGATGATAGTTAAATTACTAAGCTTTCAAGGTTATATATCCCCTTAAAGATACTATAACATTACCTATGAGTTCTTAACCTTTTTTGTGTTATGGACCTCTTTAGCATTCGAGTAAAGCCTATACAGACCCCCTTATAAAAATATTTTAAATGAGTGAAATAAAATACACAAGACTACAAAAAATAATTGAAATAAAGATTCATTTTGTATCCAAATTTGATGGATCATTGACCTCAGGTTAACAAACTTTGATCTCTAGTGTCTGTGGAAGATATTATTGAAGTTGATATTACAACTGTATTTAAATAGGCTCTCTTAATGCAACAGTTCCGAAGTTACCTGCTAGTTCTAAAATTATGATACTATTTCCATGGTTTGTAGAAAATGAGTTCAAAGAGATAGAGACAGGAGATGGAGTATGTCATATGTGGGGAATAATAAGAAAGACAATTTGCCTGGACCCTAGAACACGCAAGAGAGTAATCTCTAATAAGGCCTGAAAGGTAGCTGGGAGCCAAGAAGAGAAAGACTTTAAATGCCAAATGGAGAAGTTTATGTTTGATCTAAGAAGTAATAGAGAGTGACTAGATATAGGTTATATGAAAAAAAGATTTGGTATTTGTTAACTATGATCTCAACGTGATCCATGATTGTAATATGGCAACCAAAAATTTGAATGGGAATGCCTCATGGGGAAACTCTAACCTGCTTATAAATATAGTCTTAGAAATTTCCTGGGGTGATGACACAGAAAAAAAATAAATTTCAACTTTGAAATGGGCTGCCATTAATGAACTTCTTCAAGAGCTGTCTAGATGACTACTTGCCAGGGATCATGGGAGACAGAGTGTTGTGTGAGGTAGTGGATGGAGCTCTAGACTCGGAGTCAGGAAACCTTCCTCCTAATTCCAACTCTGACACTTCCTATCTGTGTGACCTTGGGTGAAGTATATCACCTCTGAGTCTCAGTTTTCTCATATATAAAATAAGAAAAATAATAATAACACCTATCTTATGTAGTTATCAGGAAGATTAAATGAGGAAATGTATGCAGAGCACTTTGCAAAACTTAAGGTATTATGCGAATGTCAGCTATAACATTTTGACACCTTGTCCATTATTCTGAAGAGAAGGTAGTGGTAAGGTCACACTATTCCATGTGATTCCAAGGTTTGAAAATATTATATTAGAATTGTGACAGAAATTGGAACTATATTTACAAGATGTTTCATATGTAGTCATTATTGTGTGACTGCATCAGAGTTCAATGTTAGCAGAAGCATTTAGGAATTAAAGTGTCTTGGATACATGACTGGAGCGTAGGTAAGGTGTATATTTTATATCCATCTGAGGGATGGAGGCAAAGAAGATGTGGCCAAGAGCCATTGCCTCATGCAATTCGGGGGAAAAGATAAAAGAAAGGGGAAAGGCCTATTTGCTGCTTGCACAAGGAGATCTTGAGAGGGGAGATGAGTAGAAAGAGCTATATTGGCAGCTTCTACTGAGACAGTTGAAAGAAAGAAGAGTCAACATGGAAAAGAGACTTGGTGCAGCAGATAGGAAGGCTGAATTCAGTAGGAGTGGTACCTTGTAGAAACAAAGAAAGGATATAGAAAAAGAGAAATTGAGAGGTGGTAGAATCAGGCTCTTTTTAGTAAGGGTTGATTGCTACTGAACTGTCAACTACTTGACTGAATGGTCAACTGTCAAAAATAACAATGTCAAAAATCCCACGCTACTATTGTCTAATCACCTGCTGACCCATTTCAAGGATCTAGGGCAAGGCACTTAAAGATTCTTGAGAATTTATTGGTTTATCAATTACATTTTTGATTGAATTATTTGATGAATAAAATAACACTTTGTCTCAGCTTCAGATATGAAAAAAGAGGTTTTTTTTCTTTTATATCAAGTCAAACAGACTAAAAGCCATGAAATTATCCCAGTCCCTGAAATTTCCTGAGCTGTTTATCATGGAGAAGTCACTTGAATTTCTCAACTATGTGAAATGACAGTGATAAGAGACAGACAATCAGTGATCTAGGAGAGCCTGGGATTTAGAGAATTCCATAAGTGTCAATAGAATTGAGGATGATTCCAAAAGAAATTTTTCTTAGTGATTTGTGCCCAAAAAAAATCCTATAAGAATTCGAACCTAATACATTCCATTGGGATTCCATGGATCTTTTCTTGACTCCCTAAGTTCCACAAATGACTCCAGTGTCCCTAGATCCAAAGCTTAGTTATTGCCTCTAATCTATGTAACACAGAAGATTGTACTGATCAAAGTGCATTTTCTTGTCACGTCTGGTGAAGTTATGTATATGTGTGGGCTATGGAGAAAAGAAGATGGAGGATCATGAGAAAGGAAGGAATACCGCCTCTATTAAAGAAAGAGTATAAAAGACTATGAGTTATAGGAGTATTATGCAGGAGCCAGTTCATTGTAACCCAAAAATACTTTTAACTTGTTTCAATCCTAGCCTCATCTTCTAAAGTTTTTCCAGACCTAAAACAAATTCATATTAAGGGATAAACAACAAGACCACACATTGAGAGGAAGGTACTATCTAATGTATATTAGATGACAGAGGCAACTAAATGGCTCAGTGGATAGATTGTTGGGTCTAGAGTCAGGAAGATGTGAATTCAAAGCCAGCCTCAGACAATTCCTAGCTGTCTGACCCTGGGCAAATCACTTAACCTCCAACTGCCTTGGAGGCAGCTAAGATGCTCAATGGATAGAACATTGTGCTTAGAGTCAGGAAGATCTGAGTTCAAATTGATCCTCAGAGACTCAATAGCTGGGTTACCCTGGGCAAGTCACTTAACCTCTTTTTGCTTTAATCTACTGGAGGAAGACATGACAAAGCACTCTGGTATTTTTGCCAAGAAAACCCCATAAAAGGTCACAAAGAGTCAAACATCACTGAATGACTGAACAACAATACGTAGTGTATACCTAGGAATATGATTCTGTCTTGAACTTCTTACATATAGATACTTCTGTGTAGTGAAACTATCTACTCATGACTTTTCCCTTGAACTCCTCTTGCAGAGTCCCTAAAAGGTAAAAAGAGACTTGTGTCACTCCATAGGGAATAGGTAGGTGGGGAAATGGATATCAATTTATGATTGTGCTCCTATTTTCCCTGGATGGGTATAATGCCCCAGTGGGCTTTATTCCTTCACTGAACTTTATGATTAATGAGACATAAAGTTATATTTAGCTAATAGGGAAAAAATTCCCATTTAGGTAGAATAATGATGACTCCCTCAAATCACATGTTAACTAAAGACCAGGGTGGGTAGTGAGATTTCAGTACCTATGAGAGCTCCCAGAGTAGCTGCTAGGGAAAACGGGAGCTTCCAGACAAAATGACAGATGAATGCCACTTCCCTGTTTTGGTGAGCCTTCTTTGAAGATCACATCTAACAATGAGATAAAAAGCAGGACTTTTGCACAAGGTTCATAAGACAACACACAGGAATCAAAGATTTAGAAATGAAAGAGACCTCAGAGGTCATAGAATTGTAGCACTAAAGATTAGAGCTGGAAGAGACATTTGAGTTCATCTAGCACATCTTTTCATGTTACAGCTGAGGAAACTGAGGCTCAGAGAAGTTGAGTATCTTCTTGACTTTAAAACCATATTTTTTATTCCCCTACAGGTAATCTGTGATCCACTGAGTTAGCTTCCTTACTGCTCCTTGCACACAGCATTCCATCTCATTATTCTCTACATTTTCACTGGCTGTGCCCAGTGCTTGCAATTCTCTCTCTCCTCCTCACACCACCTGGCTTCCCCAGCTTTCTTTAAGTCTCAGCTAGAATCTCATGTTCTGCCAGAAGCCTTTCCTTGACCCCCATAATGTTTGCTAATGCCTTTCTTTTGTCGACTACCTCTAATTTATCTTGTGTTTGTACATAACTGTTTGTAGGTTGTCTCACCCTTCACAATGTGAGTTTCTCTGTCTTTTGTCTTTTTTACGTTCTCAGAAGTAATCATTGTGCCTGGCACATAGTAAGTGCTGAAGAAATGACTGGCTGACGAGATCACAAAGAAAGTAAGTAAAGGTGGAACTGGAGGCCTTTCTGACTCCAAATTTAGCACTCTTGGCAAGTTTAGATGAATATTCAGAAGAAAAGAAACCACCAGTTCAAGGCGCAAGTGGCCAGATCAATCCCTAGATGGGGACAGCATGATTGGGTCTATTAGCTACTTTGCTAATAAAAATGTTGGCAGCCATTATAGAAGCATGGATCCTCTGCTTCCTCTCAATTTCCCCTTTCTGTGATCATCACAGAGAATAGTTAGTGGCAAGAGTTACAATTGCCACAACTAAATCAATAAGGAGCCAAAGAGGACAAAGGGGTCCACCTAACCAGATAATGGCTTATGGAAGTTACTACCAGTAGTGCTTGACTATGCTGCTCTCAACCCAGACTCGAGCCCAGGTAGTCAGTGCTCCTAGAGGCTGATCTTTCTGCTGTCAATAGCTAATATTGCCTGCATCCAGCACAGTGTAGGGGCAATTTCTTCAGACAGTGGCCTAGTTAGTGAGCTATGCTTGGTTTCCCTTCCAAAGACACTCAGAAGAGAGGTACAACAGTCTATTTGGGTTGCACTAAGCGAAGAAATGCCAGGAGACTGTCGGGGGAAAGATTCTCATTATTCCATGCTTATTGTCACAAGATTGGTAAGTTCTCATCAGTAAATCAAATTGCTTAAAATTGAACCAGGAAACTCAAAATCATCAAGTGACAGTGTCAGAGGAAGGTAAGAAAAGAATGGGGTGCTGGAAATTGGGGACCGAAGTAGCAAGTGGAAAAAGAATCTTTAAATGTATGTATATAGCAAGAAAACCTCCCCAATCATGCTCAGCACAGAGAAGGGGATCAACTAATAAATGCTCCTTGTTATATTTATTGGGTAACTAGACATTATGGAGACCAGTTTACAATATATTATTGCTACCTTTGTAATTATCTATTTTAGTAATACGGATTTGATCCCTCAAAAGGAAGTAATATAAAAATGAAAGTATGGATGCTGGGAGCTTCAGGTTCATTGACACTCAGCTTCACTGAGTGCTATTTCTCTCTCTAGGAACAACTGCAAAGGCTCTGTCTTTGGTCTTTCACTTTTCACTCCCCTTTAAACTTCCTGGGTATATAAACATCAAATAGAAACAGTGAACTTGTGAGCTTCCTGTCCACAGAGCCCATTCTTCTTCCTCTGTCATTAATTCTTCTGGGCATTTTCCTCCAACATTCATTTCCTCACTTCTATTCTGCCCTGTTACTGCGTATGCCAGAAAACAAAAGTGATTTTTGAGAGAATATCTGTGTAGATGAAATATCCCTCTCCTAATACGTGAGTTCTATGAGAGAGTATATCAATTTTTGACAAGATAAGTTTTTTTGTACCTGGAACAATTAGCTGATTGCTTACTATTTTTAATTCAAGGGAAAAAGGAAATCTATATATTTAGTATATAGTATATTGTGTCTATTATTCAAAGATCAGGCAAACAAGAAGGTAATCGTTTAAAACTAATGTTGGCTATGAGGTGATAGACATTTTTTAACTTATAGAAAGTTATAAAGATTACCAAATATAGAACAGAAGGATTGTTATATATGTAGGAAGAAGGAGGAATCACACCAATGGAAACCTAGTATGTCTTTGAAATACTATCTTTGGCAAGAGACAGTATAATGTAATTGACAAGAAGAATGCTCAGTCAGGAAGATCTGGATTCCAGTCCTGCCTCTGACATATAAAGGCAGCATGACTGTGGGCAACTCATTTAATCTCCCAGTGTGCCCCCATTCCCACCCCTGAGCAATGCTCAAAGGCTATCAATTGCAAAGGAGGTACTAATCTTCATTGAAGGAAGAGGATAGGGGAAGTTCCTCACTGAGAATTCTATGTTTGTATGAAAAGGAACTAAGAGAATAATAATGGGTTATATTAATCAAAATAAGATATCTAGAAGCACATTAAAGGCAAGGTAAGGTCATTGGAAGGGTTTCATACCCACATTTTTTAATGCACAACAACAGTGGATAAAATCCCTCGGTGAAACATTTTGCCTAAATGATCTCTTTGTCTCTGTTACAGAAGTATGATGAACAATCACACACTGGTTAAAGAATTCATTCTGATGGGATTTCCTGTTGGCCCTGACATCAGAATGTTTCTCCTTGGGCTCTTCTCTCTTCTATATGCCTTCACCCTAATGGGGAATGGAGTAATCTTAAGACTCATCTGTCTGGAGACCCGACTCCATACCCCCATGTACTTCTTCCTCTCACACTTGGCCCTTGTGGACATTTCCTATGCCTGTAACACTGTGCCCCAGATGCTAGCAAACCTAATTTACCCAGTCAAGCCCATTTCATATGCAGGGTGCTTAACTCAGACTTTTCTCTTTTTAGCCTTTGCCCTCACGGAATGTCTTCTCTTGGTAGTGATGTCTTATGATCGCTATGTGGCAATCTGTCACCCCCTCAGATACTCTGTGATCATGAGCTGGAGGGTGTGTATTACTTTATCATTGATCTCCTGGGCAGTTGGATTCCTTCTGGCCTTGGCCCATCTAATTTTATTACTGCCATTGCCTTTCTGTGGGCCCCAGAAAATCAACCACTTTTTCTGTGAAACCACAGCTATTCTCAAACTTGCCTGTGCTGACACCCATATCAATGAGATCTTGGTCTTGGCTGGGGCTGCTTCTGTGTTGGTTGGACCCCTTTCCTTAATTGTGATCTCCTACATGAGAATCATCTGGGCAGTCCTACATATCCAGTCAAGAGAGGGAAGACAGAAAGCCTTTTCCACCTGCTCCTCCCATCTCTGTGTAGTAGGACTCTTCTATGGCACTGCCATCATTATGTACATTGGCCCCAAGCATGGGAACTCCAAGGGGCAGAAGAAATATCTCCTCCTATTCCATACCCTATTTAACCCCATGCTGAACCCCCTTATTTATAGTCTGAGGAACAATGAAGTAAAGGATGCCCTGAAGAGAGTGCTAGGGAAAGGAAGACCATCCTAAAAGATGGAACAGGGTTCAAGCTTGCACTAGAATTTATATTACCCAAGATAATGTGGCCCATTAACTATAAATGTATGATGATAAAAAGGAGGTAAGAAAAATTAAATAGAGATTGAGATGTGATGAGAGACACAAAAGACTGATCAATTTCTTTACAGAAAGAGAGCGATGTTTAGTTTGGCATGATTAGGAGCAAGAGCAAACAAGAAGAAAAGTTCAATGCAATCTAACTAGGGTTTAGAACAGTATCTGAATTGGTCTTTGTGGGGAGACTCACAGGCAGGAGTCATTTGGGGTGGGGCTAATGTTGTATGACTGTGCTAAGATAGATGAAAGACAATGAAAAACTGGAGAGCAGCTAGAGGAGGTCCACCAGCATGGTGAAGGCCCTGTAGCTGTTTCTATTTGAGAGCTGGTTGAAGAAACTGGAGAAAAGAAGAATTAAGGGGGATGTTTTAGCTGTTTTCAAGTATCTGAAAAGCTCTTGTGTGGAAGAACTCTTCTATTATCTCCATGCTTCAGGTTCCTCCCTTCTCCAATTCATCCTCCACATAATGGAGGTTAAAATGATGTCCTTAAAGCATAAGTCTGACAATTTCACCTCCTTGCTCAAAAATCTCCAGCAGTTACTTATTGACTATTGAAATAACAGCTCCTGTATTTGGAATTCAAAACCCTTCACAATCTGGTTCCAGCTTACTTTTCCAGTCTTGTTCTACATCATTCTCCTTCATCTATTTTATATTCCAGACAAACTGGCTTGATGTTCTTCACAACTTGACATGGCACCATATTTCCACACCTATGCACAGGCCATCCTTCATGCTTAGAATGTACTCCCTTCTCAACTTTGCCTCAGAATCCCTGCTTAGTTCAAAGTTCAATTCAAAGTCACTTCCTGCATATCTTTTTTGACATCTTCCCACCAGCTTCCAGTAATCCTCCCAATCACCCTGTTATTTTGTATTTACCTGTATGTATATCTGTCATTCTATGATGACACTCCCCATTAAAATAGATGTTCCTTGACACCATGTGCTGTTATGTTCTTATAATCCTATACCCAGAACCCAAGATCTGACACATAGCACAAACTTAAAACATATTTATTTATATATTAAAGGAAGATTTGAGTTTTTTCCTTAGGCCCAGAGGAAATAAGATGGAAGTTGCAAATAGGTAAATCTATGTTTGATGTTATTGTTATTAAGTTATTTTAGTCGTCTCTGAATCTTGGTGTACCCATTGGGGGTTTTCTAGGCAAAAATACTGGAATAATTTCACATTTCCTTCTCTAGCTCATTTTGCACATGAGGAGCTGAGGCAAACAAGAGTAAGTCATTTGCCCAAGGTCTCACAGATAGTAAGCATCTGAGGCTGAATTTGAACTAAGCTTTTCCTAGCTCCATTGACCTATCCTCTATCCACTATGCCATCTAGCTTTCCCTTATTAATTATTAGAGATGTGCTAATAGGATACAGACTATGTCAGAGAGGTGATGGGTTGGTTCACTGGGGATCTGAAAGCAAAAGTGAGAGGATAGTTTTTTGTGTATGTTAGAGAAGAGATTTCCATTCACATCTAAATTAAAATAAATGGCCTCCAAGGTGCCTCCCAACCCTAATATCCCATGATTAGTATTTGTACAATTCAGAATTTTCTGTCCATTAGTTCTCATCTTAATCTCTCCATCCTCCAATATTAAATTCCCTCTTTGATAGCATAGACAATTTACTATCCACACTGCATGGCAACCAAGAAACAGGTGCTCATCCCTTATTTCATCAGTCCCTGGATGTATTATAAGAACAGTTGTCTATAGAGTTGAATAACCTTTGACTGACAAACTATTTTCCCCTGAAATGGGGCTATGAAACTATGTGTACCCCTTGACCAACAATAACACTGCTAAATCTGTGTCTCAAAAAGATAAAAGAAAAGGTGAAAGAACATATTTATACAAAAATATTTATAACAACCCTTTTTGTGGTGGCAAAGAATTGGAAAGTGAGGGGATGGCCATCAACTTGGGAATGGCCGAATAAACTGTGGTATGATTGTGATGGACTACTATTGTGCTTTAAGACGTATTCAGCAGGGTGGTTTCAGAAAAACCTGGGAACACCTATATGAGTTCATGAAAAAATGAAATGAGCAGAACTAGGAGAACATCATACACAGGAACAACAATATTGTGAAAGACTTCACTATTCTAATCGAGATCGTGATCCAAGGGGTTTCCAAAGTATCCGTTATGAAACATGAAATCTACCTTCGGAGAGAGAAAAAAATTTGAACTCTGGATGCCTATTAGAGTATATTTTTTAAAACTTTCTTTATCTTTCTTTTTCATCTGTGTTTTCTTTTGAAAAGATGAC
Organism: Phalanger gymnotis; assembly: GCA_028646595.1. Classification (NCBI taxonomy): domain Eukaryota; kingdom Metazoa; phylum Chordata; class Mammalia; order Diprotodontia; family Phalangeridae; genus Phalanger; species Phalanger gymnotis. The sequence goes on along the minus strand of CM053623.1, from coordinate 80,240,202 downwards.
TAATATGGAAATACGTTTTGCATTATGTTACAAGTACAATTGATATCAAATTGCATACCTTCTCAAGGAAGGGAAGAGGTAGAAGAGAATGTGGAATTCAAACTGGTTAAAAATGAATGTTAAAAATTTTTGTATATATTTGAGAAATATTCAATGAAATAAATACAAAATATTGATTTTTTAAAAAAACTATTTTTGCTTTTTCCTTAGAATTGACTTTTCCCCATGACCCCATTGTTACCATTGCTCAATATGTATGATAGTTTGATTTCTGGGCAATACAAAAAATGAAATTTTTATGACACATTTCTTTACATGTCCACTGAAGATCAGTCAAAGTCATTTACTTCTCCTGTGGTCATGAAATAATGGAGAATCAAAGCACACGAGGCATTGAGAAAAATCAGAATTTTCTACCCAAAAATCTGTCTAGAAAAGATAATGATAGAAAATCCACAGGTTGCACAGAATACAACTTTGAAGATGTTTATCAACTGTTTTGGATAGTATGAATATAACAGAAATTTAGTGTGTTTGGGGCAGAAATTTGCTCATAAACAAATTTTCTGGCTGTCCAAATAATATTAAATAACATGAAGAGTTTTACATTTCAAATAATATTTTATTCCCCCCAGTTACCTATCAAAGCAGTTTTTAACATTTTCCTTTAAATTGAGGTCTACATTTTCCCTCTCCTTCCTTCACCTATCTCTTCCCTGCAAGAGTAAGCAATTTGATACAGGTTATACATGTTCAATCATTCAAAGCATTTTACTATGTTAGTCATGTTGTGAAAGAAGAAACAGACCAAAAGGAAAAAAAAATAACATGAAAAATACAGAGAATTCAAAAATAGTATACTTTTATCTCTGTTCACATTTCATCAGTTCTTTCTCTGAATGTGGATAGCCTTTTTCATCATGAATCCTTTGGAATTATCTTGGATCATTGGATTCCTGAAAATAGGTAAGTCATCAACAATTGATCATCATGCAGTACTATTGTTATTGTATACAATGTTCTCCTGGTTCTGCTTACTTTGTTTTGCATCAGTTTATGTCTTTACAAGTTTTTCTGCAGTTACCCTCCTCGTCATTTCTTATAGCACAGTAATATTCCATTAGAATCATATACCACAACATTTTCAATGATTCCCTACTTGATCGGCATCCCCTCAATATCCAATCGTTTGCTCCTACAAAAAGGGCTGTTTTATATGTTTTGTACAAATGAGTCCTTTCCTGTTTTTTATCTCATTGGTATACAGACCTGTTAGTTGTATTGCCACATCAAAGGGCATGCAGTTTCTTTGCTCTTTTTGCATAGTTTCAAATTGCTCTCCAGAATGGGTGGATAAGTTCACAACTCTACCAACAGTGCATCAGTGTCCCAATTTTCCCACACTCCCTCCAACATTAATTGTTTTCCTTTTCTTTAATTTGAGCCAATCTGATAGTTCTCAGAGGTTTAATTGTATTTTTCTAATCAATAGTGAATTGGAACATTTTTACATGACTATAAACAGATTTGAGTTCTTCATCTGAAAACTGCCTGTTCATATGCATTGACTATTTATCAATTAGGAAAAGACTTATATTAAGGAAAAATTTTTAAAAATCAAAACAATGCATAATGATAAGGAAAAATGCTTTAACTCATTATTGATTAGAGAAATTCAAATGAAAACAGCCTTGAGATATCATTTTATTCCTATCAGATCACCTAAAATGATTAAAGATGAAAGCAACAGATGTTGGAGAGGATGTGGAAAAATTGAGACACTAATTCACTGTTGGCGAAACTGTGAACTGATCTAACCATTTTGGAGAGCATTCTGGAATTACTGCCAAAGAGTTATTAAAGTACCTGCACCCTTTAACCCAGCAAATCTGTTTCCAAAGATGAGTAGGGAAAACAAAAAAAAAAAAACGAGTTCTAAAATCTTTATAACAACTCTCTTTGTGGTAGCAAAGAACTGGAAAGTGCTGATATGTCCATCAATTGGGGATTAGCTAAACAAGCCATGCAATTTGACAGTGATGGAACAATACTGTGCTGTAAAAAATTAAGAGCTCAATGGCTCTAGAAATTCTTTTAGAAAAACATGGAGAGACTTGCATCAAATAATGAAAAGTAAACTGTATATAGTAGAGAATACTGTATATAGTAGAAATGACATTGTTTTAAGAATGACTTTGAAAGCAATTTGGGATAACAAGGAATAGTTTACCTACCAGATTTATGGGAAAGGAAAGAATTTATGACACAACAAGTGACAGAGAGCATTGCAAAATGCAAAATGCATAATTTTGATTATGTTAAATTGAAAAGTTTGGTATAAACAAAGCCAATGCAACAAAGATTAGGAGGGAAGAAGAAAATTGGGAGAAAATCCTTACAACTAGTATCTCTGATAAAGGCCTCATCTCTAAAATATACATGGAACTGAGCCAAATTTATAGGAATACAAGTCATTCCCCAATTGTATAATGGTCAAAGCATATGAACAGGCAGTTTTCAGAGGAAGAAATTAAAGATATCTATAGGCATATGAGAAAATGCTCAAAATCACTACTGATTAGAGAAATGCAAATGAAAACAACTCTTAGGTACCACATCTTTCCTTTCAGATTGGCTAACATGACAAAACAGGTAAATGATAAATGCTGGAGAAGATGTGGGAAAATTGGAACACTTACATTGCTGATGGGGTTGTGAACTGATCCAGCCATTCTGGAGAATAATTTGGTGCTATGCCCAAGGGGCTATAGAAATGTGCATACCCATTGACCCAGCAATGCCACTTCTGGGACTGTATCCCAAGGAGATCACACAAATGGGAAAGGGATCTGTAAGCACAAAAATATTTATAGTGGCTTTTTTGTGATAGCTAAGAATTGGAAATCAAAGGAATACCCATCAATTGGGGAATGGCTAAACAAGTTGTAGCATATTAATGTAATGGAATACTATTGTGCTATAAGAAATGGGGAAGATGTGGACTTCATAATAACCTCGAAAAACCAACACACTATAATGTTGAGTGAAGCAGAACAAGGGGAAAATTATATACAACCACAGATGTATTGATTCTCTGATAACTAACCTTGATGGCTTTGGCTCATCTCAGCAATACAAGGTTTAAAGACAACTCCAACGGACTCATGATGAAGAGAGGTATCTACATCCAGAGAAAGAACTATGGAGTCTGAATGCAGGTTGAGGCAAACTATTTTCTTTCCTTTTTTTGTTTTTTTTTCTCTTTCATTTTTGTTTTTTTTTTGGTTTTGTTTCTTCTTTCTGATGATTCATTCCATTGGTCATAACTCTCCTTTACAACCTGACTATTGTGTAAATAAGTTTAATGTGAAGTTGTAGCAGATATATAGAAAACATATCAGATTCCATGCCATCATGGGGAGGGGGGGGAAGAAAATCTGGAACTCAAAATCATGCAGAACTGAGTGTTATAAACTAAAAATAAAAAAATCTTAATTAAAAAAAGAATGACTTTGAGTGAATAAGTAATTTTAAGTATTAAAAATGCCCAAATTAACTATAAAGGACATATAGAGAAAGACATTATCTGCATGCATAGAAAGAACTGACAGATAGAAGCATATATAGAATAATTTTACATATACAAATCTATTTCTGATCAGTAGATTCTTTCAATAAGTATTTTCCCTCTGGTTCCAGGATATCAAGACAGTTTTCCTTCATAATTTCTTGAAAGATGCTGCCAAGGTCCTCCTTTTGATTATAGCTTTCAGGTAGTCCAGTGATTTTGATATTGTCTTTCCTGGATCTGTTTTCCAGGTCAGTTGTTTTTCCAATGAGATATTTCACATTGTCTTCTATTCTTTCATTCCTTTGGTTTTGTTTTACTGTTTCTTGGTGTCTCATAAAGTCTTTAGCTTCCACTTGCTCAATTCCAAACTTTAAAGAGTTATTGTCTTCAGCAAGCTTTTGTACCCACATTTCCATTGGCCAATTCTGCTTTTTGAGGAGTTCTTTTCTTCAATAAATTTTTGTGACTCTTTTTCTATTTGGCTAGTACTTCCTTTTAAGGCATGCTTCTCCTCATTAGATTTTTAGACCTCTTTTTGCCATTTAGCCTGCTCTGTTTTTTAAAGTATTATTTTCTTCGGTATATATTATGGTTCCTTTAAGACGCTGTTTATTCTTTTTTATTATTATTATTTTCTTGTATCACTCACATTACTATTACCAATTTTTCTTCTACCTCTCTTACTTGATTTTAAAAAATCCTTTTTGAGCTCTTCCATGACCTGAGATGAATTCATATTTTCCTTTGAGGCTCTGAATGTTGGAGTTTTGACTGTGCTATCTTCTTGTGAGTATGTGTTTTCACCTTACTTATTACCATAGTAACTTTCTATCATCAGATTTTTCCTGTTGTTTGCTCATTTTTCCAGGCAATTTTCTTGACTTTTAACTCTGTTTCCAGGGTGGAGGGTGCACTCTCCCAAGCTTCAGGGATTTTGTGAAGATTTTGCACATTTTCAGAGGTAATTTTGGGCACCTGCGAGTTTCCAATCATCTAAGACGGTATGATCTAAGGGGAGGTGTTTTTACTTCTCTTCTATTCTGTGCTCTGCTCTGTGAGGAGCCACAAGCATTCTTTTCTGTTCTGTAACTCTGAAAGAGGCTTCTTGTTCCACTGTGGCCACAAGCTGTCTTCAAGAATTGTCTGGATGAACACTTACCTGGCATCATGGGAGATATAGTGTTATGTGGGCTAGTGGGTGAAGCCATGGACACGGAATTTGAAAAATCTTCCTTCCATTCCCATCTCCGACACTCCAATCTGTGTGACGTGGGGTAAGTACATTGCTTCTGGGCCTCAGTTTCCTCATGTATAAAATAGGAAGAATAATGATCGCACCTATCTCTCAGATATCATGAGGATTGAGTGAGAAAATGGATGTAAAGCACTTTGCAAATCTTAAGGTATTATGCAAATGTGATCTGTAACATTTTATGTCCCGGGGAATCATATTATGTGTGAGAAGTAGACTGGATAATTATGAGGTTCCATCATACTGCTCAGGTCTTTTGGGTAGTAGGTAAGCAGGACATCTTCTCCAGTATTTTGACCAGAAGGTAATAGTAATGTGATATTCCACAACATTCTAAGGGTTTTTTTTCTTTTTTTTTTGCTTTGTTTTGTTTTTTAATTTTTTTTATTTTATTTAATATGTTTACTTTTCAGCATTGATTTTCACAGGAGTTTGAATTACAAATTTTCTCCCCATTTCTACCCCCCCCCCACTCAAAGATGGCATATATTCTGGTTGCCCTATTCCCCAATCAGCCCTCCCTTCTGCTGCTAGATCTTGGGTTATTCGGATTGTATTTCCACAATACTCAAATTGTTTCTTTCTGGCTGCTTGTAGTATTTTCTCTTTGACTTGGAAACTCTGGACCTTGGCGACAATATTCCTAGGAGATTACTTTTTGAGATCTATTTGAGGAAGTGATCAGTGGATATTTTCAATTTTTATTTTGCCCTGTGGCTCTAGAATATCAGGGCAGTTCTCCTTGATAATTTCTTGAAAGATGATATCTAGTCTCTTTATTTGATCATGGCTTTCAGGTAGTCCAATAATTTTTAAATTATCTGTCCTGGATCTATTTTCCAGGTCAGTGGTTTTTCCAATGAGATAATTCACATTGTCTTCCATTTTTTCATTCCTTTGGTTCTGTTTGATAATATCTTGATTTCTCATCAAGTCACTAGCTTCCACTTGCTCCAATCTAATTTTTAAGCTAGTATTTTCTTCAGTGGTCTTTTGGGCCTCCTTTTCCATTTGCCTAATTCTGCCTTTCAAGGCGTTCTCCTCATTGGCTTTTTGGAACTCTTTTGCCATTTGAGTTAGTCTATTTTTAAGGTGTTGTTTTCTTTAGTATATTTTTCAGTACTTTTTTGGGTCTCCTTTCTCTTTTCTCGTTTCTCTTCCCAATTTTTCCCCTACTTCTCTAACTTGCTTTTCCAAATCCTTTTTGAGCTCTTCCGCGGCCTGAGACCAGTTCATGTTTTTCTTGGAGGTTTTTGCTGTAGGCTCTATGACTTTGTTGACTTCTTCTGACTGTATGTTTTGATCTACTTTGTCACCAAAGAAGGATTCCAGAGTCTGAGACTGAATCAGGGTGTGTTTTTGCCTCCTGGCCATGTTCCCAACCATCTTACTTGACCCTGGAGTTTTTCAGTGGGGTATGACTGCTTGTAGACTAAAGAGTTCTATGTTCCACACTTGGGCAGATGTGCTGCCACACCTGCACTCCTCCTTGCCCAAGAACCCCCAACCAGGACTGGGCTTAAATCTTCAGCAGGCTCTTCACTCCTGCTCTGATCAGCCACTTAATTCCTCCCACCAGGTGGGCCTGAGGCCAAAAGCAACTGCAGCTGTAGTTCTAAAGCTGTCCCACCTCCACTGCCCCAGGGGCCATGGCCAAACCTCAAACTCACTGTCCCCAGCAACTTTTCCCACTAACCTTCTCTGTTGTCTTTGCTGTTTATGGGTTGACAAGTCTGGTGACTGCCACAGCTCACTGATTCAGGGCCCTAGGACACGCTCCACCTGGCTCCCAGTCTCGTTGGTCCATGCTGCCCACTCTGGGCTCTGCTCTGCTCCACTCAGCTCTGCTCCCCGCAGCTCCCAGCTCCATGCAGGATAGACCTTACCCAGAGACTATCCAGGCTGTCCTTGGCTACAGCCCTACTTCCCTCTGCCACTTTGTGGGTTCTGCGGTTCTAGAATTGGTTCAAAGCCATTTTTATAGGTTTTTGGAGGGACTTGGTGCGGAGCTCACACCAGTCACTGCTTCCCAGCCGCCATCTTGGCTCTGCCCCCGGATTTTGTCATTTTTTACTGCAGACTGAGTATCATGCTGCAAGGCAAAATATGGATTTTCAATAAAATAGAGGACTTTCAAGCTTTCTCAATGAAAAGACCAGAGCTGAATAGAAAATTTGACTTTCAAACACAAGAATCAAGAGAAGCATGAAAAGGTAATCAAGAAAAAGAACAAGAAAAAGAAATTGCAAGGGACTTACCAAAGTTGAACTGTTTTGTTTACGTTCCTACATGGAAAGATGATGTGTATGATTCACGAGACCTCGATATTTGGGTAGGTAAAGGGAATATGCATGTGTGTATATGTATGTGTATATGTGTATATATTTATGTATGTGTATGTGTATATATATGTTTATGTGTGTATGTATATATATACATATATGTGTGTATGTGTATGTATATATACATATATGTATGTATATATATATGTATATACAGAGAGAGAGAGAGTGGGCATAGGATGAGCTAAAGATGAGTAAGGGAAGAGAGAGGAATATATTGAGAGAAGGAGACAGGAAGAGATAGAATGGGGTACATTATCTCGCATAAATGTGGCAAGAAAAAGCAGTTCTGTAGGAAGAGAAAAGAAGGCGGGTGAGGGTGAATGAGTGAATCTTGCCCTCATCAGATGTGACCTGAAGAGGGAATACCATAAATA
>CM053623.1:80162275-80215070 GCA_028646595.1 Phalanger gymnotis | reverse complement strand
CAGCCAACTTACTTGACCCTTGAGTTTTTCAGTGGGGTATGACTGCTTGTAGACTGAAGGGTTCTATGTTCCAAGCTTGCGCAGATTCACTGCCAGCACTCCTCCTTTCCCAAGATCCCCCTACCTGGACTGGGCTTAGATCTTCAGCAGGCTCTTCACTCCTGCTCTGATCTGCCACTTAATTCCTCCCACCAGATGGGTCTGGGGCCAGAAGTAACTGCAGCTATAGTTCTGTAGCTGCCTCACCTCCTCTGCCCCGGGGCAGTGGCTGAACAGCAAACTCCCTGTCCCCAGCAGCTTTTCCCACTAACCTTCTCTGTTGTTTTTGGTGTTTGTGGGTTGAGAAGTCTGGCAACTGCCACAGCTCACCGATTCAGGGCACTAGGGCACGCTCTGCCCGGCTCCTGGTCTGGCCAGTCTGTGCCACTCATGCTGCACCCTGCTCCGCTCTACTCTGCTCCACTCCCAGCTTCGTGTGGGCAGACCCCACCCAGAGATCATCCAGGCTGTCCTGGGCTAGTGTCCCGCTTCCCTCTGCTGTTTTGTGGGTTCTGCAGTTCTTCTCTGTTGACCTTGGTGTTTGTGAGTTGAGAAGTCTTGCAACTGCCACAGCTCACTGATTCAGGGTGCTAGGGCATGCTCTGCCCAGCTTCTGGTCTGGTTGGCCTACCACCCACGCTGGGCTCCACTCCCAGCTCTGTGCGGGATAGACCTCACCCATCAACCATCCAGGCTGTCCTGGGCTGGAGCCCTGCTTCCCTCTGCTATTTCATGGGTTCGGCAGTTCTAGAACTGGTTCAGAGACACTTTTTATAAGTTTTTGGAGGGACTTGGTGGGGAGCTCATGCTAGTGCCTGCTTTCCAGCCACCATCTTGGCTCCGCCTCCTGTCCAAAGAATTATTAGGCTACCTATATGCTTTAATACAGCATCTGTTTCCAAAGATGATTAAGGAAAAGGAAAAAAACCTGTGTTCTAAAATTTTTATGGCAACTCTCTTTGTGGTAGCAAAGTATTGGGAATTGCAGGGATGTCCATCATCTGGGGAGTAGCCAAAAAAGCTATGCCATGTGACTGTGATGGAATAATACTATGCTATAAGAAATTATGAGCTCAATGGTTTTGGAAATGCTTTTAGAAAAACATAGAGTGACTTGCATCAAATAATGAAGAGTAAAATGAGAAGAAGCAATAGAACATTGCATCTAGTAAAAGCAATATTGTTTTAATAATTACTTTAAGTGAATAAGTTATTTTGACTATCATAAATGCCCGAATTAACTATAAAGGACAGATGGAGAAAGATAGTATGTGCAGCCAGAGAAAGAAGTGATAGATAGAAGGATGTATAGAATAATTTTACATATACAAATCTATTTGTGATCAGTATATTCTTTCAATGCCTATTTTGCCCTCTGGTTCCAGGATATCAGGACGATTTTCCTTGATAATTTCTTGAAAGATGCTGCCCAGGTCCTGCTTTTGATTATGGCTTTCAGGTAGTCCAATGCTTCTAACATTACCTTTCCTGAACCTGTTTTCCAGCTCAATTGTTTTTCCAATGAGATATTTCATAGTCTTCTATTTTTTCATCCTTTTAGTTTTGTTTTATTGTTTCTTGGTGTCTCATAAAGTCTTTAGCTTTCACTTGCTCAATTCCAATTTTTAAGGAGTTATTTTCTTCAACAAGCTTTAGTACCCCCCCTTCCATTAGCCAATTCTACTTTTTAAGGTATTCTTTTCTTTGATGAATTTTTGTGACTCTTTTTCCATTTGGCTAATTCTTCTTTTTAAGGCATTCTTCTCCTCATTGTATTTTTGGACCTCTTTTTACCATTTAGCCTACTCTGTTTTTAAGGTGTTATTTTCTTCAGTATATTTTATGCTCCCTTTGCCAGGATGTTTATTATTTATTATTATTATTTTTCTTGCATCACTCACTTCTATTCCCATTTTTTCTCCAGTCTTTCTTACTTGGTTTTTAAAATTCCTTTTTGAGCTCTTCCATGGCCTGAGATGAATTTGTGTTTTACTTTGAGGCTCTGAATGTTGGAGTTTCAACTTTGTTATCTTCTTCTGAGTGTGTGTTGTGACCTTCCTTATTATTATATGTGGTGGTAATCAGGGCAGAGCTTTTTGATGTTCTTCTCTTAAATGCCTTTAATGACTCTGGTCTTTGTTTGAATGGGGCAAGTATAGTGGCATCTTTTGTCTTGAAATGTTTTTCAGCACTAAAGCAATGGAGAGTCATTAAATTGTATATGATGTGGTTCTGGTGGTTGGAGTTTTCCCACACTCTTGGTGTTAGTGATTTCTCACACTCTAAATGGTGAGCCTCAAGTGCCCCAGGGCCCTAAGACAGGCCCATAAGAACACAGGTTGGCATTTGAATTTGGGGGTACACTCACTGAAAGAATGTGGGTAACAAGACTCTGTGCAAGCTGTTGAACCCACCCCACCAGCCTTTTACCCTAGACAGATAGATGTTGGTACTTCTCTGGTAAGTATGAATTGTGATTTCAATCAGACAAGGTCTGTCTGTTGGTGTTTGTAATTTCTGTTTGTATTTGCCTTGAAGTGATCTTTTCCCCCTGAACTAAGTGAACGATATAAGTATGTTTAATTAAACTGAGATTGCTAACCCCTTAAAGTTGCTTTTCTTAGAAAAGCAGATCAAAGAACTTGTGTTGGTAGCCCTCTGTGTGCTGGTTGTTGTTGGTCTTACACAGCCACAGTAGCTGCCAGCTACATTGTTACTACACCATAGTAACTTTCTATCATCAGATATTTTCCTGATTTTTGCTCATTTTTCCAGGCAATTTCTTGACTTTTAACTCTTTGCTAAAGTGGGGCTCTGTTTCCAAGGCTGAGGGTGCACTACTATCCCAAGCTTCAGGGGTTTTGTGCAGGTTTTCATGCATTTTCAGAGGTATTTCTGGGCACCAGTAAGTTTTCAGTTCTTCCAAAATGGCATTATCTAAGGAGAGGCATTTTTACTTCTCTTCTGTTCTGTGCTCTGCTCTGTGAGGAGCCACAAGCACTCTTTTCTGTTCTGGAACTATGAAAGAGGCTCCCTGCTCCACTGTGGCCATAAACTCTCTTCAGGAATTGTCTAGATTACCACTTACCAAGGATCATGGGAGATAAAGTGTTACACAGGGTAGCGGATGGAGCCCTGGACTTGGATTTAGAAAAACCTTCCTTCCAATCCCATTTCTGACACTTCCTCTCTGTGTGACCTTGGATAAGTACATTGCTTCTGAGCCTCAGTTTTGTCATGTATAAAATAGGAATAATAATGATACCACCTATCTCACAGGCTATCATGAGAGTCAAGTGAGAAAACGGATGTAAAGCACTTGGCAAATCTTAAGGTATTATGCAAATGTGATCTATAATATTTTATGTCCTGGGGAATCATATTATGGATGAGAAGTAGACTGGATGATTATGAGGTTCCATCAAACTGTTCAGTTCTTTTGGGGAGTAGGTGACCAGAACATCTTCTCCAGTATTTTGACCAGAAGGTAATGGAAATATCATGATATGCCACATCATTCTAAGGTTTGAAAATATTTTATTAGAATGATGATATGGAAGTATTTTTAGAAGATGTTTCATAGGTAGTTATTGGTGTGTGATTGCATTGGAGTTCAATGTCAGCAACGGTGTTTAAGAATTGATGTGCCTTTGATACGTGATTGGAGGGTAATGAGCATGTTTATGTTCATTTGGGGGATGGAGACAAAGAACATGTGGCCAAGAACTCATGTGATTTGGGGGACAAGATAAAAGAAGGGAAAAGACCTAATTGTTGCTGCCAGCAGGAGATCTTGTGGGATAAGATAAGAAGAAAAAAGATATATAGGCAGCTTCTACTGAGACAGTTGAGAGAAAGAAGTGTCAAGGTGGAGAAAAGTCTTGGTGTGGCAGATAGGAAGGCAAGATCAGTAGCGATAGCACATTGAAGGAGCAAAGAAAGGAGCTAGAAAGAGAAATTGTTGTAGAATCAGGCTCTTTCCTTTAAATAAGGATATGATTCTTACCTGAACTGTCTTATTGTACTATCAACTGGTTGATTGAATTGTCATTTGTCCAAATAACAATGTCAAAAAACCCAGGCTACAATGCCTAATTATCTGCAGGCATAGTCTAAGTGTCTGGTGAAAAGCAGTGAAAGCTTCTTGAGAATTCATTGGTTTGTCAATTAGATTTTTGATTGGTTTATTTGATGAATAAAATAACACTTTGTTCAGTTAGTTTCAAGTATGAAAAAAGAGTTGTCTTTTTTTAAGAAAGGCAAGCAGACTGAAAACTATGAAATTATCCATGAGATTTTCTGAGCTGTTTATCATGGAGAGGTCACTTGAATTTCTCACCTATTGGGATGCCACTGATAGGAGGACAGACAATCACTGATCTAGGAGAGCCTGGGCTTCAGAGAATTCCACAACATCCCTAAGGAAAAGGACAAAGTCTCAGCAGAATTGAGGATAATTCCAAAAGAAAATTTTCTTAGTGTTTTGTGCCAAAAAATAAATTCTACAAGAATTAGAAGCTAGTACATTCCATTTGGATACCCTGGATTTTTCTTGACTCCCTAAGTCCCCAAATTATTCCAGAGTCCCTAGTTCCAGAGTTTCATTATTACCTCTAATCTGTGCGATGTAGAATGATAAACTAGTACAGAGACCATCAATTGAAGTTCATTCTCTTTTCACCTCTGGGGAAGTTGTATGTCTATGGAGGCTATAGCAGAAAGAGGAGAAAGGATGATGAGAAAGGGAGGAATAAAGCCTCTATTAAAGATAGAGCATAAAGGAGTGTGAGCTAGCCAATGCACCCAAGAATAGAAAGGAAGCAGAAAGCTGGGAAACAATTTTTATAGCCAACGTTTCTGATAAAGGCCTCATCTCTGAAATATATAGAGAACTGAATCAAATTTATAAGAACATAAGTTATTCCCCAATTGATAAATGGTTAAATGATATGAACATGAAGCTTTCAGATAAAGAAATTAAAACTATTTATAGTTTTATTTTTAAAATGCTCTAAATCACTATTGATTAGAGAAATGGAAATTAAAACAACTCTGAGGTAACACATCATACCTATCAGATTAACTAACACGACAAAGCAGGAAAATGATAAATGTTGGAAAAGATGTGGATAAGTTGCAACAATAATACATTGTTGGTGGAGTTGTAAACTGATCCAACCATTCTGGAGAGCAATTTGGAACTATGCCCAAAGGGCTATAAAACTTTGCATACCCTGTGACCCAGCAATACCACTTCTAGGGCAATATACCAAAGAGAATGTAAAAAGGGAAAAGGACCCAAGTATTCAAAAAAAATTGATAGCCTCTCTTTTTTGTGGTGACCAAGAATTGGAAATTAAGGAGATGCCCAACAATTGGAAAATGGCTGAATGAGTTGTGATATATGAATGTAAAGGAATATTATTGTTCCATAACAAATGATGAGCAAGCAGACTTCAGAAAAACGTGAAAAGACTTGCATGAACTGAGGTTGAGTGAAGTGAGCAGAACCAGGAGAATGTTGTACATAGTTAGAGCAGCATTGTGCAATGACTAACTTTGATAGACTTATCTCTTCTCGGCAGTGCAATGATCTAAGACAATTCCAAAGTACTCATGATGAAAAATGCTATCCACATTCAGAGAAAAAAACTATGGAATCAGAGTGCAGGTGGAAGCATACTATTTTCTCCTTTTTTGTTGTTTTTTTTTATTTTTTTTCTTTCTCATGGTTTTTCCCTTTTGTTCTGATTCTTCTTTCACAACATGACTAATGTAGAAGCATGTTTAATATGACCATAAACATATGACCTATATCAGATTGCATGCTATCTTAGGGAGGAGAGAGATGAAGGTGGGGGGAAATTTGGAACTCAAAATCTTATAAAAGTGAATGTTGAAAAATAAAAATTAATTAAATAATTAATCTTTTTTAAAAAAGAGTAGAAGGTATAGGAATATTGGCCAGAAGCCAGGCCACTGTCATCCAGGAATAGTCTTAGCTTCCCTCAGTCCAAGCCTCATCTTCCAAAGTAGTTGCACACCTGGAACAAATTTATATTAAGGGACAAACAACAAGACCACACATTTAATGGAAGGTACTACCTAATGGATATTAGATGATAATGGATAGAGATAGATAGATGGCTCAGTGGATAAATTGTGCTGGGTCTGGAGTCAGGAAGATGTGAGTTCAAATCCAGCTTCACATACTGTCTAGTCATGTGACCGTAGGTAAATCACCTAACCACTCTTTGCATTAATACACTGGCAAAGGAAATGGCAAACCACTCCAGTACCTTCCCTAAGAAAACCCCATAAAAGGTCATGAAGAATCAGATATTATTGAATAACTAAACTACAACAGCAATATGTAATGGATACCTTGAAATATGATCTCTGTCATGAGCTACCTGTATATAGATACTTCTTTGTATTGAAACCATCTACTCAGGCCTCTTCCCTTGAACTCCTCCCTCATGGACCTTGAAGGACAGAAGCAATCTTGTGTTACTCTATAGGGAATGGGTAGATGGACGAATGCTTGCTAATTGATGATTAGGCTCTTATTTTCCCTGGATGAGTATGATGCCCCATGGACCTTCTTACTTCATTGAACTTTGTGATTATTGAGATTAAGATTAAATTAAGCCCATAGGGAACAAAAATCCCCCTTTAGATATAATAGTGATCACTCCCTTAAATAATATCTCAGCTAAAAATCATTGGTATAATGAGATTTCAGTACCCATGACAGGTCCCAGAGTAGTTGCTGGAGAGAATGGGAGCTTCCAGACAAAATCAGAGGTGACTCGCAACAATGTGTTTTGGTGAGGCCCCCTTTCAGTTCATGTCTAACAATGAGATAAAAAGCAGGGTGTTTGCACAAGGATCATAAGACGACACATAGGAATCAAAGATTTAGAAACTAAAGGGAGCTCAGAGGTCCTAGGATTGTAGCCCTACAGATTACAGATGGAAAAGACATACGAATTCATCTAGTACTCTTTTCATGTTACACCTGAGGAAACTGAGGCTCAGAAAGGTTAAGTATCTTCTTGACTTTCCAATCATATTATTTATTCCCTTGCAGGTAATCTGTGATCCACTGACTCAGCTTCCTTACTGCTCCTTGCATGCAACATTCCATCTCGTTATTCCCTACATTTTCACTGGCTGTACCCCATGCTTGAAATTCTCTCTCTCCTCCTCACACCACCTGGCTTCCCCAGGTTCCTTTAAATCTCAGCTAAAGTTCCACCTTCTGCTAGAAACCCTTCCTGATCACCCTTAATATTAATGCCTTCTTTCTGCTGATTATCTCCAGTTCATCTTATGTGTATTGTGTTCATTCAAAGTTGTTTGTATGTTGTTTCCCCAATTTGAATGTGAGGTTATTGTTTGCCTTCTTTATGTTCTCAGCATTTGTCACAGTGCCTGGCATACAGTAAGTGCTTAATAAATGACTGGCTGACCATGGTCACATAGATAGTAAGTAAAGCTGGAACTGGAGGCCATGGCTTCTGACTCCAAATTTAGCACTCTTAGCAGATTTAGGTGATGATTCATAACAACAGAAATCACAAGATCAAGGGTCCAGTGGCCGGGCCAATCCCTGGATGGGGACAGTACGATTGAGTCCATTAGCTACTCTGTTAATAAAATGTTGACTGCAATTGTATGAAGCCTGGGTCCTCTGTTTCCACTCAAACTACCCTTCCTGTGATAACCAGAAAGAATAGTTGATGATAAGAGTTACACATGGCAAAACTAAATCCATGAGTAAACAAAGAGGACAAAGGAGTCCACCTGACCAGAACATGGCACTGTCACTAATGTTTGACAATGCTTGCTTTCAGCCCAGACTTGAGACCAGGTAGTCAGTGTTCCCAGAGGCTGGCCTTTGTGATGTCAAGAGTGATTATTCCCTACGTCCAGTACATTCTAGGGGTAATTTCTTCAAACAGTGGCCTACTTAGTGAGCTATTCTTAGTTTCCCTTCCACAAGCAGGAAATAGACATAAAGAGCTATTGGGAATTCACTAGGCAAAGAAATGCCAAGAGACTCTTGAGTTAAAGATTCTCATTATTCTGTCCCTATTGTCACGACAAAATTGGTAAGTTCTCGGCAGTAAATAAAATTGCTCACAATTGAATAAGGAAACCTAAAATCATCAAGTGATAGTCAGTGTCAGAGGAAGGTAAGAAAAGAATATGGTGCTAGAAATTGAGGAACCAAGTAGCAAATGGAAAATGAATCTTTTAATTTATGGCTATAGCAAGACAAACTCCTCCATTATGCCTAGAACAAAATTGGAGCTTAACGAAATCCTCTTACTCTACTGATTGGGTAACTAGACGTTTTGGAGACCAGTTTACATTATATTATCGCTACCTTGGTAATGATCTTTTTAATAATACAGATCTGGTCCCTCAAAGGAAGTAATATAAAAATGAAAGAATGGATCCTGGGAGCTTCAGATTTGTTTTCTCTTACTCACCTTCCACGACAATCAGTTCTCTCTCTAGGAACCACTCCAGAAAAATCTGTCTTTGGTCTTTCACTTTTCACTCATTTTTAAACTTCCTGGGTCTATAAACATCAAATAGAAAGAGTGAACTTATGAGTTTCCTGTCCACTGAGCCCACTCTTCTTCCCCTCTCACTGATTTTTCTGGGTATTTTCCCCCAGCACTCATTTCCTTACATTCTATTCTGCCATCACTGTGCATGCTGTAAACAGAAGAGATTTTTTTTAGCCTATATCTGTGTAGATGTAACATCCCCCTGCTAAAATGTGAATTCTGTGAAAGATGATATCAATTTTTTCTTAAAATCTCCTTTGGTATCTTGTACAATTGTTTTATATATAGTACATGATCAATACCTGATTATTACTTTTGATTAGAAGGAAAAAAGAAAATATACACATTTACTATGCAGTATACCTTGTCTATTATGCAAAGATCAGGCAATATGAGATAATAAAGGCTTAAAACTGTAAGGTTAGCTATGAGGTGATGGAATGCTTAACCTATAAAAAGTTATGAAGATTACCAAATATAGCACAGAAGCACAGTTGTCATATGCATAGTAAAAAGGAGGATTCACACCAATGGAAATCAGATAAGTCTTTAAAAAACGATCCTTGGCAAGAGAGATAGTATGATACAGTGAACAGAAAGCAATATTCAGAGTCAGGAAGATCTGGATTCAAGTTCTGCCTCAGCCATATAAAAGCAGCATGACTATGGGCAAGTCATTTAATCTACCAGTGCACTCTCCCCTGCCCCTTGCAATGCTCAAAGGCTATCAATTGCAGAGAAGGTACTAATCTTCATTAAATGAAGAGGGTAGAGGAAATTACTCACTGAGAAATCGATATTTGTATAAAAAAGAACTGAGAGGATAATAATATGTTGTTTTAATCAAAATAATATCTCTAAAAGTAAATTAAAGTTAAAGTAAGGACACTGGAAGGGTTTCATACCCATGCATTTGTTTTAATGCATACTGGATTACAACTCTTGGTGAAACCATTTGACTAAATGATCTTTTTGTCTCTGTCACAGAAGTATGATGAACAATCACACACTGGTTAAAGAATTCATTCTGATGGGATTTCCTGTTGGCCCTGATATGCGAATGCTTCTCCTTGGGCTCTTCTCTCTGCTATATGCCTTCACCCTGATGGGGAATGGAGTAATCTTAAAACTCATCTGTCTGGAGACCCGACTCCACACCCCCATGTACTTCTTCCTCTCGCACTTGGCCCTTGTGGACATTTCCTATGCCTGTAACACTGTGCCCCAGATGCTAGCAAACCTACTTGACCCAGTCAAGCCCATCTCATATGCAGGGTGCATAACTCAGACTTTTCTCTTTTTGACCTTTGCCCTCACAGAATGTCTTCTCTTGGTAGTGATGTCTTATGATCGCTATGTGGCAATCTGTCACCCCCTCAGATATTCT
This sequence comes from Phalanger gymnotis, assembly GCA_028646595.1. NCBI lineage: Eukaryota > Metazoa > Chordata > Mammalia > Diprotodontia > Phalangeridae > Phalanger > Phalanger gymnotis. The sequence continues at coordinate 80,205,059 of CM053623.1, read as the reverse complement.
GTCATCATGAGCTGGAGAGTGTGTATCACTTTATCATTGACCTCCTGGGCCCTTGGATTCCTTCTGGCCTTGGCCCATCTAATTTTATTACTGCCATTGCCTTTCTGTGGTCCCCAGAAAATCAACCACTTTTTCTGTGAAATCTTAGCTATTGTCAAACTTGCCTGTGCTGACACCTATGTACTTGAGACCTTGGTCTTGGGTGGGGCTACTTCTGTGTTGGTTGGACCCCTTTCCTCAATTGTGATCTCCTATATGCGAATCATCTGGGCAGTCCTGCATATCCAGTCAAGAGAGGGCAGACAGAAAGCCTTTTCCACCTGCTCCTCCCATCTCTGTGTAGTAGGACTCTTCTATGGCACTGCCATCATTATGTACATTGGCCCCAAGCATGGGAACCCCAAGGGGCAGAAGAAATATCTCCTCCTCTTCCATAGCCTATTTAACCCCATGCTAAACCCCGTTATTTATAGTCTGAGGAATAATGAAGTAAAGGATGCCCTGAAGAGAGTGCTTGGGAAAGGAAGACCATCCTGAAGGATGTAACAGATTATAAGCTTGCGGTAGGATTCAGCAAATATGACTATATGATCTTAAAAATAGTAACAGTCATCTAAAACCCGATTTCATTTTGCTTGATTGAAAAAACAGTAAAATCTATTTCTTCCTCTTTAACATGAGAAATATGGACTAGATGGCCTCTGAGGTCCCTTCCAGCTCCAACTCTATGATCCTATAAATCTTCAAATGTATGAAAATATTGTTCATGTTTGACTAGTTTGTGAAGCTTTTAAGGTACTAAAGGGCCAAAGGAGAAATGAAATACTTAGATGTATGTAATCAATATTCAAGCATATTCTACTTGGGCAGAAGTTTTTGAATTTGGGTATGCTAACTAATGAAGTTATAATCTTTTAAATAATGACCTTAGAAAAGATTCCAGGGTGTGTGTACTTAACTCCCTTTTGTTGTTCATTGTTGTTCAGTCATTTCAGTTGTGTCTGACTCTTCCTGGCCCCATTTGGGGTTTTCTTGGCAAAGATAAGTGGGCAGTTTGCCACTTCCTTATCCAGCTCGTTTTACAAATGAGGAAACTGAAACAAACAGGGTTATATGACTTGCTCAAGATCACAGAGCTACTTAATCTCTGAGGCTAGATTTGAACTCAAGTTGTCCTGACTCCAGACCTGGAACTTTATCTACTTCACCACCTAACTACCTCTACTTGACTCCCTACTCTGACAGCAAATCCCAGGATCACAACAACTGTGCCACAAAGACATTGGGGAAATCTCACTTAATAAAACAAGAGACAGACAGACAGACTGAGAGAGATAGAGAGATAGAGACAGAGAGATAGAAACAGTATTGAAAAAATATTACCATAGATTTTATGTGAAATTTTCAGGTTAATATATACGTGAAACTATGAATAATGACTGCTACAAATTGCAATTATTTTTAAAAGAATAATTCTCAAGATATTTTCTCATTTTCTCTCTCTCTTTCTCTCTCTCTCTCTCTCTCTCTCTCTCTCTCTCTCTCTCTCTCTCTCACACACACACACACACACACACACACACACACACACCCAGACAACCACATTCATATGAAAAGGATAGAATTTGAATTGAAATATTGAAGTTAATATCTCTTCCAGGATTCCTTTGGGTTTATATTACATAAGATCATGTGGTCCATTAGCTTCCAACCTGTGAGGATAAAAAAAAGGTAAAAAAAATTTAAAGAGAGATGGAGATGTGGTGGGAGAAACAAAATACATTATCACTTCTGTTCAATTTCTTTGTAAAGAGAGATACCTATGCTTAGTTTGACCTCAATCAGGAGCAAGAATGGACAAGAAGACAAGTGCAATGCAATCTAACTATTGTTACAAGAGGAAAAGAACAATCGTAGAAATGGTCTTTGTAGGGAGATACGCAGGGAGGGCAGTCATTTGTGGCTGGGTCTAATGTCGCATGACTGTGCTAAGAGAGATGAAAGACACTGAAAAATTGGAAAGGACACAGAGGAGATCTACCAGCATGGTGAAGGGCCTGTAGCTGATTCTATTTGAAAGCTGGTTGAAGGAACTGGAGAAAAGAAGACTTAAGGGGGATGTTTTAGCTGTTTTCAAGTATCTGAAGGGCTGCCATGTGGAAGAACTCTTCTATTATCTCCCTGCCTCAGGTTCCTGCCTTCTCCAATTCATCCTCCACATAGTGAAAGCTAAAATGACGTCCTTAAAGCAGAAGTCTGACAAGTCTCACAATGTCACCTCTTTGCTTATTAACTATTGAATAAAATACCAACTCCTTTCTCCGGAATTCAAAACCCTTCATGATCTGGTTCCAGCCGACCTTTTCAGCCTTATTGTTTGTCATTCCCCTTTATCTACAGACTGACTTGATGTTCTTCACAACTTGTCATGACATCTTATTTCCCATCTCCACACCTTTGCACAGGCCATACTCCATGCTTAGAATGTATTCCCTGCTCAAGTTTGCTTAGTTCAAAATTCAATTCAAAGTCATCCCCTGCATATATATCTTTTCTGACTTCTTCCCACCAGCTGCCAGTCATCACCTAAATCACCTTATTTTGCATGTACATATACGTATACTTGTTGTTCTACTATGACCCTGTCCATTAAAATAGATGTTCCATGACACCAGATACCATCATGTCCTTATCATTCTATACCCAGAACTCAGCATAAGCTCTGACGTAGCACAAGCTTTAAATATACTTATTAATATATTGAAGGAAGATTTGCATTGTTCTGCTTGGCCCCTTCTATCGTAAGAGGTAGATTTTTGCCTGATTTTAGGAAAATCATCTTAATCATTGTTATTGTCGTTGAGTTATTTCAGTTGTGTCTGACTCTTAGTGACCCCGTTTAGGGTTTTCTTAGCAAAGATACTGGAGTGATTTCCTATTTCCTTCTCTAGCACATTTTATAGATGAGGAGCTGAGGCAAACAAGATTAAATCATTTGCCCCAGGTCATATAGTCAGTGTTTAAGTCTAGATTTGAACTCAGGTTTTCCCAACTCCAGGCTCTGTCCTCTAACCACTGTGTCACATAGCTCCCCCTTTTTAATCAATTAAGATGTACAAATATAGTATGGACAAGATCTGGGAGCAGTCGGTTGTTCTCTTCTAGAGATCTTCAAGCAAAGGCAAGATGTTGATTTGGAAGATATGTGGAAGATTATATGGATCTCTTGTAGAAGAGATTTCCATTCATGTCTAGATTAGAATAAATAGCCTCTGAGTTGCCTCACAAAATAATATTTTAAAATTCAGAATTATCTGTCCATTAATTCTCATCTTAATCTCTCCATCCTTCAATCTGTAATTACATCCTTGACAGCACTGATAATTTTCTATCCACACTGCATGGTGACCAAAACATAGGTTCTCATCCTTCAACTCAGTAGCCTCCAGATATCTCAAAAAACCATTGCCTATATTTGAATAACCCTTGGCAGGCAAAACTATTTTCTCCTGGAACCTTACCCAAAAGGCTGTAAAACTGTTTTTACCCTTTGACCCAGCAATAACACTGCTTTGTCTCTATCCCAAAGAGATCAAAGAGAAAGGAAAAGGACTTAGTTGTACAAAAATATTTATAGCAGCTCTTTTTATGATGGCAAGAATTGGAAAGTGAGGAGATGCTCACCAATTGGGGAACAAATTGTGGCATATAATTTTGATGAAATACTATTGTGCAATGAGTGCAATGATTTCAGAAAAAGCCTTTATATGAATTCATGGAAAGTAAAGTGAGCAGAACCAGGAGAACATTATGCACAGTAATAGCAATATTGTGAAAGATAAATACTTTAATCAAGATAATAATCCAAGACAATTCCAAAGGACCTGTGATGAAAAATGCAATCTACCTTAGAGAGAAAACTGATGAACTCTAAATGCCGATTCAAACATACTTTCAAAAAAGACTTTATTTTTCTTTTTTCTTTTTGACTATTTTCTTTTACAACATGGCTAATATGAAAATGTTTTGCATAATGTCCATGTATAATTGATATCAAGTTTTTTGACTTTAAGGAGGGGGAGGAGTGGGAGTATTGGAGAGAATTTGGAACTCAAAATGTTTTTAAAAGTTAATTTTTACATGTAATTGGGAAATATTGAACAAAATAAATTAAAATATATATTTTAAAAACATTTATCCCCTTCCCTAATATCACCCAACCCATGACACTATTGTTAACATCATTTCATTTCTTAGATAGTCTGGTTTCCAGCAAATAGAAAAAAAAGTGATTTTGACACTTTTCTTTATATGCCCATTGAAGGAGATCTGTCACAGTCATTTTCCCTTGTGGTCATGAAATAGCAGGGAACCAAAGCAAATGTGACACAGAAAAAGCCAGGCTTTTCTACCCACAAATCTATGTAGAAAAATGGAAAGATAAAATAGCATCCACAGGCTGCATGGGGTGCAATATTTGTAGATTCTTTCTCAGCTCTTTTGGATTGTATAAATAAGAGAAATTCTCAGTGCATTTGCTGTTTTCCCCCCTGGGACTAGGGAAAGTGATTTGTTCATAAACAAAAATTCTGTTTCTCTGGCTGTCCAAAAAATTTTAAATGAGATAAAGATATCTTAGAAGAAATTTCTGAAATATTTCAGGAGTAAGACGAAGAAAATATTACACATATAGGTGAACTGATTTGTTAGATGATTCTTCAATCATTCAATAGATGTTACATTAGGATATGGTTCCTTTTTCATTTCCATGTGAGTTATTGCTTAAGGAGACAGGCAGTCAATGTAAGTTGTGCTAAAATATAGCTTCTAAAGGCAAAGGAGTTAAAAATTAAAGAGTTTGTCATGCCATTTTGTAATTCATCTCTAACTGGAAAAAAAAGGCCTCACAGCATTCCATGGTATGACTATAAATATCTACATACATACATATATATATGTATACATATATTAGATTTTTTTCTTTCTGTTTCTTTTATTCTATCCATGGTAGGATAAAAAGAGATAGAGAAATGTATGATATTTTCTGTGAGTTCTAGAAAAATATCTAAATACAATAATTCTGTTTACATGTATTCTAGAGAAAAGATAAGATGTTGGGTATTTGGTTTTTATTCAAATGTTCAAATGTTTGGTTTTTATTCAAATATTCAAATGAATTCTTGAATTCATGAATTCTTTCATTTGGTCAAGAAATACTTTACGATCTCTTTAAAACAGAGGTTCTTAACCTTTTGTGTGACTTGGAAGGATGTTTCTAGAACATAGATTGACACATTATTGGCATCTGCAAGAACAAATTGCTTTTAGATAATAAATGAGGTTGACATTTGAAATAAGAAAGCCAAGCATGAGATCTGAAATCTGATTATGCATCCAAATAACCCAGCAAAGTTAATTCAACCATGTTACTGCCAGTAGCCCTATTATCACCAATTTAACATCAAAGAATCCAGTGTTCATCCATACTTCCAGGATCTTGGCCTAATTATGTTAGGCATTAATTATGAACACGTTGATACTAGTAACTGACATTTTTAAAGCACTTTAAAATTTACAAAGCATGTTTAGCAAATGGCATATACACAGACCCCACCACTGGGGTATTACCATCAGAAACGATTATCATGATACCCATAAATACATAGAAAGACAAAACAAGGATCGAGTACACATTCGGAATACATGTACACGATTGGAATAAATATGACTTTGATTTATAGATAGGGTATGCCAGCATTGCAAGTTTCTATACGATCTCAGTCCTTTTCTCCTTCCTTATTTCCTTCCCCCACTTACTCTCCACAGAATTTATTTCAAACTTTTTTTCCCCTTGATAAGACTTCCATACCACCCCCTGCCTACCTGACCCTCAGCCAATGACTTGCTTATTCCTTTAAGGAGAAAATAAAACCATGGAACATGACATCCCTCCTCCATTCTCTTCCTAGCAACAGAAATATCAGGTCCCGGTAAGGGTGGATCCAGAGACGTTCATTCCTCGCCAGACCCTCATCTAATTCCCAATCCAGGTTCAGACTAAAATCAGTATTTAAGTAAAGGGTAAAGGCAATGGAACTAGCTACATGGAACTTTTTCATCCTTTTGGTGACGCCCTTCCCTTCTCTTGTGTGGCCTTTCTGCCTCTACGGATCTAGAAACACCCTTGTGAACTGTTTATCATTTGTTTCCTTAGGGATGCCATTGTGCATATTATCACTCTTATGCAACATGTGTACTGGCTGGGAGCTACCTCATCCCATCTGTGTTTAGATTTGAGTGACAAGGTAGGTGGCTAGTAGTAATAGATTAAGCTTACCCCTGATGGGGCAGGTGAGATTTTCTAATGCCTTTGGCTTGAATCCTCGACAGTGTACTTCTTGCCAAGATTATCAGTTGAGAATCAATTCAGTCACCCGGTCTTAAATAGTTTTTGGAAAGGGGAAATTTCCTGAGATGGTACAGTAAGAAGAATGAGTACAAAAATATTCCCATACAAGTCTGTAATTCATTCTCCCACAATTGTATACAAAGCGAAGAAGAAAGTGCATTTGAGCTTAGAGACCGTTTGTGACAAAGAGATAATATAGTTTCTGGGTGCTCGTCTCCTGGTAAGCCATGAGTTTCCATCTATTGAAATGCTGGGATTTCAATGCAGACTGTCCATTGACACTGGAAGCAACTAGCACCATGATGGGAAGGTATGTAATCCAACATCTCCCAGACTCTTTGAAGCTCATGAAGTCCTCCATTGACTAAAGGAAATTTGTCCTCTCCCCCATTAAGTGGTTCTTCCTAAGGGGTTTGCTGTAACTTGACCCCTCTTAGCTCACCACTGATGAAAATTCCTCAACTTCTGCTAGGTTGGTGGAATTTCTCTAGTTGTACATATTTTCTGATTAAGGAGCCAGGCATAACTACTTAGCAGGTATGACTGTGAAAAGCATTATACAAACAAAATCATTTTAAATATATCTGAGGGTATTTAACTATTAAAAGGATCTGCAGTAAAACTAATTATAATTATCATGTACCCCACAGGGTTAGTGTGAAGCGCGATTAAGACAAATTTAGCACTGTGCCTGGCACATATTGGGTGCTTTAAAAAATGTTTATTCCCTTACCCCCTTCCCTTTTAAATAAAAGGTCATGACAAAAAAATTCCTCAGCCAATGAGGTCAGACTTCTGCTAGTGTCATTTCACTTCATTCAAAAGCTTTCAAAGACTTTTCATACTTAAAAGCCTATAGTTGATGATTGAACAGCCTATGGCTTATTTTAGGTGGGGTGAGGTAACGATTGATTTACTCAGTCACTCAACTCTTGTATTTGCATACTGAAGCCTTCATAATTAAAAAGAAAACAAAAAAGATCAATACTAAATGCTTGTTCATTTTTCTCTTGGGCCCTGGGTTTACATTTCCAGTAACTGAGACCAGGTAAATTGTGGTACCTGACAATAGGATCACAGGCCTAATGGTACCATAAGCCCAAAGCCTCAAAGAGACTTTAAGGATTATATACACATGAATCCACTGAGGTTCACAGTGGGGAAGTGGCCTAAGTTCATTCATGTAGTGAGTAGTAGAGATTGGGCTTGAACCCAGATCTTTGATTCTGGATCCAGCAATCTTACTATTCCAATATCCCGTCTGCACAGTTTAGTGGCAGTCAGATTCTGGAGGGCTTCAGATTCCAGGCTGAGGACTTTATAGTATGTCCTAATGGAAAGGGGGAGCCTCCCAAAGATTTTTCAGCAGAGGAGTTAAGCCATCAGGCCAATGTCTTAGACTTGGGAGCTGTTAGGAGAATCAGTTAGAGAGAGAAGAAACTGGGACGACAATAGCAAGAATAAAAAACAATTAGAATTATGTTGCCATATTCCAGGTCATAGGAGGAGATGAGGGCCTTCGGAAGGGTTCTGACGATGTATGTAGAGATAAGATTTAACAAATGTTGGAGTGAGATGAAAATAGATGACTCTCCAACTCTGAAATTTTGACAATGCTATTAAACCTAGAAAGTACTAGCAATTGAGACAGTGATTTGAAATTAACCTAACCTGAGTTGAGGCAGAATGGTGAAATCAAATGATTAGAATCAAAATCTTGATTTTCTTCCTTTCTGTATGACATTAAGTACTAAGGTACTAAGTAAGGTACTTTCCCTCTCTGGTCCTCAGTTTCCTCATCTGAGAAATCAGCAGATTTGACCAGATTATTTCTAATAATCTAAGACCTTAGAAATAGTCTGTGATCTTTTGAAAGTGAAAATATTTCATAGTCATTTCTTCTCCAGTCACAAAGTCTAGGAGAAAAATATATGTCTACCTCATGGGAAAATCTATTCCCATAAAACTAAACTGTAATAGGTACCAAGGGGACCTATTTAGCAGAGATTTTCCTTATCAAACCCTCTAATTTATGTTCCATTAGGAGGCATCAGGATTTGAAACAATATCAATTGAATCTGCAACAAGTCCAAGTATTTGTGTACTATTATTTGTGATGAAATCCCAGGGGAAATAACCTGCTATTGCTTGAGTTTCCTATGTGGGTATGAAGATATCTCCTGTATTTATTCCTGAACTCTACCCCTGAATTCTCAAGAGAGAGTAATACAGAGAGAGAGAGACAAACAATCCCTAGGTTTCCCAACAGAGAAGAGATGTTTGGAGGTGATATCCCATAGACCCATTTCCTGCACTGAATCCTCAAGAGTGTCTGGGAAGGTGACTGATTTGAAATGATCACAGGAAAAAAACACCTTCATTTCCAAGCAACACCCAGATGCTGCCTCAGTCCCTGTTAGGAAGGATAGTGAGAGCTCCCGTGTGTAGGATTTGAAGACTTCTTCTCAAGCTAACTTCCAGGTAAAGGCCAATGCTAGTGCCATGCTAAGTTGAAGTGCTGTGGGAGGTAACTTAGAACTGGGGATGAGTGGTGAGATCAGGAATCACCAGCATTGGAAAGGAAGAGCAGACATTCCCTTTGAGCTGAGAATATTTCTATAAATCTAGATTCATAGCAGCAAAGTCACATACCACTGCTAGGAATAACTTCCAGCAGTCATACCCTGTAGACAGATAGTTCTCTGAATACACTCAGATCCCACTTTTGGGGGTGTGGTGGATCTTGGTGACAGATGGACTAGGCAAGTTATGTCTCTGCTGAGCTATGCAAGTTACACCTGGAAACAGCTCAACATGTAATTACCAACCAAATTTAAAGAGGACATGGAAATGGTCTGCCTAGAGGAACTCAGATCCTTCTCCTGTTTCTAAAACATACATATCCTGGAAATAATCTTTGGAGTGAGTGGCCAGACTAGAGAGCTTCCTTTCTGACTGTCCTTTTGTCCCTCTGGTCAGAGAGGATTAGTACTGTGCCCTGTAAGAGTTCAAAACGCAGTAAAAAAATTCATGTCCACTGTGGGGAGGGCTCTTATTTTGGTTTCTTGCTGTATAAGGAAAGTCATTAAGTTTTCTTCATAGTTCTTTTCTAATGGATGCTATAACACTTGCTATGTCATAAGTATTCTACAAAAAAAAAAACCAGCCCGAACTCCAAACAAAAGCAAACCTGTCAGGTCATGAGAATAAGTCAGATAGCTATACAATGTGGTTTTGGGATCGCTATGGACCTATGAAGAAATCTGGTAAGATGTCCCCAGCTTAAGAAGCATTTCCCAATAATACCAGATTTATTGGCTTGTGTATTCAATTTGCCTTGGTTCAGAACTGAATTCATCTATTCATTCATTCTTTCGCCATATACTGACTACTATGTTCAGAGTAAGAGATTGTGTAGGGTAGTAAGAACCAGACTGTATTTGGAGTCAGGAAAATATGCCTCTGACACATATTGTGTGTCCCTGAAATGATTATTTTACATCTCAGTCTTCCAGAAAACTCTCTGATTAAGTAATAGAAAGCTGTATATCTACATCAATGGAGAGAACTTCAACACTCAAGATTCCTTCAACAATGAAGCCACAGGTTTAGATTTTCTAAAAACGAGTAAACAAACAGATAAAACACTGAACTAAACATTGTGACTTAGTAAAGATAAAGTCTTTGTCCATAATCAATTTATAATCTCATTGGGGAGATCAAACGGGTTTATAAAGAACTATAATTCAGCATACAGTGCCATAAGACAGATATAACTTACTACAAGGGATCCAAACATGAAGAGAATGAGCTGGGGGAAAAGCATCAGGGAGAAGGGGCAGCAATCAAGGCCCAGGTGAAGCATGAGCAAATTTGAAGAAGGATGTATCATAAAGTTGAGCGAGTAGTTCGATTTAGACTATGAATATGCTGTATACACCTCTCTTCTTACTCTTACTGTCTTTCGTAAGGTGGTATTATTACCCAAGCATCAGTAACCTCAATATTCCTCTCCCCTAAATCTAGGGCTGCTGCTACTAATAAGGTTCTTCACTATTTTCACATTCATGTTTTACTTACTGTAGAAAAACAAAATAGAATTCAAGACACAAAAATATTACTTGTTAATTGCGTGTTAGAAATATCATGAAAAGATGCAGGGATTCAAAAGTAAGTTTTCAATGTTCTGTGTAATTATATCATTGAAACTGGAGTGATTCCTACTTGCAAATGGGCTATGGCAGTTTGGATCCTTCTCTCTATCATTCTTCACATTTAGACACTATGCTTTTATGGGTTACTATTAGTTATATCTAGGTCTGACTAAAAAGATAACTGGCATGAATCTTCTACCAGCTCCATATATCTAAATCTTTTCTTAGTTCATGGTATCATAGACTTAGGGCTATAAAGGACCTTAGAATGCCATCTAACCTAATTCCTTCGTTTTACAGATGAGGGAACTGAGATCTGAAGAGTTTAAGTGGGTTGCTAAACCCATATAGCTACTGGTGGCATTCAGAGGTCTCCCGATTCCAAATTCAATGTTCTTTCCATTTTGCCACATGGTTTCTCAGCTGGTGCAGTTCTCAAGGGTGGCAACTGTTTACAGAAACCATCCTACCTGACATGTTGTCCTTTCCACTTTCTGTCCGCCCCAATCCTTTCCTCAGAAAGAAGTCCTAGTCTTTCCCAGACCCTTAGACATATCCACCTCAACACTGGTGTTTTCCAACTTTAAAAGTTCTGTCACATTTTCTAAAATGTCATAGTAAATACATGGTGCTCCTTTTGCCATGTTCCTTTGAATTGCTGTAGGTCATAGAGCAAAATAGAAGCATAGATCTTTAGGGTTACAAGAGACCTCAGCCATCATTTGCTTCAACTCTATTATTTTAGGATGTCCAGAAAAATGAAGTGGCTTTCCAAAAGCCAATTTTGGTATGAAAGATGATTGTAGTAGAAAGGGGGCTATACTGGGAGTCAGACAATGTAGGTTCAAATCCTGGCTCTCCTACTTGCTACCTGAGTGACCTTGTGCAAAGGACCTTAGTTCTCTGGCCTTCACTTCCCTCATTTGTAAAATAAAGGGGTTGCACCAGATGACATTTAAAGGCCATTCCAGGTGTAAATTTCCAGCACTTAGCACAGTGCCTAGCACCTAGTAAGTCCTTAATAAATGTATATTGATTAGTTGATTAAAATTTATGATGCTATGAATTCCTGTCATCTGCCGTTTGTAGGCAGGCAGGCGGCACAGTGGAGCTGTATTGTGGTTACTGTTCTCAAAACTGGCAAGACTTTCCAACATACTTAAAGATCATCCTTTTTATTTTTCTATTCATTCTTACATAGTCAAAACTGAGCAAAGTATTCATTTGATCAATGTCTTTTTCTTAATTTATTCAAGTCTTGCTTTTTGTAAACAATATTTTCCAAGTTATTTACAGTTTGTTTCCCTATTCTTACACACAAAATGAAATTATTTTAATTTTGAACTTTATTTTGGTGAATCTAATGAAAACTAGGTCAAGTGGGAGAAGGAAGAAAATGACTTGATTGTTGATCGTAATATATGCGGAGAAGCTCAGCAGCTGCTTACTATGTCAAACACCATTACAAGATTTAATTTTGATTTTGTACTGAAGGAGAGTTAGAGATTAAATAGAGAGGAGAAATCTTATTGGTATCATTTTTCAGTTCTTCAACACAGCTCACACTTGGGAGTGAATATATTGCACAGGAAAAAGCCTGAGATATGGAATCAAAAGAACTGAATTAAAATCCCAGCTCTGCAGACCAGCCACCTCCCTCTGCACCTTAGTTTCTAAGCATAGTGAAGTTTTCTACCTTCTCTGGAGGGTCCCTTTCAGTTCCAAGTCCCATCCATGATCCTACAAAAAAGCATAGGCAAAAGCCTCTGTAATTATATTCCCTTATCTCTCTCTCCTTCACCCCTGCTTCCATCCATAGGATATCTCAGTAATAGGCTCCAGCCCTTAGGGAGACTAGAAACTCAGCTCAGGTGTCTTCTGCTTTGGTGGAGACTAAGCAACCTCAGGGGATCCGGTAAGAGTCTAGTTGCCCCACTCCACTCCATGTCTGTTTCATTTGGTGGTGGGAGGCAAACTCTATTCTCCCTTAGCCAAGAGATAAAGTGTGTTGTAATGGAAAGGAGCTATTACCTAGGAATAAAGAGACAATTCCAAGCTTCGCTACTAACTAGCTACGTGATGGCAGATAAATCATCTTGCCTGTCTAGATATCATTTTCCTCACTTGTAAAATGAAGGGGGTGGATACGATGACCTTTGTGGTGCCTCCCATGTCTAATGAATGGTCTTTGACATATATCCCTGAAATAAAAATAAGAGTCTATGCAACATATCCCTGTGCTCTAGGCAAGGTTTAAAAGTTAAACACCTTCTGTGCCACTGTCTACCTGAGGCTTTTGATCTTCACTCTTAACATGCGAGGGTTTGTTTGGAACAAAAGAAAGACCTCTGTGTCAGTGGAAAGTGTTTCTGGTCTTAAAATTCATGAATTTGAAAAAAAAAAAGTTTAAATGCCCTTCTTGTACCTCACCCACTAACTTCCCTGAATGTTGTGTTCTAGGATGATGCCTTCTTCTCTTGCCTCTATTTGTAGGCAGTTGGGTGGTACAGTGGATAGAGTGCTGGGCCTGGAGTCAGGCAGGCCTGATTTTAAATCAAGCCTCAGGCGCTTACTAGCTAGGTGACCCTGGCCAAGTCATTCTGCCTCTATTTCCTTATCTATGGAATGGAGATAATGATAGAACCTACCTCCTATGGTTGTTGTGAGGATCAAATGAAATAATATTTCTAAAGTACTTAGCTCAGTGCCTGGCACACAGAAGATGCTTTATAAATGCTTGCTTCCTTTATTTCTACTCATAAATTATTTGCCATCATCATTAAAATCAATTATCAATTATTTATTAGTGCATTATCTGTAGCACTCATTATTTATAGAATCCAAGTCTCATTCTAACAAAAATAAGACATTGAACAGTAGGAACAGGGTTGTCTAAGTGCATAAATGGTAGACTGGATGTCTCAGAAACAATTTGTGTCTTATCTTGCACTCCAAAGGCAAAGAAAGTAATTTTAGACAATCTCTTACTTAGTACTATCTTTTCTGATAGTAGATATCTATCTTAAGAAATGACATTGGAAGGTAATATAATAGATACACATAAATGGAGAGATGGAATGCTATGTACTCTTAAAAGGGTCACATCAGAAGTCAGTGTCAAAGGAGACTTTAATCTGTAGTCACTTTTTAAAATACAGATTTTTATTAATATCTTTTTTACATAGATTACATTTCCTTCCCATACCTTTCCCAGAGTCATCTCTTACAACAAATACTTTTAAAAAAGAAAGAAAAAATACAGCATATCTAATTGATATATTGAAAAAATCTGACTTTATATTTTTAACATTCCATACTTGCAGAGTTATACTTCTTCAAAGGAGCAGAGGAAGGTTTCTTCTCATAACTCTTTTTTGGAGCAATACTTGGCTATTATAATTTCAAATTATTGTTTAGATTTTTTTATGATTGCTATTTCCATCTACCTTATTTCGGTCGATGTTAATATTGTTTTCTTGGTCATTCATACTTTATTTACATCACTTCATGTAAGTCTTCTCTATTCATCACTTCCATTGTTTTTACAGCACAATAATATTGCATTATAGTCATGTTTAACAATTTGTTTAACTATTCCTCAATTTAGGGCAACTAGGTGCTACAGTAGGTAAAGTACTGGGCCTGGAGTCAAGAAAACTCATCTTCCTGAGTTCAAATCTGGCCTCAGACACTTAACAGCTGTGTGATCCAGGGTAAAACATTTAATCCTGTTTGCCTCAGTTTACTTATCTGTAAAATGAGCTGGAGAAGGAAATGGAAAACCACTCCAGGATCGTGGCCAAGAACAAAGATTCAGGCATGACTAAAACATGAACAACAGCAAAATCGATTTACATCTCCTTCATTTCCGATATTTGCTACCACACACAACAAATTCATCTATAAATATTCTCTTATGGATATGGAGCTTTTGTTTTTTTGTCAATGACCTCCTTGGAGTATATACTTAGTAATAAAATCTCTTGTTTAATAGGTATGGACTTATGAGCCACTTTACTTGTATAATTCCAAACGGCCTTCGAGAATGGTACTAATTCATAGCTCCTCTAATGGTGTATTAATGTGCTTATATTTCCACAATCATTTTGATGTTGCTTCTTTTCTCCAGTTTTCTGTTTATGAGGTGAAATGCCTGGGTTTGTTTTCATTTGAGTTAGTTTTATTATTAGTGATTTGGAGCATTCTTTCATGTGTTTGTTAATAGTACATAATTCAACTTTTCAGAACCATTTGCTTCTGTGATTTGTTTGATGATTTTGTTATATTGATGAATGACTTTTGGTCTGATATAAATATTGGTTGTCTATGGTCCTTAACAGAGATTTTACATCCAAAGACTTTTTATTCCCTCAGTCAACTCTCCCTTTGTTATCCTAGATTTGTTCATTTGGTATGGGCAATAGCTTTTCAATTTCTATCTCTTCTAAATGATAGAGGTAACCTTTGCAGGCAGAGGGGAAGAGAACGATTAGAGTTCATCTCTTATGCATAGTTATGAAAATACATGTTTTATTTCTTTTGTAATTTTATAGTATAATCTTTATTTTTAAGGCTACATATTCATTTTGAATTTATTGTAGAATGTGGTGTAATATGTTGTTCTAAACCGAAATTCTAACAGGCTGATTTCCAGTTTTCTCAGCAGTTCTTACCAAAATAGGAAGTTATTTCTTAGGTATACTATGTTTTTGTTTGTTTTCTAACTCTTCTTTGCCTAGTCTGTTCCATTGATCTACTATTTTTTTAATCAGTAGCAAATTATTTCAATAATTACTGTATTATACTATAATTTGAGGTATGGAAGAGATTTCACACACACACACACACACACACACACACACACACACACACACACACATTCCTATCTTTTAAAAAGAATTCTCTTCATATCCTTGATCATTTGTTTCTATGAATGATTTTGCTGTTATTTTGTCTAGCTCTTTAAAGCATCCCTTTGGTAGCATGATTGAAATAATAGTTAGTATGCAAATTAATTTGGTAGCATTGCCATTTTTATTACACTGGACCAGCCAGTCCATAAGCTAGACTGTTCCTCCAGTTATTTAAGTTGCTTTATTTCCTTAAGGAAAATTTTTGTCATTGAACAAATAAAAATATTGAGTGTATTTTCATAGATTGACTACAAAACATCTTATGAATTTTTAAGTTATTTTTCAGTGGACTTTTTGCCCCCTTCCAACTCCCAAATTTTGGTATTAATTGACAGGAATGCCATTAATTTGGGGTTTTTTGTTCTTTGTTTTGTACTCTGAAACTTTTGCTGAAGCTATTAGGTATCTCAGCTAATTCCTCAGGATTATTTAAGTAAAACATCATGTCATCAACAGAGGGATTCCTCCCCTCTTGTCTGTAATTTCTCTCTTTTGTCTTACCGGTACTGGTAGCTTTTCTATGATTTATACCAAATTTTAATGAAGAGAGGCATCCTTGCTTTACTCCTATATTTATTGGAAAAGCTCCTAGTATGTCCACATTACATATAATGTTTATTTTTTTTTTGCACATAGATACTTTTATCATCTTTTTTTTAACAAGAAACCTCCATGCCCATACTTTTCTATACTTTGTGGGATTTTTTTTTTTTGCCTAAATGAGAGATGTACTTTGCCATAAGCTTTTCCTGCATCTTTGAAGGTAATCAAGTTTTTTTCAAATTCTTTTGTTTGAATATGATTAATTATGTTGATTGTTTTCCTCATATTAAACACTTTGTATCCCTGGTATAAATACAACTTGGACAGAATGACTGATTTCTTTTTTTAAGTTGCTATAGTCTTTTTTTGCTGGGATTTTATTTGCCAGGGTTTTATTTATTTAAAATTTTAAAAATTATTATATTAACCTATAATTAGTTTTCTTTGCTTTGCCAAACTTCCTGAGTTAAGGCATTAGGACTACACTTGCCTTATGAAAGGAGTTCGGTATAATGATTTCTTTCTCAATATTGGAGAACAATTCGTGTAGCATAGGCATTCATTGTTCTTTAAAAGTTTGGTAGAAACTTCATATAAATTGATCTGAACTATGAGTTTTTTTGTCCTTTGTTAGTTCCTGTACAACTATTCCACTTCCTTTTCTGAGTTTGGATTACTTGATGTTTAATTAGTCTGAGTATTTTATTTTTCTGAAGGTAACATTTTATTTCTTTTGCATTTCAGCTGCGTTCGTATTTAATTATGCATAGAAGGTTCTCAAAATTATTTTTTCTTCTAGTTTTGTTGTGATTTCACCTTGTTCTATTTTTATTTTGTTGATCTCATTTTCTACCCTCTTATTTTTAATCAGGCTGACTAAATACTTACAAATTTTGTTAGTTTTTTCAAAGAATCAACTTTCTGTTTATAAGTTCTTTAGTCTTCCTCATTTCCAATATATCTATTTCTCCTTTAATTCTCAAGTTTTCCCTTTTTGTTATATTAGGTTTGTTCATTCATTGACTTTCTAATTTTTTTCAATATATATTCAGATTATCAAATAAAATAAAATAAAATAAAATATATATTCAGATTATTAATCTTCTCCTTTCTTGTTTTTTTTTTTAAATAAAAAAAATTTTAAGGATTTTTTTTAACCTCTGAGTATTGTGTTAGCTCTATGCCTGAAATTTGGATATGCTTTCTCTTCACTGTCACAGTCTTTTAAATAATTATGTTGTTTCTATTATTTGTTCATTGATCCACTCACTATTTAGGATGTCATTATTAAGTTTCCATTTAAGTCTGTGCCTTTTGTGCTTCCTGAATTGATTATTATTTCTTTTAGGTTGTGACCTAAAAACAATGTGCTTTGTCTTTCTCTCCCTTTACATTTATTTGAAAGATTTCTGCATGCTAACACATGGACTATTTTTATAAATATGCCATATGGTGATAAGAAATATGCATATTTTGGTTCTGTCTTTCAGAAAGTGAAATAAATCTTTTAGCTCTAAATTCTCCAACATTTTGTTAATTCCATATTTTCCAATTTTTTTATCTTTCTGTTAGATTTGTACAACTCTGAGATTGTTCCTACTAAGTTGAGTCTTTGCCCTCAGTAGTTTCTGCCAGGAAAGGACTGGTCTCAGATTGATTCCAGTGCCCTTACTTAAGATCTGATGTACTCACTCATACTGGCCCCCTACCCAAGTTCCTTCCTTGGCTCTCTTTCTTTCCTTTTGATCCTCCCCTCCTCCAAATGGAAGTGTCTTCCTTTCCTACCTTGTATATATTTGCATGTTATGTAATATTAATATTATATTTATATTAATTTGCATGTATGTATGTGTATTTGTGTACATATACATGCATTTATGTACATATATGTATATTTGTTCTTCCTATACTTATATTTGTATATGTTGTTTTCCAGTATCAAAGGTAAACTCCTTGGGAATAGCTCCTTGAGACTGTTACCTTTTCATACTCATATTCCCAGAACTTAACAAAGCGCCTAGGACATAGTAAGCTCTTAAATAAGTATTGATTGACTGATCCACTGCCCCAGATTACATAGGTCCTAATTATGACACACAAGGTCAAACTGATTGAAAAGTCTTAAACAATTTGAAGGAACCAAGTCTTGGTTTTGCATTTGTGGCATCATTGAACTGCACATCTTTCTGCTTCTGCTAATTAAAGATTAATGGAATAGATCTTAGAGCAGAAGAAAGGCATACTAACTATTGAATGAAGACCTTCACTTTGATTAGAAAGTTAGGAGGTCCTGCTAAGGCTATTATACTGACCTGTCAAAATAAAAAAGCTTCAGGGGGTTTTATTTTAGGTGATGATACAAAATTTGAGTACAAAATGAAAGGTTTTGATGTTGAAGCAAATGGGTGAGCAAAGGCAGTGATATTTTTCTCTCTGAAGCCTTGAAGGGTAAAGAAAGGACTGAATTACTACAGCAAAGGATTAATCAGATGTTTCTATTTCAGTAATCTTTAAGGAGAGGGTTTGCAAGAACTATAGAGTATGGAAATGGGGCCTTTGTCCTACAGTGACAAATTCAGAGAGGATAGAGCAGTACCTATATTTGGGGTTGTCTTGGCAAAGATACTTTACCCATTTCCTTCCCCAGGTTATTTTACAGAAGAGGAAATTGAGGCAAACAGGGGTAGGTGATTTGCCCAGGGTCACCTATCAGGTATCTGAGGCCAGATTTGAACTCAGGTCTTCCTGACCCTAGGCCTGGTATTCTATCCACTGTGCCACATAGCTGTCCCTATGCTTCTTCAGAAACACTAAAATATCTTAATCACTTAACAGCAACAATTAGTTAAAATAGTTTTTTAAGCTATTAAACTATTAGTTTGACTATTAGTTGAGAAAAAACTCTCAGATGTATTATGCCCCTTCCCTGGCAGCCACAATGCAGTTAAGCAACCCTAGCCACCAAAAATGGGCAGGTAGGTGGGACAGCGGATAGATGACCATCAAGAAGACTGCTCTTTGAGTTTAAATCTCCCTCAGACATTTATGCGACCCTGGGCAAGTCACTTAGCCTTGTTTGCCTCAATTTCCTAGTCTGTAAAATGACCTGCAGAAGGAAATGGCTAACCATTCCAGTAGCTTTGCCAAGAAAACCCTGAATGGGGTCACAAAGAGTCAGGAACAACTGAAAAATGACTGGAAAAACAACTTAATCCACCAAAAATAGCTTTACTGCATTCTGTAGCCCAGTGTCCTGGATCACTACAGCCACCTACCAAATGAATTTAGCTTAAAGAATAGCTATTTGAGAGTGCTTTTGCTGCTGTGTGAGGCTGATCTGGTCATATTTTTTGAAACTTGCTGCATGTGGGGAAAATGGTAATAGTATCTCTAATATTTAAAAAGATATGTTTTGCTGACTCTCTGGATGTCCAGTATACATCTTAAACTCATGACGTCCAAAACAGAACTCATCGTTTCCCCTAAATGCTCTTCCCGCCTACCTTCCCTATTACTGTAAAGGGCAACACCATCCTCCCAGTCCAGGCTCCCAGACTCGGAGTCAGATTCCTCACTATCTTTCACCTCCCATATCCAAGCTGTTGCCAAGGTCTATAAACTTCACCTTTACAATATTCCCCCCTTCTCTTCTCTGACACTACCACCTCTCTGGTACAAACCCTCATCACCTGACCTTGATTATTTCAATAACTTCCTCAAGTCTCTCCCTATTCCAATCCATTTTCCATTTAATCACTAAAGTTATTTTCCTGAAGTTCAGGTCTGACCATATCATTGCCTTACTTTATAAACTCCAATGACTTCCTTTTGCCTCTAGGAGCAAATATAAAATGCTCTGCTTGATATCCAAAGCCTTTCATAACCTATCTTCCTACCTTTATAATCTTCTTATCCTTACTCCCCAATACTATTCTCCCATCCACCTACTGGCCTCCTGGCATTTCTATAAACAAGACATTCCATCTCTGGGCTCTGACTATTTCCTCTGGCTGTCCCCTATGCCTGGAAAGCTCTCCCTCATCCACTCCAAATACTGATCTCCCTGGCTTCCATTAAGTCTCAACTAAAATCCCACTTTCTACAGGAATCCTTCATCAACCTATCTTAATTACAGTATCATCCCTCTGTTAATTATTTACTATTATTCCTGTATGTAGCTTATTTGTACATATTTATTTGCATGTTGTTGCTCCTTGAGGCCAGGATTGTCTTTTGCTTCTTTTTTTGTATTCCTAGCACTTAGTACAGTGCCTGGCACATAGTAGGCATTTAATAAATGTTTACTGAATTTCATCTATTTACATTTGAGTAAACCTAGGTTCAGGAAGGTAAAGATGCTTGTCCAAGTTCAAAGAAACAATAAGGGTTAGATCCAGGAATTGAATCCAATCCTCTGACTCCAGAGCCAGAATTCATTACCCTGTACCAAGCAACTTTGCCATCGGCAAGTATTCTCCTGAGCCTATCTGAAGTATATTTTACACTACATTTTCTTCCTTTTTTGACTTGGGCCCTAAAAATTAACCTAACATCTTAAAAACTGAGTGTTTTAAGATCTAGAGAACATAAGGAATAGTGCCTAAACACTGTAATTTAATTCATTAAATAACCAAGATTCAAAAGTATGTCTTAGCTGTCATGCTTAACTATTTCTGCCACAGGAGGATGTGGAAAAATCAAACACTGATCACAGAATTTATCCTTCTGGGATTTCCCATCAGGCCAGAGATACAGATATTCCTCTTTGTGCTGTTTGCCTTCTTCTATGCTGTTACTCTTCTGGGGAATGGTATCATCCTGGGTCTCATCTGTCTGGACTCCCATCTCCATATTCCCATGTACTTCTTCCTCTCACATCTGGCCATTGTCGACATCTCCTATGCCTCAAACAACGTACCCAAAATGCTTGTGAACCTACTGAACAAGGGCAGAGCCATCTCCTTTGCTCCCTGCATAATGCAGATATTTTTGTATTTGGCTTTTGCTCATGTGGAGTGTCTTATCTTGGTGGTGATGTCCTATGATCGTTATGTGGCGATCTGCCATCCTCTCAGATATACTGTCATCATGAGCTGGAGATTGTGTACTGCGTTGACCATCATTTCCTGGGCATTCAGCTTCCTCCTTGCCCTTGTCCATGTGCTTCTCATTCTGAGGCTGCCCTTCTGTGGACCCCGGGAAATCAACCACTTTTTCTGTGAGATCCTCTCTGTGCTTAAGCTTGCCTGTGCTGATACTAGACTTAACCAGCTTGTTATTTTTACAGCCTGTGTGTTCATCCTAGTTGGACCTCTCTGCTTAGTCCTGATCTCCTACATGCTGATCCTCTATGCCATCCTGGGGATCCAGTCTAGGGAAGGACAAAAGAAAGCATTCTCCACCTGCTCCTCCCATCTCTGCATTGTTGGGCTCTTTTTTGGCAGTGCTATGATAATGTACATGACCCCCAACTCCAGCCATCCTGAGGAGCAGCAGAAAGTCCTCTCTTTATTTTATAGCCTCTTTAACCCTATGTTGAATCCCCTGATCTATAGCTTAAGGAATGCAGAGGTGAAGGGTGCTCTGAGGAGAGTGTTGGGGAAGGAAAACCATTCCCAAAATATGTGACTTGCTCATCACCAGCTCTAATTCATTGGCATTCTTGGTACTGTTTCATCTGTCTGAGTATAACTCAAAGTTGTATGCTTTCTCTGTATCTCTGACCAGATAGTTCTAGAGACTCTGCATCCTTCACTGTTTATCTCCCAGAAAATTTATTTTTATCATATTCTTCTTACTTAGCTACAGTAATTTTGATATTGCTTTTCATTTAGGGCTTATGTTTAAGTCCTTTTTTGTGTATGTGTACCTAAGGAGAGATTCAAGGTGTGAAATTGAGATTGGGCTTATGTCTCATGCTCAGTAATAACTATTTGCTTCTAGAGGTCAGAGAAACAGAAGGAAAAAAGTCCCAAACTAGACAGAGAGTCTATGAGCTGTAGAGTCATTGATCATGATCTCATCCAACCATCTTGATCCCAGATTTGACTTTTCTTCTTTATTTTTAAATTTTTCCTTTCTATTACTAAAATACTTTGGTAGAAGCCTATACCAGGTGTATTATCAAACCCCAGTGGGACTTCATACGTTGTTGGTTCCATGACTTATTAATCACACAATCACCCATCTTGCTAAGTTACCTAAGCAGAAAGTATCTCTCATGCCTTCTGATACCTCTTCCTTCAGTCTCCTTTGGAAGAAATATTCTCCTACACCCCCCCCCAATTGCTTACAAAGCACTATCCTTCCTTCTCATGGTGGCTCTGAGAATTCAAAGAGGCCTTAGAAGTCACTTCATCCAACCTCCTAACCTATGAAAGAATACTTCCATTGTATGAGCCTTGGATGAATTGTTGAATCATATAATTATGTTGTTGTTGGAAGAGACTTGAAGGTTGGTTAAAAACCTAATGTTTCATACATCATAGCTATTTGTTTTACAACTTCTTTAATGCAATAATGTATTTATATTTTAGTAAATGTAAAGCCTTTAAAGGCAATAACAATGTCACTTTTATATTTATATCCACATCAGTTTGTACAATGTCTATCGCATGGAAAGCATATAATAAATAAATATTAATTAATTTGCCTATTATATTATAAACCCACTAAGGGCATCTTAAGATTTTTTAAAAATTTCCACCAGCTAAGGATTCTATGGGGCATATAGCAAATGCATAATATAGATTATTTGAATAAATGTTGGAGGAAGGAATAAATCTAGCATGAGACCCTGGCCATAGAATAATGACAACAATAATGCCAAGTCATATTTATATAATACTTTAAAATATGTTTTTCCTATACTATGTAACAACAATGCTACTTGCCACTACTGTGGCTGTGTAAGGCCATTTAAGGGATTAACAATCTTACTTTAATTAAACACACATATATCATTCACTTAGTTCAGGGGAAAAAGTCAGCAACCTGAACTTCAGAGCAAATACAAACAGAAATTACTAGCAGAAATTATAAGCAGAGCAAAATAGCACAAATCAACAGACAGTCTTCTATCTGTCTGACCACAGATATTACATACACAGTTACCAGGGACAGAAGCAATAACATCTAGATTTTCAAAGAGGGGAGTGGGGGGCTCCAACAGCTACCCAGATTCTCATCTGGCCAAGTCACCAGCACCTTCCAATGAGTGTGCCCCCAAAAGCAAAATGCCAACCTCAGAGCATATATATACCCTGTTTAGGGCCCTTGGGCTTAGTGCCTACTTAGCAAAAGAGTGTGGAAAATATCCTTAATCACTAGCACCACATCATATATATTGCTTCCAAAACAAAAGACAACAAAAAATCCCACTTTACTTGCTTGATTCAAACAAAGGCAAGACTCAAAAGCACTTAATTGCCTGAAGTGCTGAGAAGCATTCCAAAACAAAAGACAACAAAAAGTCCCACCTTGCTTATCATTACATGCTAATTTACTTATAATTAAGTAGTATACATTTTACAGAGGCTAAAACAGGCTCACATAAGCTGGAAGACTTGCCCAAAGTCATTCAGCTAGTAATTATCAGAGTTGGGTTTTAAAGCCATGTCTATCCCCTTTTCAGTATCCCAAAGAAGCTATCAGCCAACCTCTGCTTGAATACTTTCAGTGGCAGGGAGTTCACTACTTTTATGACCAATCCACGTCATTGTGGAATAAGTTTTATTTAAGGGAATTCCTCCTTATGTTGAACCCAAATCTGATTACCTATAACTTTCACCCTTTTACCCAATTTCTTCTTTCTGAAACTATGCAGCATAAATCTGATTCCATTTGCTTGAAATTCCATAAATGGGGAACGCCCTAGACCAATGTGCTTAGTTCATCCTGATCCAAATCCCTTGAGATTGATGGGCGCCTTTAGGCCAATAAATTATATTTGATAAAATTTAAATATGGAGTTTGATGTATATAAGAAGAATAAAAACTTCCTAGAGCTATCAGTGATAAATGAGGGTTTCTTTAGCTACTAATCTATAACTGATTTTCTTGAGTAGTCCTAATTACGGAATCGAAAGCCTGAAATGAGGAAAGGAGTTATAAAGGAGAAAGACAATTTCAAAAAAAGGCAAAATTGAGAGTGAAAGAAAATTAGAAGAGTCTGAAACTAACTTCTTAAAGACAATGACTTGTCATTAAAAAACATCCTTGTCCTAACATTGAGGACAGTGCTTTTCACATAATAGATATTTTATAAACATTTGTTGAATGGGTAACAATAGCTCAGACCAGTGGTCTGGAAAACTGAACATACTGTATTCCCAGAATAAAATATGAGTTAGTTCAAGGAGATAGTAGAAGAGTTGATGTTCATGTGTTTACAAAAATAAACAACCTCATGCCAAGGAGATAGTAGAAGAGCTGATGTTCATGTGTTTACGAAAATAATCAACCTGATGCCAAAGTGCCTGGAGAGGGGTCTTTTTTTCTCCTCAGTAGAAAAGAAGGAAAAAAATTGGCTTGGGAGTACAAGGTTAAAAAGTAAAGAGGAGATATTAAAAACAGGCAGTGATGACCAGAGGAGCAAATGAACCAACTAAATTGTCAGAAGCAAGACAAGTAGGAAAAGAAATAATGTAAGATAATCCTGACAGACATCTTCAAATGGATAAGTGCACTTTTAAAGACATTAAGAAAAAATGAATACTGTTAGGAACAACCTAAGAAAGGTTGAATTTTTAAAAAGAGCTTGAAGAAAGTTATCTTTTAAATCTCAAGGGGAACTCAGTCTAGAAGCAAAACATGGCCTGGAGTCAGGAAGACCTGAGTTCAAACATAACCTCAGATACTTACCAACTACGTGACCCCAGACAAATCACTTAACCCTGTTTGCTTCAGTTTGCTCATCTGTAAGATAAACTGGAGAAGGAAATGGCAAACCATTCCAGTGCCTTTACCAAGAAAACCCCAAAGGAAGGGTCAGATACGACAGTAACAACTGGAAAACAACAACAACAAATGATAGCAAGAAAATAATGAAGAAAATGGCCAAAAAAAATGGAAAACCTATTTTTAAAAAAGCAGATGTGATTAATAGCATATTTACTAAAGCATAAAATAAAATTTAACACAACTCTAAGCAAACTGGAAATTTAGGTTAAAAATTATCTAATTATCTAAACTGAAAACCATGAAGATTAATGTAACATACCTGTAGGATAGAAAGTGTTATTACTGTCTCAGGATTATTGACATTCCAGGAAAAGACAGAATCTGAGTATAATATTCCAGGAAATCGTTCAACAAAATTTCCTGGAACTAAAAAAAAAACAACAACATTGAAATCCAAATGGAATTCATATAAACCCAATCAGGAAAAAGTAAGGATTGTGCATGCCTACCTATATTACCTTAAAATTAAAGTCCATCATTAAAACAAGGACCCAAAAAAATAAGCTGCCAGTGGAAGTACAAAAATCACTCACCAGAATTAAAAATTAAGATTTTCAATGATTTTTCAATGATGACAGAGTATGACTAAAATAATTGGAATAGAATATATGAAAAATTAGGAAACATGAATCAGAAACTTAGGATTATCTGAAAAAAAAGCCCACCTCAATATGCATTCTAAGGATGTCTATATTGGAAGCTCTTGAATTTTGGAAAATTTACAGAGGCATCTATAATGGAAGTCCTTGAATAATAATAACAGAATCTTAGAATTTAAAAAATCCTGAGGGGCTCCCTGTATCAGCTATATGTTACTAATAATATTTATACAATATTCTCACCAAGGAATTACCCAATTTTTTTCAAAAAGATTTATAGCAAGAGGCAGATCCCTACCTCCCTCAAAATCCAAGATACTAAGAACTTAAGATTATGGCAGAGATGATATAATCCAACCCAAAAATTTATCAAGAATGCAAAACCAGTCTCACAGTAAAGTGTGCGTGTGTGTGTGTGTGTGTGAGAGAGAGAGAGAGAGAGAGAGAGAGAGAGAGAGAGAGAGAGAGAGAGAAAGCATGTGTGTGTGTGATTTCAAGTTTGTCAAATCAAGATAACCCAGTTGTTCCCAAAGCATGAAAAATCCTCATGGTATTGTATTGGCTAAATCAATAATGATTCACCTGGGTGTTCCCAAAAAACCCAAGAGAAAAAAAAATCAAGCACCACCAAGTTGGGCACCCCAAAGCAAAGATCCTAGAGCAGATAAATGGAAGTCAATTTAAAGAAATTATTATTATTACTAAGAGAAACTTCCTTTAGTGTGATTTTATTAAGTTTGAATTTATAACAGAAACCACAAAATAAGAAAACATGCATTTCTGATAGACTGAAGAAAAAAGGCAACAATAATTACATTGTGTGTATATATCTAAACTTTGTAACAAAATGAAAAAAACAGAATATATTTAAATTTAGCAATGTGCTATTTGTAGGAAATACTTATATAAATATTTAAACTTATTCTGAATGAAACGGTGTCAAAATTTTAGTGTGATACTGCTCCCTCACAAAAATCTAGAGTGATCAGACATCTATCAAAGTTGAATGACCAGAAAATATTCTGAAACGTAACTAACAATAGTACATTTTGCTAAAGGGTCCTATAGAAATGGAAAGGGAAAAGGAAAGTATAGGTGATTTAGATATGCTGGAAGTACCTAATGATTCTTCTACAACTTTCAAAAATAAGAACTTTACTGTTGTTCGAGAAGAAATTATTTTTTTTAAATCCACAGTAACAATGGGAAATAACATTTTAGGATGTGATGAATTCCAGAAGAAAAGAAATAAATTACATTTCTAAAGAGAATATTTTAAAAAATATATTATATCTAGTAGATGTAATGCAGAGAACTTGATGGAAAAAAAATCAAAGAATATATGTATTTTCCAAGGTTAGTGTGAATTACAAAAAAAAAATTCATAATGAGATGGTCCACAAAGACTACATAAGCAAATATATTAAAGAAGATACTATGTATATAATATTTTAGATGATAATAAAATAAAATTCCTAATAAATAATATGAATCAAAATTATAGATGTATATGTAAAAAAAATGACTAAATACTGGCATGTGAATGAGAAAATTATTTTTTAAAATAGAATAAATGGTACTATATTTTAAAAAAACTATAGGATTCCTCTATATGAGCAGAGGTAAACTTATACAGCTGGATGCCTATTTCAAAGATACTCATTGATGAATTGAGGCTGCCCTTCAACAATTTCAAAAAAAGACAAGTCAACAAGCCAAAAAAAAAAGCAATGGAAAAATAAGACCAAAGCAGAAGGCAATGCAAATAAAATTTAACACCCCCCCCAAAAAAAAAGTTGAAATGATAGCTTCAGGAGCAAAAAAAAAAAAAATGAAGAATAATTAGCAAATCTAGCTTTTACAAAGAAGAATGAGTTCACATCACCAAAATCAGAAATAAGAAAGAAGAGACTATTTCAAGAGCAAAAGAAATATATATGTTTTTAAATCAGTTATGTATACAACTCTGTTAAGAAATATGAGCCTTAAAAAAAGAATAATTAACTAAAAATAGAAAAGACTAGTTTTAACAAAGCTAGAAGTTAATAACCTAAGTAGATGGATCTCAGAAGGAGAAATAAGATAGGCCACTAACTAGCATCCTAATTAAAAAAAAAAAAGACTGGGCCCCAATGGAAATCTACCAAATTATTAAAAAAAAAACAAATTATTTTTCTCCTACCCATAATAAAGTTGGTAAGCTCTCAAGTCTAACAATGAAGCAAATATAAATTTGATTCCAAAAGTGGACAAAACCAAGGAAGGATTATAGAACAATATAATTAATAAATATCAATGTAGAAATATAAAATTGACAACTAGCAAACAGAATATCATAGCATATTCAAAAGTTATTATTAATCTTCAAATAGGATTTTTAGCTATAAAGGAAGGTTTAACCCCAAGAATATAATACAGTAAAGTAGATCAATAGGAGAAAAAATAAAGGCTTTATGATTCATTCTTTTGTTATTAAGAAAATCTTTGAAAATATACTTGTTTAGTTCTAAAAACATTAAACATATGACAATAGATATTCTGTAACATTGTAAAAAGTAGATATTTAAATCAATAATATATATCCAAATAAAGTGGATAAACACTACAAGTAATTTTACTAAAAACAAACATTAAAACCTGTCAAAAGCTGTCAACTCTTGCCATACCTACTGGAGCAATCTCATTCCTTTATCAATAACAATAAGGCATTAAAAGTAAGTTAGCCTTGTTGATACTATAAGCAATTCTGGAGAGCAAGGAATAGTTTACCTGTCAGATTTATGGGAAAGGGAAGAATTCATGACTCAACAAGAGATAGAAAGCATTACAAAATGCAAAATCAATACTTTTGACTATGTTAAATTGAAAAGGTTTTGTATAAACAAAGTCAATGCAACAAAGTATAGGAGGAAAGCAGAAAATTGGAAGAAAATCTTTATAACCAGTTTCTCTGATAAAGGCCTCATCTCTAAAGTACACAGGGAACTGAGCCAAATTTATAGGAACACAAGTCATTCCTCAATTGGGAAATGTTCAAAGGATATGAACAGGCAGTTTTCAGAGGAAAAAATTAAAGATATCTATAGGCATATGAAAAAATGCTCTAAATCACTATTGATTAGACAAATGCAAATCAAAACAAGTCTTAGGTACCACATCTCTCCTGTCAGATTGACTAACATGATGAAACAGAAAAATGATAAATGGTGGAGAGGATGTGGGGAAAAATGGAACACTATTACACTGTTGTTGGTGGGGTTGTGAATGGATCCAGCCATTCTGGAGAGCAATTTGGAACTATGCCTGAAGGGCTATTGAAATGTTCATACCCTTTGACCCAGCAATACCACTTCTAGGGCTGTATCCCAAAGAGATCACAGAAGTGGGAAAGGGACCTGTATGTACAAAAATATTTATAGCAGCTCTTTTTGTGGTAGCAAAGAATTGGAAATCAAGGGGATGCCCGTCAATTGGGGAATGGTTACATAAGTTGTGGTATTTGAATGTAATGGAATGCTATTATGCTATAAGAAATGGAGAAGATATAGACTTCATAATAACCTGTAAAGACCTACATGATCTGATGCTGAGTGAAGGGAGAAGAACCAGGAGAACATTGTACATAACCATAGTCATATTGCTTCTATGATGACTACCTTTGATAAACTTGGTTCTTCTCGACAGTACAAGGTTCAAAGACAGCTCCAAAGGATTCATGATGGAAAGAGCTATCTACATCAAGAGAAAGAGCTACAGAGTCTGAATACAGATTGAGGCAAACTATTTGCTCTTTTTTTCTCTTTCTTTTTGGTTTTGTTTCTTCTTTCTCATGATTCATTACATTGGTCATATATCTTTGCAATTTGACTATTATGTAAACAAGTTTAAAGGTATATGTAGAACATGTATTGGATTCCATACCATTTTGGGGGGGGGAGGTGGGATGGGAGAGAGGGGAAGAAAATTTGGAACTCAAAAACTTGTGGAACTGAGTACTGTAAACTAAAAATAATAAATCTAATTAAAATACAAAAAAAGTTAGCATTGACAATGAGAAAGTTAAAAATTTTCCCCAATTATGTAAAATGAGTTTATGAATCTAGAAAATTTAAGACAGTCAACACCAAAAAAAGTGAAGATAATCAACTTTAGTAAGATAGCAGGATATAAGAAATTCATTTTTAAATGGTCTGCATTACAATATAATATTGCAAACCATACATTGATTAGGATCAGATAAAATGGCTTCACTCCTGAAGAGCTCTCTTTAACATTAAACCATAAAGTTTATGTTTATCCCAAACTAATAGTGCCTATGGGCATATCTGAATCTGGTTCATGCATACAAAGGACAGAGATGGAACTCATAGATGAGACTAGTTAGCAAGGGGTTACACCTGTTGCCTTTCCAATGTCAGAGGAATTGGCAGTTACTCCATAATGCCAGTACAAGCCCTAATCACATAATTGGAGCCCAGGACCCTATTGAAGATAATGTAAGTCCTTCTCTTCTTGTCTGTTTCCCCCTAGAATCTCAGTCCACTCATTAGTTCTGGCATCAGAGTTCCTGAAATGTACCCTCTCAGCTACAGATTTTGTAGCTTTGATTCTCTCTATGTGCAATACTGACAGTTTGTCAAAACTGCTATGTTCCTGATTTGGCAATTTGATCAGCATCAATCAATCAACAAGCATTTATTAAGGACCTACTATATGCCAAACATTACACTAGGTGCTACAGATACTCACACACACACACACACACACACACACACACACACACACAAACGTAGCTAACCCACTTCTCAAAGTTTGCATTCTATTGGGAGATCCAATCTGTATATATATAAAATATCAAGAAAAAATGAAAATAAAAACAAAGAAATATATAGTTGGAAAGAGAAGACACAAGAAGTTGGATCTATCAGAAAAACATTCATGTAGAAAGTCATGCTTGAGATGCGTTTTAAGTTGAGAGTGATTCTGTCACTTACTACTCAGGGAACAGTTTGCTTGGCTTATGCAGTCAGCACATTTTTTAAATTAGAAAGGGCATATGTTATGCATATCATCCTTCCCCTCTTCCCTCTTCTTTTCTCTGTTGCACATATGTCTGACAGAGCATTGTGAGAAAGTGAATCATATATATATATATATAATATATATGTATATACATATACACACACATATATATGCAAATGACTGTTACATCCATCTCCCAATTAACAATTTTTCATCCCTCCAAATTGTACCAGGCACATATGTCATTAGGCAATCTAATGCATACAATATTCATGTAATTGCACATCCAAAGCACATCAGCTACGTAGACCCATTGCAGATACATAGTGAACATCTCATAATAGCCATACACACAAAGTTCACCTTACCTACTTATATTCTATTATCTGTGTAGGTAAAATTGTTGGTGGAACAAACCAGAACCAGCACCAAAAGCAAAACCAAATCTAAACCAGAAGTGTAGGAACTAATGAATGTTTATTGAGTTTGCCTGAAAGGAATGAAAAGGACAAAGCTTATATGGGTTTCAATTTAGACAGGAGATGAATTAGGTGTAGGGTACCTCGGCATTGTTGGGCCTGTTGCTGGGCCTAGTAACCAGAAAGGCTCTTCGGATTAGCTGTCTCTTGTAACCCCACCCTAATAGATAGGCCTGCAGAAAGAAAGGTCACAGGCTGGGTGGGAGCTACAATACAAACAGGGTCAGGAACAAGATAGAAGAACTGCAGACAAAATGGAATTGCTTTAGTTTTCTTAACCACCCACAAGTGCCATCTATTACAAAATTAACATGCAACACCATGTCAGCAGAAAACACAAGGCTAAGTGGTATCTTTATCCATCAACCCCAAAGTGTCACATATCAGTTTAGCAACTGGTCAGATAACTTAGCCACTTCTGTAGTAACCCGCTATCATTTCCTTAAGTGTCCTAATCTATATGGACAGCTATAAAATGACTCTTTTAGTACATATCACACATAATACAGTTAGCCCTTCCACATTGCAGGAGGTAGGGGCTTAGTAGCCCTGCAATCTAGAAGATCCATTTGAAAAATTTGCCCACCCTTTGTACCAGAGAAGTCTTAATTTTTTTTATTTTTCTTTTATGGGCTGTTTACAGTACCTTATTTTAAAACTTGGGTTAAGTATTTGGTGATAGGCTCTATGTCATCTGCTGGCCTTCACGTGTTGTCTGCAGCTTCTGCAAAACTCTCAAAAAGTTCCCATTTAGTTTCTTATGCCAATCTATGATATAACAATATTGCAATGGAGAAAGTTGTGATGTGGAAGTTATAACTATAAGATGTTCATCAGAGAACATTAACATGCCATGCTCATGGACAACATTTGACTTCTACTATTTCTTATGATCAAATAATTAAATGTGAATGGGAACAAAATATAAAATAAGAGCAAAAGAAACAGTAATACAAGGTAATTGTATCATGTGAGCTAATTATTTGCTCACCATTTTCTTTTTTTATTTACTATCTTATTTTTCCCCAATTATATGTAAAAAATATTTTAACATTTTTTTTTCAAGTTTTGGGTTTCAAAATCTCTCTCTCCATTTCTCTCTCTTCCCCCTAGGCCATCGAGAAGGAAAGCATGCACAGTCATGCAAAACACATTTCCTTGTAACTCCTGTGAAAGAAAACCCAACAAAAAAAAAACCAGGAAAAATAAAGTTAAGAAAAAGTATTCTTCAATCTGCATTCAGACTCTACCAGTTCCTTCTCTGGAGATGGACAGCACCTCTCATCATTAGTCCTTCAAAATAGTCTTGGATCATGGTATTGATGAATAGCTAAGTTATTTGCAGTTGACCTTCACACGATATTGCTGTTGTTGTGTACAAATTTTTCCCAGTTCTACTCATTTCACTTTGCATCAGTTCATGTAAGTCTTTCTAGGTTTTTTCTGAGAGAATCCTGTTTGTCATTTCTTATAGTATAACAATGTTTCATCGCAATCATATGCAACAATTTTTTCAATCTTTCCCCAGTTGATAGACATCCCCTCATTTTCCAGTTTTTTGCCACCACTAACAGAGCTGCTACAAATATTTTTGTACATGTGGGCCCTTTTCCTTTTTTTATGATCTCTTTGGGATACAGACCTAGTAGTGGTATTGCTGGATCAAAGGGTATGCACATTTTATAGCCCTTTGGGCATAGTTCCAAATTGCTCTCTAGAATGTTTGGATCAGTTCACAACTCTACCAGCAGTGCCTTAGTATCTTAATTTTCCCACTTCTCTTCTAACATTTTCAGTTTCCTTTTCTGTCTTATTAGCCAATCTGATAGGTGTGGGGTGGTAGCTCAGAGTTGATTTAATTTACATTTCTCTAATCAATAATGATTTAGAGATTTTTTCATATGACTATAGATAGTTTTGATTACTTCATCTGAAAACTGCCTGTTCATATCCATTTATCAATTGAGGAATGGTTCTTATTTCTATAAGTTTGACTCGGTTTTCAATATATTTGAGAAAAGAGATCTTTATCAGAGAAACTTGCTGTAAATTTTTTTCCCACAATAATGATTACCATATATTTCCCTCTATCCTTCTTTCCCCATTTACGCTTACTTTTTCCTTTTAGCCCATCCATTCTCGAAAGCATTTTGTGCTTCTGACTTTTACCTCCCCTGATCTGCCCTCCCTTCTATCACCCCCTCCTCCCTGTTTTATCCCCTTTGACTCCTACTTTTCTCTGTGGTAATTGAGAGTATGTGTGTGTTATTCCCTCAGTGAGTCAATTTCAATGAAAGTATCCCCGCCTTCACTTCCTCAATCTTCCCTTCCTCTGTAAAATCTCTTACATGCCTCTTTTATGTCAGATAATTTGCTCCATTCTACCTATTCCTTTTCCCCTTCTCCTAGCGCATTCTTCTTTCTCATTTCTTAATGTTACTTTTTTAGATAATCATCACATCATATCCAATTCACACCTGTGCCCTCTGTTTATATATACTACTAGCTATCCTAATAACAACAAAGTTTTTAAGGAGTTATAAGTATCATTTTCCCATGTAGGAGAGTAACCAGTTTAACTTTATTGAATCCCTTATGATTTCACTTTCTTGTTTACCTTTTTAGGCTTCTCTTGAGTCTTGTATTTCAAAGTCAAATTTTCTATTCAACTCTGGTCTTTTCATTGGAAATCCCTGAAAATCCTCTATCTCATTGAATATCCTTTTTTTCCATTGAAAGATTATACATTTTGCTAGGTAGGTGATTCTTGGTTGTAATCCTAGATCAGTTGCCCTCCAGAATATCATATTCTAAACTCCCCAATCCTTTAATGTATGTATCAGTAAGGCAATAATAACAATGTAGATGATAGTTGTCAAAATGCCTATGTAGTTTTGTATTGCAAACTATATGAGACTCTCCAAATAGAAGGTAGAAGAAGTAAAAAATTTATTCAGACACCAGAGAGCCATATCCCACAAGCCATTTATCCAGTCTATCAGAACAGTAAAGCATTCCATAGACAATATAACAACATGGAGCCTCGCCATCCCAAAACCTCTCTGACCCCGCACTGGGTCTTCCCAAAAACAAATTCACAGTGCAGCTAAGTCAGTCTGTTCAGCTCTAACTATCACGAGGGTGGCCATTAGCAGCCATTAGCATCCATAACTACTCTCTCTCTCTCTCTCTTTCCATTTCCTGTGACATAACTTCCTTTTCCTGTCAGAAAGCTCCTCCTACCACATGTGACTTAGGCTTCCTGTGATATAAACAGGTCACATGGCCTATTAATGGGCATGAAAATCTTCAAATCTAAATTGCTACTACAATGCAGAAACTGCTAAATCTTGTGTTATTCTGACTGTGGCTTCATGACAATTGAATTGTTTCTTTCTGGTTGCTTGTGGTATTTTCTCCTTGAAGGTACTCTGGAATTAGGTTATAATATTCTTGGGAGTTCTCATTTGGGGATATCTTTCAGGAATCGATTGGTAGATTCTTTCAATTTCTATTTTACCCTCCAGTTCTAGAATATCAGAGCAGTTTTCCTCGATAATTTCTTGAAAAATGATGTCTAAGGTTTTTCAGGAGGGGTAGGAGTGGTTTTTTTTTTTTAATTTTTTTGTCATGGATTTGATGTAGTCTAATAATTCCCAAATTATCTCTCCTGGATCTATTTTCCAGGTTATTTGTTTTTCCAATGAGATATTTCGCATTTTCTTCTATGTTTTTCATTTTTAAAATTTTGATTGTTTCATAAAATTCTCATAAAGTCATTAACTTCCATTTGCTTAATTCAAATTATTAAGGATTTTTTTTCAGTGAGGCTGTTGAACCCCTTTTTCTATTTTGCTAATTCTACTATTTAAGAGTTCTTCTCTTCAATAAATTTTTATATACCACTTTTTCATTTAGCCAATTGCTTTTCAAGGCATTCTTCTCTTCATTGGATTTTTGTGCCTCTTTCACCATTTGGACTATTCTCTTTTTTAAGGTGTTATTTTCTTCAGTATTTTTTTCTTTTCTGCTTCCTTCACCAAGCTGTTGACTCTTTTTTTTCATGATTTTCTTGCATCACTCTCATTTCTTTTCCCAATTTTTCTTCAATCTCTCTTACTTGGTTTTTAAAATCATTTTAGAGCTTTTCCATGGACTGGGGCTGATTCATATTTTTCTTGACTTCATTGCCTTCTCCTGAGTTTGTGTTTTGATCTTCCTTGTCACCATGGTAACCATCTCAAGTTAGGAGTTTTTTCTGCTGTCTGTTCATTTTTCAAGCCTATTTCTCAATTTTTAACTCTATCCTAAAGAGAGGCTCTGCTTCCAGGGTGAAGGGGACACCATTCCTAGTTTCTGGTTTTTTGTGCAGCTGTTTTCAGAGGTAATTCTAGGGACCTGTAAGTTTTCAATTCTCCCAAGGTGGTATGATATAGGGAGAAGCATGTTTACTACTCTCCTGTTTTGTGCTCTTGTCTGAGAGAAATCACAAGGACTCTTTTTGACCCTGAAACTGACCAGAGTCCCAGCTTCCCTCTGGCCACAAGCTCTGGTGTGTTAGTATTCCTCCTCACCTTGAGACTGAGACACAGAACTGTGACCTGGATGTGAATATGGGGAATTCCACAGAGTCCTATCCCTGGTGCCAGCAAAGGACCCCCTGTAATATCCTTGTAACCTTTTGTCTGACTGCCTTACTGTCTCTGTGGTGAGAGATTTGAAGCTACCACTGCTGCCACTGATTCTGTCACCCCCAAGGACTGTTCCTGTACTCTGCTTTCACCCTGGTGCAATAGACCTTTTTTTTGCTGAGCTTCTAAGTTGTCTTGGGCTGGAAAATTGCCTTATCCCATCTATTTGTGGGTTCTGCTGCTTTAGAATTTGTTTTGAGACATTATTTAAAGGTATTTGGAGAGGCTTTGGTGAGAGTTCAGATGCCTTTTCTGTGCCATCTTGGCTCCACCTTTGCCATTTTTTAGATCTAGTTATGCTACTTTAAAGGACACATGTGCCCAACAACCATTTGAAATCTAGACCATTGTCCAAGAACAAAGAAGTTTAATTAATATCACATCTACTGTTTACTTTGCCCAATTAAATTCCCCAATATGTACATCTTCAATTTTTAAAATCTCATGGCCAAGATTTTATCATATGATCCAAAGGGAGAATATTATAATAGATTTAGAGCCAGAAGATACCTCAGAGGTCACCTGGCTCAACCCCTTCATTGTAGCGATAAGGAAATTGAGATATTAAATAACTTGTCCAAGATCACAGGGATAATAAAGGAAAGAGCTGAGATTTGAAATGAGGCCTTCTGTCTCCAGAAGGACAGCTAGGTGGCATAGTGGATAGAGTCAGGAAGTCTCATCTTCCTGAATTCAAATCTGGCCTAAGAGACTTACTAGCTATGTGACCCTAAACAAGTCACTTAACTCTGTTTGCCTCAGTTTAGTCACCTGTAAAATGACCTGGAGAAGGAAATGGCAAATCATTTTAGGATCTTTGCCAAGAAAACCCCAAATGGGGTCATGAAGAGTCAAACATGACTAAACAATTGAACAGCTTCTGTCTCCAAATACAGTGCTTCCCCCCACCATATCATGAGAACTCTCTGACCTAGTTTCTCTGTCTAGAGAATTTCATTCCTACCCCAGCCACACCTAGATCAATTTCAGTTCTTTCAAGAGCATCAGCAGAAGAAATAGCTCACCCAGGGGTAGGCACAAAGCCTCCAAAATATTGTACTGGCTGAACTTAGAGTCAAGTCAGGCCCTTCTGGTAAGTCCAAGAGATTCCTACATGTATTACCTTAGTCAAGACCTTGACCCACAGTTACTTGGTTTTGGCATTAATTTGTCTCTTCTCAAAAGATTTCTTTCACTCTAACAAAAGGGATTGATTCCATGCCAGGACGTGGAATCTAAATTGAATAGCATTCCTAGTTGCAGTGACAAGGTAACTCCAGCTGATGGGTTGAAAGATGTGACCATAGGCAAGAGTTTTACTAAAAGTCAATAGAGGGTCAAGATAGACCCCAAAGAGTCATTCTCTTTCAGAAACCTAAAGCGGGATATCGGCAATAGCTTAACCTAAGACTCAAATGCTGAGTATTACAAACCAAATGTTAGTATCAGAGTCCAAAGAGAGGTCCTAGAAAATTTTTTTTAAAAAATTAAGATTAAACATTACTACAATTTTTTTTTTGATTTTCGATGTTTTAAATCAGTGCTGAACTTCAACTAAACATGACTTGTTCTCAAAATACTCTCACAGTGAAATAAATTTTAATTGTGATCTGGAACTGTGTGCATTAGACTTTAAAAGTGGGGTAGAAGAAAGGGACATTTCCACAAAGGAGGAAAATATAGGCTGTGTTTTCAGCCCCTGAGTTCGGGCTTGTACTTTTCCTTTGTTAATAAGAACGTCCAGCTCCTGCTTCTGTGTGACACCACACGTGGAAAACCAATGTGCCCTAACCCCACTCCTCCCTATAAAACATGTGTGTCCCTTTTATATTGGAAATCAGCCTTGTTATGTAGGACAACTTTGTTGTGCCCACACTAAACTGAGAAGAGAGATTAGAACCTGCTATAAGCTAGACACTAAATCTGGAGGGAAGCATGGCATATTCTTCAAAGCCCTTCCTCCTCCCTCTCATGGCCTCAAGAATATCTTATTCAAGGTCCTCAATTCCTCCATAGGGAGATTTATTGTTTCCTGGCCCTCTGGAGATTTTAGTCATACCCATGTCTCTTGAATGATTTGCATCCCAATGGATCCTTGCCTCCTTTTCCCCTACTCCCATCAAAGAGGGTTTCAAATTAAGCTATAAATCTTTTGCTTGTTTGATATAAAATATAACAAATCTATGTCTGTTGCTTTTAGCATAATTCGCCATTTTTGTTTCTTCTGTGGAAATCTTTAAATCACAAAAAGCTGCAATGAAATAGAACATATAGACACCATAGTTATGCTCAAAACCTATAGTAGTAATTTTACCTGTAGTTTCTGTTATAATAAAGAATGGCCTGAACATGCATGTTGCTGTCATAATAATATGTTATGAGTAGAAGAAGAGAATATGGAGGTGGGAAGAGTTATATCCCTGAAGGCTGAGTCATAAGAGAGAGTTCCATGGCCTGGGACACTCAGGAAATTTCCATTTCTTCTCACAAACTGAAGCTACAATGCTATAACCACCTACTCTAGGTTGTCTTAGAAAGGAGAATTTTCTCATTTCTTTCTCTCCTAGGCAACAGAGTAAAATTAGGATAGAATAAACATTTGGTAATTGAGTGGTGTTTGGGGAGGGAACAGGTGGTGTCTCTTAAAAAGTGCTAAAATGGCTCCCCAAAGGAAAATAGGACTCTGCAAGTTAATACACTGAAATCTAAAAGACAGGAAATTGCTCTAGGAGTAAAAGGTACTGTAAGGCAAAAAATGTCTCAGCAGATCTAAGTTTTCATCTTGGCTCTGCTATTAACATGCTGGGTGATCTTGGGAAAATCATCACTTCTTGATCTCTATAAAATGAAGGGATCTAAATGATCTCTAAGATTTCTTTCAAAATAAACTGTTGTTTGTTGTTATTGCTATTGTTCAGTCGTGCCCAACTCTACATGATCCATAGACCTTTTTGCATGGTGTTTTCTTGGCAAAGAAACTGGTGCAATTTGCTGTTTCCTTCTCCAGTGTGTTCCTGTTTTTATAGACAAGAAACTAAGGCAAATAGGGGT
Source organism: Phalanger gymnotis (assembly GCA_028646595.1). NCBI lineage: Eukaryota > Metazoa > Chordata > Mammalia > Diprotodontia > Phalangeridae > Phalanger > Phalanger gymnotis. The sequence continues at coordinate 80,166,237 of CM053623.1, read as the reverse complement.
TAAGTGACTTGCCCTGGGTCACATAGATAGCTGGTGTCAGAGGCTGGATTTGAACTTATCTCTTACTGACTACGAGCCATGTATGCTATCCACTAGCTGCCTATGTATTGAACATAGTCTCTTACTAAGATATTCAAGTGTATTTGCAATTGCATTTATTAAGGAGTTAGTTTCCTCCAGAGATGCAGAACATGACCCATCCATGCCTATCTATCCCTTCCTGGGACTTAAAAAAAATCACCATAGTAGTACAACATGCTGGAGGTCTTCCTTAATGTCAGACTTCATTAATGTCACCTGACAATATGAAAGTATCTGAAGAGGACTATCTAGTTGTCTGTCATCCTTAACTTCTGTCTTATAACTAGTCCATCTTTTCTTTCTTTCATACAATTCTTTGATAATATTATTTACTCCTCTTCACCTTCTCCAGAGTTCTTCATTTGTTATATGTTATGGCCTGTTCACAATGACCATGTGCCTCTCCATTGCCCTCAGTTGTATACTGCTCTTTAGTTTAGGTAATAGTAGCTTACTGCCATTAAGCAACACCAGTAAAATGTTAGTATTTAAAAGCTGAGCTTTTGCTTTCAAGGGAAGCTAGGGTTGATAAAAGATATTTGAAATTTCCTGAAAGCAGTCCAGCTTTTCAACTCCTTTTTTTTTCAATCCTGGACACAGCCCATCTATATTACCTAGCACAGATATGTGTACTGTCAGACAGGCTCTCAGAGTTTCAATCCAAATTCATGTTGAAATATGAAAAATAGTCATATTTCAACCAAATGCTCCTTCCTATGTGGATGGACTGACCAAACTCCTTTGGTTATTAATTTCTTCCAAGAAGCCCTACAATGTCATGAGGCTTGATACAATCAGTCAATACAACATCATCCAAAAGCAGGAGAAACTTGGAGTTTTCCTCAGGGAATCCTCCTTAAGCATAGACTCTTTGCTCTCTGTCACCTTTGGTGAGCACACATCTCATTGTTTTATGACTTACCCAATGTTTTCCTTTCAAAGGGTTGTTTAACAGGATTATTTATATAATAGCACCTAGCTCCCAGGATTGAGAGAATAAAATGAGACAATATCTGTAAAGGACATTGTATTACAAATTCTGGTTGTTGTTGTTGGTGGTGGTGTAATGTCAATGGGGGAATAAGATCTTCCCCGCCCATCAATGGGCCTCATGTGGAGCCCATTAAGGGAAGCTTGCTTGCTTGTAGGAAGGCTTACATGCCTTTCATTAATTTCTAATGAGGCTCTGAGCCTATTAGCTGAAAGAGTACGTATTCTGAGAGGTGAGTTTTTGCTTTGGGGGCTCGCTTATGAGAAAGATGTTGTGATTCTCCAAGGGGGCATATGTTCAGAACTCCCCCGACTCCTCAGAGGTAAAGGCTCTCTCAACTCCATGGTGGATGTAAAGCTTTGATTCAGGTAGTAAAACTCTGTCTGTTGGTCTTTATTTCTCTTTTCTATATTTCTTGTGTTTATATTTTATGTGATTAAGAAAGATTGTTGACCCCTGAAACAGCTATCTTTCCTTCCTAAAGCAGATAAAAGAACTTGCACTAGCAGCCATCCAGGGTATGCCAGTGTGGTTACTGTTACAGGTAGTGGTGGTGGTGGTGGTGGTGGCAGTTGCAGCAGAAGTAGTAGTAGTAGTAGTAGTAGTAGTAGTAGTAGTAGTAGTAGTAGTAGTAGTAGTAGTACTGCATAATGGGATCTTTCATTCTTTAAATCTTTCAGTTAATTATGAGATGACAAAGATATGGTCCATTGTTGAATATCACTTTCAAAATTATTCTTATTTCCTATGAATACTCTCATGTAGATGCCTTCTAGTTGCTCACTCTCAAAAAGATTCCATATAGATAGTAAAGTAGCCATTTAGTTCATTAGTCACTAAGGTTCTTTTGGTGAACATTTTCTTTGTATTATAAAGGTTCAAGATTATTCACAAGCCTTCAGTATCTTGCCCTCCTTCAGATACCTTAGATGTTGGTTTCATAGCATGATCATAATTATATCAACTCCAGTATGAGTCTGTTCTATGTATACTTTTATTTCAACTTTGTTGCTTTACTCAGCTTTGTTTTCTTTCGTACCATTTCTGTCTGCTCTACAGATCATTAGGGAGTCTATGATGTTACGGTCCAAGTGTAGGGGTTCCACTATTCTCAATGGAAGAAATAGGGTTTTTAAGTGGTTAATGGTGAATCAATCAACAATATTTATTAAAGCAATATTTAGTGACTTTCCTCTGAGATTACATCCCATTTACACTTATCTTACATGTACATAATTACCTCTATGTTGTCTACCCCATTAGAATGTGAGTTCCTTGAGGGCAGGGATTTTTTTTTTTGCCTTTCTTTATGTTCCTAGAACTTAGCATAGTGCCTGGTATATAATAAAGTTTAATAAATGCTAGTTCATTGACTGAGTACCATACATAATTCTAGGCACTGTCAGGTAAAAAAAGGATAAAACATATCCTTCCTTCAAGGAGCTCACATTCTGTTGTAAAAGACAACATGTACACTATGTATGCATATATTCACTATATAAATACATATATATGTTTGTGTGTATGTATATATACTATATATACATATATACCTACATGTATACATACATGGATAGATAGATAGATAGATAGATAGATAGATAGATAGATAGATAGATAGATAGATAGATAATCTCTTTCTCCAGTTGTCTCTGTCTTTCTTGGTATTATGAACATAGCATCTGGGGAAATCACGAAAGTCCTCATGATGATGTGTTTAAAGTGGAGAAATTTTTAACTGGAACAGATGGAGAAAGAAGGAAAAACAGAGACAGAAAAGAGATTTAGTCATAGAAAGCATAAAAATCCTTAGAAATTCAAATTTGAACTAGCAGAGTACAGTGATTTGCCAGAGAAGTTTAAAGAATAATATGGTTTTTCTGTTTAAAAATAAAATTTCCTTTAGTAGTAGAATTTTAAATGAGCCTGTGAAGATGGAGAGGAGGAAAGATTTGAAGTGAATTATAACAATGAAAATGAAAAATACAGGATGAAGTCATTTTTCTTTTCTTTCTTTTTTTTGGTGGGGGGCACACATCACCATCATCACCATCGCTCTTCTGTCTACAAAATCACACTCCTCTTAAAAAAAAATTTTGGAACAAAGAAGCATCACAAAGCACCTTGAATCTCTCTTCTTCAGGATGTGGATAATATATGTCATCATCTGTTCTCTAGCATATGGTTAGTCAGTGTTTTAGAAAGAGTTTTTAAGTCTAAATTTGTTTTTCTTTACAATCCTTGTTATTGTACCAATTGTTCTCTTGGTTCTGTTCACTTTACTCTGTATCAGTTCATCTTGTTTTCCCCAGTTTTTTCTGAATTCTCTTCTTCCTTTCTTCCTTTCTTTTTTCCTCCTTTCTTTCTGTTTTCTTCCTTTCTTTCATTCTTTCTCTCTTATAGGGTAATAATATGCATATATATTTATATATGCCATAATATGTTCAGTTATATCTTCAGTTGCCCAGTTGATGAGTACCCTCTGTGTTTATTGTTCTTTGCTACAACAAAATGCTGTTATAAATATATTTGCACATATATTTGCTATCCTTCATTATTTGATCTCTTTTGAATATAAGCCGAGTAGTGGTATCTCAGGGTCAGAGGGTACATACAGTTTAGTGACTTTTGGGATATCACCCTAAATTATTTTTAAGAGTATCTGGACTAGATACTACCGGGGGGCGGAGCCAAGATGGCGACTGGAAAGCAGTAACTGGCGTGAGCTCCCCACCAAGTCCCTCCAAAAACCTATGAAAAAATGGCTCTGAACCAGTTCTAGAAATACAGAACCCACAAAGGGGCAGAGGGAAGCAGGACTCCAGCCCAGGTCTGCCTGGATGGTCTCGGGGTAAGGTCTATCCCGAACAGAACTCTCAGCCCCCAGCCG
>CM053623.1:80094483-80161775 GCA_028646595.1 Phalanger gymnotis | reverse complement strand
AGTATGGCTTTTGTTTCTTTTGAGTGGAAGTACTTTCAGCTGTTAAGTGCTAAGCCCCAGGCCCAAAGCCCTATCAGGTGTCAAACCTGTGTGGATGTAGATTAATGACTTAAGAGGGGCCAACTCAGGAACCAATGGTCTCTGGTCATTGAGGCGGGGCTTGAGAACGCCAGAGGCTCGGCTGCGAGGAAAGGTGAGCCAAGAGACAGTTTCAGCGGAAGCTGCTGCGGAAGCAGGAAGCTGCGGAAGCAGGGCTTATCTGTGTGTAGACCCAGGAGTGCGGACAGGAACTTGAGGCCAGTAAAAATGGTTTGGCTAAATACTGTCTTGTTTTTCTGTGGCCTCCTGGTTACTCTTGTGAGGTGGGTTTTCTGGGCCTGGAGTCTTTTTGTCAAGATGTCGGAATGGGGAGGCTGGTTCACGGATCAGCTGTGGTGGGGCCTAAATAAATTTCTTGTTGTTTTCTCCTTAGAGAACCTCTCATACCTTGCAATTTCGAACCATTCAAACATATACATGATTATATTTGAGATTATAAATTCGGCCTTCCTACTGCACTTGGTTTTCAAAAAGGATCTTCGTGGTGACCTTCGGGTAGGTGGTCATTCATTTCTGTTTCATGAATCTCAGGCTCTTCTGCAGATGGTCCCGACTCTGCCGTTTCTCATCTCCCAGAGCTGACTTGGTGATCTTCTGCATGGCTTGGTTCTTCCTGAATGACCACTTCCTCAGAGTCCAGTTCTGGGGCCACTGGCTCCCCAAGAAGCTCCAGGCCCTTGTGCAGGAGCGACACCAACATGGAAGCTCTTTCTATAAATGCAAATGGGCACCTGCTTTGCAATATATGGTTTTAGAAAGACTCCTTGGACACTAATAAGTGACTTGCCCAAGTCATGCAAGCAGTATGTTTCAGAGAAGGAATTTATTCTCAGGTCTTCCTGACTCCCAGACCAGTTCTTTATCCATGCTGCTACAATACCTTTTATTGTCCTTTCACTGTTGACCTGAAATAAATTAACAAAATCTTAACAAATTCCATTTGTCCCCTAATTCTCATAGGTTATTTTTTGAAGATTTCCCTCCAAAAAAACAAGACTTGTGCCATTTTCTAAGAGACAGGTGAGGGTTTATAAAGGTAAAAAGTCCAAGTACTGCAAGCTGAAAATTCTGTGTTCTCTCTGTAGAAGATCTGCAGGAAATACAAGAAGGAAACAGCTCCCTATGGGTTATTTGTCAAGGATGACCTCAGTAAGGAAATGTACAGGTTCGATTCCAGGGTTTGTTAAGGTAACAGGAAAAAGTCCAAATCATTCACTTCCCTGTGAGAATTGAAAGTGACTGGTCAATGGCATGGGTGTGATTGTAGCTCTCAACACCATGAATACATATTCCATCGATACATACTTGTATTTATGAAAATGAAGAAAGTTGAAAGTATTAGGCAAATAAAACTTTACCTACATCTTCAAATGATCCTTGATTTCATATTAACTGCCAGGTCACTTCTGCATAGAACTGGTCAAGTCACTCTTCACCTCAAAAATCTTATGTCTATTACTTAGTGAATAAAGCTCAAACTCTTGTCTGGTATTTATTTAAAGCCCTCTATGACCTTGTGCCATACTACATTTCTAGACATTGCCCAATCACATATTCTGTATTTCAGCCAAATAGCACAACTCCATCTTCTGAACACGTCTTCTCCCTCCATGCCTTCATTTATACTTTTCCCTATGCCTGGAAGGTCTTCCTTCTCCTTCATATCTGAATTACTAATGATTCTTTAAAGACAAATCCAAATGCAATGAAATTGTCTGTAATTTTACTGGTCTTTTTCTTCCCTCGTCCTCATAAGGATTTTTTTTTAAATATTGACATATTTATTTTAATTTGTGGAATAAAATAAGTATTTCCATAACATAGTACAATTTTTGAAAAATGATTGCTCATGAAACTGCAAACCTAATATGTACAACTTGCTATTCCTTTTAAATATAGTAAAATTAGCATGTAAATTTGTTTTTTTTTCTTTTTTTCTCCACCTTGCCCTAGAGGTAGCTATATGTGTGTGTATATACATATATGTATATGTGTCATACACACACACACACACACACACACACAAACATATATATATATATAAAATCATTCTATACATACATCTATTTATCAATTCTTTCTCTGGATACAGATAATATCTTCTTTTGTATGTCCTTTATAGTCAATTTGGGTACTTATAATAGTCAAAATAACTCATTCACTCAAAGTACTTAAAACAATATTGTTGTTAGTGTATACAACATTTACTCGGTTCTACTCATTTCACTCTTCATTATTTCGTGTAAGTCTATCCATGTTTTCCCTAAGACCATCGAGCTCATCATTTCTTATAGCATGGTAGTATTCCATTACTATTATATACCACAATTTGTTCAGCCAATGGATGGGCATCCCCACAATTTCCAGTTCTTTGCCAACACAAAAAGAACTGCTGTAAATATTTTAGAACATATAGTTTCTTTTCCTCTTTCCCTAATCATCTTTGGAAATAGACTTAATAGTGGCATTGCTATGTCAAAGGATATAGGCAGTTTAATCACTCTTTAGGCATAATTCTAGATTGCTTTCCAAAATGATTGAATCAGTTCACCAACAGTGAATTAGTACCTCAATTTTTCCATATCTGCTCCAACATTTGTCATTTTTCCCTTCAATTATTTTACCCAATCTGATAGGTGTAAAATGATATTTCAAGGTTCTTTTAATTTCAATTCTCTATTCAATAACGATTTAGAGCATTTTTTTCATATGTCTATAAATTTTTTTGTTTTCTTCATTGGAAAACTGCCTATTCATATCATTTGACCATTTTATCAATTGGGGAATGACTCATATTCTTACAGATTTTACAAAATTATTTATGTATTTGAAAGATGAGTCCTTTATCTGAGAAACTATATATGAAATTTTCCCCAGTTTTCTGCTTTCCTACTGATCTTAGCTACATGTTTTATTTATACAAAACCTTTTAAATTTAATGAAATCAAAATTATCCATTTTACACCTCATTCTGCTCTCTATTTCTTTTTTATTCATAAGTTGTTCACCCATCCATAAGTCTGATAAGTAATATGTTCCATGTTCTTCAAACTTTCTTGTAATATCTCTCTTTATATCTAGGTCATGTATCCATTTTGACCTTATCTTGGCAAATGGTGTGAGATATTGGTCTATGCCTAGTTTGTGTTATACTACTTTCCAGTTTCCCCAAAAATGTTTACCAAATAATGAATTCCTATCACAAAATCTTGTCTTTAAACTTGTCAGAAACAAGGTTACTATATTTGTTCACTCCTGTAAATTGTATTTCTACTCTGTTGCATTGATGTAGCTTTCTATTTCTTAGCCAGTTCCAGATAGTTTTGATAATTATTGCCTTATAACATAGTTTAAGATTTGGTACTGCAAAACCTCCTTCCTTTACATTTTTTCATTAGTTCTTTTAATATTCTTGACTTTTCATTCTTCCAAATGAATTCGGTTATTATTTTTTTCTATTTCGATAAAATAATTTTTTTGGTAATTTAATTGGGATAGCATTGAGTATATAAATTAGTTCAGGTAAAAATGTCATCATTATATTGGCCCTGCCTACCCATGAACAATTAATATTTCTCCAATTATTTAAATCTGATTTTATTTGTATAAATTTTTTATAAATTTGTTTATATAGTTGCTGGGATTGTTTTGGCAGGTACAGTCCCAAATATTTTACAAGTCTAGAGTTATTTTAAATGAGGTATTTCTTACTATCTCTTCTTAGAGGATTTTGTTTGGGATATATAAGAATGCTGATCATTTATTGAATTTACTTTATATCCCACTATTTTGCTAAAATTATTGTTTCAATTAACTTTTCAGTTCACTCTTTGGGATTTTCCAAGTATGTCATCACATCATCTGCAGAAAAAGATAGTTTTATTGCCTCCTTCCTTATTCTGATTCCTTCTATTTCTTTTTCTTCTCTTATTACTATCACTAGGATTTCCAATACAGTATTGAATAATATTGGTGACAGTGGGCATCATTGTTTCACACCTGAAAGGCTTCTAGCTTATTCCCATTACAAATAATGCTTGTTGATGGTTTTAGATAAATGCTTTTTATCAGTTTATGGAAAATCTAATCAAAAGCTTTTTCTGTATCTATTGATACAATGGTATGATTTTTACTTTTATTATTGATATGATCAATTATGTTAACAGTTTTCCTTATGTTAAACCATCCCTGCATTCCTGATATAAATCCCACTTGGTCATACTGTATAATCTTTGTAATATTGTTGTAATCTTTTAGCTAGTATTTTCTTTAGGATTTTTGCATCTATATTTATTAATCAAATTGGTCTGTAACATTCTTTCTCTGTTCTTACTCTTCCTGATTTAGGTATCAGTACCATACTGGTTTCATAAAATGAATTTGGCAGGATCCTTTCTTTGCCTATTATTCCAATAATTCATTTGCTATTGGAATTAGTTGATTTTAAAATGTTTGATAGCATTAAACAGGAAGGAAATAGATCTTATTTAAACTGTGTTTCTACCTCAGCACCTATCACTGAGCTCTATACTTGGTGGGCACTTAATAAAACATTTGTTGAATTAAATGGATATGAATTGATATCTCATAGGAGAACACAGCGTTGCATAAAACATGCAACTGCTCAAATGTGATTATGTCTGAAGACACAAGGGAATACCAACTAAGCAACTAAAGCAAGCAACACCCTTTCTCATACTCTTAGGATGGTGATAACCAACTGCAAATTTGGAAAGGTGAAGTGAAAAAGGAGGATTTTTAAAGTGAGAGATAGTGACTACAATAACAGGACCTGAACAAGCAAAACATAATTGGACACTTGAGATTTTATCACTGATATCAAAAGAAGTTATTTGTTCCAGTCATACTTGTTTGAAAGACACTATCTGCATCCAGAGTAACAACTGATAAATAGAAATGTGAATAGAATTGTACATATGTATGTGTATGTATACATGTGTATATATACATACATATATGTATGTGTGTATGTATACACACACACACCTATTTGTGTCTAATGGTAGCCATCTCTTGGATGGGTGATGGAAGGAAGGAAGAAAAAAAAAGAAAAAAATTTACATGATGATTTTTTTTTTTGTATTTTGAAAGCACAAGTTACACTTAGTAGATTCTCAGTTTCATGTTTAATCGTCTTTTTTATTGTACTATGTTACGGAAATACTTCTTTTATTCCATAAATTAAAAAAAGAAATCCAATGCTTTCTACAGCCTTGCCCTTCAGAAACTAGGGAAGCCTTCCTGAATTGGAAATGAGTCATTCAAGTCCCAGCTAAGATCCCATCTCCTATAGGAAGCCACTCCCGGTCTTTCTTAATTCCAGTGCCTTTTCTCTGTGGATCATCTCAAATTTGTCCTGTTTACATCTTATTTGTACACAGTTGTTTTCATCTTGTCATCCCCATTAGACTGTGAATTCCTTAAGAGCAGGTCCTTTCTTTTGATTACCAGTGCTTAGCCCAGTACCTGGCACACAGTAAATGTTTAATAAATTTTTATTGACTCACTATTACTATCAAAATGCTTAGCACTTACAAGCAATCAACCAACAGTCAAATTGGTCTAAGCAAGTTGAATTTAACTGAGTCATATATGCATAGGTTTCCCTTTCCTCATTTACATTGTCCTTAGCAAAAAAACATACATGGAATAAGTTAACATCATCATATATTTATCTAACAAGTAATTGTTTAAAAAAAAGTAAGTAACCAGTAGGCCAAAAATAAATAAATAAATAAATAAACCTTTGAAATAGGAAAAAGCAAATTTCAAAAAAGGAATAGACGTTAACCTTGCCTCTAAACAATAAAAACTACGTGACCAAGATTCACCATTGTTCCATCTCAAACAAGCCAGAATGCAGTCACTCTCTTCTGTATTCTTGTAGTGACATAAACTCCCAAGGGGAAAAAAGGCTCCAGCCTCTTACCAAACTCAGATTTGCGCGGTCTTTCAACTACCTGTACTATGATGGCTACTACAGTCCACTGCTGCATGTGGCCACCACCTCTGCATTTTCTCTCCAGTTCTTTTCCTGTCCCTCTCTAGAAAGATTTTCTAAACTCCCAATCTATCTTCCGGGCACTCCACCCTCTAGTCTTGATACTTCCTAAGGGCTTCAAAACCACCTTGGAGGGTAGTCCAGGTGCAAGAGAAGAGCTGAGATATACTTTGTATCTCTACATATCTATCTATCTAAATTATATATAAATAAATGCAAAAATAGATATCCATAGCTATACAGATGTATAGTATAAGTATATAACTACAGATATATGTGTCTTATATAAATACCTTACCCATAGAGATATGTACTTATATATCTCTCTATAGAGATGGATATCTATTACATATAGCTATACACATATATCTATTATACATATTATAATTATATATGCATATAATTATATCTATTACGTATATATGTATAATATATTATACAGATATGTATAATAGATATAATTGCATATATAAGTACATATAAGTAAAGTATAAGATACATCAAATATATAGGTAGATATGTATTGATATGTAAGAATATATCTATATAGATATGGAGATATTGATAGAAAGGACTAGATATATATATATATACACATATATAATACATATATACATACACATACATGTACTTGGAGAGATGTATATATATATATATATATATGTGTGTGTGTGTGTGTGTGTGTGTGTGTATTGCATATATGTATAGATGCTTTTAAGTATATCCACATCTCCTCTCCCATAAAATATAAGCTCCTTAAGGGCATGGACTATCTCATGTTCATCTTTGTATACCCAGTGCCTAGCACAGAGCCTGACACATAGTAGGTGCTTAATAAATGCTAGCTGACTGATATAAAACATGACTCAGACTATATCCCGCTGTGACAAGAGGGTGTTTAGGCAAGGAACAGTAATAGTATATATTCAAGCTGACCTATATAAGGAGACTATCATAGAAGATGGGTAGGGGCAGAGGTGAAATTCCTGGGTGTGGTTTACAGTCATAGGTGACTGGAACTCCTGGATGTTTCTCCCTCATAAATACATTCATATACAAGACTGGCCAGCTCTTCTGGGAGAGGCGATTTGGAGCACAAGAGGTGCACATAACCTAGCTTGTTCATGGAACCAATCATTGTGATACTCATTTGTTACAGAATCAGGACCCAAGACCCATCTAAAAATAGGTAGATAAGGATGCAGCTCTGTTCCAGATTCGGTCTTGGGTCATGTATTTGACTATCCTGGCTGAGCTCACTTCCCCATCTTCTGACTGAGCTATGTTCCATCATGTGCCCTGGGATGAGACAACCACCTTCATTTTCCCCTTTGGGAATTTTCCATGAGTTTACTGCCTAGAGTGGTGATTGTGGCCCCTGTGGAATGGTTGCAAGTGGAGCCCTAGGGTTCTGAACCTGAAAGGAAAGAGCCTGAGCCTGCTGAAGCTCAAGTCCCAGGAAACTATCTGCACAAGTGAGAAAGCTTCGATTATTCAGCACCTGCCTGGCCACCTGAAAGCTCTAACTTTTGACAGGCCACTGAGGCCTCAGAGGTGGATTGCTCATTCAATCAGCAACAATTTAGGAATTTTTAAGCATTTTGGAACCATGATGCCTGATCGCTAATACCTTGAAACTACTGGTGTGTGGTGTAGGGTAAACATTCTACAGAAAATAAGAAGACCTGAGGTGGACTCTAAGGTTTCTTCCTAAGGAATTATGACTGTGGGTAAGTCATATCATATCTCTGTATCTGTTTCCTTATTTGTAAAAACCTTTTATTTTATTGGATAATTAGGAGAATTAATCTTTACCCACCAGGAGAAAAAAACAAACAAAAAAAAAGTGGTTCCTTGCAATTACAATTTATGTCCACAAGATGGTGCCATAGCTTCCATTACATTTCATCCAAGTCCTGAAAAGGGAGAACTCTGTGCTTGGTGAGGGCCTCAAGGGGTAGAAGGCACTGTCAGTGGGGTTAAAGCTGCTTAGTATAAGTGAGCATGCTATAGCATAAGCAATAGCGCCTCTAGGAGGTGGGGAGGTGAGAGATCTGTTGGCTTAAAGTTCTGGATCACTTCAGAGAGTAAAGGTTTCCCCACGCCCCTCCATGGAAATTTCCCTCAGGCTCTAATAGTACCATAGAAACCTGAATTGAGTTTTGTACTTAATGGTTGCCTCCATGCCATTCTCCCCATTTCATTTATTCTTTTCTTGGGACCTCTAGAAGTCAGCCTTACTCCAGAAAGAGAGGGAGAAAATACTGGCTAATTTGGTATGAATGGGTAGACAAGAATTTGTATGAATTAATTTATGTGTTTTGAGGGTACTGACTATTCCAGGGTATCAGGAGAAGGCAGTAGGGATGCGGGGGACTGTCTTATCTTCCCCTCTCCATCTAGCGATTTCATCCATTTTTCAATAAACAGCACATATCTTACTACCTCCACACAATAACAGAATCTTAGAATCTCAGAATTAAAGGAATTCGTTCAATCTATACCTGGGCAAGAACCTCATCTATAATAAAACTAACTAGCGGTCATCATCCATGCCCTGCTTTAAGACAGACCTTCACAATATACCCCACTAGCCAACCAAAGTAGCTCTCCAGTGCTATGTTGTGCAGACCTGCTCAAGGGTATTAGACTTTTCAAATCACTTCTTCTTAAAAGACCATTGAGCCCTGTTAACTCTGTCTGAGAACAGCCTTGGGGCCTGAGGATGACCTTAGTTACATTCTCTACATTTTTTATGGGCCACCCGACATCCTTTGGCAGATGGAATGTTGTACAGGCCTGCTTTAAAACCTCCAGCAAAGGGGAAATCACCATCTCAGTTTTGAAGTTGTTCGTTTGCTTGGTTGTTTTCCCTAGCATCAAAACTAAATTTGAAGTAGCCAGGAGATGCTGTGGCTAGAGCACTGGACCTAAAATCAGGAAGTTCAAATTTAGCCACATACAATTAATAGCTATGAAGCTCTGAGCAAGTCAGTTAATCTCAGTTTCCACATTGGTAAAAATCAGTACCTCCCAGGGCTGCTGTGAGGATAAAATAAGATAATATTTGTAAAGTGTGTCACAAAACTTTAAGTGCTATATAAATGTTATCATCATTTGCTTCTTTGCAACATCTAACTATTACCCCTTTGGGGCCAAAAAGAACAAATCCAATCCCTCCCTATATGATAGCCATTCAAATACTTGAAAATTACTGTCATGTCTCTGCTAAGTCTTCTCCTCTCCATGCTAAACACATCCAGTTCTTTCAACAGCTCTTCATCTGGCATCACAGGGAGAAAAATCTAGACAATGAGACTGAGCAGGAGTGGCCAGGCAGGAAGATGGCTGGGTCCAGCCACCTCACCTCCACTCTCTCTATTTCTGTCACTCAATCCTGTTTAGCAAGGTTTGCAAAATCTCCCTGTTCCCAGCACTGCCTGTTCTAGGAGCCTCTTTCCCTACCCACTCTGTTAGGAAACCTTGCTCAAAGCAGCTCCCTACAAAGGTGAAGAACATGACCCAGACACTCCAGATAGAGAGAGAATCAGGAGAGGAGAAATCCTCAAAACTCTGGAGTCAGATTCTGAAGGGGTTTGAATACAAAACAAGGAATTATGTTTGATCTTAGACGTCATAGGAAACTTACATTATGGAGAAGGCAGACCTGTGCTTCATGAAAATCTCTTTGGAAGCTGGGTAGGGGATGGATTGGGATCTGGAGAGACTTGCAGGATGGAGACCAAGTAGGAGGGTGTTGTCACAGTCCAGGTAAGAGGTAAGAATATCCTAAGTTGGGGTAGTGAATGTGTGAGTGGAAAGAAGGGGGCATATGCAATTGATTAGATGTGTCAGCTGAAAATGAGGAATTTAGGATGATACTAAAGTTATGAATCTGCATGACTAAAAGGATGATGTTGACCTTATTGGAAATTTTGGGAAGAGTTGAAAGGGAGAGAGTAGTAGTGGGGGAGGGGAGGGAATATAATAAATTCTGTTTTGGATATGTTATATTTGTAATGGCAGCAATCCCTTTCAAAATGTCCAACAGACAATTGGGGTAGAGTTCAAGAAAGACACTGATCCATCAAAGGGGATTGAGAACAAGTAGTCATGCAGGTAGAAGAACCAAGAGAAGCAAACACCTGAGAACCCAAAGAGGAGAACAAGCGCCACCTAGAACAATCACAATCACATGGCAGACTTTCAAATATTTGAAGATAGCTATCATTCATCCCTTAATTTTCTCTTCTCTGTATTAAATGTACTCAATTCCTTCAACTAATCTTCACACTGTATATTCTCTAGTCTTCTCATCATCATGGTGGGCTGTTTCTGGATATTATCTTGGCTTTTCTCTGTGATTCCTAAAATATATTGCCTGAACTTAAACACAGCACTCCATATATTTTCTCTGACCAGAGTGGAATATAATATAAGCATTATCTCCCTTTTTGTTGTTGTTGTTGTTGTGTAGTCATTTCAGTTGTGTCCAACTCTTCATGGCCCCATTTGGGGTTTTCTTGGCAAAGATACTAGAGTGGTTTGCCATTTCCTTCTCCTACTCATTTTATAAATGAGGAAGCTGGGCAAACGAGGTTAAGTGACTTGCCCAGAGTCACACAGCTAGGAAGTATCTCAGGCCAGATTTGAACTCAGAAAGAAAAGTCTTCCTAACTCTAGGAAGGAATCAATCCACTGTGCCATCTAGCTACTTCTTATCTCCCTTTCCTCTCTCAAATGTCTCTATTTCAGTTAAAGCCACCACCATCCATCTGTTCACTCAGATTCACAATCATCCTAAACTCCTGGGGTAGGTAGGTTGCACAGTGGATAGAGAGCCCACCCTGGAGTTAGGAAAACCTGAGTTCAAATGTGGCTTCAGATATAGTAGCTGTGTGACCTTGGGCAAGCCACTTAACTTCTGTTTGCTTCAGTTTGCTCATGTATAAAATGGGAATAATAATACCACCTCCGACCTCCATGTCCCCACTTGTTGAGAGGATCAAATGAAATAATAATTATAAAGCACTTGGCATAGTTCCCAGCACATAGTAAGCACTATGTAAATGTTAGCTATTATTATTGCTATTAATATTATTGCATACGTCCCCTTCTCTGTACTCTCACAACCACCATCCTGGCTTAGGCTCTTACAGTGAGAGATACGGTAAATGCAGACAAAGAAAGATAGCTATCAACCACGTATTTATTAACTACTTACAACATACCAGGTACTTGTAGTTTCTTCTCCTAAGCTCCTCCATACCTGCTCTCTCTGCCTATTTCAGTTGAACTAGACGAAATTGCTATGGTGGTCAGATTAAGACTACAATTCTTTTCCTTCTTGATCAAAAGTCAAAACACTAACAAGGATCTTTAAGAAGTAAGGAGTCCCCACCACTTTGTTTGCTATCCTACAAGAACCCTGTCCAACAAGAAAGATCTGTCCAGTGAGGTGAACTTGGGAGAAAGTTACCATATAACTTTAGTATTCATAATAACCAGGAAATGGAATTTGTGGTAAAGTACTCACATCCCTTAGATTTTAGGAAAGGAAATTTTTAAAAGAATTCAGAGACAAATTTGTACTATCCCACAGAAAAAGTTGCTACTCAGAGGTCTCTGCCAACATAGATGTTGTAAGAAGGTTTAGTCTTCTCCAGTTTGGGTCTCAATTTAACATGTATGACAGTAACAGAAATATTGTACAATTTCAGAATAGCTAAGTCATTCACAGCTGATTGACTTAGCTATTCTGATCAATACAATGATCCAAGACAACTCTGAAGGACTTATGATGAAAAATGCTATCCACCTCCAGAGAAGAAACTGATGGAGTCTGGATGCAAATTGAAGCATATTTTTTCACTTAATTTTTCTTGCTTTTTTGCAAGATTGTTAATATGGAAATATGTTTAGAATTATTTCACATGTATAATAGATATCACATTTCCTGCCCTCACTATGAAGTGGGGGAGTGGGAAGGAGGGAAAGGATTCAGAACTCATTTTTTTAAATGAATGTCAAAAATGTATCATGTACAAGTGATCACTCTACCTTGCCATGGAAATAGCTAGTTCACTGAGAGAGTTAGAAATATGAATTGGCCCAGAAGGGGCTGGGTGCTGAGTCAATTGATGGGTCGCATTTTTCTACGTGAATTTACCAAAGGCCAGGAAGTCACTTATTCTAAGATACTGGCTCTAATAACTTTACTCTTACCTTGTGATCAATCCCTCTCCTTACAATCTAATTCCAAAGTCTTATCTAATTCACCATGCTCAAGTCCCAACCTTGGCACCGTGCCTGGTAATCAATGTCCTCTGAGACTGGACCCTGCCTAGCTCTCCCAAGCCCTAGAACTTCCTCCTGAATCCTGAACCTTCTAATGGATCGTCATAGGGATTAGAATGAAAAAGGACCTTAGTCTAACCACCATGTATTGAAGTGAGAAAATTAAATACCAAAGAGGGTATATGACTTGTCCAAGGTCACCCAGTTATTGAATAGTAGAGTCAAGACTTAAACTCACTAACCATTAGCATCCAGTGAAATTGAACTGCTGTCTGACTGCCCCACGAAAGAAGATAGATGGTTGGTTGTAGCAAGAAGAGGTCTTTGCTGTTCCTGGGTCAGTTATCTGGGAGCTTAACCCTGCCACAGTGATCCCAATGATCCCAGAATATGAGGCCAGTGGTCACAATTAAGGATACCTGGGGCCAGTATGTGAATTACACCCTGCCACCTCTAAACAACACAGGAGCAGCAGCATCACCAAAAATCACTTTCGTGTAGTGTTTTAAGCTTTATAAAACACTTTCTCCACAATGATCTTTTAAAGCAGAAAAGACAAATATTCTTATTTCCTCTTCTCAGATGAAGAAAAATTAGGTTCTAAAGATTAAATAACTTACTCAAAGTCACACTGCAAGTAGAATGCCTAGGAAGCATCAGCAGCTCTGCTTTGAGTACTTTCAAACCCCTAGAATCCCATATGCCTTTCTATGTCTCACTAGAGACAGCCAGGTTACCCAACTCAGACTGAGTCCCGGGCCTCTTCTCCTCTTTTAGAGAGAGAGGCACCCCAGAAGACCTAGCCGCTTTCTCTCAGGCCTAACTCTACATGATTCTGAGGCTACGGTGTGTTTCACCTTCAGCCTGCTAAAATGGCATGCCAAGCAATGGGCCATGTCCTACCTGCTTGATCAGAGTAAAAAGAAGTATGTGCAAGGATAGGAAGGCCTGTGCTGCTATCTATTGATGGGCTCTGTAATTAAATAACCAAATTAAATTAAATTAAATAACCAAAGATAGGAGTGGAAAAAGATAACAAAAGCTAACATTTGCAGAGTGTTCCAGATATGTTCATTCACTTGATCCATACAACAACCCTATGAGATAGGTGCTGCGATTATTCCCATTTTGCAGATGAGGAAACTGAGAGGTTAAGTAACTTGCCCAGTAAGCGTCTGAAACAAGATTCAAACTCAGGTCTTCTTGATGCTCAGTCCAGTATTTTACTTTCTAGATCACCTATCAACTCATAATCTCAAAATTCTATGACCCACCTCCTGGTTCTTTTCTGAACCCTCCACTAACATCTCCAAATTTTTATTACTGGTCTGAACTGACATAAGCAAAAGCCCTAGGGGAACAGAATATGCTTGGGGAGATAATATGAGGCCCTGAGAGAATATCACAGTCCTTGTGAGAAAAAAAGGAGATTTGAGATCATAGGGTTATAGAGATAGAGCTAGACAAGGCGTCAGAGACTACTGAGTAGATAGCCTTAATGTTACAGATAAGGAAACTGATTTCCGCAAGAAGTAGAAGTGGCTTGCGCAAGGTTACAGAGGGCGTAAATGGCAGAATAAGAATTTGAACCAAGGTCCTATGAAGCCAAATCTATCATTTTTAAAATTTATTTTATTCTTAATTTACAAAACAAAGCAAGCACTTCCACAACATACCACAAAAAAAGATGATCGCACATAAAATTGCAAATCCACTATGTACAACCTGCTATTCCTTTTAAATATACAACAAAATTATTGTGTATTGTTTTTTCCTTTTTTTCTCCCTCCCCCCACCTTAGAGATGGCTACCATTATACACAAATTTGTATATATTTGTGTGTGTGTACACACATATTTACATACACATATACATACATACATGTATGTAAAAAATCATTCTAGATATATTTCTATTTATCATTTCTTTCTCTGGATGCAGAAAGCATCTTTCTTCATATGCCCTTTATAGTTAATTTGAGTATTTATAACAGTCAAAATGACTTAACCACTAAAAGTCATTCTTAAGACAATATTGCTGTTACTATATACACAATACTGTAGGCTCTAACAGAGAATAACCCTTGAGAAAGAAAAGGCTAACAAAGTAGGATGGACTCTGGAGAGGAGAACACATCCCAAGCATCTGTCTTTTATGTGCTATCAATATGGCCCTGAGCTTTATTTCCTGTTGCCAGAATGGGGATGCAATCAGGTGATAGATTGGAAAAAGAGGTCATCATCTGGCAGGCTCATGATTCAGATATAGACCCTCAGCAGAAAGGCTAAATCCTTGAGATCTGAAACCCAGGAGAGAGAAAGGTCCAGAGTGACAGTCCAAGAGAACCAGGATGACTCACAGTCAAACAGGGCCTAAGACCAGCAAAGCTATTGCTGACTCATGTGAGGTAATCCCAAGGTAGAACCCAATCAAGAGCAGAGGTCACCTGTAACCCTCTGACCTCCTTATGATGACAATGAAGTCCTGTGGGCCTGGAACACCCATACCCAGCAGGCATCATAAGCTACAACAGAATAAACAGCCCCTGCCCTACAATCAGAAATTTGCCAACCATTCTCCCCAATGCTATTCTTGCTGACTCTGACCTTCCAGTCTCTGACCTTGACCCTTTGCTTCTTTAGTCCTGTGAAATCTGTCAGATTCTTCCAGTTTAGCTGGACTCTCTATCATGGTCATTCCTGTCACATTGACTCTCTCCTTGGTCCAGGAGAGTAGAGTAGAAGAAAGACTTTGATGATCCTAGTCTGAAGCTATACTTCTGCTACTGGGGCTGGGAAGGGAACAAGCAAAGGTTTTGCCTTACAGTACTAAAATTTAGTGGGTGTTGACAGCACTGTATTCCTCTGGGAAAGTGTAAACAACTGAGCTTAATGCTTCTTTAGTCCTGTGAAATCTGTCAGATTCTTCCAGTTTAGCTGGACTCTCTATCATGGTCATTCCTGTCACAGTGACTCTCTCCTTGGTCCAGGAGAGTAGAGTAGAAGAAAGACTTTGATGATCCTAGTCTGAAGCTATACTTCTGCTACTGGGGCTGGGAAGGGAACAAGCAAAGGTTTTGCCTTACAGTACTAAAATTTAGTGGGTGTTGACAGCACTGTATTTCTCTGGGAAAGTGTAAACGACCGAGCTTAATGCCTGGTTAGCAAAAATAATTAGTCAAAATACACAACTGCCAGAAGACAGCTTCTAACAGCGGTTCAGCTCTTTCCAGACTGGACTCTACCCTTCATTCCTTCCTTTGTTCAAGCAGTGGTCATTCCAGCAACAGCTTCTGGGTGCCCGGGGTCTTTTACCACAATGTGCCAAAGTCTCCTCAAGAAAATGTTCTTTTTAGAAGGTTAATTTAAGGTTTGGGGCAGCTAGGTGGTACAGTGGGTAGAGTGTCAGACCTGGAGTTAGGAACTCATCTTTCTGAGCTCAGATCTGGCCTCAGACACTTACTAGCTATGTGGCCCTGGCAAGTCATTTCACTCTGCCTCAGTTTCCTCATCTGTTAAATGAGTTGGAGAAGGAAGTGGCAAACCACTCCAGTATCTTTGCCAAGAAAAACCTGAATGGGGTCATGAAGAGACAAAGGCAACTGAGAAATGACTGAACAGCAAGAAGAATTTGAGGCTGTGACTCATTCTGCTTGCCTGAGGCAAAACATTTTTTAATGCTCCAATGCAAAAACAGTAATCCTCAAAGCACAGAAGAACTTCAAGACTATTGCTGGGCATGTGTGTATGCAAGGTTTAGAGGCTTCCAAGGGTCCTTTTGTGTATCTAGATACTTAGAATTAACTGCTTTTTTGAGGTCCTGCAGGCAGGGTTCAGGATACACTAAGGAAACAGAAAATGTCCTGAACAAAGGATCAAGTCCAGAAAGGTGAATAGACACCAATAAGAACAGGCCCTGAGGCTATAAGAAACCAGATTCGGCACTTAAAAGAGAGAAAAAAAATTCTTAGATACAAAAGAACTTTCATTGTCTCCTCCCCGCAAAACCACAACAACAACAACAAAAAACAACCCACCACTCTTCAAAACTTCTCTGTTTCTGTTGAAACCACCACCATACTTTCAGTCGTGTAGATTCCTAACCTTGCTGTTATCTTCCTCACCATATATATCTTTGTTCAGTAATTTCAGTGATATCTGACTCTTTGTAACCCTATTTAGGTTATCTTTAGAGTAGTTTGTCATGTTCTTCTCCAGCTCATTTTACAGATGAATAAACTGAGGCAAAAAGGGTTAAGTGACTTGTCCAGGATTACACAGCTAGTAAGTGTCTGAGGCCAGATTCAGGAAGATGAATCTTTCTGACTCCAGGCTCAGAACTCTTTCCACTATGTCACCTAGATGCACACACACACACACACACACACACACACACACACACACACACACACACGCATACACACACACGTCTATTATATATATATGTGTGTGTGTATATATATATATATGTATATAAAATCAGTTGCCAAATCTACACATTTTAGCCTTCACACATCTCATTTCCAACCACTTCCCTTTATAACACAGCTACCATCTTAGTTTATTGCAAAAGCCTCCAAACTAGTATTTCTGTCTCAAGACTCTTTAATGGATCCATTCATCTGCCACTCTGATGCCAGTTATTTTCTTTTGATACCGATCTTCCTATGTCACTCTCCCACTCAATCAATTCTAGGGGCTTCTCATGGCTTCCAGAATCAACTCTCCTGTTTAACTTTTAAAGCTCTCCACAACCTTGCTCCAGCCTATCTTTCAGGCTTCACTGAACTTTACTCTCCTTCTTGTACTCTGTGATCTAGCCAGACTGGCCTTTTCTACATTCCTCCTATCTCTGTGATTTTTCAATGATTGTCCTTTATGACTAGAGTTAATTCTCTCTTCACCCAAACTTCCTAAAATCCTGCATTTCCTTCAAGACCCAGTTCAAGTACCTCCTTCTACACAAAGCCTTTCATGATCCTCTCAACTTCCAGTGTTCTTCCTCTCAAACTACCTTGCATTTAACTACTTTGCATTTATTCTAAATATGCTTATGTAATGGGGAGCCACTCAAAGCCACAAGAAGCCACAACTCCTCAGGATTGTCACTTGGATCATGAAGAGAATGATAGTCATTGTTCTCTGGGAACCCACCTTATCAGCTGTGATGGCAGTTGGGAGAGTGAGGAGGGTTGGTACCACATATACCTGTGTGTGTGTGTAGATATATACGTACATACATACATATATATATGTATATATCTACACACACACACACGTGTGTGTGTGTGTGTGTGTCCTGGTTATCTTTCCCAAAGGAATGTGAGCTTGTCATAAGTATCAATTGTTTCATTCATTGCATTTGTATCCCAGTGTGTGGCACATAGTAAATGGTTAAATAATACTTATTGACTGATTGGTTAATGTATATGGAAGATGAGGAAAAGATGGGCCTGAAGGACAAGAATATGTACTGGGAGGATTGGTAACACTTTGAGAAGAGAGAAAAAACCAAAAACCTAACCAATGAAACCAGATCATAGGAATAGAAACTAGGCCTAAGGAGAAGAAAATGGGTTTGAAGAGAATCCAATACTCCATCATAATTGAGTGGGGGCATTTGTATCACTAAACTCTGATGGATGACATAATTGGCAAAGAAGGGACTGGGGTACCAAAGACCATTGATGGTCAGAACAGGAAGGAAACCAGAAGCAGGATTCCAGAAAGTTCAACCCAACTCCCACTCACCATTGTCTTTGATATAGAAGTATCAAACATGGGGCCCGAAGCAACCTGGAACACTACTTAGTGTAGCAGAACTAGATTGAAATGTAGTTGGGAATATTTAACAAAATAAATAAAAATGACAATAAGACATAATGTTAATGTGACACTTTCAAAGTCAATATGCATCAGCAGGGATCCTTAGGTACAGTTTAGTGATTTGACTTGACACTGCTTTGCTATGTTGTCTTCCAATTGGATTGCCAAGGACTCCTTGATGTTAAGATTACACATACACACACTTTCTCACACACATACACAGTCTCACTCACACAGTCACAGTCACACACACACACACACACATACACTGCACTCCTGAGAATCTAGGTAAAAAAATAAGATTAGAGAAGAAAAAGTACTTTTTTTTTGGTGGGGTGGAGAAGCTATGAGTAGCCTGGGAGTAGAGGCTGTTTCTAGAATATGACATAAAGGATGCCCAATCCTACCAGTAATAATATACCAAAGGTTGTCCTGTGACAGTCACATGGGGGGGGGATGTCTCTCTCTCTTAGTCATCACAAGCAAGATTGTTGCCAGCATCCTCTATAATAGGCTGATCTTTCACCTGGAAGGTAGTCATCCACCTGAGATCTAGTGGGGCTTCAGAAAGGTTTGAGGAACGGTCAGAATGGTGTTTGCTGCCTGATGAGTCCAGAAGAAATGCCAGGAGTAGGACAGAGGTCTGTACAGACCATCATCAATCTGAACAAGGCCTTTGACACTGTCAGTCATGAGAGCTTGTGGAAGATTGCGATAAAATTTGGTTGCCGAGAGTTCATCAGTATTGTATACCAGTTTCATGATGGCATACTTCCATGGGTTCTGTGTAACGGATGGTGCTCTTGTGCTTTCCCAGTCACCAGCATGTGCAGCAGGGCTGTGTGCTTGCTCCCATGCTTTTTAGCATGATATTTTCAGTGATGTTGTTGGATGCCTTGAACAAGGAGGAAAACTGCATCAAGGTCTGCTACCACACTGATGGAAACTATTTAACTTGAAAAGACTACAAGCTAAGAGGGAGAGTTGGTGCTTGACTTTTTGAGCACAGATGATTATGCCCTCAGTTCAGTCTCTGATGCTGAGATGAAACAGAGTAGGAATTGATTCTCTGCTGCTTCTGCTAATTTTGGACTGACAATTAACACCAGGAAAACATAGCTTCCCCACAAGCCAGCACTGCACTGTCCATACATGGAACATTGGTAATAGCAAATGGAGAAATTTGGAATACAACGGGTAAGTTCACTTACCTTGGCAGTGCACTTTCCAGGCATATACACGATAAATTATGAGGTTAGTACATGCATTGTCAGAGCTAGCTCAGTGTTTGAAAGGCTCTAAAGGAAAGTGTGAGAGAGAATTAAATATTAGGCTGCCTACCAAACTGAGGGTCTACAGAGCCCTGAGCAAAGCAGAATTGCAGCTCAAAAGAAACATGAGATGCACAAATTTAGAGACATCTCCACTCCAAATGTTCATATGGACTATTTCTGCCTGACCTGTGTGACCTTCCTGGCTCATACTAGTCTAATCAGCCAGAGTTGGACACACTGTACCTTGACCCCAATATCATGATGTCATTTTGGTCCTCTTTGAGCATGAAGGATGACAAGTACCAATCATCTCTACAAGAGCAGAGGTCACTTCCATATTTGTTTCTTGTCTAGGTAAGGGAATATAGTGTGTGAAGTGTCTGGGGAAGAATGTCATTATACACACCACACATAACCATATAAAACTCGAAGGGTTGTTTTTTGTAACAAAGTTCACCAGAGGGATGAAAAATAGATGTGACCCCTTAGACATCATTAGTGCTCAAATTAGGTTCACAAAGCAACAAAGGGGAAACAAACCAAAAGGCAACAACAACCAAAACAACAACAACAAGAAGTTAGGAATCACTGTTTTTGAAAGTAAAGTCTCTTTGAGGCTGGACTTAAAATTGGAGTAGCTGCCATCCAATGACAGTGGGTCTTGTTTGACTATAGGAAAAATAAATTTATTCTTTCAGTAGGAATAACTGAAGGGCTCAGAGTGCAAAGCCTTTTAGAGAGAGAGTTTTTATTGAAAAATATACTCATACATCGAACAACTACAAATTTATTAGGAATGATACTCTTTCCATCGATGACCATTACTAATTATTTTCATTGCCTCCTCCCTGCCCCAAAAAGAAAACAATAACAGTTAAGTTATTAAGTTAAGTTAGTATATAGTCCTCCAGAGTTGCTGTGTCAAAAAAAAAAATTATCCCCCTGACGTTGATGTGGTCATGAGCCTCCCTGAAAATCAGCTATGTTGTTTCTCAGACAAGAGTTATGGTCTATCACTGAGCTGATACTCAAAGTCAGAACTCAAGCTCTATATTATAATTCTTAGAGAAGCTGGAGGCATTTTCCACATCAGTATTAACATCAAAGTAGGTCTTAAATGGATATTAAAACATAATGGTATAAATATTGAAAAAGGATGAAAAAATCCAGAAATCTTCGTAAGAATAACATTCAAATGAGGTGAATTTTAGGCACAGATAATGATCAATGAATCAACAAATACTTATGGAGCCCCTACTATTTATGTAGGACATTGTGCTAAGGTTGTGTGGCCACCCTGTTCCTAGTTGCAATTTAACTTAAGCAGCCATCTGGTTTCTTTCCAGATGCTGTTGTTGTCTTACGTTGTCTCCTGTCCTGGAGGCCAGGGTCAGAGATCTCTAGAGTCATATATGCTCTCTCCATACATTCAAGGCTTAAAGTTCAGTCACATGCGTCACTTCTATTAACCAAAGATGCCATTGGCTACTGCCAAACTGAAACTGACTCATTCACTTGACTCACTCGGTGTTGCGGCAGGCTACAGAGGGAGATTTCTTCACGTGTTATAGATTACTTTGGCAGTGTGGCAAAGCCTATGGACCCTTTATCAAGATCATGTTTTAAAATGCATTCAATAAAATGCATAAGATTACGAACAAAGCCAATTCTATTTAAATATTTATCAAACTGCTAAAAAAAAATGTTCATGTGCCCCAGGTTAAGAATCTAGGAAGGAGCATGGGCTCTAGAAATAGAAGATATGGTTTTAGATCTTGCCCTAGCACCAACTTAGACAGATCACATCAAATCTCTGGCCTCCCTCACTTTTCTTACCTGTAAAATAAGGGGCTGGACTAAAGGCTCTAAAGTCACTGCAATTCTAAGTTCTATGATCCTTCTTTTCTGCTCTAACATTTTCATTCTCTCTGGGTGACAGAATCCAGACCCTGGATTGTAACTCTCAACTCTTTTCCTAATGCACAATGAATCCACATTTTATAACTTTTTCCCACCCTTCTTCCCTCTTCTCCAAGCATCTCTTTCTGAAGCAAGTTCCTTCACCTCTTTTTTCTCTTCTTCTCTGACACAAGCCTTAGAGTTCCTATAGGGCCAATACCTTAATACCAAACCATATAACTGATGCAAAAAACTTACACATCATGTGTAGGCGATGGATGTGTCAGACCACTTCTTTTCACAGAGAAAGTGAATCCCAAAGGGGGCTCATAGTCATCTTGTTGTTTAGTCATTTTTTTTTCAGTAGTATCTGACTCTCCATGACCCTATTTGGGGTTTTCTTGGCAAAAATACTCAGTTATTTGTCTTTTCCTTCTCCAGCCATTTTACAGATGAGCAAACTGAAGCAAAAAGGGTTAAGTGACTTGGGCAGGATCAAACAGGTGGTAAGTGTCTGAGGCCATATTTGAATTCAAGAAGATTGAGCCTTCCTGACTCCAGGCCTGGCATTCTACCCACTATGTCACCTAACTGCCTCATAGTCATACAACATGCTAATAAATATATATTTTTAAGTATCTACTAAATACAAAGCATTGATTCCCAATAAGATGCTAAGCATTGTAGAAGGTTACAAACGAATTATAATAGGCACAATTGTTGGAGGTACAACTAATACACAAATAGAGAAAAATTAAGAATTAAATTGTGTGTAATGACTACAACTGCAATAAGCCAATATGACCAGAGCTAAGGTACCTCAGAAGTCATCCCTAAATTTTACAGATGAGGAAACTGAGTCCCAGAAGAAAATGACTCACAGGTTTAAGGGACAAAGATAGGATTTAAACCCAGATCTTCTAGTTCTAAACCCAATTCGGAAGGAAAAAAGATGTATGAAAAAAGTTAATAATCAGAAAAATCTTCATGAAGAAAGAGGGATATAAAAGTAAGACCATAAGTGATGGATCTGATTTGGATAGGTGGGGAGGAAGAAGGAATAAACGTTCTATATGAAAGGAATATCATGAATTCAAGTATATGTAGCAGAAATTGTGGCATATATGGGGGCAAGGAGTAGATCTTCTCAACTGGGATAGGGAGCAGTAGTATGTATATAGATTGGAGGGTTAAAGTGAGATTGTGGAGGGTCCAGGGAATAGATTTGAACCTTGCCCTTTAGATAATAGGCCATTGCTATACACTTTTGAGCAGACAATTTTGAGGATGAAATAAGTAGTTTAAGAAGATTCAAGTTATAAGAGAGTGTGTACGGAGAAAGCAGAGCAGAAATCTCAGGGCGGGGCTTGGAAGTCACCCATAGTTATATGTTGGGAGGAAGAATGAAAGGAATCAGGAAAGGAGAAAGAGAAGGACAAAGTCCAGTATCATCGAAGCTAAAGGAGGAGTTAATGTTAACTAAGAGATGGTCGAGAATAAATGAAGAAAAAAATAAGGAAAATGAAGACTGAGGATGATGTGATGCTGAAAAATTGGTTCAAATCCTGCCTTAGGAACATCGTACCTCTGCAACCATGGGCAAGTCATTTAAACTCTCAGTCTTTTTACTCATGTATAAAATGAGGATCATACTTCCTGTACTACCTTCCTCACAGGGTAATTGTAAGGAAACTTCCTTGCAAACCTTAAAAGTGCTACATAGATATATGAGTTCTTGCTTTGTGACTGGCATCAGTAGAGGGAGTGCCTACCCTGCTTCGGAAAGCATAGGACATCAAAGCAAGAGTGGGAAGGATGGGATTTGGGGGACTGAGAAAAGTGAAGCAGGCTTAGAATAGCAGTTACGTGAAAGATAATAGAGAACTTATTAGAAATAAGTCCTGGCCAGCCATAAAGACCTAGATAAGTTTGAGCTTTATTGATAGGGTCCAGGTGTGCATGGTTTTCCGTTTATTCTCAGTAACATAATATAACCCAGATAAAAGAACAAAGGAAAATGATGGAGGCGGGGACAGGGTTGAAACAAGCCCTGACTTTGGATTGGCAGAGCAGGCACAGTGGACAGGTGAGGGAGAAAAACACCCTTGAGTTGGTTATGAATGCCTTATAGAAGTATATGACCATGGAATCAAATGTAGTGAGAAAAGGGCTGATGAACTGACTGAAGAAGGAAAGACAAAGGGATTTGAGGTTCCATTGTCTGAAAATAAAAATGAAAGCAGATCAGGTAGGTGGAAGAAGTGGGAGAGGAGACAGATTAGGAAGCTGTGGTCAGAATGAGGGAACCCCAAGAAAAACACACATTGCCACAAGTGAGAGGCATCATGGTACAGTGGATAAAAAGCTAGCCTTGTAGACTCAGGTCCTCCCTCTGATACATACTGGCTGTGTGACTGAGCAGGCTCACTTAATGTCTCAGGGCCTAAGCAACTCTAACATGAAATTTCCTTTACCATTTCCTATCTGCACCAATACTAATTTGCTCATGTGCCCACAATTAAAAGGCCTAACACAAACACTCCAAAATTATCAAGGGAGCCACACACTGATGAAAAAAGTACTACATTAAGACATAGGCATATACACACACAGAAACACAAAACTACAAGGACATAAAGAAATATATACAAACATTGAGACAATGGCACAGCAATACCCTGACACAAGCAGTTGCATAGGCACAGGGAGGGAGACCAGTACGGACCTGGAAAGACATGCAGATGTAAATACTTCCACACAGACCCAGAGACAAATAGGAAGAAATGACAGACAAAAATACAGGACACAAAATCAGACACAGGCTTAAGCAAAAATACCAACATGCACATGAAGTAATAAAAGGGATACAGAAATACACCTTGAGATAAGTATCAAACAACCAACCAACAAGCTTTTGTTAAGAACCCACAAATTGCCAGTGCACTATGCAAAAAGGCAAAAATGAAAGCCCCTTTTATCTGCCCCTCAAGGAGCTTACATTCTATCCATTTTATCAGGGCAACAATGTATACATATAGAAGAATTTCCAGAGTATCTGCAAAGTAATCTAAGGTAACTGGGAGAGTAGAGAGACACAGACATAGAGAACTCAGAGAAAAGACACTGTGACTGAGCCAAAAACTCCACTTTAGAGAAATACAGTGCAAAGGAGACATAGTCTTAGCATGGGAAGGGAGAAAGATAAAAGCAGAAGGCTAACAATCGGATATGGAAGGACATAGATGCTAAGTAACAAACAAAAGAAACAATACAAATACACATATACGTATACGTATATATAGAAATTATACATATTGTATATACATACACATATCGAGATATATTTATACACACATATAGATATATACACACACATATCGATATATATATACACACATATATCGATACATATACACGCACATATATCGATACATATACACGCACATATATCGATACATATACACGCACATATATCGAGAGATATATACATATATATTATGCACACACACACACACACACACACATATAAAGGCAAAGGGAGTCCCACACATCCAGACATAGAGAGAGATCAACCCAAAAAGGCTGGAGAGGGGCCCAAACAGAAGCACGAAGGGACAATCTCAGCGCGGGGAGAACGTATAGGTAAACGCAGATCTCCCTAAGGGCACAGAGTACATACAGATCCAGAGAGTGAGAGAGAAGGTACCCAGAGACACAGATAAACCCAGCTCTGTGCTCCTCCTCCCCGCTCCTCAGCCTCTTCTCCCGGCCCCACCTCGGCGTCACTCCGAGCTCCGTCCTTGCTGCTCCAACCCCCTACCCCCAGACCCCTCACCCCCCTCAGTGCTGTCTTTCCTCGGCGATCGTTTCCTTTCCCAACTTGGTCCACGCTTGTCCCATTTCGCTGCCTTCATCTCCCTACTCAACCCTGCTCGCTCCCAGCCCCACCAGACACCTCCTTTCGCTCTCTCCCAGGACAGCTTGCCCCTCCCCTGGCTCCTCGGGCTCCTCTTAGGGCCCCAGTCACTTTCCAGGGCTGACGCCTGGCTCCTCTCACACCAATGAGGCCGCAGCATAGATGGGTCCCGTCCCACCCCCAGGAAGGTGTGTCCCGGGTTGCCTCACCTGAAACTTCCTAGGAGAATGAGATCCCTCCCGCTTTGGGAGGGGAGGGGCAGGCTAGGAGGGTGGGGCGGCTGGGGCCTGAGTCGGGGACTGCCGGCAGGAGCTGGGACCCCAGTGGAGATCTTTCTACCCAAACGGCCCGGACCATGTGACACTGACCAGGTGGGTGCCCTCCTCCACTTTCCCTTGCCCCCAGCTCAGGCTGAGCTCCAGTGGGGCTTCAGGAGAAGTGGGGAACAGTGGGGAAAGGAGGCCTTCCCAGCTGGGTCCCTGGGAGCAGACTCCGGAAATGGGGGGCTGGGCAGATAGGCAAAGAGTTTTAGGTGTTTAAGTGAGTCCCTTGGGGAAGGGAGAGTAGGAGGACGGAAAGGAAATGCTCCGGTCCAAGATAAGTGCTCCAGGGCTCCCAACTGAGAAATACCGTCCAGCTCCGAGCTCTTAACTCTTCTGCAACCTCAGAAATCAGGGCTCCCACCTGGAACCTGGGCCCCAGAATCCCTTCACTAGAGATCTAACCACCATAATAAGGAATCTCTAAAGCACCCTATCCCCAGAAATATTTTCCTCTTTCCCTTAACCACACTTGGGGCCTCCTTCCAGGTATATACATAGATACATACATACATACACACCAAGATCCAAACATACATAGGGACACAGACACACACAACACACCCTCTCAATAATAAAGATGCTTCAACTAGAAATTGAGAGCCCTCCACCCTTTAACCTCCCCTCCTCAAATTCAAGTTCTGGGAGCTCCTCCCAAATGTACTTCCTCCAAAGCCTCATCTCCAGAAACATAACTGAAACAGCATACTCAGTAGCCCACTTCCAAGAAGATACTTGCTGGGCAACGAGCCTGCTAAGAGTTTGGTACTCGATCGGGCACTTGGCCTTGGATTTTCATCTCCAGACGGATAACTCCGCCTGTCTTCATGAAAGTGAACTCTGGCCAGGGTTAGGTTGTCCTGTTGTTGGTGATAAATTGAGAGAAGGAAGAGGAGGAGGTGGTGGTGGTAGTGGGAGGAGGATTTTTGTTCTTGGCTTCCTTCCTCCTTTTCTTCCCTCTGGTGCCTTCTTTTGCACTCTTAAGTAAGGCCTTCTAGGAGTTAGGGATAGCTATTGTAGTACTCTCCTCAGATTATAGGACCATAAATTTAAGAGTTGGAAAGAGCCTTTGAGACGGTGGAATCCAAACCCCTCATTTTACTGATGAAACTGAGGCATGGAGAGGTGCCCAGAGTCACATGATTATAGTAAGTGTCTGAGGCAAGAATTGAACCCAGGTCTTCCTGAGTCCAAGTATGCTACCCTATCCACTAATCCACACTGTACTTTTTCCAAACCCTTTCACTATTTTGCCTATGCTTCTGTACCAGCCCATATCCCAGACTTCCTGTTAATTCTGTACCTCAGATGTGGAGGAACTTCTGGCCTAGGCCTTAACATGCAATGAGTTAGTTAAATCATCTTAAGGTCTCCAAATAGAAATAATCCTTCTTTAAGCCCAGGGAAGTTAGGAGAGAGGATGCTTCGAGGGAGCAGTTCAACATTGCAGGTATGAATTGTGAATGAGGATAAAGAGAAGAATGTGTATACACAATAGATTCTGGCACAGTAGAGGGATAGATCAGGATGTCCCCAAGATGGGGAAGGATTTGTATTATCAGTGTTTGTGTGTGGATAGGGCTGTGTCAGGATCTGACTGAGGACCAGGCAGGCTGGTTCAGCAAGATTCACCTTCAAGACTTGGACAGTGTGGCAAATTCAGGAATATATAGGTATGCAGATACACATGATAGGTCGCACATGTCAGATGTTGAGGGGTCTTATATAATACAGTGTCAGTGGGGTAGATGGAAATACCATATGTGGTTGGTATCTATTGGGTAAATAATACCAACAGTGTCATATGCTTTCATGAGAATAGCTGGAGAGCCGTAATACCCATGTTATATAAAATGTCTGAGATAAATAAACCAATTAATCAGCAAGCATTATTAAGAGATTACTAACTATATTACAGGCACTATGTAAGCACAAGAAATCAAAGGGGAAAATCCCCTGCCCTAAAAAAGCTTGCATTCTAGTGGAAAAGACATTATGTAAATAAATAGGCACCCTTGGCGCCCTAGTATTTATAAGGTAATGACCAATGTGACATATAAAGTATGTATGGAATGGAATAAGGACAATTTTACACTGTCTGTGGTATGGGTGGAGTGTTTGCCAACTGGGTCTAAGAAGTAGATATGTCATGTATGATGTGGTATCTATGGTGTGTGTAAGGGTTATCATTCTGTTTTCTCTGGGTACCACAACCATCAATCACCAACCGTTTATAATTAGGATATAAAGCCAGACAAAGGGTATTCTTTTTTTTTTTTTTTGCAGCTGATAAAAGTACACCCTCTTTTCTTGTAAATGGGTGTGGTTCAAAAAAATCTGGGTTGTATGGTTATTGTCTTCCACTAGAGCCCTACTCTGAAGACTCTGCTTCATAAAGATAGAGAAATAATTTGGGCTTTTAAAGACTACACCAACTAATCACAATTTCTGGAAGGTCCTGTCAAGTTGGGGAAAAGCATTCACTTATAGACTCCAAAACTGGAATCTTTTCGAAGCACCATCCTCACTAAAGTCAAAGAGATTCATCATTAGCAGTTTGGGCATCAGGGGATTATTCTCCCCCCCTCCCCCACCCCTCCTCAACACATACAAATGTAACTGCTAAGCTATAGAGGACATATAACCTGTGTTTGTGGAGGGCACACCTGCCCTGGTGAAACAGGTCACCTGGTTGTCTAAAGTATGGCCCTGTCATCTCTGAGGTATATGTAGACCATATTAAGCACTACAGGGTCTAGATAAAAGCAGTGTTACACATGGCACCCATAAGGGCACTAGTGAATGCATTTATACCGCCTACCTGCTTCCAGCGATAGATCAGGTAAAGGAACTGGGAACATTTATCTTGGAGAAGAGAATAGTCAAGGAGGACAAAATAGCTGTTCTCAAGTACTGCCATAGGAAGAGGAATTAGCCTTGTTTGACTTGGTGTCTTTGGTATGAATTTCATATATGCTATCTATGGAAAGGGTCACATTGGTATCTTAAAGGTATGGTAAGAGTTGTCATGCATGATATAGAGTAAATGGGTACCCCATTACACATGATGTATATGTGGCCAGTGGAGGCATGTCAACACAAAATGTCCATAGACTAGATACAAGATAGGTGTTTATAAGGTAGAAAGGTGGTATGTCACCCATTTTCTATGGGAAAGAAACTTTTTCTTCCTGTAATGTAGTGTTATTGAAATGGATATACTCTATGTTAGGGCTTCTTAAGCTGAAGTCCACAAACCACCCCCACAACCCAGGAGGTCTATGGATAGAGTTCACAGGGGTGGGGGTGGGGAGGGGTGATCAATGAACTTGGATGGGAAAAAATGCATCATTATTTCAATATAATTGATTTCATTTGTAAATATACATACATATATAATTTTATATATCTACACACATATATAATTTTATGCATTTATAAACATCATTCTGAGAAAGGACGCATAGGTTTTATAGACTGCCAAAGAGGTCCGTGATTCAAAAAAGGTTAAGAACCGCAGTTTGATGGTGTCTGCAAGATAACAGGAATCAAGTTACTTTCACTGGCTTCATGTGCTTAGGGGCACTCATAGTGTATGTGAGTGAATGATGTCATATCATATAAGATGTCTTCTAAGGTAAAGAGGTAGCCTATTGTTCCTAGGGTCTTCGAGTACATGGGGATACACAGTGTTGATGATGTGATTACAATTTTGCCATACCCAGTACCTTTGGAGTTATTGGAACAATTTTGGGGGCTTTATAGAGACCATGTCATAATATCTTTGGAAAAGGTAGGAAAAGAGTCACTACAAGTGCCTTCAGATAGACAGTTTCTAGGGGGTATATAGAGACCATTTAAGAACACTTGCTTTAGAGTCAGACAACTGGGTTCATACTGTGTCTCTGTCAGTAGCTATGTAACCCTAGACAAGTTTCAGGACCCCACTTTCCTAATAGGTTAAATAAGATTGTTGGACTAGAGAGCCTCTAAGGCCTCTTATAACTCTAAATCTCTAAATAGAATAAAAATCTAAATAGAAACAGGTCTTTTTTCAGTTCTAATATCTGTGGAATGGATAGCACCTGTATAACTCAAGACTGGATAAAAAGTAAGAGACATCTAACATTTTCTGGTGCTTAGAGTTAGGACAAATGGTATTAATGGAGTCCACATAAGGCACGGAGGACTCAATAACATTGATGTAGAATAGACGTACATGGACTGAAAAAGGACTCAATCCTACAACATCTTTAGGTGAATTCTGCTATTTCATATAGCATCTATGCAGTGAATGGGGGCCATGCCAATATGGTGTACCAGAGTGAATGGGTTCACGAAATCAGAAAATTTTCCTATTGGAAGGGATCTTCACAACCACCTAGTCCAATGTATAACTGCTCCCGCCCCCCCCCAAAAAAGTATGCCCAATAAAATTCCCTGGAATGGTGGTCATTCAGCCATTGCTTAAAGCTCTCCAGTTAAGGGGAAACTATTATCTCTTGAAGCAGCTCATTCCACCTATAACTAGCTCTAATCATTGGGAAGTTTACCCTTGCATCAAGCCTGAATTTGACTGCAATTTCCATCCATTGCTTCTAATTCCTCCCTCAACAGCCAAGTCAAACAAGGCTAATTCCTCTTCCTATGGCAGTACTTGAGAACAGCTATTTTGTCCTCCTTGACTATTCTCTTCTCCAAGCTAAATGTTCCCAGTTCCTTCACCTGATCAATCGCTGGAAGCAGGTAGGCGGTATAATGCAAAGAATACGGCGCTTGGAGTCAAGAATACCTGAGTTTATTCTTACGCCAGACATTTGCTAGCTTTGTGACCCTGGACAAGTCACTGAACGTGTCTGCCACAATTTTCTCATCTGTAAAATGGGGGTAATTATAGCACCCACTTCCCAGCGTTTTGTGAGGACCAAGTGAGATAATTATTATAAAGCACTCAGCTCAGTGTCAGGCACACAGTAAACACTATATAAATGTTATTTTCGTTGTTGTTACTGTTATTACGTGACCCTAAACACATCAATTAACTTGTCTCCCTCAGTTTCCCCATTTGTAAAACTATAGTAATACTTGTACCTACCTCTCAGAGTTCATGTGAGAACAAATGAGGATACTATGTATAAGACAATTTGAAAGCCTTAAAGTGCTTTATAAATGCTAGTTATCAGCAAGCAATCAACAAGTATTTATTAAGTGTCTGGCCTCAGACCCTTGTTAGCTGTGTGACCTTGGGCAAGTCCCTTAACCCTGATTGCCTCAGTTTCCCCATCTATAAAATAAACTGGAGAAGGAAATGGCAAGCCACTCCAGTGTCTTTATCAAGAAAACCCCCAAGGTGGGTCACAAAGATTCGGACACAATGAAATGATTCAACAACCACTATGTATCAAGTACCATTCTAGGGATTGGGCTTACAAATTTTAAAAGTGAGACAGTACCTTCCCTTAAGCTCACATTCTAATGACTTTCTTATGTTATGAACTCAAGGTTCTCCACTAATTTGGTACCCTCCTTTGGATGCTCTTCATCTTATCAGTGCCCTTCATAAACTATCGCGCCCAAGATAGAACACAATAGCCTAATGTAGTCTGTCCAGAACAGAGTAGAGCAAGTCTGTTTTCTCCTTCTCTTTTTCCATCATTATTCCTCTCTTTCATCAGCCCACAATCACATTACCTTTTTTTCTTTTTTCCTTTTTGGATACCATATCACACAGTTGATTCATATGAGCTTTCGGTCTACCCCCAAACCACAGATATTTTTTGACCTTTGTTAATATGATGCACAGCATTCGTTTTTGTCTGCATTCCCATGAGTATACCTTTTCTCTTCCAATAAAATGGGAGTTTTTTGAGGGCAAAGATTATTTCCTTTTTGTCTTTGAATCCTTAATCCAACACCTAATCCAACACCTAAAACACCTAGAATACAGTAAACACTTAAAAAATGCTTGTTATTCATTCCCTGATGGTGTAAAAAGAGCCACATTATATATAGTATCCATAAGGTTGACAAAAACCATCAGTCATTATATTCATACAATAATGATGGGTTGAATGGATCAATATTATATGATGTATCTGTAAAGGATTAACAGAGACCAGGTTCTACCCAGTGTCTGTGAGATTTCAGGAATGATTTCCCATCAAGTGTCTTATCTGTCTATCTGTTGATCTAGCTATATGTCTGTGATATATATGGTGCCTCAGAACTGGATTTGGGATGTGAACTTCTCTATATTTCTAACTGAAATTTTGGGTGTTCATGCACTCTCTATACAAGGGAGGATGGGCCCTTGTCACCTACTCTGGAGGTAATGTCTGTTGGATAT
Organism: Phalanger gymnotis; assembly: GCA_028646595.1. Taxonomy (NCBI): domain Eukaryota; kingdom Metazoa; phylum Chordata; class Mammalia; order Diprotodontia; family Phalangeridae; genus Phalanger; species Phalanger gymnotis. The sequence continues at coordinate 80,129,777 of CM053623.1, read as the reverse complement.
ATAGAGTCCTGTCTGCTGAGTATATAAGGTCATGTGTCTAGAAGTTACTTAGGGCCCTCTTACCCTGTACATGTTTGTATGTAGACAGGGCTATGTCATTTTCTGTGTCTGGTCCTCACTTGGGAGGGAGCAGGCAGACTGGGTAAGCAGGGTTGACTTTCAAGTATGGGCTAGCCTGAGGAGGATATAAAGCCATGTGCAACCTGGTATTTAAAAGCCCTGTGTGGTTCTTTCTCTGGTCAATGATGTGCTTAATTGGCCCTGCTGCTTGGACTCTCAGTAAAGTCTCAGATTCCCTGGCTTCTCTAGTCTAAGGTCTTTAGTATATCTGATAATGGCCTTGGGATTTTGAACTAATAATACCCAGCATTATATAGCTCTTAAAGATATTGCAAAGCATTTTACTTAGTTATCCCTTATGATCCTCCATTTGAACTAGATTCCTGCCTTTCCCCTTTGCTCGGTATCTTGGACCTTGCTTGAGAATGGCTGAGCATGAGTTGTATAAGCAATCCCCTTTCAGCTGGCTGGAAGAAAGTTGCAAAGCTTCCCTTGGACAGAGTGTCTCCTGTCCTCAAATTTCTTGAACTTTGTTATTTGATTCCCTGGTAGAATTTAATCATAGACCTCACATTTTTGTCCTTGCTCTCCTGTAGTCAACACAATGCCTCTTTGCACATAATAGGTGGTCAAAACATGTCTGATGAATTAGGTTAAATATTAGGTGGTAGATGCTCAGCTATACCAAACTGTGTGTAGTTACATGTGTCTTTCATACGTGACATCTGTTGGATAGTTAGGGATATGAATAGCTAGTGATTGACTTGCGGCACACTGCTACCTATCCAAGTGTATATAATTGTCCATATCGTTCATTTAGTCATTGTTCCAACAGGTGTTAATTGAGCAAGTGTACAAGGCCTTGTACTAGGTTATATGACTAAATAAGCCACAGACATCATCCTAAAGGACTCAGCAGTCTTATAAGGGAGCTGATGAGCCCCATCAAGGACACAGGTACACAAATATACAATGACAAGGTAAATAATGATAAATTCTGTAAGGAAGGGATGACCACTATGCTATAGGGATTCATGGGAATGATAAATTGCTTGTGACTGGAGAAAAAAATAAGGAAAAGGGTGTTTGAGCTAAGTCTTGAATAGAAGATAGAATTTTGACAGGCAGTTGGGAGAGAAAGTCTTGGATAGGTGGAAGGGATATTGTGAATAATGAAACGGGAGCAAAAAGTTTCAGAGACTGTCCAGAGAGCACAACCGTTTAAGTGAAGCATAGGGTGGCATGAAGGGGAATAATGGGTGGGCAAGGTGAATTGACATCAGATCATATAAGGCCTTGAGTGCCAGGATAATCAGTTTGGATATTAGGCAGCGAGGGAGCATTGTATATTCTTAAGTAATAACATAACTGGAGTGGTGCTTTGGATAAATATTGTTATAGATGTGCTTAGAATGGATCGGGAAGGAAGAGAGAGATTGGACATAGGAAGACCACTTAAGAAATTATTATGATAATCTAAGCAAGAGTTAAGAAGAGTCTGAAGTAGAGGAATTGCAGAGAGGGAGTAGAATTTGTAGTGGAGAATGGGTAGGAGGAAATTAATATGATCGATATGGATACTTCTATTGTGGGTTGGATAGTGAAGACATACATTGCTGGAGACCCTTTCTCCTTAAATGCACGCTAGGTACTTTTAGCCTTGCAAAATGACAATTCAAGGAACAAGGAACAGATGTCTCCTTTCTTTCTTCTTTATGGTCCCTATGAAATGCAGTATTTCATAGGCTGGTTTCAGAGGCAGGATGATTTGGACTCAAGCTGACTCCGTCAATAACTGACTGAGCAGGTCAATTAACCTCCTCCCGTTGCCATAGGTAATTCTCTAAGGTTGTAAGTTGTAGACTTACAGTGGTCGAGGGAGTTTCCTCTTCTGAATTTCTCTATGTAAGTGTAATCTTAAATCCAAACCAAAATTGATCCCAAATTCAGATAGTTAAAAGCAGCATTGGCCCCTCCAGCTTTGGCTTCTATTGGAAAATGCTGACCTTTCTTTCTCTTTAGGAATCAGCCCTAATGGAGGCTGAAGGGCCTCCTCGAAGTGCTTCTACTCCAACTACTGCTCTGGAGGAACTCCACATCTTTCCAAAATCCCTCATGAAGAACAGCAAGCTCCCTGCTTCAGAGCATGAAGCAGCAGAGACAGAGGACCCTGCTTGGAAGTGGGCTGAGGAGGACGATGATGTCTTTGGGGCTCAGCAGAGAGATCTGAGTAACCTAAGCACAACTGAAGAGACACCACCCGTTTTCCAGGAAGATTCTCTAGGCTTTTCGGAGCCTGACTATGGAGATATTGTGACTGCAGAATCAGGAGTTCAGAGTCCTTCATGGCTAGCATCTCAGGGCCCCCAAGAGGGTCATGCACCTTTTATTCCCACAGAGAGCTCTGTCAGTCCCACTCTGGTTACTAGCCTGGACATTGAACCCATTCCCAATGAAATAAGTAGCAAGATTGAGGTAGAATCTTGGACAGAGTTCCCTAACACTCTGAAGGAAACTGAAAGGTCAGAAGCCAGTGAGACAGTGGAGAAAGGAATCATTCCTCCCTCCTCCACTGAGGCTAGGTCCTGTTCTCCTCCTAAAGAACCCAATAGTCTGATCTCTCATGCGGGAAGAAGAGCTTCCCAGCAAGAGGGGGAACCCCAGGCCCAAGAGAAGAAGGAAAATGGAGGGGAAGAAGGGCTGTTACATCAGAGACAAGAGGAGAGCAGGGATCTAGGGAAACAGAAAAAGCAGGAACAGAGGGAACTAAAAGGTCAGGGGGAGCTGGAGTGGATTGATGGACTCTCAAGAAAACAGGAACTGGAGGGGGTAACATATGTTCAAGGACAAATGGGAGAACCGGGACAAGAAGATAAAGGACAGGATGAATTGGTTCTGGGAAAACAAAGAGAAAGAGAGACATTTAATAGGGAGGTAGAAGATCAGAAGCAGAGGGAAGGGTACCCAGGAGACACAGATGTGGAGATGCAGGGTAGTGGGGAAGTAGGAGAGGAGAAAAATCAAGGAAATGGGCTGGCAGAGGAGCAGAGAAAGGCAGATCATTATGATAAGGACCAAGAGTTAGATGGGAAGCAGGGGAAGGTAGTGGATGAGAGTAAGGAAAAACAGGGAGCTGTAGAGGAGCAGTGGAAGCTAGAAGGAAGTAAGGAAGAACAGGAGAATGTGGCTGGAGAAACATTGGAGGTAGCGGGAATAGTAAGGAAAAATGAGAATGAGGAGATTCAGAAGCATTATGGTTCCTTCCCATTGACCCAAGTTGTCCCAGGTGCCAACATTTCATGGGACTCTTTCCCAGAAGACCTTGTTTCCACTGTCACAAGGTCTGAGACTCAAGAAGGGGTAAAGATTGAGTCTTCTAGAGTTCAGGTCTCCATATATTCTTCCTGCCCAGACTCTACTCTGAAGTCTGGACAAGGTTCATCAGAATCTCTCCAGTCCATCCCTCCTCACAGGCTCTCTGGAAAGGATACTGAGAAAGAAGCAGAGCAAAATGGCTGGGAGGAAGAGTATGATCAAGGAGATAAAGCAATGCCTGGCTTGGGGAAGAAACCAACACCCCCGAGGCCAATTGCTATAGCTCCTAGGACAGAGACCTCAACTCCTTTTGGTTCTACTAAGGTGGATCCCAACACAACTATCTCATCATCTTCCTGCCCCTCTACCTTCTTTCCTATAGGAGATTCTTCACTCCCATCCCATCTGCCAGAGTTCTCTAGGTGTTTTTCCTCTGATAAAGAATTCTCTTTTCACCACTGGGACCCTGATGCCGCCTCGAACATTCTCCACATACCTTCTGCTAAAGAGGTTCTCTCAGTACTACATGCCAACTCTGACTGGGCCAGCACTCTAAGCCTCCCCGAATCCTCTGAGGAAACTCTCCAGTACCATATGAGTAATTCTGCTCCAAGTTCCTATGGGGAAGGGCAGCCTCAGTATCTAGCCCAACCTCCAGCCTCTTTCTATCGCTCTGAGTTGTCTCAGAGGCTGTCTGAGCCTGCCATCCACCATGTTGAGATCCCAGGAAGGGAGGAGCAGGCTAGGCTGGAACCCTCTTCTGACCTTTCCTCCTTGAGCCAACTTCAAGGATTCACCCCATATTTAGAGAGGCCTGGTGCCACTCATAACCAAACTTGGTGTCCACCAAAAAAGGAAGCCTTCATCTCAGGAGGACTTATCCGTGACTCCCCTACTTCCTCATCCATGATGGAAATGGGATTACATGAACCGCTGCCTCCTCTCCCAGTACGGGAGAGGCACAGTCATCCTCCCCTGGCTGCACGACATAGCAATCATCTTACCAAGCCCTCTGCCCCAAAACGGTATAGCCATCCTCCCACCTTGGCCTTAGCTTCAATACTGCCTGACTCCCCTGAAAGACCTTCTCTCCCTGTTAAGGCAAGACAGAATCGACCTCTGCCTTCTACTCCAGTCACAGACACTTCCCACCATACTCAGACTCCTAGGCTGAGGTACAATAAACCGCTACCTCCCACCCCAATCACACCCCCACCCTACCAACCTCCCATATCTACCACCCCAAGTAAGAAAAACAAACCTCTTCCTCCTGTTCCCATTTCGGATCCTGACACCAAGCCACCTCCACTGCCCCCAAAGGCTAAGTGGCGAAGCAACAGTACTCACAGGACAGTTGTGGATGTAGGAGATCAGTTGAGGTCAAAACCTGGCTCCTCCAAGGTACCTGGAGGGAATTGGGAAGTGTCTTCTCTCTCTGCTGGACGTACCTCCTGGCCTCCAGCTATGGATAGGCCAACAGACGTTTCGACCTTTCCTGGCAGGAACAAAAGTGAGATGTCTCCTCCTCTGGCCTTCAGTAACATGAGCAACTTCCTTCTGCTGAGTCCTTCTTCCCCAGCTCCTTCCATGACCCAGGACCCACAGCATTCTATCCTGGGAGGAGTCCAGGATGAACATGGACAACCAGAAGGGACTTTGAGGACTTTGAGCAGAGGAGTTCTTCAAGGGGATGGCAATGGACCCCGGAGGTCAAATCGAGGCCTGGGGCGGCAGTCAGGGAAACCCGGCCACCCACCTTTGGAGAAATCATCCAGCTGGCCACACAGGAAAGATCCTGGGAAATTCTTGGAAATGAGTGGTGGGCAATCAGAGAGTCCTGCTGAGGAGCAGAACAAGACCAAGGGATGGAACCGGCAAGGCCTGCGCAGACCATCTCTCTTCCCTGGGGAAGCCCTAGGTGAGTGATGCAAGGGTCATCATCCTGTACGTTATACCAGTCACAGGAAGTGGATTGAAGGGAGGATGGGGGGCTGTTTGATGAAAGTACTGCAGGTCCCATTGAGACCACCTTCCCCACAATAGCTTGCTGCCCTCCTCTCCTCCTCTTATGCCTTTTCCCTCATAACCTCATGTGCTTTCCCACGTGGGTTCTTGTTCTCACATCCTGTCCCGCATGGCTTTATGTCTCCCTCCTTCTCTTTTAATAGCATCCTCAATACCTTTTCTCTACTCTCACATGATCTTTAGCATCTTCCTGTACCAGCTCCCAACCCACAAATTTGTGCCCATAAAGTATCAATAGCTAACATTTGTATAGCACCTACTATGTGCCAGACATTGTGCTAAGCACTTTACATTATCTCATATATCAACCCTGGGAGGGAGATGCTATTTTATAGATGAAGAGGCAAATAGTGATTAAATGACTTGCTCAAGGTCACACAGCTGGGAGGGTCGGAGGCTGGATTTTATCTCAAGGCTCTCAGACACCAGGCTAAGCATTTATCCACCACAGGACTTAGCTTCTCCCCTCTCACCCTACCAGCCCCTCTCCTGTAGGGAGTTTCTCAGGCTCTCATTCTAAACTTGAATTGCTCTGATTTTTACACCTTCAGTCTTCCTAGAGCACACTACCAATTCTCACCTTCTCTGATTCTGGTTCAACTGAACCAGAACTCCCTTCTTCATTTTTCATCCAGTTTTCCATTGTGCTATTTGACCAAGTTCCCATATTAATATAAACCCAACCCTCCCTTCAGCTTCAATCTTTTTTCCCCCTTATAATCGATTCCCAGAGAACAAAGAATATAACTCATCTCCTTAACTACCCCAGAGGTATTTGGGTGATTGGAATGCCTCAGGGACTTCATCTGGGCCAGCTGTACACTCCATTCCATTTTAGGATTGTCTTATCAGCAAAAGCTTCATATAGATACCATCCTGTATGGTGCTTGTATTCGTGTGGTGCTCGCCAATCACATACCCAATATACAGAGCACTTTAGTATTCCCTTAACCCCACAGTAATGCTTTTACTTCTCTCTCCCGCTTCCTCTCTTTTCCTCTTTCATATACTCCTTAAAAATTCCACCCTGATCCACCCAGATCTCTTTCTTTTTCTGTACCTCCTTGGTTTTCTTTGTCATTCCTTCAGACATGAACACTTGGCTCCTCTCTGCCTCTTTTCTTAATCCTCAGGATCCTGTGTTGTCCCTTGAAGAGGAATTTTTTTTAAGTAGATTTCCCATCAGTATTTATCTTTGAACAGATTAGGTGACTGTTTGTTGGGAATTAAAGAATCTCAGAGTTGGAATAGACCTTAGAAGTCACCTAGTTCAATTTGTAGCTAAGTATGAATCCCCAAAGATGTGTGTGGGTGTGGAGAGAGAGGGGGAGAGGAGAAAGAGAGAGACAGAGACAGAGACAGAGAGACAGAGAGACAGGGACAGAGAGGGACAGAGAGAGGGACAGAGAGAGAGAGAGAGAGAGAGAGAGAGAGAGAGAGAGAGAGAGAGAGAGAGAGAGAGAGGGAGGAGGGGACCCAGTAATCTTCTAACTCAGTTCAGGTCTGAGCAAGAATACCCCCTCAAACATCCCTAACTAGTGGGCATTCAGTCACTACTTGGAGACCTCCAGGAACAGTGAACTCACTACTTTAAAATGCTCCTGTTCCATTTTTATAGAATTTTAATTGTTGGGTTTCCCTTGTGTTAGAGTGAAATCTGCCTCTCTGGAGCTTCTAACCACTGATCCTCCTACCGCCCATTGAAACCAAAGCAAACAAGTTTAATGCCATCTCCATGTAGAACCCTTTGAACATAGCTGTCCTATCCCCCTCTTCTCTCTTTCTTTCAGCTTCCTATCCCCAGTTCCTTCCACTGATCCTTTGCTGCAGTGTTCTTGTTCTTCTCATCTTTGTGGTCCTTCTCCTCTGAATATGTGTCAGCTTGTCAGTTCCTAATACAGTTTTCCCAGAAATAAACTCAGTACTTCAGAAGAGGTTTGATCAGGACACAGAGAGCTGCAGGGCTCTCATTGCTTCCTCCACTTTGTGAATGCTGTGGGTGTGATAATGCAACATTTGCTTGCTTGAGGATTTTTGGTGGCCAGAGGATCAGGGTCCTACCATTCTCCTTCCGCAGTATCCGTGTCTCCCTTTCTGGGGCCTTAACCTCTAAACTGCTCTGCTGAGTCCCTGTAACCTAAGTAATTTTCCCCATTTCTATTTCCAGATAGGGAAGGCCCCCCCATGGAAAAACCTCCCTGTCCCTCAGACACAATTGTTCTTCGGTGAGTTATTTGCAAGGAACCCTTCCTTCCCCCAAACATATGCATCTATGCATCCTCTTTCCTCAGGGTACTGAAGCCTCCTTGAAAATCTCAGTTTATGGATAACTAGGGTCCAGAACCTGAAAAAATTCTTCCTTCTGAGCCCTCAAAGTTCTCAGTGTCCCTATCTACCCATGGTTGGGGGGAAGGGGTAAATTATTGATACCAGGATTCTAAAGGAAACATTTAAGCAGAGGCTACTCCTTGGACTTACAGGTAGGTCTATCTGACGCTTTCCCCCAAGCCCCATGAACTGTCTCCCTGAAAATACTCTTTAGGACTCATAGGGGCTTCAGAAATATCCTAAAGAAACCCAGATACCACTTTGGCATTTCTCTAGAGCATATGTATGGTACTTAAGGAGAAGGCATAAGAGATAGTAAAATATCCCAGCTACCCAGTAAATGTCTCTTCCCAAAGATATCAACCATCCATTGACCATATCTACTTCACAGAGAGAAGAAACCAAGGGAAGTGATGGGTAGTGTTGCCAGGCGCTGCTCCAAGTTCATCAATTCTTGTGAGTACTTTGGGACAAAGCAGTGAACCCAGGCTGAGATGAATATCAGTGGGAATCAGAGTTGAAAGCCAATTCGGGGCCAGTTTAATGGGTTCATTCTAAATTTGTTTTTTGTTTTGTTTTTTTCTTTTTAACCATATCTATTTTTTTTCTTGCTCCTTTCTATCTTCCTTTCTACAGCCCACCTGCTTTATCAGGAGTATAGTGATGTGGCTTTAAACAAGGAGATACAAAGCCAGCAGAGGCTGGACAGCCTGATCGAAGTGTCTAGCCCAGCTTCTCCCCGACAGCCCCGAAAGTCTCCAGGTACCCCAGACTCTTATCTTCAGCGCCTCTCCATCGCTTCCAGTGCATCTTTATGGCAGGACATCCCCCGAGTACGCAATAGCACCATGCTGCTCTCTATGACTCATGAGAACCAAAAACTACAGGAGGTAAGAGAGAGATAGGACAGGGGCTTTGGAGATAAAGATTGGTGTCATCCCCCACCCCTTCTCTCTACCCACTTAAGCATGATCCCCATCCATTGGCTCATAGAGAAATCCTCTCTGAAGAATTTTAGGTTATATTCAAGCTATTACCATCTTCCCCTTACCTTTCATATACGCCAATTCACATTCAATCAACCAAAAATGGAAAGTTTATGAAGCACCTACTGTATGCCAGGGACTGTGCCAAGCACTGGGGATACAAAGAAATACAGAGACCCTGCCCTCAAGGAGCTCACATTTGAATCAGGAAGATGTCATATGAATGAATGAATATATATATATATATGTATATGTAATATATATAAATTTACATACATAACAAACACATACATACATAGTAGATGGAAAGTAACCTTAGAGAGAAGGATCAAGTAGGTAAAAGGACAGGAAAACATCTCCTGCAGAAGGTAGCATTTAAACCACAGAAGACAGAGATTTCGAGAGGCTGGGTCTGATCTTGGTTTCTAAATTTGGACTGGAGTGGTCGTAGATTCAAATCCTTTTGCCTGTCTCCATCGCAGACTGCTACTTCCATGTGGACTAAAGATTATGTGGATTCAATTCAATAAGTATTTATCAAGTGGACTTAATGGAGTGCATTGTGCTAATTGCTGGCCAATTAAGTCACATGATGGTCAGTGTTGCATGGGGCAGAGGCAGCTAGGTAGTTCAGTGGATAAAGCATTGAGCCTGGAGTCAGAAAGAACTGAGTTCAAATCCAGTCTTAGATACTTACTAGCTCTGTGACCCTGGACAAGCCACTGCTCTCTGTCTTCCTCAGTTTCCTCAGTTGTAACCTGGGGATAATAACAATGGCAATGAGAACAGTAAGGATACTTCTCAGGGTAATTGGGAGAATTAAATGACATAATATATGTAAAGCATATAGGACAGTGCCTGGCATGCTGTAGGTATTTAATAAATAACATGTTTCTTTCTCTCCTTCCTTGTGTCTGTTGGGGTGGTGGCTGCCCCCAGGATAGGCAGATGTCAGATCTTTGAGATCTTGAGAACAAAGTGACCTTTTCTGGAGAAGATTTTATTCTAGGTCCTCCAGTTTTAACCTTGACTATAGGAGGGGCTTTTTAACTATTTTCAGGTTATCTTCATTTCTGTGGTATTGGGATTATATGGAAGGCTATAAAGCTTCTCAAACTTCTACTTGTTTGAAATCAGTCTTAAAGGAAGGAAATAGACTAAGGGCAGGGGCAAAGGGACTTTCATAGAATTCTGTTGGAATGGTAGGGGCCTCTTCCTTCTCCAGCTCCATCATTTCCCCTCTCAGTTGATGGTTTTCTTCAGCTGCCTTCCTTTCTGCTCAGTTCCTTCCCATCATTCCTCAGGCCAAATTTGAACTTATCATGTCAGAAGCTTCCTACCTGCGAAGTCTTCATGTGGCTGTAGACCATTTCCAGCTCTCATCACAGCTCCGGGCTACACTGTCTAACCAGGATCACCAGTGGCTCTTCTCTCGTCTACAAGATGTGCGGGATGTCAGCACCACGTGAGATTTCCTTCCTCCAGAATCACCTTCCATTGTTTCCTAGATGTGGATGATTTGCAAAATTAATCTCCTTCCCTGTTAGCAAGCCTTTCCCTCTCCTGGCCATAGTAAGAATTTGAGGTTTCAGTACGAGATCATGTTTGTATAATGCTTTAATGTTTACAAAGGAAGCATAATTATTATTAGCCCTATTTTACAGAAGAGTAAACCGAATACAGTGATTTGGCCAGAGTCATGCGGCTAGCAAGTGTGAGAGCCAGCATTTGAACCCAGATGTCTTTTACCATTACACCGTACTGTCCCTCAAAGATCAAGATACCTCCAGAGAAAGGGAGAGAGGAGAGCAGATGTATAAGGCAATTTAAATACTGGGTTGACCTCCAAGAGATCTGAGGGACTCCAAGAGATGGAATTAAGTATCTAGAAGAAGGAAGTTAGTAGCTTAAGGAATAGCAGGGTTGGGGGAAATACTTTGACTACTCTGTTCAGACCCAGATTTCTCACTACATCTGGTGGGGGAACTACAGGTTTCTCTCGGACCTGGAAGAGAACTTCGAGCATGACATCTTTACCTTCCATGTTTGTGATGTGGTCCTGACCCATGCACCTGCCTTCCGGCGTGTCTACCTACCTTACGTGACCAACCAGACTTACCAAGAGCGCACTTTTCAAAGCCTACTGTGAGACCACTTTCTCTGCCTCATCTTGGCACAATTTCTCCTCACAACCCTACTGAACCTCCCAATCTCCAAATTTTACCTACTTGTGAATAGTACACCTTGTGGCTTACTGTGAGATCCTGAGCTTCCAGAAGTTTCTAGGACCTCCAAAATATGCATGTCTGTGCCCCTCCATGCCTTCCCTGTCATACCTCAGTTCCTTCGGTCACAGTCCATACCTCATTCCTTTGAGTATCCCCTTTCTGTTTCTTCTACCTAAATTTCTGTGTTAATGACAGGAACAGCAACAGCAGTTTCCGAGAGGTCCTGGAAAAGCTAGAAAGTGACCCTATCTGCCAGCGCCTTTCCCTAAAGTCCTTTCTGATACTGCCCTTCCAGCGTATCACCCGCCTCAAACTGCTGCTCCAGGTAATTTGGGTTTCCTCCTATCCCCTGACCCTACTTCAGGATCCTCTAATCCTGAAGATCTAACCTCCAGTATTTAGTCTCCTTACTGAGCCTCCCTCAATGTAGCAGTCACTTGTCTCAAACCACTCCAGAGTCTGAGAGTAATGGAAACCATCTCACTTTTGCCTCTAGTCACGTCTGTGCCCCACCTTGTCCTCGCCCAACTCTTTACTCTCTTCCCAGTCTCTCCTTCCTAATTCCTTTGCCATTTTATCTGTCTCTCCTTCACATCTCTGCTTCGAACTATGGGGTTCCTTTGCCACAGAATATTCTTAAGAGGACACAACCTGGCTCCCCAGAAGAAGCAGAGGCCACAGAAGCGCACCATGTCTTGGAAGAGGTGAGTAGTCCTGAAAAGGACATTTTACTCCTTTCCACTAATCCCCTGGTCTTGATGGCTGGCAAAGAGTGGGAAGATAATAGCCCTTAAGTCCAGTCTGTCCCTTGGCTTACAGAGGAAACTGGCCACTCAATTTTTGTACTTGCATCTCTTTATCCTTGAATCCACGGTTATGAGGATGAATGTCCTTTTAAAAGACAATCCAGGTCTGTCTGCCCTGTATTCACTATTCTTTTATTCCATGAAGCCTCCTCTTCTCACATAACTGTGTGAGACTCTCTCTCTCTCTCTCTCTCTCTCTCTCTCTCTCTCTCTCTCTCTCTCTCTCTCTCTCTGTGTGTGTGTGTGTGTGTGTGTGTGTCTGACTCATTCTCACTTTCTCTTATACACACACACACACACACACACACACACACACACATTTTGCCATCCCCAAATTCTCCCTATTCAATAGGCAAGATGGAAAAACAAAAAGTCAAAGATATCCTGTGTCAGGGGAATGTGCCCTCATCTCTTTCTCTTTCTTCCAGTCATCGTTTCCTGCTATTTTAAAGAGGACAGGAACCTGAAGAGCAAGGATGTTTTATTTCTCCAGATTCTGGAACAAAGGATTTTCTTAGCAACATGGTCAAAGGCCAAAGTCTCTACCACCTGTAATTCTTCTTGTTTCCCCATCTTATCCCAACATTCTAGCTCATCCGCGACTGCAATAACAATGTCCAGAGTATGCGACGGACAGAAGAACTGATCTACCTAAGTCAGAAGATCGAGTTCGAGTGCAAAGTGAGCCACTCCAATCTCCCATTGCCACCAACCACAAACCTGAATTGCTGTCTGACCCTAGAGTTCCCAAATGACCTTCTAAGTACCATTCTACTGGCCTTTGACTAGGCTTTAACCTGGCCTAGCTCTTTAACCCTCATCTTTAACATTTTTATCCTTCCACAACTCTGTATCCAGTCCTCTCATCTTTAGAATCCTGTCTAACCACCAGTGCATGCCAGAATCCTAAAGTAGCCTCTATTCATGAATCCTGGCCTCACATATCCTGCATTCAAACTCAATTTAGGGAATGCCTCATCCCGTTTATCTGCCATCTCCCTTGCTTCAATATCACACAGATAGTATGATGGCTTGTTGTAAGGAAGACTTGAATTCAGATCCTGCTTAATATTTACTAGCTGTGTCACTCTGGGCAAATCACTTAACTTCTGTTAACCTTAGTTTGCTCATCTTAAAATTAAAATAATAATAGGACCTAACTCGCAGGGTTATGAGAACCAGATGGGACTATATTTAGTGCTTTGCAAACCTTAAAGTGCTATATAAATGTTAGTTGTTGATATCATTATCATTATTATTAAGCGTCTCCTACCCAAAATACCATTATATTTCAGAAATCCCTTCCACCCATACACCTATACAGAGCAGATAATTCTTTGTACCCAAAACCTAACCCCTAGCCCCTAACACTCTTCATCTTCTAACTGGTTTGTGCTTTTTGCCAGACTTTGCTCCTCAGTCCTTAGTTATAACTAAGATAAACTGGTTTCCAGAACAGTTTCCAATGAATGTCCTTTTGGTAATGAAATTATCCATTTCTAATCCTTCAATTCCTAGTTATAAGCAGGCCCTCAATTTTCTTACTCAGGTCTCTAATTTCTCCTTTGGCAAAGGTTCATAGAATTATAGTTAAGTTCTTTCTACCTTTCCCCCCAGTCTCAAACATGGAACCATAAACACACACACACACACACACACACACACACACACACACACACATACACACCAAGCAAACCTGGGTTCAGTGCTCACTCTTGTTGTGGGGTGGGGATAATAAAAAGGTATAAGAAAGACCCTAGGTGTGCATGAATAGAGAATGGCAAATGGAAGTAGCATGGCCATTTAGTGTAGAGAAAAGAAGAGAGAATGGAAGAATATAGTTGTGGTCCTGTGACAATTCCCTCTCTCTCTCTACTCCTTTTACATAGATTTTCCCACTGATCTCACAGTCACGATGGTTGGTGAAGAGTGGGGAGCTAACAGCCCTTGAGTCCAGTGTGTCGCCTGGGCTACGGAGGAAACTGGCCACTCGACCTGTCCACTTGCATCTCTTCAATGACTGCCTATTGCTATCACGGCCTCGAGAGTCAGTGACTGGGCGGGAAGGCAGGGAGGGAAACTAGGTGGGGGAGCAGAATTGACAGCTTTAGTTGGCCTGGGGGTGGGTAGAGGGGTGGCATATTTTCCAGAAGGGATCCTTTTCGCTGACCTATTGGTAACTCATGGTGCTGTGGGAAGGCACTATTATAAAAGAGGGTAGAAATCCAGGGAACAAATAAGCTCCTGGGATGGAGTCAGAATTTAGAGCTGAAATTCAGTAATTAAAACGGAGCTCAGAATAGTGATTCAATTGGATACATCCCCTGGTGGCTCTAAGTATAGCTCAGTGATTTAGTGCCCAAGATTGGGGTGGAGGTCCCCTCCAGTTAGCATTTTGGGTCAACCTTGATCCAAAAGGTCTTGAAGCTGCATTAGTTTTAAACCCTGAGTCTCTAGGATTCTGTATGATGTCACGAAGGCAACTCGGGATTGATTCAGTCCACTGCAAATTTATGTTAACTAATCTCAGATAGGTCCCCAATTTGGGCAATCTTTCTACAACTCCCTAATGAATTCACTCTCCTACTCATCATAAAGTCTTTTCAAAACTTTTTCATCCTTCTTCAACTTTCCATAACTCCTCCCCACTTCCCATGGTCCCAGCTTAGAATGTCACCTTATATTTCACTGAAGAAACAAGCCATTCAAAGAGAGCTCCTTTTTCTCCCCTGCTGCTCATCTCACATTTAGATACCTTATGCCACTTACGCTTCCTTCACTTCTGTTTCACATGAAGAAGTGACCCTGCTTCTTGCCAAGACAAACTCCCTCTGCACTAACAAGTGATCTTGTTCTAATCCATTCTCTCTAGGAGGTTTCTCCCCTTCGTCATCTCTACTCTTTCACTAATATTCAGTTGTTCCATGTCTGTTGGCTGCTTCCCTATTGCCTACAGCCATGCAAATGTCTTCACCATCTTCAGAAAAGCCTCCCTTGATCTGTCCATCCCCTTTTAGTTATCATCCTTTATCTATTCTCCCTTTTATGGCCAAACTCCTTGAGAAAGAAATTTACAATGAGTTTCTCTGAATTCTTCATTTTTAGTCTCAACTCTTTGCAACTTTAACTATTTGCTATGTGTACAACTTCACTTTTTGCAATGAATGAAACTCCTACAATATGTACCCATCCTGACTATTCAACTCTTCTTTCTCAGTCTCCTTTGCTGCATCCCCTTCCAATTCATACTCTTTAACCATTGTGTCCCGTTACTACTCTGTGAAGTTTAGATTCAGTCTGATGGCCATACTTGAGGGCTTAGAGGGCCATATGGGGCCTTGAGGCCTCAGGTTCCCTAGGTGGTCTGGATGGTCTCATCAGCTCTTATGCATTTAATTATCAATCTCTCTACGCGTATCTCTCACATCTATTTATCTAGCGCTAATCTCTCCAACCTCCAGTCTCATACCTCCAGCAGCCTGTTAGACATCTAGAACTAAGTGGCCCATAGACTTGTTAAGCTCAGCATTCCCAAAGTGAACTTACTGTCTGTCCCTTTAAGCCCTCACTTCTTCCTAACTTGCTTATTGCTATTGAATGTACCATCATCTTCACAGTTACCCAGACTACAAACCTACGTATCATCTTCTCAACTCCTCATTTTCTCTCATCCACCATGTCCCATCATTTCTACTTTCAGAACATCTCCTTTATACCCTTCCCCTTTGTTCTGACACTGCCATCACCTAGTGTCAGCCTCTCACCACCCCACACTTGGACTATTGCAATAGCTTTATCTCTTGACTGAGCGTTTCCATCGGGTCCCCCACACCTGGTATGCTGTTCCTCCTCATCTTCGCCTTCTAATTTCCATGGCTTCCTGCAGGTCTCAGCTTAAGATTGCCCTCTGCAAAAAGCCTTTCATTATCTCCCTCAATGCTAGTGCCTTCGCCTCTGAGACTACCCCAATGTATCCTGCATATAGCTTGTTCATAAGTAGCTATTTGCATGTTGTCTCTCCCATTAGAATATGGGCTCCTTGAGAGCAGGGATTCTTTTCTGTTTGTTTTATTTTTTGTTTGCCTTGCCTTTCTTTGTATCCCCCATGCTTAGCTGAGTATATATAGCAACTGACACATATTAGATGATTAATAAATGCTAGTTGACTGACTGACAGATCAAATTCAGGCCTAAATCTTCAAAATGAGAGGGAAGGATGGTTAAAGTCTGAACCATCTTCTTGGGATCAGGATTGATTCAGAGCTTATGAAGATACTCCAGGCCTAACTTCTGGGGTCATTTGGCCTGTGGAGTATGATCCCCTGGAAAAACCCCAGGCCAAACTAATCCTGACTCAGATTCCTAGCCAGGAATTTGTTTAGTCAAATGACTGCCGTTCTGTGACTCATATTGTAATCTGCAGGTTCAGGAAGCTTTGTAGGAGAGGGGTTGAGAATTGTAAGTGAGAAAGAATGAAGTCTGTGGAATGAGATTGATACCCTTTATTTCCCTGCAGGGGTAACCGATTCCTGGTCTTTGACCATGCCCCTTTTTCATCTGTACGGGGGGAGAAGTGTGAAATGAAGCTGCATGGACCACACAAGAACCTCTTCCGCCTCTTCCTCCGGCACAACGCACAGGGCACACAGGCCGAGTTCCTCTTTCGCACAGAGACTCAGTGAGATGGAAATCAGCGAATGGGAGGGAATGAAAGAGGGCATTAGTAGGCAGTGCTGATGAGACAGAGGCCTACCTAAGGAGCATTCACAAAGCTGCTTAGATCATTTCATATAAATCTTTTCCGACTTCTCTGCCTCAATCATAGTCATTGTTTTTTATTGCCCAGTAATATTCAGTTACATTCATGTGCCACAACTTGCTTCAGTATTTTTCAATCAGAGGGCCCTACTTGTTTCCATTTTTTAATACCATAAAAAGGGCTGCTATGATGCTAACCTTGCTTTTTCTCTGTTGACCTCCTTAGAGTATATGTTTTAACAGTGAAATATCTAGGTCGATGGATATGACATTTCACTTACTTTCTTTACATAACTCCAACAAAGCTGATTTCCAGCATGGTTGAACCAATTCAGTCTTCACCAATAGGGCAGTAATGTGCCTGTCTTTCCATGACCCCTGAGACATTTACTGCTTCCTTCTTATGTCATCTTTGCCAACTTGCTGAGTATGAAGTGAAAGATAAGGGTTGTTTTGATTTGCATTTCTCTTATAAAAAGTTACGAGCCTTCTTTCATTTAGTTGTTAAATATTCACAATTATTCTTTTGAGAACTATTTGTTCATATTCTTGGCCCCTTTATTGCACAATGGCTTTACTTCCTGGGTGTTCATATATGCTGTATACGCTCAGTTCCCTTTGATCAGTGTGGGATTTCAAAATGAAGGTATTACCTCTAGCTCATAGGAGCTCTGGCCTTCTAAGAATACATTATGTAAGCAGCTGACCCAGAACAAGTACATCTCCTTTATTTAGTGATTTTTTTTCCCCGCCAGAGTCCTTTGGGAGTGTTAATACAGTCAACTCTCAATTAGCCAGTATATTATACAGAAACAATGGCATGGATAATCCAGAAAGCTCAAGTTAACCTTCCTAAATGTACTTGAAATAGATCATAACTTTTCTGATAGTATCTTTCTGATGCTATTCTACAAATCAGATTTTCTGCTTAAATAAATAATAGCATTAATTTGCATTCCCAAGTATATACCAATTCATCTGTAGAAGGAGACTGTCCATAAGCCTGCAGAACAGTAAGGCAAACACTATTAATTAACATTTTCTTTAGTCAACAAGTATTCATTGAGTAGCTGTCATGTGTTGGGTGCCTCAGGAAATATAATGAGAAATAAGGCATCATTTCCGAAGCCGAGATCAGCATAAAATTAACTCTAGTATGTACTACAGGGGAAGAAGAGAGATTCCATCCAGTTTAATTATCAGAGCAGCTTTTTAGGATAAGATGGTATTGAAACTGGGCATTAATAGGTAGAATTTTGACAGCAGAAGTGGAGGGGGTCAAGCATTCTAAGTGGATAGAAGAGTTTGAGTAAAATCATAGAGGTACAAAATTAGAAATGTATTCAAGGAGCAGACGATATTGTAAGTAAGCAGGAACATAGGATGTTTTTAAGGAAATAGTGAGTGATAAGACTGGAAAAAATATGTAATCAACAAAGTTCATGGCCCATGTGTGTATAATTGAAAGTTTGACTGCATTCCCACATTTTCAAATACAGTTACTCCAACCAGAAGAAACAATCATAAAGGAAGATGGGAAGGAAAGCAGGTTAAGCAATTAGGAGCTGACAAATAACATTATGGCTCAAGTATTTGGCTGACTTCTAACTAAGCAGAACTCCAGAAAGCATTTTTTTTATAGAAGTTACCCTATACCCTCTAAATAGTCTTCACGTTTTCCCAGTGCCCCTTTATCTATTGTTATCCCCACTGTTCTCCTTTATTCTTAACCTTCTCATGTTCCAGATGGAATTGTGACCCAACTTTCTTTTTCTAGGAGTGAAAAGCTTCGCTGGATCTCAGCTTTGGCTCTTCCAAGAGAAGAATTGGACCTCTTGGAATGTCATGGTGAGAATAAGGGGGATAGTGAAAGCCGGGGAGAAATAGAAGGGGGAAGGAAAAAACAAGTGGAAACAGAGCCAGAACTGTCACTCAGGTATAAGATGATCCCTGGTTGTGGTGTGAGGAAAGAGAGAAATGAAAAGACACACCTAAACCAAGAAGATTGGGGCAGGAGAGAGATTCAAGATCCCTGGCGGCCAGGCAAGGCCTGGTGACAGCAGTTAAGAGAGGAAAAAGGTCTGTCATTCCAACTGCTCTCAGATATAGCCCATTTAAGAGAGAGTAAAGAGAAACCACGGTCAGAACTGATTCTGAGGCATGGCTATGAGTCTTGTCCTCCTTCCTGTTTGGCACATTTCTTTAATGGGAGGAAGGAAGGAGGCATGCTGCTGGTGGTTGGGCAATGACTCAGGGAAAGAGCCTCAGGGGGAAGGCTCAACCATCTTTGGTCATCTCTGTGTCACAATCACCACCATTTTTTTTTGCCTCCTCCACACTTTTCCCTATTCTCTAGACTCCCCACAGGTTCAGTGTCTACGTTCTTATAAACCTCGAGAGAATGATGAGTTGGCACTGGAGAAAGCAGATGTGGTGATGGTGACTCAGCAGAGCAGTGATGGTAAGAAGAATGGGTATGAAGAAGGAGTATAAGGGATGGAGGAGAAGGGCTGTTCATGGAGAAGGTTTACTAACAGCTAAGAGGGTTGTAGGTAGACATCATGCTAACAGGCCTTTTTTTTTTAAATGCCTGAGGACTCAGTATCACTGAACAATATTGTTGTATTCAGGCTGGAAGAGTGGGTGGGGAAGGGTAGGAATGATTCACCTTGTTGGGTGGCCTCCATTTCAGGAAACTCTGTGGTTGAGAAAAAATTCCAGGTCTGAGACTGAGGGAGAGACTGTCCAGGTGATTCCTCTTCCCAATACCCACATTATCATCCCTCCTCCTTTCTCCCACCAGGCTGGCTGGAGGGTATGAGGCTATCAGATGGGGAGAGGGGCTGGTTCCCGTTGTCTCACGTGGAGTTCATCACCAACTCTGATGTTCGAAAGCGGAACCTGTCAGAGGCACATAGAGTCAAGACTGCCAAACTACAACTGGTCGGACGCCAAAGATAATTGCTGCTCAGGGGCATTCCCTTGGGCCCATGGATGTGATACTTCAATGGAAGGTAGCTGTCGCCTGCAGCTCTGTAACAGAACCTCTTTGAAAGTCTGAAAACAAAAATCAGCGAGACTGGACAGAAGCTTCAGACCTTCCACTCCTTGCCCGTTGGTGTGTGTGAGCACGTGTACACACACACACACACGCACATACACACACACACACACACACACACACACCCTGATGCTCACTATAAGACTATAGGGCAAAAGGATTTGGGGTGAGGCCTGGACTCTGGGAACCATTTCTTTAAGGAAGTGTTACCTATCTGGGAGATCTACACTGGAGCCTGAGCCAAGGGGCTCCACTTCTATGAAATTTACCAGTTCCCATGCTCCCAGGTTGATAATTTGAAGCTGGAATTTCAAATGCTTTGTTCCAAACTGCATCATTTCTTCAACATTCCTTTCCTTTGGGAACCAGCATTATTGGGAAGGAGATTAAGGTGCCTCTAGGGAAGCTATATGTTGCTATGGAAATGTGAGGGGGATAGTCTCTCACTCTAATAAACTTGGCACTTTGAAATTTTTCTTCCCATGCTCCTTAGCACTTAGCATTGTTCATAACATGGCTGGACTTCAGGGAGGAATCCAGGCTCAGCTGGGTTTGGGTGCCGTGAAGGGCTGTATGTAGGGAGAGGGCGTAGATTATTGTGGCAGCTGTTGGTTCTTGCCTCGCTGCCACTCCCCCAGGGATCTGGGGAGATTCTCTCTTAGCTATGACCTCAGGAATGTAGCTGTTTCTTGATTCTGTGCCTCTTCCTGCAAAGAGTTATGCCAGCAATACATTCATGCAGACCCATCTTCTTGAGTGCACCAGTAGCTCTACTACAAACAGTGAGGGTTATGTCATAGTATAACAGAATTTTTGAGTGGGATGGGAATTCAATGATCCTCTAGTTCACTCTTGCCTGAAAGATGAATTATCTTTATAGGATGAATGAATCAAAAACATTTATTAAGTGCCTACTACTACATGTCAAGCACTGAAAGCTAGGGATTCAAATACAAAAATGAGAGTCTCTGCTCTTAAGGAGTTTACATTCTTTTGGGTATGGAGTGGATAACACTGTGGCCAGGGAAGGAAGTAATGGTAAGTGGAACAACAGGGCAATCCATTGACTTGTCCTTTTCAGAGGCATTCGTAGTGTTAATTTGACTACCTTTCTTGGAGCAAGAGGTATTAAAAAGGGAGAGGGTAGTGAAGAGGGCACCATACAGCAGTAAGCTGCTGAGTGGAAGATGGCCCTACTGTGTCTGGAGTTCAGTGGCTTAGCTCATCTCAGGCATGATTTCTAGTAATTTGATTGGGAGGGTGGAGCAGCAGGAAATAAGAGTAACAGGAAATAAAATGTCCTAACTAGTAGCCATCTAGCCTCTTCTTGAGGACCTTGAATGACAGTAAATACCATCTATTAAAGTAGGCTATTTAATAGGATACACTAGGCTTTTTGTTTAAGATTTTAGCAAATATGTTCCATATTCACCTAATCTGTAATATTTATTACTTTATACACATCTTAAATGCATTTCTCTAGTGTTTCCACCTGGATATAGCATAGTACCATAAAGAGAACACTAGATCAAAAGGAAATCTGGCTCCAGTTGTGTGACCCCCAAACCAATTCTTTAATGTCTTTGGGCCTCAGTTTCCTCAAATGTAAAAGGAAAGTGTCAATTTAGTAGGAAGAATGAGGCACCTGAGGGAATGGAGACAGAAGAGGTAGGCGGGAGCAAACATCATGTATCATGTGGGAAGATTCGCTGGAAATCCCTGCACCAGGGTTTGGGGGACTAAATGAGTGGAGTGGGAGGCTGATTGTTGGGTTCAAGTCCTGTACTTCAAGATTGTACTGTTCTTCATTGGGTCAGGTGGGTGCTGCAGTTAACTATGGCATTTAGGAGAGTCAGTGGGAATAAAACTGATGCATTGTTCATCATCAATCAAGAAAACTGGAAAGGAACTCGGGTCATTTGGTCCAAACCCCTCATTTTTCAGATAACAAAACTGGCCCAGGAAAGTTCAATGACTTGGTCACATAGATAGTAAGCAAAGGAGGCAGGATATATACCCAGCTCCTCTGACTCCGGAGCTGATGCTACTATTTCCACTGTACCAGGTGGCCTCCCTATCGGAATGGCTGTTCCTGACGATAGGTAGAGTGTAGACAGAGTGGGAGATTGCAAGCAGAATTTCCATTTTTGTCTAAGAGAAGTGCAGTGGCAGTCCCCTAGTATTGCAGCCTAGGACTTTCTCCCATTTTGCCTTTATTGTGGATATGTATGTGGCCTGGTGAGAGATGGGGCGGGGAGGGGTCAGTTCTTGAATGGCTGAGGGTCATGGTTTATATTGCCCCAGAGTGCACGCACGATGTGTCCCAGAATGGGAAGAATAAAAGTAAATGTAGCTCGTTTCCCAAATGCCTCTCTTGGCTGTCCACCTGAATTATATTAGTGGACCTTACTCTTAACTCCCTGTTTTTTAAAGAAGAGAGCCCCAGCGGCAGGTATGGGACATGTTAGTAATAAAATTTAGATTGGACAATATCTAAAGTCTCTTCTAGCTCTAAACTTCTGTGATTCTGTGGTCCTGTGTAGCTTGCGTTTACTAGATGAAATGTTCCAGTCTTTAAAAACTGTCCTGAAGACAAGGCTCCATTCCCATGAGCAATTTCTTTGCCCTCCTCTGGACATACTATAGCTTTGTTAAGACTTTCATGATGTATGGTGACCAGAACCACATTCCAAGGATAAATGTCATTGTGTGAGGATAGGCATAGGAACTGGATCTGTGATTTCATTGACATAGGGAACTCCTGAGGAGGAAATTCCCTGTACCACAGCAGGTTGGCAGGTTTTCTGCAATTTACTGTCTCAGATAGTTGCCTAGGGGCACTTGAAAGATTGAGTAACTTAGCCGTCACACAACCAATAAATACATCAGAGACAGGACTTGAATCCAGGTTTTCTTGGCTTCGAGGCTAGTTAGATGGAGTTCTGCTATGACACATTGCCTCTGTTGAATTTTTTGTCCAGCTGTATTTTCAACACTTTCATTAATGATGCTATGGGACCACATGGTACCATGGAAAGTGTTCTTAATCAAAAGTCAGAGAGCTTGGGTTTCAATTTTAGATACTTAGTGTCTGTATGACCTTGGCTGGCTCAGTTTGCCTCTGTGGGCTCCAGTAATTCAACTGTAAAAGTAGAGTTTAAAGTAGTTGGTCCCTAAGACCCTTTCCAGCTCTAAAACTATGATTTTAAGACCTTGTGACTATGACTTTAAATATCACATTCTATCGACAAACCATGTTTTACATTTTGGCCCAGAAATCTGAAGATTACTTGTAGGCCCATCTCTGTTCTAGAGTGACTATTTTGTCTGATCACTAGATTCCCTTATGACAAAGGGAGAAATACCTAGACCCAAAGCCTAGATCTTTTTCCACAGCAAGGAACTTATTGGGGAGCTGAAACGCATGCCACTTTTTTCTTATTAATGTGTGACTTTATAACAAAATCTTATAATGGCAATAACAACAACAATCTTGAATTTTCTTTCAAAAGAGACTATCCCAGAGATAAAAAAGAGACCTATCTTAATATTTATGAGCCAAACTCCCTAGTATGTTTCAAAGAAGAATAGGGACTTAAAATATCAGTTCCTGCCAAGAAGACTGGCAAAGAATCCCCCTTGGACATGTGTGTGTCTCTTCTACTTGTTCTCAATATTTTCCTACAACAAATTTGCTGAGAAACCTCATTACAGCTATTGATGAAGTGGGCAATCATTTCCAAATCTCAGTATTGGAAGGTACCTCAGAGGTCACCTAGACCAACCCATTTCTGAACAAGAATTGCTCTGACAAATGATCTGTCAGTCTTTGCTTGGAGATGTTGACGTAGGAAAAGCTGTTCTGTGCCAAGGCAGCCCATTACATTTTAGGATAGCTCTAAAAGTTAGGAAATTTCTCCTGACAGCCAGACTGAATCTCTCTCTCTGCACCATCCATCTGTTGCTCTTCATCCTGCCATCTGGTACCAAACAGAACAAGTCTGATAATCCTTCTTAGAAGCCTGAGCCTCTTTGACACAAAACAGCCTTCTAGAAAGGGACGTGGATTCTTTTCCTGGCTTAGCCGCTCACTTTGTGACCCTTGGTCATAGCATCATGACTTCATACATAGATGTAAATCTGGGATGTCCATAGAGGATATCAAGTGGTCAAATCTCTTAATCTCTGGATCTCAGTTTCGTCATATGCAAAATGAAGGGTTAGACTATATCGGAGGCTCTTAACCTTTTGGGTCATGGACTCCTGAAACCTATGGACCCTTTATTAGAATAATATTTCTAAATAAAAAGAAATGCTAAATTTCAGTGAAAGGTTAGTATAAATAAAGATGCAATGTTTTTGTTTGTTTGTTTGTTTTCTTTTTTCCCATCCAAGATCATATGTATTCTGAAGCCTACCTCTGGAACTCTTGGTGGCTCATGGACTCCCAGTTTAGAAACACTACTTAAATAATCTTCATATCAATGTCTTGTGCCCTTTTCATTATTTTTGCCATCATATTCCAGATGTGTTTCAGATTTTCAGTGTCTTTCCTCAAAAGTAGCACCCAGGACTGAACACAGTACTCCACATATAATCTGACCAGGGCAAAGGACAGAGAAACAATCACCACCATAGTTCTGGACACTATCTCTCTCTCTTAATGCATTCTAAGATTGTATGAACTTTTTTTTTGACTGTTAAGATTCTTTAGATGAACTGCTACCTAGCTACACTCCTCCTATCTTGTACTTACGGAGTAGACTTTGGAACCCAAATATATGACTTTACATTTATGCCTATTAAATTTAACCTTATTCTTTTTAGCCCAGTGTTGGATCCTAACAATGTCATTAAACTTGTTAGTGAGCCTTCTTAACTTTGTATCATCTGTGACTTTGAGAAGCATATCATCTATGCTTTCACTTGAGTCATTGGATAAAAATGTTAAAGAGCAGAGCACTGATTGCTGATCCTTGGGGCACTTCATTGGGTACCTCTTTCCAAGCTGACATTGAACAATTAAAGACTACTTTTAGGTCGGGCCATTCGACCAGTTCTAAATCCACGTAACTGCATTATCATCTAGCTCACATCTCTACGTGTGTGTGTGTGTGTGTGTGTGTGTGTGTGTGTGTGTAGAATGAAAGACTTTGTTAAATGCTTTACTGAAATCATGCACCTGCTTGGCCAGTCTAGTAAATGGTCAAAAAGGGAAATGAGGTGAGTCCAGCATGCTGTCTTGAAGCCACATGGGCCCTTTATGATCACCATTTCCATTTCAAAATGTTAACTAAATATCCCTTAAAATGATACATTCTAGAATTTTGCCAGGTACCAAAGCCATGCTAATTGGACTATAGTTAGTAGTCCTAGTCATTTTTTTAATTGATTCATCTCTGATTTTCCCATACAGTAGAACTTTCCTACTCACCACGATCTTTCAAAGATCTCTGGCAGTGGTTAGGCAATCACACCTGCCAGTCCTTTGTGAAGCTGTGTGGCCCAGCTGAGCCTGATGATTTGAACTCAAGGCAAACAAGGTGCCCTTAACACTCTCCTTGTTAGAAAAACATCCCCTTCTCCCCCCCCCCCCCACAAGAGTTGTGTAGCTCATGAAGAGTTTAGCATGTACTTATTCAATTAGACTAGTCTCACCACTCTGGAAGATAAAATTTTGGTTTCTAAGGCTTCTTGCCAAATGAATTTTAGACCATGACCGATTTTTTCTCCCTCCCTCTTCCCACCTGACTTTCTTTTCCAATCAGATAAGTTTTAAAGGATGCTATCTCTCTCTACTTGTTAAACATGCTAAAATTTTCCAGTAAATGAAGGAGAGATCTGAATAAATTCTGTTACATTTTCATTGCTTTCTCTGTGGGTTAAAAGGTTTTAACACTTAATACTTGGCTTAGGAATCTCTTCAACAAGAATTAATTAAATTCCTACTCTGTTTAAAGTGCTTGGTTAGGCATCGGCAATACAAAACTTGGAAACATCATCCTCTTTAATCTGAAAGAGTTTAAAAACTGGTAGATCAATGGCATAAATGATTATAATATAAATTTGAATGTGTTCAGTATGAGCAAGAGGGCAAACACATACGTAAAACATTTGGAAAATATGGGTCACCTCTATCCAAGGGGATCAGCAAAGTCTTTCTGGAGGAATTGTTGCTAGAGTTGACACTTGAAGGAAGGGAATGATTTCAACAGGCAGAAACATGGAAGAAGTCTATTGCAGGCATGGAAGATGGTAGGCCCATTGTAGAGGCAGGAGAGAGCAAGATGTGACAGAGAATGAGTAGTAGAAAGTACAAAGAGAAGTAGAATACATGTATTTGGAAAAGGTAGAAAGGAGCCAGATTCTTGAGGGCCATGAATGCCAGATTCAGTTGTTGATGCTGCTGCTACTGCTGCTGCTGAGGATGATGATGATGATGATGATGATGATGATGATGATGATGATGATGAAATACAGAGTCAATTACAGTTTTTGAGCAGAGGAGGGATGTAATAATATCTACTCTTCAGGAAGATCACTTTGGCAATAGTGTGAAAGGTGGTTTAGAGAAGGAGGAGGCTGGGGTCAGTGAGGTCACTTCCAGAGACCCCTTCAGCTCTTCTTAAACTGTGGGTTGTAACCTCACAGTTTAAGAAGCGCTGGACTAAAGCAAGAAGCTATGGGAAAGTCAATTAGGGTGGTGGATGTGTAAATGAAGGGTGGAGACAGATTTCATTGAAAGAATTGACAGAGTATGGCAACTAAATGAATGTGTGAGGGGAAGAGAAGAAGTGAAGGGAACTGTGGTTTCATACTGAGTCACATGGAAAATATTTCTGGTTTAACAAAAACAAGGAAGGTAAAAGGAAGAGGAAATGATGAGTTCAGTTCTGGATATGTTGAGTTTGAGAAACTAGCAGGATACCAAGTACTGAAATCTGGTAAGCAATTGAAAATATAAGATTGAATTTTGGAGGGAGATTAGGGATTATAGGGATATATGGTAATCATGGAGCTAAAACTGGGGCCATGGTAGTCAAAGAGCTCACCAAGGGAAAAAGTAAAGAGAGGAAAAAGAAGTCTTATTCTTCACTGACAGGACCTTATGGATTAGAAAAGTTATTTACTAGGAGTATATGCCTACAAACAACCATGTCCCATGTACTTTTCATAGTACTGCTGGTTTTTTGACTTGGGTTATGACAGTTTATGCAAAGCCTAAAATCCAACAAGGGCAATTTAGAACACTTTTTTTGGTGTAGTGAAAAGTTTATTGGATACAAAATCAAATAATCTCGACGTGATTCTCTATCATGGAATACTGGAAAGCACGCTGGATTTGGAATGAGTAGGCCTAGGTTCAAATCCTGGCCCTGCTACTTACTGATTATGCAACTTTGAGCAAGTCTTTAACCATTGAGGTCAGATCCTAGGTCACAAAATTTGCAATTGGAAATATTAGCACAATATCCTAGTTTTACAGATAAGGAAACTAAGGGCCAGACAGAGGAAGTCATGGAGCATTTTTCTTAGAGTTCATTCAACATGTACTTAAAATCTATAAAATTAATTTACACATTGAAATTAATTTGCACTTGTGCCAAATCACACAGCCTTAAAAAGCATATATGTGTATTACTTTCATATTGCATATTCATATATATGCATACACATATCCCAGCTATTCATTTAGTGTAAATTATGAGTTAAAAGATGTCATTCTGAACTTCCTTTTCTGAATTATTCCTAACAGTATTAAATGAGACAGGTTCCAGTATTCATCCTTGGGGCTGAATACCCACTCATTTATTCCCAGAAATGTTCTGATTTTTCCGTCTCCTTTTTTTTTTTTTTTTGGTGAGGCAATCAGGGTTAAGCAATTTGCCCGGGGTCACACATCTAGTAAGTATCGAGTGTCTGAGGCCAAATTTGAACTCAGGTCCTCCCTACTCCCAGGCTGGTGCTGTATCCACTGAGCCGCCTAGCTGCCCCTTCATTTCCTATTGTTATAAGCCATTTCCATGTCTGTGATCTATGACAATGTACTGTATAACTGAAGTACATTGGCTTTGGAAATTTAGCAATCTAAAATCAGAATCATGAAATCATAGAGCTAGAAGAGACATTAGCAGTGATCAAGCCTGGCCCACATCTCAAAAGGAATCCTCACTATAACATACTAACACCTGTGAGTATCCTAGGTTTGGGTCTGACAACTCAAGTTTAAATTCCATCTCTAATGCTTACTACCTGTGTGACCTTGGGCAAGTCACATAACCTCCTTGGGACTCAGTTTCCTCAACTATAAAATAAGGAAGTTAGGCTGGATGACCTACCTCTGAAGTATCCGGGCCTAGATCTATGATCCTATGAAGACCTCCAATGAGGGGGAACATATGATCTCTAGAAACAGCACATTCCACTTTTAGACAGCTTTAATTATTAAGAAATGTTTCTAAATCTACGTACTACCCTTGCTCTATTTGTATACTTACCCTTTGAAAGGACTCATAGCTTAGTCAAGTGTGATTCACCTTTAGGGAAATCACACATGTTGCCTTTCCTCCAATAGCCTGGATTCAGCAGTCTTATCCATTATTATAAATGTCTCCAGTTTATAGAAAATGTGACTCTCCAATCTTCAGTTCCGAGGGTTCTTTCTAGAAATCTTAAAAATGGTCAAACTGGCAATACAAAAGTCTCTAGCACAGTAGCCATTTGTAATAGCAAATTATGCCTTTTGTACAAGTGATGACAATTTCCACCACTACTGAAGTTGCCAAACTCTAAGGCCAGGGAGGTTCGGTGCTTATCATTATCCTATCACAGACAATGTTCTCACAGTTTTAGATAGCAGGTAGGCTCTTGGTATTAAGGGCAAAAAGTCACATGACCATGGTGCAATGTAGTATTCCCACTCTATTGCATTATTCAATGAGAGAAATTGAGGGTTTCAAGACCTATGGAATGAATATAAAAGTATATGGAATCAATGACCTATGGCCTACTTGACAAGGTATAGGCCATTCTGTGCATTTCCAACTCTTTGATCTAGTACTACTGAGAAGTTTATTTTGAAAGGCATTGTGGGATTGGCAATCTCCATAATATCTTCCCTGATAAAGACTGAAGCAGAGGATTCTTTCAGCCTGTGAAATTTGTAGGAGCTAAGCAGAGAAAAGTCTCAGAAAAGAACGGGCAAGTGATTTAGTGCATGCTATATCTGGGGAGTGAGAAAAGGGGGAGGCAGAGGCTTTTTTTTACTTAATGTAAGTATTGCAAATCATGTGTTTTTTTGGGTTTTTTTCCTGGCTGTTGGGGGTGGAGGACTGATCTCTGATCCCAGCTGCTTTAATGAGTGAGTCATAATGCTGGAAGGCAAAGTTAGGTGGGGGAAGGGACCAAGGCCAGACTTAGCAGAGTCCTCTGGAAGTCTGAATAAATTCAGAAATGTTTCCTTGGCCTGTTTACTGGAAAATTGTAAAGAGGCAATTAGCCAGCAGTAGATCAGGCAGAAGGCCGGAAATGGGGTGAGAGCTCTTCCATTATTGCATAAAGTTCAGTGTATGTGTGCATAGCTAGCCCTAGTATGGAGCTCTCATGTGGGTGTGTAGTCCAAGAAGCTGCTGGACTTCCGAAAACAAGGTTAAGCTTTCCAGAGAGAGTTTGAGCATAGAGATGGGCTTCTAGAACCTGACTTTTTTTTTTTTTGACAAATAGTCCCAACTACTGCAGATGAAATCCTTGCCTAGGAGAACTGCCTAGGAGAAACAGAAGGAAAAAAAAAATCAGGCAAATGGGTGGCACAGTGAAAAGGGTACTGGACCTGGAGTCAGGAAGACCTGAGTTCAAATCTATCCTCAAAAACCAGTAGAGGTGTGACTGGGAAAGTTATAACCTCTACCTGCATCCACTTCTTTATCTATGAAATCAAGATAAATACTAGCACCAACCTTCCAGGGATGTGGTCAGGATAAAATGAGATATTTGTTTAAAAAAAAAAAACACTTTGCGAACCGCCCACTTACTGCCTGAGGGCCGGGTAGGTTACATTTCCCTTCTACTTCAAGATTTTCTGATACACTTCAGGGAGTTTGGAGATATTTAGGTTCTCTACATGGAGCTCCAGACCCTATGATAGTAGCCTGAAGTACATTGGCCCCTAACAGACTACCTTTTACCCACTTCAAAAGGTATAATGACAAATATATAAATTTACTTCCCCTAATATAATTCTCCTCCTCCTACTCCCCTATACCACCTCGGTCTCTGGGGAGAGGCAGGGGATTAGGTTCATACTTTAGCTCAATTCATGTAGAGCACAATCCCAGTTCTAAATCCAGGCACCATGGCTTCTCAACACTTCTATGCTGAGCTGATTGGCCCTAATAACCAGTTCCAAGGTTGCCTTGGTTGGAAGTCTTAGGGACCAACAAGGCAAAGAACAGCTGAGAAGACTGAGTCAGTCTCACCAGTTTTAAAGATTCTGTCAATCAGTCAAAGGAAGCCACCTCTACCCATGCGGTAGGGGACATGGTATGCTACATGACAAGCAAACTGGGCGTGATCAAAAAGCCCTTCAAAGACATCTCTATGTCAGAACTGGCCATGTTCAGAGAAGCCTGGTGTACATATAAACATTAACTATTATTACAAAATCTAAGTGGTAAAGATGGAAATGGAAACAGATGAATTCTTGTGATTTGGTTTGATGGTCTGAGATATCTGATATAATGAGACCCACTTCCTTAAAAGGGAAGCTACAAAATAGCTATTTTCCTGTCCTCCCCACCTCTTTGGCCCAGAACTGCCCTACTCCTATCTCATAGCCCAACTGAATTTATCTTTAAAAGTTGATTTATAGGCTGGTTTTTAAGCTGCTTACCCTAATTTTGTAAGTCATGGCCTTTATACCAAAACTAGACTAGATAACATTAATTGATAAGATTACCCAGAATAGAGGAAGACAAGTGGTGGTAGGAAGAAATTCAGTAGGACAGGAATAGCTTGGTCTGTACTTACCATTTATTTATTTGATATATTATTAGTTCACATATTCCACAATCTTTTATTAAGCACCTACTATGTGCAACAATATGAAAGCCATGTAACTTGTGTGCCAGGTGCAAAGTTCTGCGGGGTCTATCACTTAATCTCTGTACAACTTTGGGCAAGTTACTTAATCTCTTGGGACCTCAGTTTCCTCATTCATAAAAAATAAAAATAAATTTTTAAAAATGGTGAGGGATTTATAACTTGGCCCCAATCTAATTTTCCAGACTTGTTATGCATTATTCTCCATTACATACTCCATGCCCCAGGCAAATGGCACTTACTATTTCTCAACCATGAAAGTCCATCTCCCATTTTCATGCCTTTGTATTGGCTGCCCCTCCTCATGTCTAGAATTAAATCCTTCCTGATCTCTGTCTCTAAGAATCCCTTGAAAGCTCAGCTCAAACATCACCTCTTAAATGAAGCTTTTTCTGATCCTGCTATTGCCACCCCTCCAATTACCTTGTATCTATTCTTCATATGACTATATATGTGCCTATCTCTCTTGGCTAGATTGCAAGCACCTGGAGGGCAAGAACTATTTCACTCTTGCCTTTCATGGCCAGTGCCAACTGCAATGACTAGATAGAACATAGTAGCAACTTAATAAATGTGGGCTGATTAATTTAGATGAAATCTAAGGTCTCTTTCAAATCTAAATCTATCATCTTATGATTCTAGACAGGTATATTTTTGTGAGAGTAGAGAAGGAAATAGTAAGATGCTGTGGAAGTATTGGGGAGGTTCTAGTGGTAACCTGTCTTGTTTGATTGGCCATTGAATTTCTTGACCCTGAGGCAGCTAGGTGGCACAGTGGATAAAGCACTTGGACCTGGAGTCAGAAAGACCTGAATTCCAACCCTGCCTTCAGTAGTTGTGTGACCCTGGATAAGTCATATAATTTGTCTACCTGAATTTTCTCACCCGAAATGAGGATAATAGTAACACCTATTTCCCAGGGTTGTGATGAAGATAAAATGAGATTGTATTTGTTAAGTGCTTCTCAAACAAATCTTAAAGCACTCTATACACTCTATATCATTGTTCAGTTGCATCCAACTCTTCATGACCCCACTTGAGGTTTTCTTGGTAAAGATCCTGGAGTGGTTTGCCCTTTCCTTCTCCAGTTAATTTTACATATGAAGAAACTGAGGCAAACAGGATTAAGTGACTTGGGCAGGGTCACACAGCCACTAAGTATCTGAGACCAGATTTGAACTTGGGCCTTCCAGATTCTAGACCAGGGGCTCTGTCTATTGCTCCACCTAGCTACCCATAAGGTACTACCTTATGACTA
Source organism: Phalanger gymnotis (assembly GCA_028646595.1). NCBI lineage: Eukaryota > Metazoa > Chordata > Mammalia > Diprotodontia > Phalangeridae > Phalanger > Phalanger gymnotis. The sequence continues at coordinate 80,097,855 of CM053623.1, read as the reverse complement.
AATGAGTGGCTCTCTGGGGCGCCTTGGTCTGCCTCTGTGTTGCTAAAGGGATTGGTACTAGGGAGGAGGATTTTAGGTGTATTAAGCAATTGGGGACCATTGGAAATAGCTGGAACATAGCTACATAGGAAGCATAGGCTCCCTCTGAAACATGTCGATTTGATCAGTTGTAGGTAGCCATAATGTTTTGTTTTGTTTTGCTTCTAACTAAACATTACAGGAAAATCAGGAGTGCAAAGGACATACAAAGTACCTATCAACAAAAGTTTTGTTAAAATTCCATGAAAGCATCACTGAGATAGCCCAGCTTATCTAATACAAGATCTAAGAGAGGGAAAGAGGAGTTTGTAAACTCCGACCAGAATGTATAAATGCCTCAGTACCTGTGCAAGAAGCATACTATGCCTAACAAAGTGGATGAAGTGGAGTGCTTGGCAGAAATCAAGGACTTTAGAATTAGTTTCTCAATGATTAGGTGAACGGAGGTTAACTAATAGATTCTTGTGCTTCTTAGCTATAAAGCCTATTGGAAATGGAGTGAAGAGTAAGGAAAGGGAAACATTGTGTGCACTGTAAGTAAGGAATGACATAAACAGTCACATATCTGAAACAGATGAAAAATCAGAAAGGAAGGCACTATGGAATCTACATTGTAGCAGGTATGGCAACCTGGCCAGGATAAGGAGGCTGATCTAGAAAGGTTAATTGAGAAAGGGGAGGCTACAGAATTGGATTAGGTACCAACTCCCTCTCTGGGCTTGTTCATGTGAATACCACCTACTCAGAGCAAGACATTTCTACGAGCAACGGAGGTGACAAAGATGAAACAGATCCCAACTATTCCAAACTGATAAATGTCAACAGTTTCTTTCTCCAAGAAGGGATATCGTGTACTGTACACAGATAAGTGAGGACAAAGCATAGAGTATCAAGAGGATGACTTCAAGAGAAAGAGAGAAAGAAAATCGCAGGATCCCGAAGCCCTTCCTATGGCAGGTGGTGACTGAGCTACGCTCTGAAAAAAAGCTGGCAATTCAAGCACTTCTCAGTTTCATCATCTTTAAAATGAGAAAGTTTGGCTCAACTATTTCTAAATTCCTTTCCAACTCGAAACTTCCACAAACCTATGCTTCTCCATTTGGAAAACCTCAGCCACCCCTTGGTCTCTTCTTCTCTAGCCTCACATCACCAAGTTCAGTATTTTCTCCTGTTGTATTGTCACTGGCCTTGTCTCTTCCTTACCCTTTCTATTGCTGCTAAGCCAAGCCAAGTCCAGCCCATTGTTACCTTATACCTATTCTCTCTCTTTTCCAAACAATCCCACACACTGTTGGCAAAGACATCTTTCTGAAATATTGCTTTATGCTATCACTGAGTGGGGACTCTAAAACCTTCAATTATTCCCCATTGCCCACAGAATAAAGTCTAAACTCCTTAGCCCAGCATTCAAACCTTCTACAGCTTTGCCCCAACCTCCCTTTCAGTTTTATCTCATAATACTCCCCAACAACAACAACAACAACAAATTAACTCAGCTCCACCCAAAGCAGTGTGTTCTTTGTGTACATTCCCACCTTCTGCATGGAATAGTTTCCCAACTCCTTTCTGCTTGTCCTATGTATCTTTCAAGCCCAGCTCTTTTCACCACATTTGGCCAGCCTTCCCCACTACTAGTCATTGTTCCTTCCCTTGAACTTTAATATTTTTGTCAATATGCCTTTCGCACATAGGATAGTATCATGTTTTGGGTTTTTTTTTAATGTCAATGTTCCATTTCTCCAATTACGTTTTTAGACCTTTTAGGTCAGGGATGGTGTCTTACACATCTCTATATCCCTAGCATCTACCATGGTTTCAAAATATGTTTCAAAAAGAGAGATCAGATTTTACTTTATAACTGTAAGGCCAACTAATTTGCTGTTGCAAGTACAACAGATGATAATCTCTTTCTCACTGAGGAGGTAAATGGGAAAGAAGATGGATTCATTTTGGGGTCTGTTGATGGAGAATTCAGGGACCTGCCTTAAATGTGATTTGGGAATCTCTATTCCTGGTCAGGTTCAGTTCCTTTAGGTTGGATGGTGATTCCTAACAGTGCCAACCTTCCTTGTTTTTTTGGTTGGGTTTTCTTCTCCAACAGAATAGCAAGGTAATTGTAAAGTCATGCCCTGGTGAGTGTTACTATAAGAGACAGAATAAGATAGGCATAGCACCTTATCTCTTCTGTTATGACCAGCTTCAGAAATATCCACCTGGAGGAGAGAAAAGGTAAGTGTACAAACCAGGAGAGTTTGCACAACTTTGCCTCACTTAAGTCTGATTCACTAACAAGTCATCATCACTGCATGATGCCATTGGTCCTCTTCAACAATGAAGGACAAACAGTACCTTGCTAGGACTACCTCTGGAATACTGTGTTCACATTTGGATGTCACATTGTAGGAAGGACATTAATAAATTTGATCAGAGAAAGGTGCCAAGGCTAGGGAAAAGACTGGAGAGGATGCCATATAAACATCAGCTGAAAACGAAATCATTTAGCCTGGAGAAGATACTATTTAGTTGCATCGTCTTTGGGTATCTGAAGAACTGTCGGGGGGGCAGAGCCAAGATGGCGGCTGGAAAGCAGGGACTAGCGTGAGCTCCCCTCCAAGTCCCTCCAAAAACCTATAAAAATGGCTTTGAACCAATTCTAGAACTGCAGAACCCACAGAGGGAAGCAGGGCTCTAGCCCAAGACAGCCTGGATAGTCTCTGGTTATGGTCTATCATGCACGGAGGTAGGAGCAGAGGGGAGCGGAGCTGAGTGGAGCAGAGCCCAGAGTGGGCAGCATGGACCAAGGAGACCAGGAGCCGGGCGGAGCATGCCCCAGCGCCCTGAATCAGTGAGCTGCAGCAGTTACCAGACTTCTCGACCCACAAACACCAAAGACAACAGAGTAGGTTAGTGGGAAAAGCTGCTGGGGACAGGGAGTTTGCGGTTGGGCCACCGCCTGGGGGCAGCAGAGGTGGGGCAGCTACAGAACTACAGCTGCAGTTGCTTCTGGCCCCCTGGTGGGAAGAATTAAGTGGCAGATCAAAGCAGGAGTGAAGAGCCTACTGAAGATCTAAGTCCAGTCCAGGTTGGGGGTTCTTGGGGAAGGAGGAGTGCTGGTGAGGCAGAGCTGGCACATCCCCCCAAGCTTGGAACATAGAACTCTTTAGTCTACAAGCAGTCATACCCCACTGAAAAACTCAAGGGTCAAGTAAGTTGTCTGGGAACATGGCCAGGCAGCGAAAACGCACCCAGATTCAGTCTCAGACTTTGGAATCCTTCTTTGGTGACAAAGAAGACCAAAACATACAGCCAGAAGAATTCAACAAAGTCAAAGAG
>CM053623.1:80069902-80093983 GCA_028646595.1 Phalanger gymnotis | reverse complement strand
TCAAAGAGCCTACAACAAAAGCCTCCAAGAAAAACATGAACTGGTCTCAGGCCATGGAAGAGCTCAAAAAGGATTTGGAAAAGAAAGTTAGAGAAGTAGAGGAAAAATTGGGAAGAGAAATGAGAAAGATGCGAGAAAACCATGAAAAGCAAGTCAATGACTTGCTAAAGAAGACCCAAAAATATACTGAAAAAATATACTGAACAAAACAACACCTTAAAAAATAGACTAACTCAAATGGCAAAAGAGTTCCAAAAAGCCAATGAGGAGAAGAATGCCTTGAAAGGCAGAAAATGGAAAAGGAGGTCCAAAAGACCACCGAAGAAAATACTACCTTAAAAATGAGATTGGAGCAAGTGGAAGCTAGTGACTTGATGAGAAATCAAGAAATTATAAAACAGAACCAAAGGAATGAAAAAATGGAGGACAATGTGAAATATCTCATTGAAGAACTGTCACATGGAAAGTGATTTAGTTTTATTCCCCTAGGTCTGGGAGAGCAGAGGTAGAACTCAAAAATGTTGACTCCTTAGGGCTAGAGATTTTTCTTTACTCTTTTTATCTCTCCAGATCCTAACACAGTACCTCAAGGCACCTATTAAATGCTGTTTGAATTGAATTGAACTGAACATACAGAAGTTGGAGAATGATAGGTTTCAGATTAAGGTAAAGAAGAATTTCTTAATAATTAGAGCTATCTCAGAATGGAATGAACTGCTCAGGATGTAGCAAATCCTCCATCAAGACAGAGTTAGATGACCCTTAATTGAAGATATTGTATGGAGAATTCCTCTTCAGGTATTGGATGAACCAGATGACATCTGAGGTTCCTTTCCGTTCTTAGATTCTGCGACTGAAGCCTCTCGAGCTTTTGAAACTTTATAATATTCCTAGGGAGAAGATGAAGAGATATGGAGAAGATGAAGAGATATGGATTAAACAACAATATATAGTCATAAGAATTCCTAACTGCTTGGATGGTCAGAATCAAAGATTAATGATTCAATATCATTCAATAAACTTTTACTAAATCCCTATTATGTGCAAGGCACTGTGCTAAGTGCTGGAGATACAAAAAGAGGCAAAAGACAGTCTCTTCCCTCAAGGAACTCACAATCTAATGGGAGAGACAACATACAAACAAATACATGCAAAGCAAGCTATGTACAGGATGCAGCATGGCAAGAAGTCTGCAGTGGAATGCCCCTAGGATCTGTGCTTAGCCCTGTATTATTTAATACATTTATAAATGACTTGTTTGAAGTCACAGATGACATACTCATCAAATCTGAAGATGACACAAAGGTGGGAGGGACAGTTAACAAAATGAAGAGTCAGGATCCAGAAGGATCCTAAAAGTCTAGCACATTGTGTTCAGCCTGTGGGCTGCATTTGACACCTAGTTTCAAAGTCTAAATGACCTCTAAACTCTCAGATTCGATGATTATTTGATTCTGTATTCCTTTGACTATATCCCAGCTGAAACACCTCTCCCAATCTTAACCTCCTACTTGTGGCTTCTCTACAAAGCCTCTGTGTTATTGGTGGATTTCTGCACTCCACAGCCATTGTTTGGTCTCTGTTCAGTTATGTTAGCCTATGATCCTATGATCTAGGGTGTCTCCACCGGTCCCTCCCTCCCCACCAGAAAAGCACCAAAAATGAAAAAAAAAAACCCCAATTACCTGCTTTTTATCCACTGAATTGTAGCTGCTTTGTGGCCTCTTCTTGGCATGGAAGAAGTTGTAATGTTTTTGGTAGATAGCTATTGGTTCTTTTCTGAATCGTAGACAGACCCACTGCAGGTAGCCCAGCAAGAGTCCATCACTTCAGATTTGTGTTTTTTACTTTTCTCTTAGTGGCAAATCCTTCAATGCTACTTGCTATTTATATTGGGGTAAATAAATCTTTTCAGTTACTACCACCCAGGCAGTGTGGAAAAATAGAAAGAGTATTGACTTTGGGGTCAGTGGAGCTGAGTTCAAAGGCAAAATCCAACACTTAGTATCGGTATGAATTTGGACAAATAGCATAATTTCTATGGGTCTCAGTTTCCTCATATATAAATTGGACTAGATGACCTCGAACATCCGTTCTCTCTCTGAGTCTATGATCCTAAATTTTTGGTGCCTAGCAGTAAGGCCAAGCATATTACAATTACCTTTACCTAGAAAGATTGGAACAGGGAGCAACTGGCCTTCTTTATCTTGCATTTCTGAAGCTACACTAAATCGCCACTCTCCCCACAAAGCATGCCACCCTGCCCCCGACTTCTTAGAATAACTAGCTCTTTCTTCCATGCTATCACAGACAGACACGCATTGGAATGTTCTCTGTTAGTTGTGTCTTCAGCAATGATTCTCCCATATTCTTGTACTACTCATAGTGAAATGTCTTGTTAGCAACGTTAGGCTGGGCTTTGTTAGTGCGTCATAAATACTTTATTATGGAAAGCAAAGATTATGTACAGGCAGACTGTTTACAAGTTACATAATACAAGTTATCTCTTTAATATTTAAATGGTAAATTCCTCTTTTTAATATTATTTTAACATGAAAAAATGAGGTCTGCCTTTGTAGATGACACCTCCTCTTCTCTCTTTGTTTCTTAGGTTAGGGTGGCAAGTAGAAAACTTAACTTTTTTCTTCCTTCTTTACATACTCCAGAGAAAATTGTTGTTTTTGTTTTAAGTCAGATCATACTTTATGTTTTTTCTAGATCTTACTCAGTGTGAAAGACTGTTATGTGCAGGATGGATTAGACTTCCTTGGCATGACTTGACATTATTTCTGCTAGCTTATATCTCATCTTAATCACACAAACTAGCAAGAGTCCCATAACAGGCACTTCCTTTGCCAACATTAAAAAATCCCTTCATTTATTCTAAACATTAACACAAGGGCAAGAGACCTGTAGAGTCCTAATTTACTAACTTACAAGCAAATAGGCAAATTTTATCAACCCTATCACTAGAATGTAAACTCCTCAAAGCCGGGGAGCTATATATTTTTTTCATACTGGAATACTACTTTTTGGCTCATTAAATATGGTAAGCACTTAATAAATGTTTGTTGAATTGAATTTGGTTTCATGATTACCTTTTAATATTGTTTAGTTGTTTTTAGTTATGTCTGACCCCATCTGGTGATTTCTTGGCATAAATACTGGAATGGTTTGACATTTCCTTCTCCAGCTCATTTTAGAAATGAGGAAACGGAGGCAAACAGGATTAAGTGACTTACCCAGAGTCACACAGCTAGTAAGTGTTGGAGGCCAGATTTGAAGTCAGGTCTTCCAGACTCCAGGCCCAGGGCTCTATCCACTGTGCCACTAGATTCTATTAATAAAGTGTTCTTCCAGTTCATTTGTTTGTAAGTGACGATCTGTTTTGAGAAAATGCCTGACTCCTTAGCACTCGATTATCATGATGTTGCTGTAATTGTTTGTCCTTTGTTTTCAGAGGACCATGCCATCAGGAGGAGGAAGATGTCTTGACTCACAAGTGAATTGGATTTAAGTGAGGCAGAGCTGTGCAAAGTCATCAGCCTCACTCTGGTCATCTGAGTCCAGTGGCAAGACAGGTCAAGATGACTGGCAATGTCCCCGGATGCAGTGGGAGACCCTGGCCTTTTTAAGCTGTTCTTTCCCAGATCTCAGTTTGTCTGAGGCAACACCCATTCAGTAATTAAAGGCTAGGTAAGAATTAAAGTAAAAGATGGCCTAGTTTGCCTTTATAAAAAAATCAGTCTGGGAAGGAAAGACCCTCAGAGTTTCTGGCCAAAACAGAAAAATTAACTGCAGGGTAAATGTTTAACGACTGGCTCTGGGTGGAGAACTTGTATAAATGACACACTTTTAAATTTAATTGTCATTATCAACATTTTCCTCTATAAAAGGTTCAAAATATCAGTGAAACTATTTTTCTTTTAATAAATCCTTTGAAGTAGGTGATTATAGTAATTGCTTTCATTTTTGGTTCTGTGAATCATCAAGCCATCAATAATGTAAATATTTGTTTGATTTGATAACTTTTTATGATCAACATTTAAGATCTTATACAGGAAAACCTTCAACCTCTCTCCCCCATAAACCACTAAAAATCTTGAAATTAAAAGAACCAGACTGCTGTTGATTCAGTTGGAAGATCTGAGCTTCAGGATGACTGTGACTAGCAGTATTAACAGAGGTCTAACTGTAATGTTGGAAAATGCATTAAAGAGATATATTTGGGGGGAATTTCTATGTATTGAGTGTTTAGGAAGAATGATATCCATTTGCCAAAAAAATAAATAACTTTTATAGTACTCTGTAGTCAAAAGGATTATGAATGGAATTAATGGAAACTTGTTACAGAAAGGACGTTTTAATTCTTTCATTAAAATAAGCTTCTTGACCTCTGAAATTATAAGGGATATATAGCATATATTTTTCTGAACAAATTTCAATTTCTCTTTTTGAAAAGAAATTATCAAAATCAAGAAATAAGGGACCATATGTAGGATAAACATTGTAAAGATTCAAAGAAGCATCTCTACTAATCCTCATGATGTAATAGAATTGAAGTACACCTTAATCTCAAGCATTTTCAGATACAACCTAGTCAAGTTCAAGTATATTATTTTATTGCTTTTAGCTGGAAGTAAAGACCAAAAGTTTAAAAGACAAAAAAGTTATAGAGCTCATTGGAAACTGGGCAAAAAGGGAAATAGAATAATTTATGTAGTTGGCACTGATTTTTTTTAAATGGGGCATAAAATATTTGTTACGCGAGTATCAGTTTTCTTTCTTTTTCAAAGAAGGGGGTGTAGGAGAGAGAGGGGAAGTGTTTTGTTAATTGAAAAAATAAAATTTAAAAAGTCAACAAGATGAGGCATAAAAGTTCAACTGAAGAGAAACTATTTTCCCCCTGGCATGGAATTCTAAGAGGAATTCATCATGTGGGTCTTTATATAAGGGACATTAGATAACATCAGACAGTATCTTCAGTTGTGGTTTAGCAGAAAAAAAATCCAGGAATGTTAGTCAAATATATGTTTCTTAAATCAGCCTTCAAAGTTGAGGGCAGAGCTTTAAATCTTAACTTGAGGAAGGCATTTCTGTGGGGAGCTAAGATAATATAGCAGAGGTACATAGCTGACTTAATGCAGGGATAGATCTTAGAGCTTAGAAACCTAGAGGAATGCAGAGTTAATATGTGTTTTACTCTGTCTCTTTCAAGTGGCTACAGACTTTTGGCAAGTACTGGGTCATAGTCAATTCACATTTGAATTCTCTGAGTGCCTGAAATGCCAATATTCTGTTATGTTGATTAAAGAGGGATATAGCTGCCTTGGATTCTAGATGTAGGAGGAGGTGGCATAGAGTAGTATTATGGAAAGGGCACCATAGATGGATGGTCAAAACACCTGGGTTTGAATGCTGGTTCTGCTTCTTAATACCTGTATGACCTTGGGTCAGTCATTTGATATCAGTTTCCTCATGTGTAAAATAAAGGAGTTTAGCTAGACATTCTCTAAGGTTCCTTCCAACTCTTAATTCAAGATGATATCCTCGACTTTATGAAGCCTTATCTGGTACATACTTTATAATTTGATCTCCCAATATCTTAATGGTCTCTCCCTATTCAAGTTTATTTGCATTTATTTGTCTGTGGACATGTATGGTAGAGTAGAAAGCGCCATGGATTTGGAATCAAAGGACCAGGGTTCAAACCCCACATCAAAGAATTTGCTATGCTCTATGAGCAAAGCAGAATTACAGCGGCTCCAAAGAAATGTGACACACACAAATTTACAGACATCTTCCTCTCAGATGGTCACATGGACTATTTCTGCCTGACTTGTGGTAGAGCCTTCCCAGCTTGAGTTTGTATTGTTCTGATCAGCCACCGTCAGACACACTGTACCTTGACCCGGACATAGTGATATCATTTTGGTCCTCTTTGAGCTCAAAGGACAACAACAACCATAACCTCTGTGACTTTGGACAAGCTATTTACACTCTTAAAAGATTGGTTTCAATGAGAGGATTGGATTAGATGGCCTCTAACATCCTTTCATTTTGAAATATATGATGCTTGGTTATATTTTCTGCCTTCTACCCCTATACCAGTGGACTGTGATCTCCTTGAGATCAGGGACTATTTTTTTTTCTTTTTTTCTTTCGTTTCTTTTTTCTTTTTCTTTCTTTTTTGTAATTTTTTTTTCCTTTTGCATTCCCAATGCTTAGCACAGTGCCTGGCACATGGTAGGTGCGTAATGCTGTTGATTATAATGTAAGCTTTCTTAAAGTGTGGGGGGAAGGGAGACAGTAAATTTTTGTCTTTGTAGCAGTAGGGCCTTGTACATAGCGAGATCTGTACATTTCTTTATCCTTTCCTTTCTCTCTGCTTCATCAAAGTAGTACATTTACTGTCTCACTCTAGCTATACTCCCATCTTTAGGCCACCTGTCTACTTCTTGGGCTTCACCCTCCCATTCTCCAGGCTTTCTCCTCCATCAAAGCTGTTGGTCGGTTTGCTTTCACTGTGGTTTGTTTCAGATGATGCCCTCTGATGCCCTCTGCTGTTTATGGTAAAACCCTTGTCCTTTTCCTATGAGAACCCTGAAAGGAGACATTCAAAGAGTTGATGACATTGAGCGTAGTGCAATCAGTCATCCAGTCTTGGAAAGTCTTGACTTGTCTGAATGCACCTGAAAGACATAATGCAGGGAGTTTTTGTTTGTTTATTTGTTTTAATGAATTTTGTTTTCCAATAAAGATAAAATTGTGGAAAACAATATGAGCTGACAAGTAATGAATAATTGTGATTATGGCCCAATGGAGATGGTAATCATAAAGCAAAATGTATTGTCTATTCATCAGTCTAGAGTATGGATAAGAAGGCATGATGAATAGAGTGCTAGATTCAGAGTCAGGGAAATCTTCATTCAAATTCTACCTTCTGAAATTTACCAGTTACGTGAACCTGGACGGCATGTTATAGAGGAAAATTGGGTGTACGTGGAATCAGAGGGCTTAGGTTCAAATTCTGGCTCTGTCATTGTCTGTCTTACCTTGGGAAAGCTGATCAACATCTCTTGGCTCCAGTTTTCTCAAATGGAAAATCAAAGTGTTAGATTAGAGGAATTTTGAAGTCTCCTCTATTTCTACATCTATGACCCAGTGAGCCTAAAGCATTCAGGTTTGCCTGTGTAAAATGAGGCTCTGAATACCTCTAGATTAGTGATTCTTAATATGGAGAGTGGATCTATGAATTTGGGTTTTTTAAAAATATTTTCAAAACTATACTTCCATATAATTGGTTTCCTTTGTAATCCTATGTATTTTGTTTTAGGCACTTAAAACCATTTTTTCTGAGAAAGGCTCCATAGTCTCTACCAGACTGCCAAAGGGGTCTATGACAAGACAAAACAGTTAAAAATCCCTTGCTATAAATCCATGATCCTATTTCTGTGCCTCGGGCCCTTCCCTAGGAATTATCTGCTTAGTGTTTGGTATACCTCATACTATTCACAGTACCAGACTTGTGGGCTTTATCCAGGTCATTTTTGTTTGTTTGTTTGTTTTGGGTTTGAGGTTTTTGTTTTTTTTTTTGCCTTGAAGCATTATCGCTTCTCAAGAATTTTTACTGGCCTGTTAGATGCTTTCCATCCCTTGCCAAATATCCATCATTTCTGTAATTTAAACTGTGCTTCAAAATTCCAAACCTCATTCTTAGATATTGTTTTCACTTAATCTGTTTGCTTCAGTTTCCTCATCTGTAAAATGGACATGTTAATAGTACCAACCTCCTAGGATTGTTGTGATTTGTTGTGAGGAGCAACTGAGGCAACATCTCTAAAAGGCTTTGAGAACCTTCAAGCATTATATAGATGTTAGCTATTATTATATAGTACGTTAATAGCTGTTAATTCACTAGATCTTTACAACAACTGTAGGAGATTGGTGCTATTATTACCTTCATTTTATAGATGAGAAAAATGAGGCAGACAGAGATTAAGCACAGGGTCACAGCTAGAAAGTATCTGAGGCTGGATTTGAACTTAGGTCTATTCTTATTACAGGTCTAGTGTTCTCTCTACTTCCCTAAATTTTAGCCCTCTAGCCTCACTTGAGAACTAAGGTATACTTTCTTTAGTAGATAAAAGTATATAACGCAAAGGGATATATGATAAAGTCTACTTACCTAATATTTACCCATCTAATTTCCCCTTGGCACTGCCCTTTAGATATCACCTGCTACATTGCACAGTTCTCTGGTTCCTCAGTGCCCTTCCTATGATGAGGTCACCAGAATTAAACACTGTAGTTTAGATGCAGTCTCACTTTACAGAGGATAACGGGGCTACCATCTCCCTGGCTGCTAAATAATTCCATCACTAAAATCTTCTTTATGCTTCCCTGGATGCTAAGCTCTCTGGCTCCACATGTAGTTGGGGGGCAGAGGGCAAGAGGTTCAAGTTATTCAGCATGTAGATACATGACCACATTCAATTATACTGGGATCTACACATCTTGTTGCAACATGACACTGATTTTCAGAAACGTCCCTCTATTACCCTGGATGCTAAGGTCTGTGGCTACCTTACACTTGAATATTTCTTGGGATGGAAAGTTCACTATCTCAAGAAGCGATTCAGTCCACTATTGAGTAGTTCTTGTTTTTAGAAACGTTTCATTATACTATTGACGAAATTTACTTCTCTGTAACTTCCCCACATTGGCTGTTGTTGTCATTGTTTGTCCTTCCTTGTCCAAGAGGACCATGGCATCACTGGAAATAGCATTAGACTCCTAGTTGACTATAAACTTAACTTTGTACTGCCTCCTAGTGGTAACTCTTTTATTCTAAGCAGGTCTCGCTCATAGCATAGTTGTGTGACAGCAATCTAGTCTGTAATGAAAATGATTTCTCTTCAGTTGAGGATGTGTTCTTACGGGAAAGGTCTTGTCACACAGACTACTATTACACTCAGAAAAGCAGTCCATCCAGTCATGTAATTCCCTTTGGTTCTTTTTGAGAAAATGCCTAACAGCCCAACTGAAAGGGATGTTCTTTTATGAGAGAGGACAGTTTGTCAGTACAAACAAGATGACTGCCCCGTGGCAATTGCTACCTTTTTTATATAGCAATGAAAATCTAACTTAGGGCTTGGAAGCTAAAATTAATTTACTAAATGCAATGGTTTACTTGTGATTCTCTACCAGGGCTTCTTAAACTTTTTCTACTCACAACTGCTTCACTGCTTCTTAAACTGTGGGTCATGACTGCACAGCGACCCACAGTTTAAGAAGTGAAGCTGAAAGGTGATAGAAGAGGAAGGGGTGATAGCTTTTATCATTTAAAAATCATCTTAATAACTTCAATTGTCATATCAGGCAATGTGGTAGAGTGAAAAGAATTCTGCCCTTGGAGTCAGAAGACCTGAGTTCAAATCCTATTTCTGAGGCTGTTGCCTATGTGACCTTAGGCAAGTCTGGATTGCAATGTCCTCTGCTATAAAATAAGAAGTTTGAACTAGATGACTTGTAAAGTATCTTTTAGCTCTAAATCTGTGATAATTTTAATATTATTAATATTTATAATTTGTTTATTTTTAATTATCTATTATATTGGGGGAAAGTGAGTGAAGCAGGTTTATATTTGTTATTAGGTAGTACATATGCAAAGATTCCCATTCCCTGAGCAAACAGTCCAGTAAGGGAAGGTCTTTTGTCTGCAGTGTAATAGAGAAGATTTGGGATTAAAATTGCATCATGAATAAGTAACACGTGATTAACTAAGCATCTATTCCTTATATGATTTATCACTGATGATAATCATAAGTTATTTGTGTGTATTGACTTCCATCAGTCCGTATCTTTATTATGCCCTTGTGTTCTATTTATGGTTGTTTGCATATGTACCACATCTTTCCTATCAGACTCTAACCTCCATGATGGTAAGACCTGTATGATCCATTAATGTGGCTCCCCACAGCCTCAGGAAGTATAGAACGTAGAGTAGGCACTTGTTTACATTGTGCATAGTATTATGTGGGGCTGTTGCTCTTCATCCTTGGTTTTGGAAGAAGTCCGATGACATCACTGGTGATGTCTTGACTTGTGCATAAATGGGATTGAAGTGAGGCAGAATTGTGTAAAGTTGTGAGGCACTAAAGACCCAAAGACAAAAACAGAAAACTCTTTTCCCTCCAGAGCCCCACATTATTCCTATGGGGTATTAAATGCAAAGTAATTTGAAAAAAGGAGAGAGCACTAATTAGGGAGATGAAAGGAAACTTAATGCTAGAGTTGGTACTTGATCTGAAAAAGAAGAAAAATATGGCTATAGAGAGCCAGAGATAAGGATTTTAATTTCAATCCTAAACAACTTGGCCAAATGCACAAAGACAGGACATGGTATGGAATGGCAAATAGCTAGTTTGTATGTATGTATGCATGTATGTATGTATATATACATATATATGTATGAATGTATATGTATATGTATACATACATGTATACATACACATATATACATACTCTTATTTATACATAATATATGGACATATATGAAATAAAACTAGAAAGGTGGATTAGAGCTAGGCCCTGGAGGATTTTAAATGCCAGTTGGAGTAGTTTGTATTTGATCCTAAAGGAAAAGGGAAGTTGCTGAAAATTTTTGAGTACAAGAGTGAAAAGGTCAGACACGGGGTGATTATGTTATTAACTACATGGAGGGGATTAGAAAAGGAAGAGACCAGAAGAACAAAAAAATTAGTAGGCTATTACAATAATCCTGACAAAAGATAAAGACCTGATGTAGTAGGGCATAGACCCTGTGAATAGAAAAAAATGGAATAGGTGTGAAAGATATTATGGAGGGAGAATTGAGAGGACATATTACTTGTTTGCATATGGGATGGGGGTGGTCATGGAGGGAGTTAAAGGAGAGGGAAAAACCAAGGATGATTTCTAACTTAATAACCTAGCTAATTTAGAGGCTTGTGGTACCCTAAAAAGAAATTTTGCAGATAAGCAATATGGAATTATGGGGTGGGTAGGAGATGATGAGTTTCATTTTTATCATCTCGATTTTGAGATATTAGGGTATCCAGGAGGCATCTAGCAGGCACCAAATGAGAACTATATACAGTACTTAGCAAATTTTAAAATTCTATAGAAATGCTGGCCATCATCATCATGCCAGTAATAGAGTTTAGAAAAGAGATTATGGATGGATATGCCCGTTTACGTTGTTATTGTATGTACTAGAGGTTAGGAAACTTGAGAGTAGGGGATATAATTTCACAAAAGATCACATAGGCCAGTAATCCTAAGCCTTTATCATGGTGCTTTTTAGCTGACCCAAGGAAGCCCACAGCCTTAATTTTAACAACAGCATGTAAGGAGTATGGGGGTAGGGGTGGGGAGAGACAAAGGAAAGATAAAACCAAGTTGATCTCTGAAACCTCAGATGTGGTGATCTTCAGGCCGTGGCAAGAAGGGCAACAGAAGAAGTAAGAGAGGGACATGGTTGATAGTCTTTTGAAAAGGCTTCCTCAGACTTGTCACAGACAGCTTAGCTTAGCTTTTGATGACTCCTACTCACTGATAATCACTAGAATCCTATCACTTCCTCAACACAGTGACTCAATGACGAAGGAAATGTAATAGGTTTTATAAGGAGAGGTCAGACTCTGGCACAACCAATTGATTTCCAGAGTGGTAAATAGCAATGTTGGTGCCCAAAGTAATTATACCACCTAGTTATTTTCTGGATCTCTCTTGCCATTTGCATTAGTCTATTTTTAAGGTGTGATTTACTCCAGCATTTTTGAGGTCTATTTTGTTTATTCATTTTTCATGATTTTCTTGCATACTCTCATTTCTCTTCCCAATTTTTCCTCTACTTCTCTTACTTGATTTTCAAAATCCTTTTTAAGCTCTTCCATGGCCTGTGAACATTCATATTTTTCTTGGAGGCTTTGGATGTAAGACCTTTGACTTTGTTGTCTTCTTCTGGTTATATATTTGATCTTCCTTGTCACCAAAGTAAGATTATATAGTCTGATTTTTTCCCACTGTTTACTCATTTTCCCAGATAATTATTTGACTTTTTAATGCTTTGTTAAGGTAGGACTCTGCTTCCAGTGTGGAGTGTATACTGTCCCAAGCTTCAGGGTTTGTGCAACTGTTTTCAGAGATATTTCTATAGATCTATAAATTTTCAGTTCTTCCAAGGTGGTATAATCAAAGGAAAGTTGTTTACTCTTCTCCTGGCCTGTGCTCTGGTCAGCGAGTAACCACAAGCACTCTTTTCTGCCTTGGAACTACGAGGATTCTCTCTCCACCATCACCACAAGCTCCTTCACGCTAGTATTCCTCTTCACCCCAGAATTGCCACTCAGAACTGTGACCCAGATCCAGGCATGGGCAAAGCAAGAAAATCTTGTCTCAGCATCAGCAAAGAGATTCCTGCAATCCCCTGCTGATGAGCCGTTTGATCTCACCACCGTCTGTGGGCTGAGAGCTCCAGAAGCAGCCACTGCCACTGCCTCCAGTGCCGCTGCCACCACCACCCTGGAACTGGGGCTAGACCATGCTCTCTCGCTCAGGTCTGACAGATGTGTCCTACTGACCTTCTAAGTTGTCTTTTGTGTTTGGAAGTCTGGAGAAGTTTGGAAACCACCACAGCTGCCAGTGATTCAGTCCCTCGAGGCCTGCTCTGGCCCATCTGTGCTATTACAGCTGGACTATGCTCCTCTCTCAGCTATTCTTTCCCGTCAACCTTCCAGGTTGTCTTGGGCTGGAAATTTGTTTTTACTCTGTGATTTTGTGGGTTCTGCTGCTCTCGAATTTGTTTAGGGTCATTTTTACAGGTATTTGGAGGGATTTGGGGGAGAGCTAGGGTAAGTCCCTGCTCTTACTCTACCATTTTGGCTCTGCTCCCTAGTTATTTTCTAGTTAAAAAAAAACAATTTTTTTCTGGATAACTAGTTTCAACATTTCTAGAAGAATGAAAATTCTGTGAAAATAAAAATGTAACGAATTATAAACCTTCATAACTTTTTAAAAAATCATTTATAAAATGTTTGTACCCTCCAAATTTCAGTACCTTGTGGAAAAATAATGGTCACTCCACCCTAACTATTAGTTCTATTGGTTTTAGACCTCTGATATCATAGGCAAGAAGATGTAGAAAGTCAAAAGGTAAATCAAAGGGAGAAAGAAAACACAGGTTATGGAAGTGTTAAGAAACGACAGAAGCAGGAGGCATCTACAGAGGGGAGGCAGCTTGTTGCAAGTGAATCTTATAACTCTCAGCAAAGGCCCACAAAATAAGTTATTTTGGACTATCTCTTAGGGATAGAAATGAAATTGACATTCATAGGAACTGGCTGAACAGGGATCTTTGCATGGCCCTGTACTATTTAACATTTTTTATAGGTGGCATGCCTACTAAATCTGTAGATGACACAAAGCTTTGAGGGAGGGCACCATGTTAGATGACAGAATCCAGATCAAAAAATATCTTGTCGGGCTGACTTTGGCCTGACTCTAACAATGTGATGGGAATAAATATAAATTCTTACACAAGTTAAAAAAAATCAATTCTCAAATATAAAATAGGAAAGGCAAAACCACGGCTAGACAGCAGTTTGTCTTCAAAAGACCCTGGGTTTTAGTGAACTGCATACTTGCTGTGAGTCAACAATCTGAGACAACAGCTAATTTTTTTTTAAAAAAAAAAAGGAATCTTGAAAAGGAATCTTAAACTGTATTATGAGAAGAGTGTCAAGAACAAGTGAAGGTGGAAGTTCACCTGCCTTTTGTTCTGCTCAGTCCACATCTAGAGATTTATGTTCAGTTTCTAAGTACCACATTTTAGGAAAGATGTAAATAACCGGAGAACACTCAGAGAAGGGCAACAAGAATGAGGAAGGATGGTGAGACCATGAGACATGAGTAGAGGTTGAAGGAAATGGAGATGTTTAGGGGCAGCTAGGTGGTGCAGTGGATAGAGTGCTGGGCTTGGAATCAGGCTGACTTACCTTCCTGAATTCAAATCTGGCCTCAGATACTTGCTAGCTATGTGACCCTGGGTAAGTCACATAGCCCTGTTTGCCTCAGTTTCCTCATCCCTAAAATGAGCTGGAAAAGGAAATGGCAAATCACTCCAGTATCTTTGCCAAGACAACCTAAAATGGGGTCATAATGAGTGAGACACGACTGAACAACAAGTGAATAACAAAATGTTGTAGAAAGAATTGTAGTTCTGGTATGGGGTGGAAAGTATGGATTCTCAAGACCCACCAACTCTGAGATTTTCTGATTCTGTGACCCAACCTAATTCACAGAGAAACCCTGAAATATGGATTTACAGAAGGCCCTAGTATAAGTATTAGACAACATCTCTGAAGAGGGAAACTTTCCTTACTATCCCCCACCAACAAAGGTGGAAAGGTTACCTGCAGGGCACATAAAATTCACTCTCATGTCCCACCACAAGTCAATATTGATGGTCAAGGGCTGCCACAAAACCCGCAAGACCTTGCCTTTCCCTCCTTCGGAACTGAAGGGTAACCTACGACAGGCACTAACCACCATAAGGTACCAAATAGGTAGAGCTCTATGATGAGAAAATAGAGTACTGTTGCATTCTATAACTTAGCTTCTCTTTCTTGTTACTGTTGGGGAGAGGAATGGGTAAATGTTGGAACTGTCATGTTTCTTCAGAGAATCTTTTTAGTGCTTTTCTCAGAGCACCCATCACTTCCTTGTTCCTCAAGCTATAGATCATAGGGTTCAGCATAGGGGCCACTGTAGTATAGAATAAGGCAACCATCTTTTCATGTTCTGTTGAGGAGGTGGCCTGGGGCTGCATGTAGATGAAGATGGTGGCCCCAAAACAAAGGGAGACCACAGTGAGATGGGAGGCACAGGTCCCAAAGGCTTTGCGACGTCCCTGAGTAGAGCGGATTCGCAGAATGGCTTTAACAATCTGGGCATAGGAGAACAGGACCAAGGAGCAGGGTAACATGATCACCACAAAACCTGAGAAGGTCACCATGATCTTGTTGAAGGAAATGTCTACACAAGCCAAACGCAGCACAGCTAGTGTCTCACAGGCAAAGTGATTGATAACATCTTTACACAGGGGAAGTCGAAAGGTAATGATTGTCTCCATGAGTGAATTCAGGAAACCAGCAGCCCAACAGGCAGCAGCCAGAGCCGTGCACAGCCCTCCATGCATGATGACTGTGTAGTGAAGGGGATAGCACACTGCCACATAGCGGTCATATGCCATTGCTCCCAGCAGGAAGAATTCAGTTCCACCCAGTGCCAATGAGATATAGAGCTGAAACACACAGCTATGGAATGGGATAGACTTCCTTGAAGATAGAAAATGAATAAGCATTTGTGGGACAGTGCTGTTCATATAGCAGATATCCACAATGGAGAGGATGCTAAGGAAGAAGTACATGGGAGTGTGGAGTCGGGGGTCCAGCCTGATCAGGTGGATAATAAGGAAGTTTCCCAGCATAGTCAGCAAGTACATGGACAGGAAGAGGACAAAGAGGTAAATCTGAGTCTTCCAATCATTAGATAGCCCTAAGAGGATGAACTCATTCACCCATGTCTGGTTGTTAATGGCCATGTGAGGGTAGTTCTATAAGGATGAGAGAAATATAATGGAGTGCTGATGCTCTGACTCTAGAAGAAAAAATATTTTCTTGTAAATTGTTGACAAACCCTACTCATATACCCTCAGAAGAAAGGAAAGCATTTATATGTTTCAGCTTAAAAACCCAATTTGGGTAGTATGAGATTAATTCCCTTATAACACTACCTTCAGAAGGAAGGTAAAGCAACTGTTGTGTTCATTTTACTGTTCGGAAAAGCTGAGGCTCAGAAATTGTAAGTGCTTTCACAGTTTTTACTACTAACTAGCATTCATTCAATCAGAGTGAGGAAAGTGATTTTTCCCCCAAGGACAATAGCTGAAAATGTAAATTTTTGAAAACATGCCATGATCCTTTTTGTCCCAGGGTACAATTTTGATATTCCTCCTTCTTCCCCCATTGGAATCCCATCATCTCCACCACCCTCTTCTCAGGCTAAACAGAATCCCCAGTGGAATACATCCTTGCCACAGAAAGCACTTCATACTGTTCTCTTTATACTATGTCAGAATCTGAGAGTCTGATTCTCCATCCTTTCAACTTTGTAGTCACTGAAATGTCTCTTTCCATTTTAGAAGGAAGATTGCAAATGATAAATTCCGAAGAAAAAGAACCTACAAACAACCTTTTGGTGGAGAAACATGGAGAAAGAAATAACCATTAACAAGTTTTCTAGGGATGACGTGCACAAGAAAATGAAGGCTTCATTGGCCAAAATCAGTTTTGTGAAACGTGTTTTACAGGCACTGAACTTCCACTGAGAATAGAGAATCTCAGACCTCCACTTTTTCTTGCTCCTATCAAACTATTGGCTGCCTGTAGGAGAAAAACAGGAATGGTTAGAATGCCAACAGAGACATATACTGCCTATCATCACTATCAAACTTTATTAATGAGTTGTCCATGTTATTTAAAGTATAGGTATATAAATGTACAGAGGAGAAAAACATGGGATAACATTGTAAAAGGAAAGGGTGGTGCCAGTGTGTGTGTGTGTGTGTGTGTGTGTGTGTGTGTGTGTGTGTGTGTGTAGAAAGTGAATGCTAAGTAGAAAATTTTTAACTTTACTCAAGAAGTAGGGAGCATTTTGAGCAGATGAGTGAAATGAACACATCTATGCATGAAGAGGATTATTTTGTCACTGCTACACAGAACAGATAAGTAGTATCTGGGAGGGACTGGGGGACAGTGAAGAAAAGAACTGTGTAGTTCTGCAGTGATGGAGGGCAGGGTACTGAGGACCTGAATTTGGGTGGTGGCATTTGGAAGAGATAGAAATAGACTCAGAAAGAGGCAGCAATGAACTTGGGAATTGATTAATGGCTAGCATTTATATGATGCTTTAAGGTTTACAAAGCACTTTAATATGTTACCTTATGTGGTCCCCATGGCAACCCTGTGATGAGATATGAACAAGAGGGGCAGGGAAGTATCAAAGAGAACCTCAAAGTTACAAATAGGGACTGTTGGGTGAGTGGTAGGGACAGAGACAGAAATAGTGAAGTCAGAAAGAGAAGATTTAGAGCAGAAAGATAATGAGTTTGGTTTAGGACATGAGGAGTTTGAGGTGTTGGTGGGACATCTGGGTGGAGACATCCTGTTGGAGACGCAGGTATTGGAGGTGTTGGAGATGCCCTTGCATCTCCAACTTGCATGTTGTCTCCCTGGTATAATATAATATGCCCTTGAGGGCAGGTACTGTTTCATTTTTATCTTTGTATCCCCAGTGCCTATCATGGTGCTTAGTACATACTAGGAATTTAACACATGCTTGTTGGTTGGTTGAGTCTTTTCCAGACATAGTGAATGACCTGCCCAAAATACACGTAGGTGGTAGAATGCAGAATAAAATTGAGGAACATCCAAAAGTCTTTCTTGGCTGGGCAGCCAAACGCATGGAGAAAAAAGGATTGAATAAGACTGAAAAGGCAGTATAAATCAGACTGTGGAAGTCCTAATTGCCAGTCTATTTAGCTACCTTAGATGTCATAGATACATGTCCCCATATACAATCTCTTCACCTAAAACCATACTTGCACACATCTACTTCTTTACCTGCATACATTTAATATTGTGTGCACATTTATATACCTATTCGCCCATCCATATACGTTCATCTATTCTGCAGCTATATAAAAATGTACTCAGAACTCTAATAGCAGGGGTGGAGAACCTTAGGGGATTTGTACTGTGAAGGACTGCACTTGCAGACCTAGAGGGCCACATGTGGCCTCAAGGCCTCAGGTTCCCCACACCTGCAACCCTTTCATAATCACACATACTTAACAAATTCATTAAATGAATCACCCTTGCAATCCCTGCCTCTAAGAAATTAAAAAAAACTGCATCAGGACAACTCAGAACATGCACAAAGAAGACACAGAAAAGGTAGACAATATGCAGATGAATAAGAAAAACAAAGGAAGAACAGAAAATGAGTGAAACAAAATAGGTAAAAAAAAAAAAGCAGAGATGGGAACATAGAAAAGGGTAAGAAAATACATATGTAGTCAAGTAAGACAAATAAAGTATGAATGTGGCAGGAAGAGGAGAAAGCAGAGCCAGGAGGACGACAGGAAGGGTCAGAAGATGAGGCTTTGGGGAAAGAGGAAGAAAAATGAGAAATCAAGATGTTTCCATGAAAAAGGCAAAAGCAGAAAGAGGAAGTGAAGGAATCAAAAGAGGAATGCAGGCAGCATGGCAAGAAAGGCCAAATCCATAACCATAATCCCTAAGTAATTTTATATGTTCCTATCACATATCCAGTAGTAATAAAATATTTAGATTGTATTTTATATTCCTCCAAAAATGTCTTCACAGCTACCTTATGAGGGTTATGGGGCAGACAGTATTATCACTATTTTGTAATATGGCATAGAGCCCTAGCCTCAGTCAGGAGTCTTGGGTTTGAAAGGATTAGCTGTGTGATCTTAGAAAATTCACTTAGTCTTATCTTTAAAATAGGTGTAGGATAGTAATAATACATGCTCTGCATGACTTGATGGGAAAAGGACCAGCCTTGGAGACTGGAAGACCTGAGTTCTAATCCTACAAGGGATAAATATTAGCTGGGTGATCATAGGGGAAAATACTTAATCTTCTAGTATCCCAGGCAGTGCAGAATTTCTTACTTAATCTCTCTCTCTCTCTCTCTCTCTCTCTCTCTCTCTCTCTCTCTCTCTTTCTCCCCAGTCTCCTTGGTCACATTCCCTCACCTGCAGTAGAGAGGGAGAGAGAGAGAGAGAGAGAGAGAGAGAGAGAGAGAGAGAGAGAGAGAGAAACCCCTTTGGCACTCTAGTGAGGCCAATGGACCCCTTCTCAAAAGTGTTTCTTAATGTATAAAATAAAATCTGTACAAAGGAAACCAAATATTGAGATACATTGCTCAAAATATACTTTATAAAAAGGTCATGCTCCACAGGTATGTATCTGGACCTGCGCTAGGTAAGGGTCTTTTGTTATCACAAGGTCTCTTCCCAGAAGCATGCTAATTGTCTACATGGAAAGGGGAACAGTCTTCCCTCACATAACCTAATTGGAGTCTTGCCTTCAAGGCTAAGTCTGACTGCCAGAAATCTCTCATACAGATGCTTTTAGCTGAACTTGTCAACAAATCATTAAGTGCAATGTGAAAGAATGTAGGCAGGAGCTAGGGAATTGAGGGAAGAGGAAAAGATGCAATGAGTAGGAAGATGCAGCAAACAGAGTTTGCCCCTGCAAAGAAGCTACGAATGCTTGGTTGGTCAGCTTTCTTGGGATGGGACTTTCTCCTTATCTCATATATTCCTTCCTATTCTTCTCTCTGCTCAAATACCTTTGATTTCTGTCTCTTTTCTGAATTTACTTCTTTTCCTTCCCTTTCTTCTCTTAGAATGTCAATGTGTGTATCATCACAGTACTAGGCATAAATTAGTTATTTAATAAATACTTGTTAGTGAATTTATGCATCAATGAGATGAACTAAGATGAAAGATATAAGAGCACTCTGAAAGATTTCGATATGATGTAAGAGTAAGGCATAATCAACTTTATAATTAATGTAATAATAAAGCATTATTCCAGCATCTGATTATAAAATATTTCTTTTATGTATAGAACCAGACCTAGGGATGACACGATCACAGAAAGATCTAGAAGTAACCTTGGGGGCCATCTAGTCTAATCCTCTCATTTTTGTAGATGAGGACGCTGAGGACCAGAGAGGCTTTGTAGTTTGCCCAAAGCCATGAAGAGAGTATACAACAGAGCCTTAATTTGACCTCAAGACCTCTGACTCCAAACCCAATGTTCTTCCCACTACATCATATGTTTGCAAAGGTTGGTGTTTGGGTGGCATGGCTATGTTTACTTATGAAACAGTTTTGTTTCACCCTTACCATTTATCCCATGTTCTTTATTGTGGATGATTTGGTTCTCCCATATATGGTCCCAGTGCCATTGATTGAGCCTGAAGAGTCTAATTAGTGTAGGGAGAACAGGAGCTGAAAGCAAACAAGGAAGACATGTTTATTCTGATTTTACTGTTTATCAACTCCCCTAACAAGGTTAAGATTTAAAATAAGGTTTAAAATATTAGTTGAATTTTCACTCTTTGACCACATTTTTTTAATGAGTCCACAATGTCATCTGTGCTTTATCTCCCTTCACTCCCTTTGGGAACATAAAGCAAGCTGCAAAGAGACAAATTTATGCTTGGTCAAAGGGAAAACTTGATAACGTTTGGAATTATCCGAAAGTGAATTAGGCTGACTTAGGAAGTAGCAGGCTCTCTCTAACTCAAGGTCTACAAGAAAAGGCTGGATGACCACTTCTGGGGTTTATTACAAAGAAGATGCCTTTTGTGTATAAGTTGAATTAGAGGGCTGCTGAGGTCCCTTGCAAGTAAGATTGTGAAATCAAAATCTATATTACTTGCAAGCTTCTATGTTACCAAAGCATAAATATGCAAAGCAATGCAAAGGAAACAAGCTCCCTGCCAGTATCTTCCTTCCTAAAAAGGAAAAACTTTGTCACTTAATGGGTCATTGATGAAGTGAGCACTGCAGTCCAGGGCCTCTGCCTTTACTCCCTCAATTCACAGCAGAGCAAGTTTTCCCAGGCTCAGAAAAGATAAGTAAATCCCTCTATGGGAGCCAGCCTCCCCATCCCATCACTTAAGAAGGAGCTAGGGACCACAAGGTTGACATCTGGCCCAGATACTCACTGCAAGAGTTGAAAGCATTTTAAATATACTATCTCATCATTGTAAACAAACATGGTAGGTTATTAGGTATAATTATCTCCATTGTACTGGTATGGAGCCTGAGACACAGAAAAATGTGAAAGACTTGATGCAACTAGGTCATAAAGCCATGGTTCCAGCTGAGAATCATCTGAGTTGGTGGAACCCCACACTGGCTACTTTTCTCCTGCTCCCTCAGCCAGAATCTGCCTTAGGAAGCACAATAGTATCCACGATCTTTTAGAACTAGATATTCACTGTCACTTGCCTCTCTGGTTACCAAATTCAAAGTCATTTTTGCAGAGGTTATGAAGCCAGAAGGAGCCAATGGATTTCAGAAAGCCTGCTTTCACAATACTCACTCTTAAGCCATGAAGGCACACAACCATGTAATGAATCCAGGAAAACAACTGACTCACCTCCTGTGCGAGAGGCCATCCTTTGCACGGGAAGCAAAGGCAGGAATAAAGAAAGTGTCAGGCTTGAAACACGAACAGACAACTTTTTTTGACCTCAGGGAGGAAATCTCAAGAGGCCAATTATTAATATTATTATTTGCTTGTTAAATTCCTGTTATTTTCCTCCCAGTATATTTGGTCACGTTCTCTCACCCAAAGACCTCACCTGCACTTCAAACTTTGCAAATTTAGTATTAGCTTTCTCTGTCCCAGAAGTAGCTGCCTCACCTCATGAGGTTCATTAATGGGAATTCTCCACGGTTTCTAATGACGTTACCCTTGGATGTTTACATTATTTTAGCAATGGGATGTGCATATATTTGTGAAGGAATGTGTATGACCCCCATTTGATTCCAGTCAACTTTTATTAATCACCTAAAGTGTGCAGAGAACTGTGTAAGGAACTGGTGGAAATACAGTCTGGATAAGATACAATTCCTGCCTTTACGGAATGTAGAAAAATGATACAGACATTAACTATTGAAGAAGTTTGATAGGGAATATCAAAATACAAGGGCCATGGGTGGGGTAGATTGGTGTTTTTTAACTTGGAAAGGGGTGGGAAATCAGAACAGTCTTCCTAAAGAGGTCTCATTTCACTTTAGCTTTAAAAAAAAGAAAAGAAAAACAAAGGTTGAACAGTAAAAGAAAGGGAAGGGAACATGTCAGGCAGAGGGAACAGTGCAACCAAGGAGTCTTACACTGTCTACCTCACAGGAGTATTCCCCAGAAAATGCTTAAAACTCTCAAAATACTATGGTAAGGTCAGCTCTTACTTTCATTAAGATCCTAACCAAGTGCCTATAGTTGCAAAAAGAAAATGCCACTGTTCATTTTTCCTTTTCTCTTTAGGAACCAATCATATTGATGGTTGACAAGGATAGTTGTTAAACTCTTATGTTCTTCGTGCTCATTTAATCCTCACAAAACTTCATGAAATAGGAAGAGAGATTATGGTGGAAATAATATTATATTTGAGATTGGTGACTGGTTCTGCTACTTGCTACTTTTGTGACTGTATACAAAGTCGCTCTTTGGGATTTTGTTGGCTCATCCACAAAATAATGGGTCAGAGAATATCATCAGGCCCCTTTTATAAATGAGTGAACTGTGATTAAGATAAGTCAAAGTACTGTGTTCAAAGTCAGATGTCTAGACTGTGGAACTAGGAAGAATAAGGAAGCAAAAGAGCCACTTCTTAGGCTATATGGTATAATCTTAATAGAAAATAAAGGCAGTAAAGTCTACAAGAATTTCTTCCACCCTTCAAGCTGTCCCTCTGTTGTCAGACAAAAGAAATGTGAGATGCCCATATTTAAAGACATCTTCACTCCCTATGTTCATGTGGACTATTTGTGCTTGATCTGTGGTAGAGCCTTCCAAGCTTGTACTGGTCTGATCAACCACAGCTGTACCTTGACCTCAACATAGTGATGTCATTTTGGTCCTCTTCACTAACAAAGATCAACAACCATCACCACTTGGACCTGTCCTGAGAAGAAATGGTTCTGCCCCTTTGCCTTCCTTTTTGGAAGTTTTAGAGAAGTTCATTGAAATACAGAAGCTCAGAATTGGAAGGGAACTCAGAGCCATCCATTTCAACCCATGACTGAATAATAGTCACCTTTAAAATAGAATCGACAAGTGATTATCTAGCTTTTGCTTAAAGATCTCCATTTAGGAGAAACCCAGCTCTCTTCAAGACAATCCATTCTATTTGGAGATAGCTTGAATTACTAAGAAAGATTTTTTAAAAAGACAGAATAATAAATAGTAAGTATTATATACTTCTCTCATATTTGCAGATCTATAATAACAAGAACTTTATCACTTATACCATTTGTTACAAAGAATAGAACCTAGGATCCAAACTGAAATTCTCTATTAATGACCACTGGCATATCCAAAATACCTCATCCTTTTTTTCGTCCCTTTTTATTTCAACTGCAAGGATATGACAGCAGAAGCTGGCTACTCCGATTGAATTGAGGGGCAGAGCCAAGATGGCGGCTGGGAAGCAGTGACTGGCGTGAGCTCCCCACGAAGTCCCTCCAAAAACCTATAAAAAATGGCTCTGAACCAATTCTAGAGCTGCAGAACCCACAAAGTAGCAGAGGGAAGCAGGGCTCCAGCCCAGGACAGCCTGGATGGTCTCTGGGTAAGGTCTGTCCTGCACGGAGCTCCCAGCTCCCAGCTGAGGGGAGTGGAGCTGAGCCAAGCAGAGCCCAGTGGACCGACCAGACCAGCAGCGGAGCGGAAAGTGCCCTACAGGCATGAATTACTGAGCTGTGCCATCTACCAGACCTTGCAACACACAAAGAGCAAAGACAACAGAGAAGGTTAGTGGGAAAAGCTGCGGGACTGAGTTTGCGGTTCGGCCACCGCCTCTGGGGCAGCGGAGGTGGGGCAGCTTTAGAACTACGGCTGCAGTTTCTTCTGGCGCCAGGCCCACCTGGTGGGAGGAATTAAGTGGCTGATCAGAGCAGGAGTGAAGAGCCTGCTGAAGATTTAAGCCCAGTCCAGGTAGGGGGTTCTTGGGGAAGGAGGAGTGCTGGTGAGGCAACGCATCTCCCCCCCAAGCATGGAACATAGAACTCTTTAGTCTTTAAGCAGCCATACCCCATTGAAAAACTCAAGGGTTAAGTAAGTTGGCTGGGAACATGGCCAGGCAGCGAAAACACGCCCAGATTCAGTCTCAGACTCTGGAATCCTTCTTTGGTGACAAAGAAGA
>CM053623.1:80021810-80069402 GCA_028646595.1 Phalanger gymnotis | reverse complement strand
GAGGGCAGACTGGGGAACAGAGCAACCAGAGTGTATGCCATCTTGGAGTGGGGGGGGGAAAGAAATGGGGAGAAAATTTGTAATGCAAATGCCTGTGAAAATCAATGCTGAAAACCAAACATATTCAAAATAAATTAAAAAAAAGAAAGAAAAAAGCTGGCTACTCCTATAGTTCCCTTTTCTGCCCCAAGTGGTCTGTTCATTTGGTCCTCCTATAATCAACCAAACAATAAGTATTAGTCACCCTTCCGTACCACCCATTCATCCTTTGGTTCCTGTATTTCATCACATGAGTATATCATAATTTGAAATGCTATTTCTTACTCCCTCCCCTCCATTTCATCTATTTTTTTTTGTTCTGAATACTATATATCCCCTTCCACAATCCCATTGCAGTCATCGATCTTATCCCTTACATTCAATTTCCTTTCCCCTGTCTAACATCTCCTTCTCTTTTAGTCAAACTGCTTTCTCCTCTTCCTACTGCTTGCATCCCTCTATTTCAGCATGAGCCCTTATCCTTGCTTGTTCCTGTTCAGATCTTTCTTTTTCTTCATCTCAATTCCTTTTGCTTCTTTTTAAGTCTTCCAATATTTCCTTTCCCAAAACCGAGACCATCCAAATCTTTGTTACACTTTCTTCTCCTTCCTACCAATCAGGTCTTCCTTCCATCAGAATCAGAAAGTAATTCATAAAACCTTGTCCAGCTACCACAGAAGAAGCAAGTTGGGAAATAAAAAGAGAGTGTAAGTACCTTTCGAATTCCATAAAGACAGAAGGGTATCTGCCATATAAATGGCAGACACATTTCGCAAGCTTTGAGAAAGGGAAGAGGTAAATATGAGGAATTCACTATGAACTGACCCAGAGTGAAAGAGGCAGATTCACTGGTGCCACCCAAGCAAGGTATGGTTTCAGGGGTATCTAAGGAGACAGCTTACCTATGAAATGTAGACCTGGGGGACCAAGGAAGCCATGTGAGCCAAGGAAGGGACCATAGGAAGCCATGAGACCAAGCCATGAGCTGAAAGTTTTAAAGAACCCAGAGACATTTTTACCCTAAGATTAAAAGAGCTTTCCCTTCATGCACTGATTTTGGAGCTGGCATCATTTTCTGAAGAGAAGGAACAGTATAGAGAGTATCTATGAGAAAAATGCTAGCAATCGTAAGAAAAATACAACCTTGGCTAGAAGCAGAGAAAAGTGATAGTGACTAGAAGGACCGCAGTGTCTGGTGGGAACTGAGAACCATCAGACTGATAGAAGGCTAACAAGAAAGAGGCAGACAGAATGGTATAATGACCAACAGTCAATGCAGATAAGGAACCATAGGAAGATCAAGGTGGGGAGCAGCAGAGGGTATCAAGAAATATCAAGGATCAAAAAGTATCAAGAAATAACCTGGTATTTGTTGGGAATAAACAGTGGCAGCAGAATAGCAGAGCATTGAAAGATGAAAAGCCAGAGAAAAGGCAATGAAATACAAAGATCCATCATGGAGAAACAAAACCCTGAATCCATTGCCTTTTCAAGGACCCCACCGTTGATAATACTATATGTTTTTAGGACTATACATATCTCTGAGGGAAAAGTGGTGTGGAGAGCAGTGCGGGAAGGGGAGTAATATAAGTCAAGAATGAAATGGGAACAATAATATGGAAGGCTTTAAATGCCAGGCTGATGATTTTAAGTTTTACTCTATTTCTACAATTATTGAAGAGGGGAGTATTACAGCCATAGTTGAGTTCTGAGCCTATCAATTTGGGAGCTATGTAGAGAATGGACTGGAAAGGAGAGAGACTAAAACCAAGAAGGCCAATTTATGAGCTATTCCAAATATCATTTGGTCAATAAATATTTATTAAGCACCTACTGTGTGTCAGGCTCATTGCTAAGTGGTGGACATACAAAGAAAGGTAAAATTCAGTCCTTACACTCAAGGAACTCACAGTCTAATGTGAAATCTGGTGGGGAAAACAACATGCAACAAGCTATATACAAGATAAATTGGAAATAATCAACAAAGGAAGGCATTAAAATTAAGAGGAATTAGGAAAGGCATCCTGAAAAAAGTACGATTTTAGACGAGACTTGAATAGAAGCATAGATGAGGATTCAGATCATACACAGTCAGTGGGAGACAGACTGAAAATGCCTCAAGTTGGGAAATAGAGTATTTTGATCAAGGAACAGTAAGGAAGACAATGCCAATGCAGTTTGAGAGGGTTTCAGTCTGGAAATGAATTCACAGACTCAAGTAATCTTTAAGTCAAGTTGGCAAAAGTTTATTGTTACGCTTTTCAGTGAGCAAAAGTTCTTAAGGAACCTTCAATAAACAATAATAAACCGTGTGGCAAATATGCTAATTAGGTGATTCCGGGCATGATTAAGGAGCGGTCAGTTCTGAAAGGAACATGCAATTTCGTATCTACTGCGCAGTGTTTTAGCCAGAATTTGCCTGGAAAAGCCCAAGGAGGCACCACAGGGAAGTGTGGTTTTAGGGCTGACTGAGGATTGCCCAGTCTGCCACCTATCAATGTTTTGTGTGACAAGATAGATGTAGGGAGTGTACACACTTCTAAAGTCTAGGAGACACATAATGAGGAGTCCAGGAAGCATATAATGAGGTAGGGAATTGGAATAGATAGTCCAGTGGCTACAGAATGTCTTTATGAGCCAATACAAAAACAGGGATGAAGGAGGAGATAGTGGGAGAAGGCATCAGAGAGAAGGAGCTCTTGGTGAGTGGCCTTAGTTTTTTCTGTAAAATATGAGGTTTATTCTTATCAGAGAGAGTGGGAGTGGGAGGGGCAGCCATGGGGATTCTGAGGAAGGGTAAAAAACAAAAAGATTGGAAGAGTTACTGCTGTGACAAGCATAGTGAGCCAAATAGGGACACATAAAAGGATTATCCACCCAAGACATGTACATCAGTCTCTTCAGGAGAAATAAAGGAATTGGAAGTGCTACCTCAAGTATACTGAATTTCACATGACAAATATGCCAGTAAGTGAGTCACTGAGAGGTTGTACTTAGTCCAGAATAGATATTATTTCTTTAAAAGGTAAGGAACTGCTAAGAGTAGTCCCAATGTATTGATTTATGATCTATCCTACCTGACTGGTTTATAGGGGAGGGCATGATGGTATCAATAATAATGTGTATTCATAATCCAAGGTTAGTAAAGTGCTTTGCATACATTATATCACTTATTAAATTTAACTGGCTCCAGAAATTACATCTCTGGTATATTCCTGAATCTACTAATGAAGGTATTAAATGGAAATGCAAGAGTCTGCTTGTCAAGTCAGGAAGTACAGGGATTGGCAATATATTCATGGTACAAATTTTGACAGGTGGTGTATTTATGCTGGAGTGCTATAGATAAGACTTGGTCAGTCTAAGATACTGCCATGCCAGTGAGAGGGCAGTATTTGGGCAGTATGTCCAGAGAAAGAACTAAGACCAGGAATCTGGCTAGGCAGAAGGGGTCATTCAAGTACTAGAAGTATAATATTTCAAGTTTCTTAGAATGAGGCACAGCTATGAAGAATCAAGTGGTTATAGATTTAGAGAAACAAGCAGGCAAATCTAGGGAAATCAATTAAGGCAATAAGGATTGATTGAGCACCACAGATCTAACTTGATAGCTTAGATGCCAGGAGATGAGTAAATAAGCTAGACAGGTACTAGTAAGCAGGGAATACAGGCAATTTTTATCCAAGGGTAGTGACAGTTGGTGCTCTTCCCTCTTTTGTACTTTCTGTTGGGGAGTGGGGGTGGGAAGAGATAGACTGGGGACACAGGCGTGTAAGTTTTAAGTCACAAAACTATAGGGTCCCACAGGTGCAGCTTACTAGCCATTAAAACAGGGAAAGGGGGGAGGGAATGAGAGGGGTGGCAAGGAACTGAAAAAGAGCAACTATAACTGGAGTGAAAGGGTAAAGCTAAGAATAATTTAAAAACTTAATCTGCATCAGGGAATTGCCATTTTCTTTTATTAGATTATTCTATAATATCTTATTTAAGACATTAAAATTTGGCCAGTTAGATGCCTGTATATATGTTTACAAATAACTATGTTATGTGGCTGGTTTAGTGTACCCAAATCGAAAATAAACAGACCAAGGATGTTTCTCATAAATATTACATAGTGATGAAAAGTAGACATATGAATCGGTAGTTGTTATTTTCTTTTTTCTTTTTATTCTGGGAACGGCAAGAAGGAAATATTGACTTTCCTTTTCTGTTCCCTTGGTTTGAGCACAAAATAACATTTTCCTTGATGAAAGAATCAGAAAAGATCAGTCAGGCTTTCTTGGATAATGTATGTTCTTGTTCAGTAGTTCAGCTGTGTCCAACTCTTTGTGACTCTGTGGACCATAGCCTGTCAGGCTCTGGTATCCTCCACTCTCTCAAAGTCTGCCTGAGCTCATGTTCATTGTTTCCATGACACTATCTAACCACATCATCCGCCATCCACTTTTCCTTTTGCCTTCTATCTATCCCAACATCAGGGGCTTTTCCAAGATGTCTTGTCTTCTCATTATGTGGCCAAAGCATTTAAGCTTCAGCTTCAGTGTTTGACTTTCCACCAAATAGTCTGAATTGATTTCCCTAATTATTAACTAATCTGATTTCCTTACTGTACAAGGGAGTCTCAGAAGTCTTCTCCAGCACCACAATTTGAAAGTGTCAGTTCTGCACTCAGTTTTCCTTATAATCCAACTCTCATAGTTATACATTGTTACTGGAAAAAACAAAGCTTTGACTATGCAGACCTTTATTAGTAAGGTGATGTTTCTGCTTTGTAATATGCGTCCAAATTTGCCGTAGCTTTCCTTCTAAGCAGCAAATGACTTTTAATTTCATGGCTACAGTTAACATCTGTACTGATCTGAGTCCAAGAATATCAAACCTGATACTGCTTCCATTTCTTCTCCCTCTATTTGCCTGGAAGTGATGGGACCAGTTGTCAAGATCTTAATTTTTTTACCATTAATCTTCAAGTCAACTTTTACCTTTGCCTCTCACCCTCATCAAGAAGTTTCTTAATCCTTCTTTCCTTTCTGCCATCAGAGTGGTATCATCTGCATATGAGCTTGTTGATATTTCTCCTGGTGACTTTAATTCTGGCTTTTGATTCATCCAGCCTGGCATTTCTCATGATGTACTCTGCATACAAGTTACATAAATAAAATGACAATATATAGCCTCATTGTACTCCTTTCCCAATCTTAAACCAATCAAGTTGTTCCATGTTCAGTTCTAATTGTTGCTTCTTGGCCTGTATACAGATTCCTCAGGTGACAAAGTGATCTGGTACTCCCCTCTCTTGGAAGACTTGCCACATTTTGTTGTTGCTCTACACA
This sequence comes from Phalanger gymnotis, assembly GCA_028646595.1. Lineage (NCBI taxonomy): Eukaryota > Metazoa > Chordata > Mammalia > Diprotodontia > Phalangeridae > Phalanger > Phalanger gymnotis. Next base: position 80,064,030 of record CM053623.1, on the reverse strand, counting down.
TAATTTTTAATGTAGTGATGAATAGCAGAACATATCTTAGAGGTAAATAACTATGAATATATGATCCCACTGTGTCTACTGTTTATGTTAGAACTATATAGAGCCTTTAAAGTGCCCTTCAAAAAAAGAGGAAGTTGTCTTCCATACATATTTTGAAGTTAGAAAAAAATCAGTGACATGTATCAATAGATGTAACAGTACTTTGGTATCAGGGAGTTCAGTCCAGTTCTCTGCCAAGCATCTTTTTTCCTCTTAGCCAGAAGTACAACCTAGAATCCTAATATAGTACATACAAGTTACTCCCTGGATTTTAACCTTGGTTTAGGATTAATCTCTTCAAGTTAATGTTCACAAGCCTCTAATCCATCTATATTTCTTCCTCAGAGGAACAAGGTTTTATTATTGACCACCCAAAATCACAGGGTAATGCTTAAAACAAAAAAAAAACACATGAAGACAATTTGCTTAAAATAGAAAAGCAGTATAAAGTAAGGAAAACACATAGACATAAATACTCTCAATGCTCACGGTCCAAACTACATTTTTTTTCTTTCTAATTTCCCAGACACAGAAATTTGAAAGTCCAACCCAGTCCCAGACCCATGGCCCAGCTATCACTGGAAATGTTGGGATAGCTAGCATTTATACACTGTTTTGAGGTTTGTGACGCACTTTATAAACATTATCTCATTAACATCTCATAAACATTATTTGATCCTCACAATAATTCTGGGAGACAGGTCCTATTGTTATCCCCATTTTACAAATGAAACTCAGGCAGACAAAGTTAAATGACTTGTCCAGGATCACGCAACTAGTGTAAGAATCTGGATTTGAACTCAGGTTATTCCTTGTTCCAAGTCCAGATCTCTTCCAAGTATACCACTTAGCTGCCACCCCCCAGCTGGAACAACAACTTACCCATCACTACAGAAATGTGCAACCTTCAGTATTGAAAGCTACTCCTGCTTGCTATAGAAGCTCTGCTCCATTTGGGAATAGGAAACAGTGGTAGCAGAAACTCCCTGTTGAGGGAGAAAAAGAATAGAAGGTGCTAGGTGAGTGAGGACCACATTAAGTCTCAAACCAGGGATGGAGAGGAGTGATGAAACCTGCTGGACCTTCATCAGCCTGGATACCTGAGCACCCAATAGCTGACCTTGGCAAAGAAAGTCTTAGTCCCCTAGTGGGATATGCATACCACTTTCCACCCTCTTGCTTCTTTTTCTCTCAAAGAGAAACTCAAACCTCCTTATCATTTTCCTCTCCAAAGGACCACAACCTTGAGTCCAAAAGCCAGATGATTTTATCCCCAAGTCAAGCACAAGACATGCCAGAACATGTGGGCAAAACTAGCAACTGCCATTAATGGAGGGAGTGATTTGCACTACAGACTATTACGGCGTCCCAAGTAAAACATTTGCAGTCCACTAGTGACATGAGATACCTTAAGACTTCTGTAAATGTGCATCATAAGCATTTATGAATTAGTATATCATATCATTGATAATCACCTCAAAGATGTATAATACGTAAGTATACATATGTGAACACATGTTCACAAGTGATAAGTACGTAAGTATAATACATAAGTATACACACATAAGACACATAAATATAATACATACATAAACACATACTCTTATACCAAATTGTATATCATCCAAATGAGAATTATGTGTAGTAAGCATAAGTCAATTCAGACATTCATAATACATAAACCACAAAGCAAAAGTATATATAATGAGGTTGTGCCCTACAGATCAAGGATTCTCAAAGTTTGATTCAGAGACCTCTGGGGGTCTCTGAGACTTACGGTCCAGAAAGCTAAAACTATTTGCATAAAAATACTAAGATGTTTTAATTTCTAATGTGGTGAATATCAGTAGATCTAACCTATACAAACATGAACTCTTTGGGTTTTTTAATAATTTTAAGAGTTTTAAATGGTCATGAGATCAAAAAGTTTGAGAATCACTAATATAGACAAAATATTTAGGGCTGATCACCTTTGTTATATGTGCTATTACTAAATATGTGTGTATAGTATTAGATTTCTGCATGTGATATGTATGCACTCTCATATGTGATTCTACTTGTTACAAAGGTGTTCAGTAGAGCAAAAGAGCGTACTTTAAATATCTAGGCTATATACTAGACATGACATCCATATTGTAAGTTCATACACAGTACACATTTATATGAAGTCCACTAATGGGCATTATCTCTTTACATGTATCAAGTTTGTAGACTACTCTACCTTTACACCAGTAGTGTTGCCAACATCAAGATGCCTCCACCCTGGAGCCTGCACTGTTTCCTCATTAGTGAGTCACTGGCTGGGATCACCGTTTCATAAGATGCTCTAGGCATGTTTACTTCACTCCCAGCTCAACTCACTCTTCAGACTTGCCCTCCTTCTCACTAGCAGGCTTGCCCATGCACAGATAGCTTCCTTCCCTCCCCCCTGATTTCCCATTCTCTTTTATGTTTTGTCTTCCTCTACTAAAATATAAACTCCTAGAACACAGAGATTGTCTACATGTTTTTTGTATTTGTATCGCCAGTACTTAGCACAGTACCTGGTCCTTAATAAGTTCCCAATAAATGCTTTAAATATAATTTATCTGCATATATAATCTATTACCCCAGGAATCTATTACCCTAGAAGTTAGTGATTTTCACCTCTAATATTATGTTCTTATTGTTACGAGGACCATAGGTCAAATCACCTTTGCTATTCATGGTTATTTCATTTCTAGCAATTTGCCAGCTTACCCACTTGTCTTGATGTATTTGGCACCTGCATGCAGGATGGATTCGGTTGGATGGTACAGGTTCAGTTGTGTCATTTAACAAGGGAAGACTATGAAGTAGCAGATATGAACTGATGAGAAACAGAACTAGAGGAAAGAAAAATAGCATAGCACACCATGCTCACGTAGGTGTTGGGAGGACGTTGAGATTTTCACAGCCCCTATAGCAAGGTTGGATATTGGACTTTATACCATATCTGATGATATTGGAATGAGATTCATGCTTACCTATTGATTTCAGTTTGAGTCTCAGATTATGGAGAAGGCATAGAGACTCATGACCATGATGTCTCTTGTCTGAAAAATAAGTTGTAATGGGCTTACTATCTATCTAGCTATGGCCTCAGTTCAGAAAAGCTCAGAATACTATAAGCAATCTTATGATGCTGGAGTTCACCATCCGAAACTTCAAGGAAATAGTCCTGCTAAGGAGTCATGTGGTTTAGGAAAAAAGATGAAATAGAAGGCGGACATAAAGCTACCCCATACCAAATAGTTTAAAGATTAGATAATCTTTAGGTTTACAAAATAGCCCTGGAGAATGTCAAGAGGTAAATGCAATCCACAACCACCCATTACTGAGTAAGAAATTGGTCAGATAAGGACCAGGAAGAAAAGAATAATAGGGAATCAACTAAGCCAATTTGAAGAAAAAAAATCAAAAACCTATCTACCAATTTCAGATGGAACATTAGACATGGACGTTGATTTGTTTAGAAAGTAACCAGATAGCTAATTTGAGTAAGGAAGAAATTTGGTGTTGGAAACTTCCAGAGGTTCAGGGAAACTCAAAGAATTTTTCAAGAAAAATTTTGTTGAAAGAATGAAGATAAAACAAAAACTAAAAAAAGACTCCTTGGAAATAGACACCATAAGATATACAACCTTCTCCCAAAGGTCTAGATAACATTTCAGTGAATTACAGTGACTACTCAGCAGATCCCTCCCACAGGACATCAACAGGTACCAGTGATGTCAGGCTCTGCTCCCCATCATGACTTCTCTGACTATTACGGGCAGTTCTTACAGTTCTGTGCATCTTCTAACAGGTGCCACCAGTTACCAGAGACCTCAGCAAGAAGCATCAGGCATTGCTCTTTAGGCTTTGTCATTGTATACTCTCCCTCCTGACTAAAGAGAAGAATGCCTCCAGCATGGTCCTGGTCCTCTGGCACAGTTGTTATGGTATCCCCCAACATGCTCCCATCTTCCAAACATCCCTATTTCTATCAAAAGCACCATCATACTTATGGTTTCCCAGGTTTATAACCTGAGCATTTATCCTGGATTGCTACCTGTCGTTTACCCCACATACCCAATCAGTGACCCAAAATTTCCATTTCTCTCTTCACAACTTCTCACATCTGACTCCTGCACACTCACACAGTTACTACCTTATTTACCTCTTCCTAGATAATTGCATCAGTTTTCTAATTGATCTTGCCACAAGTGTTTTATCATTCTAGTCCATCCTATACACTTCTGCCAAAGTAATTTTCCTTAAGGATAGAACTGGCCGTGGGACTCCCCTAACCAATCAACTCTAATGTCTATTGACTCTAGCATAAAATATGAACTCCTTTGTTTAGTTTTTAAAGCCCTGCACAACCTGGCCTCAGTCTGTCTTTTCATCTCTTTGGGCATTTTCATGTTCTGTTATCTGGCCAAACTGGCCTCCTCTCTTCCTCACACTTGATGTTTCACCTCTTGTCTTCATGTCTTTGTACTAGATGTTCCACATGCCTAGAATGTAGTTCCTCTTTACCTCTAGATTCTAGAATCCCTCTCTTCATTTAAGATATGCATTGAGTGCCATTTTCTACCATGAAGCTTTTACTGATCCCCAATTTCTCCCTTGAATTTATTTTTTATATATTAACACTTTTATGCTCTATGCATATGTGCATGTATTATATGTACTTCTTGTTTCCCCCTTATAACGTAAGCTTATTGTGAGTAGGAGTTGTTTCCTTCTTTGTACTTTCATCCCTAGTGCCTCGCACATAGTAGGGCTTGGCAGATACTTGTTAATTGATCAGTTGTGGTGGTCTGAACCCTGGTGATGCCTGCTATTGCCAATGCTACCATATCTGCCAACTCTGGCCAGGAAAAGCATGTTCAGGAAGCAAGAATCCTATGACTCTGTCTATGAGAGAAGGTCAGTCACTAACACCCATTTCAAACATGGGCAATACGAACTTAAATGTCCTTTTTCCCTCAGACATGTGGGAGTGGTATCCCTTGCCTGAGAAAGAATTCCATGTTCGAAGTCTGACAAAACACATACATTTCTTCTGAATTATTTTTCTTCAGTAACCATAAACCTTTCTGGAAATTATTTGTCTTATTCTGTTTATTGCCTGTATACTCCTATGAAAATGTGATACTCACCCAAATATCCTCTAATATGCTTCTGCACTCTAGTTCATTGATTTCCTTATATAAGTAGATTTTCTTAGTATACAGTGCCGTCTTTTGAATAGAATAAATCCTTTCATCATCATGGTCTAGTCATGAGTTCCATCCCACAATGTCTCAGTGGTGCCTATGTGGTTGTATTTGCTTGCTTCACCCTTTCTTAGGTATGGGGAATGACGTGAGTAAAGACATGGAAAAGGGAAAATGCAGTTAGGAGACAAAAAGTAGTCTAGTTAGAAAAAATGAGAATGTATGGATTAAGTATATCAGATAAAGTTGAAAAGGTAGAGTGCCCTGAAATGCCAGGGAAAGACTTTGAACATTACTGGGGAGGCCATTGAAGTTTTATGAGCACGGGAGTCACATGACAAGATCTAATCATGACAATGGTTATTTTAAATATAGTATGAAGGATGGAGTGGAAGAGGACCATGGTAGAGGTGGGAATATCTATTAATATTACATTATAACAGCTAAGACATAGTAATAAGCACTTGCGTTAGACTACTGGCAGGGGGAATAAGGAAGTATATATGGGTAAAACAGATAGTGGGTAGGGGAAGTAAGGAGTTTGCCATTGAATGATCTCAATATTTCCAAGTTGGTGGCTATATTATCTACTCTCAGCATGCAAGTTTGTGGTTTGGATGAGATTAAGAGGAAAAAAAGGATATGGTTCAGAACAGTCACTATTGCGATTGAAAAGGGGAATAGATGAAGATGAAAGCTTTTTAAGATTTTTGGACAGCAGGATAAGGCCCAATTGAGCTATATACCATAATCCTCTCTTCTGCTTCATAAATCATAAGATCATAAATTTGGAGCTGGAAGAGACATCAGAGGTGCTCTTGTCCAAATCTCTCAGTTTACAGGTGAATCACCTGAGTCCCAAAGAGGTTTTTACTTGCCCTCGGTCACAAAGGTGGCAGAGTCAGGATTTGCACCAGGTCCTCTGATTCCAAAATCTGAAGTCTTTTCTACTAAAGTACCAAACCTGAGGGTATATTGTGGTTATTATGAGGAGGGTCAACGACACAAGAGGGTGGCATTGTAAGGTTATGTTGCTAAGCCTCTAGTCAAAGAAGGGCTTCAAGTCCTTGGATGAGTAAAGGAAAGAGAGCTTTGCTTCATTGCTGTAGGCAGAAACCATCCTGGCTTGGGGAACAGGTTAATGTAGTCGGGCTGTAGTCTCCAGTAGGGACATGGCCAAGGTACAACCACTGATTTTATGATTTTTCCCCATGTGGGATAAAAATTTTGAGGCCTTCTGACTAATAAAAGTGTTACCAATTTGAATGTCTTAAACCTGTCTTCCAGATTGCTTTGAATGCTTTTTACTCAACAGTTGCCAGTCCTCTGCTGTCAGTGAGAACTTTGATTACATCATTCTTTTAATTCCTAATGTTAATAGATCTAGACAACTTGATCTATTTGACCTTCTCTGTTGCTTCCTCCTTTCCTGGCTTACAAATATTATATCTTAGAAAATGCGATCAAATCTGTCAAAGTAACTTTCATGATAGTTCCTGATTATGAAAGAGCAAAATGGGAGGACAGTTTGAGGAATAAAACTCCACACTAGAAAGGCACTGCAGACTTTCTAGGGTCTACATGAGGGAGTATAATATCTGGAGACAACTTAGTGGAGTTTATGAGGCTTGAGAAGACTCCTTTGGGGGATGAGGATGTGGGATCCAGTGGGAGATCTGGACTCCATTAATTTGGAATTTGTCAAAATTAGGGCAAGAGCTGGGCTAAAACAGACTTCTGAATAATCCGTGAAGAAAAAAATTTACCAAAGACATGAATGGTAGAGAAAGACGGAAAGAAAGCGAGCGAATCCACCTATCACAAAGCCTTGAGCATAGTTTGCTTCAATAGATACATGTTGAATTAAGTTGAGTTGAATTAAGAGAACAATTAAAACAAACTTGTCAGTGACAAATGATCCTCTGATTTCCCTATTTTGATGGATCTGTGGTCTCATAGTTGAAGATGTTTCCTCCTATGGTTCATAAGGGAACCCATCCACATTTTCTTATCTTCTGCAACTCTTATCCATGTTCTCCCATAATTTCTCCATAAGGGGTCTACTCGATGTGACAGGAGCCTTCCTCTACAGGTTTTAATGTTATATGAACCTAAACCAAGCACAAGAGCTATCCACCTGTCGTTCCTTACCCTTGCTACATGATTACCTCATCTCCTTATAAAGATATCTTAACCTCTGTGATATATTTCACCTTCCTTTTTATATTATAAATATCATCCGCATCGAATTGCATTAATAATACTGTGTGGCTAGTTTATACCCACTATATGTCTCCCCATTGTCATTGGAATGATTTTGATTCCTTGGAGATTGTAGTAACCTATGACTGATAGTTATTGTATAACCAAAACCACAAAAATGCTAATAGCTAGCATTTATATAGTTCTTTAGGGTTTGCAAAACACACTCCAAATATCTCACAACAAGCCTATGAGGTAAGTCCTATTATTAGCTCTATTTTGCAGGTGAGGAGACTAATATAGACAGAGGTTAAGTGACAGTCCACTATAAAATATGCAATACATCTGGCAACCCAGGGCCTGTTCTATTGTGTTGTGAGCAATCAATCAATAAGGATTTATTAAGTGTCTACTATGCACTGGGTATTGTATTAAGTACTGGGGATACAAAAAGAGGCAAAAATCAGTTCCTGACCTCAAGGAGTTTATAATCCAATGGAAAGACTATGGTATATAACTTGACTTTCTGATCTTCACTCAAGCAATCCCATATAAATGGGTATACATTGTCATTTACTAGGTACAAAGAACCATCAGTGCAATAAGGATGCTGACCACACCCAAATTGTTCTCTATATTGTAGCACAACTCAGGCCCCACATTTCAGGTAATAAGCCCTTCCTGATTTCCCCCTTACCCACCACCTTGGTTACTCTCTCTTCCTCAAGAAAAAAAAATACTTTGTATATACTTTGTACTTATTTGTCTAGCATAGCAGGTATCTAGTCATTGCTAGGCTGAGGCCATGGAGGCTGGCCACTTTCATCAATTCCAGGTCTTTATCTATCCTGGTGATTTGCTCCCTGTTCATTATTCTGAGGTTGACTCTCTTCTCAATAGAACAAGGCTTCTCAAAGTTTTGATTTCATCCCCATCTCACATTCCTGAGGAACAAACAATCCTATTTTTAACAGTAGAGGCAGGGAGTTAAAAAAAAAAACCTAACCAGAGTACAAACGTGAATTCATTATGGAACAGGTAGCTTTATACCCACAATGAAAAAGGAAGGCTAAGCCATAAATTATGGAATGATAACCATAAGTTGAGAAGCCTTTTGGATATTTGCAAATAGCTCCTCTGCAAGGATTGTTTTTCAGCTATTTTATATTTAATTTCCAATTAATACAGCCCAATCAATGTCATGTGGGCTCTTTCTTTCTAGTGTCCTCCCTCTCCCTTTCCATCTCTCTCTCTCTCTCTCTCCCTCTCCCTCTCTCTCTCCCTCTCCCTGTCTCTCTCTTTCTCTCTCTCTCCCTCTCCTTCCTTCTCTCCCTCCTATTTTCTTTTTCTCCCTCTATCTTCTGGAAGGCTGGCAGCATTCAGCCAGACAGAGAAGGAACTTCATCAAGTCCAGTAAGAAGTCTTTTGGAACCTTTGAAATGTCAAAATGGTGGTGATCTGTTTATAGAAGGCACTACTTGAATGCTTTGATTAGTAAAGTTTCATTGCATACAATGATAAGTGTAAATCTAGGGTTTCTGTCTCACTAAATTAGCATGTATAAGGAGAAATTAGAGATACTTGCATAGGTTACATTTTGTTGGTCTTGTCCCTGAATCGACTTGGGTAGTTGCTAGCTTGATGCTTGGGTATCCTGGAAGGGGAAGACTTTAACTCCCTTTTGAGATGTTACAAGGCCCATATGAGTTACAGGTTCATCCCAGACCCAGGCCCTGGCCAGCCTAGAAGGCTCTTGGCCCAGAATTTGGCCTCAGGTCACCTTATAGAGCCCAGAGACTTGTCTTTATACTTCCAGGCTGCTAGTAAGATGGGGCCTGATGGTCCTGAATAGTTCCTTTAGCACGATGGTGGAATTTAGGCCCAGCAGAAAATTAAGAGTCATCATGGCCTACTAGAGGTGTCAAACTTGACTACAAAAGTCCAGAGTGCTGCCCTGCTAATCTGATTAGATTAAAATGTAACTGGAAAATATTTAACAAAAAATATATAAATACAACATAAACAATGATTATTTATGGTTTTCTAAGTCCCTATCCATGCATACAAACAACCACTTCTACTTGAGTTTGACACCACAAATCTGCCAAAGGCTATCTATCTATACCTACCCTGAAATGGGTGAGGGGGACAGGGCGCCTCCATCAGGAACTCCGATGCAATAAATATTTTATCATATACGTATATTGTCTTTTGTCCTTTCCGCCATACAAGCCACTTGAAGGCGGATCCTATTTTTGTCTTGGTATTCCAGCTTTTCACATATAATAGGTACTTAATTTTTTCAAATGTTATTTATTTTATTCTGAACTTAAGAAATAAAACAACCATTTCCACAACATAGTAGAATTGGGGAAAAAAAAATGACTGCACATGAAACTGTGAATCTAAATTGTCGACTACTGTATGTAAAGCACTTTGCCTTCTATAGTAAATATTACTATTAGTAATAGTAAACCATTGCTATTATTTTATAGAAGAGGAAACTAATGAGGCTTAAAAAGGTTAATTGATTTTACAAGCAGCAAACAGCAGAACTGAGCATCTAATCCAAGGTTTCTTAACTTGGGTTCCACAGAACTTTTTTTTCCTTTTTTAATATATTTGAAACTATTTCAATATAATTGGTTTTCTATTTAATTTTACATATTATTATCACATATTATATTTAATCTTACATATTACATATATTTATGCTTTTAATAACATTATTCTCTGAAGGGGACTATTAGATTACCAGAGTGCCAAAAGGCAGGGGTGTGCTAAGTGTTTAACAACTGTTTCTTGGGGGTAAAACAAGGTACAAATGACACACTTTTAAATGTAATCAGCATTAATATTTTCTCCATTACTTGGTTAAATCTAGATCAACAACAAAATAAATCAAGTCCCCTCAGCCTTCGTTGATTTCGAGGTGTAAATGTTCACACAGAAATATTTAGCAATAGGCGAAGTTGGCTCCAGCACATCAGGAGTCCATGACACCTCAAAAGGTTAAGATTTTAGAACTCTAATCTCTCTCCATTTCCCTTTCCCTCCCCTCTCCTTCTCTTTCTCTCTCCTCCTCCCCCCTCCTCTCCTCTCCTCTTTCTCCCTTCTCCCCCCTTACCTTCTTTTTCCTCATCTCTCCTTCCTTTCCATCTCCCCCTCTTTCTCCCTCTTCCCACTCTCTCTCCTCTCTCCGTTTCTCCATCTCCCTCTCCCTTACCTCCTTTCTCCCTTTCCATCCTCCCCTGTCTCCACCCGCTTCTCCCCTCTCACTTTCCCCCAAATCCCTCTCCTAGCCTCTTCTCCCCACCATTTCCCCCTCAGTTTCATCCTTTCTCCTTTTCCTTCTTCAGTCGGGCTGTGCTCGGGCCCACTGTTGCCGAACAACATCAGAGGCCTAGAAATAAGCCAGCCCAGGGAGCGGCTCTGTGTCTCAGCAAGCTCCACCTCACTCAGGCCTGCAGCCAAAGGGACCAGGAAGTGGAGGGAAGGGAGACTCGGACACACCCCCTCCTGCTCTATAAGTCTCTGGTCTCCCTTTTTCCTCCCTTTCACTTCTCAGGAGGCCTTTGTGATCCCGGAGCTGAAGCTGAAGGACAGGACTGTGAGTGTTCTCCTTTCTCTGGGTCTCAGACAGAAAGATTCCTCCCCCTCCCCCTCCCGGCCCCTCCAAAGGAGAGCAATCTGGTTTCCTGGGCTGGATGCATGAGACAGGAAGTGAGCAGGTAACAGTCTCAGGCTGCAGATGCTTATCTATGGGCTTTGGAATGGGGTGTGTATATAAATGAATAATCTCTGCACCCCAAAGTGAAAAAGGATTTCTCCTCATTGATCTTGGGGCTTGTCTCTGCCTCTGTGTATTTGCCCCTCTGCTCTAAGGGTCTCTGACTTTTGCCAGATATTTACTACCCCTTTCAGAGTCAGAAAGACATCACCTTCCCAGCAGTATAATAGAATCATTTCATACTGTACCCAAAGTCACTCAGCTAGTTCAAGGGCCAGGCTCAGACTCCCAGGCTGGGGAGCACACAGAGCTATTAGAGGATTTCAAATCAGAGAAAATGGATTCAAATGCCTACTCTGACATGTGACTCTGGAAAATTCCCTTAATGGCTGCTCCCTTATCTATAAATATGAGGGGGTGAGACTAAATGACTTCTGAAGTTCCTTCTAGCCCTAAGGGTCTGTGATCCTGGAGAGATGACCAGAGTGTAGTGGGAAGAACACTGGCCAGGACTCAGAAAAACAAGGCTACTTTGGTCAGCCACACCTTCCTGTGAGGTCTAGGAAAGTCTCATCCTCCATTCATCATCTGTAAAATGGACAAAGTGTAGGAGAAGGGAGTAGAGATGGACTCAGTAATTTCTTAAGGATTCTTCCAGCAGACTATCAATTTCTGCATTATCTCTGGGTGGGAGGACCAGGGGGAGTAATGTCCTGGAAAAAGGAATCAAAAGGAAGGAGTCCATGGTGAAAAGTAGCAGATGTTACCAAGAGATCAGGGAGAATGAGGACAGAGAAAAGGCCAGGAGATTTGGAAATTAGGAGGTCAGTGATGCCCTGAGAGAGCATTTTCAGGAGAGCAGGTAGGACAGAAGACAGACTGAGGGGAGTTAAGGAGAGAGTAAGTATGGAGTGGAAGGTAATATGTAATGTGCACATCTCCAGTGCCTGTGGGGAGGTGAGTCTGGCATAGCTTAGTTATTTCTAATCTTCTTTCTCCTGGATTCCTACCAGGGAGCTTCTAGTACAGTTACGATTCTGCCTGGGGTGATAACTACAGGAGGCCTCTCTGAGCTGATTGTCCTTTCCTTTATTCCCTAGGCCTTTCTGGGGCACGCTGCATAGAGCCTTGGTCTGGAGTCTGGAAGATCTGAGTTCAAATCCAGCCTCAGACACTTACTAGCTGTGTTTCCCTGGATGAGTCACTTAACCCCTGTTTGCCTCAACTTCCTCAACTGTAAAACAAGAATAATACTAGCACCTCCCTCCCTGGGTTGTTGTAAGGATTAAGTATTTGTAAAGCACTTCTTAACAAAGTGCTTGGTACCTAAGAGGCACTTAATAAATATTCAATCCCTTCTCTCTCCTTCTTCATGGAAGAGGATGGTCTGTGTTTGACTGAGTGTGACTATACACTTATATGGACATGGATAAAATTCAGTCTCTTTGGTGTCACCTACTGCCTTCCATGGTGACTGTGACCGAGTTCCCTTGCTTCAGTTTTCTCACTTGTAGAATGGGGAGAAGTTCCCTGGTCAGAGGAGTCATGAATTACTGTCTTTAAATCCCTTTGAACCCTACAAATGCACCTTTGCAAACCAGAGAGCTGCTGCTGTTGATGTCTTTCTTCTCCAGTACTTTTAGGAGGAAGAGGACTAGTGGGCTAGGACTAATGTCTTCAGATTTTCAAAAGAAAAGGGAAGTGAATGGAATTTGCATGTTATATAGGCTAATGAGCTGTCTTTAATCCCTAGCCAAAATCTAAAATGGATCATTGGTGAATGACCAGAAAATTAAATGGTGGACATCTAGAAATGGAAGTAAAGATCAAAATGAGCCTACGTGGCTTCATCAAGAACAGATGATGTCAGATTGGCCTCATTTCCTTTATTGATAGAGTTAGTAGATGGGTGTATCAACAAGGAATTCTAGGAGTGGAATGACATAAGCACTTATTAAGCCCTTACTGTGTGTCAGGTTATGTAGAGGAGCAGGGGAAGGATAAGGGAGGGAAGGGCACAATCAGGGCTATATCACCAATCTGAAACTTTGCTTCTCTCCCCACAGCCATGACAATGTCTCCATCAGATGATTTTGAGGTCCTAGTGAAAGGGCTGAAGAGTTGGAATCTCCCTAATGGCCCTATCCCTTGTGAACTGCTGCTGGTGGGTGAAGCTGCCTTTCCAGTACTAGTGAATCAGAATGGCCAGGTCCTCATTGCTGCCTCCCATTATGGCCAGGGCCGAATGGTGGTCATGTCCCATGAAGGCTATCTGCAAAATAGCATGTTGGCTCAGTTTCTTTGCAATGCTGTGGCCTGGCTCAACCGTAGACCAGGAACTCCTATTGGAGTGCACACATCTGTGAAACCTCTCACTGGCATTCTCCATGACTCTGGCATGGAGGTGCAGACCACGAATGGCCTTGAGGACTCCCTAGGAGTTTACTGCATCAATGCCTATGATGGCACCCTGGCAAAAGAGATCATTCGATTTGTGAAAAATGGTGGGGGCTTACTCATTGGGGGCCAAGCTTGGTATTGGGCAAGTCAACACGGACATGACAAGGTTCTGTTCAACTTCCCTGGGAACCAGGTGACCAGTGTAGCTGGTGTATACTTCACAGATTCCTGTGGAAATACAGATGTCCTCAAGGTCTCTAAGAAAGTCCCTAAAATTCCACTTACAGTCAGGTGAGTATCAGTATATAGAAAGTATTGTATTAAGAAGTAGACATAGTACCCTTGATGAAACAGAAGCAGAACTAGACATTTTGAGAAGAATAAGTCTCATTTGTACTGCCAAATCACAGGGATACTATGGACAAACAGAAATATTGGAAGTCTGCCATCAGTAGTCTATATTTGGTTGGAGGAAGAGCCATGGGATCACTGCTATATGAACATCAGCATCCATTTTGGAAAAAAAGGAACAGAGAAGAATTGAATAGAGACACAAATAAGGACACAGTAGTTGTGTTCTTGATGAATTTGAGTCACTAGGCCCAGATGAACTTTATATCGAGGTACTGAAAATGCCAGTAAATATGATTATTGAGCTATTGAAAAGGATCTTTGAGAGGAGGGAGTCCTATATGACATGAGAAGAACTAATGTTATTTTGATGTCCAAAAAAGGGAAGATCGTGGAGTTTACATACTGTATAGGCCAGTGAGATTGATTTGAATTTCTAGCCAAATTCTAGACTATTTTATTGACAGGATGGTTAGTATAGGTTCACAAAATTAAATGGCAAATATCTAGAAATGGTACTGATGACATTAAAGAGCTAATATAACTTCATCAAGAACCGATTATTCCAGATTAACCCTATTTCTTTTTTGGATAGGAGTAGTAGACTGGTAAATCAACAAGGTATTCTAGGAACAGATGGAACGAGCATTTATTAAGTCCCTACTAAGTACTAGGCAATGTGTTAAGTGCTTTACAGATATTATCTCATGTAATCTTCACAATAGCCCAGAGAGTTAGGTGCTTTTATTATACCCATTTTATTGATAATGAAGCTGAGGCAGGCAGAAGTTTAGTGACTTGTCCAGGGTCACTCAGCTACCAAGTGCCCGAGGCTAGATTTGAATTCACATCTTCCTTTTCCATGCACAGTATTCTATCCACTGCATCTCTTAGCTGCATCTAAATATAGAATATATGTAGTCATTAGCAAAACATTTCACAAATGCTGTGCTCTGGTGCTGTCCTTGTAGACAAGACAGAAAGGTGTGGGTTAAGAATTGGTCCAAATCAGGGTTTTGGATAAAAGCATAGATGGCATGTGTGTCAAAATCAGGTTCTAAAAAGATATCAATGGGTTAGAATGTTGAGCTGAATCCAAAAATAAAAAAAACGAAAATTATTCTGGATAAATGTAAAGTCTTTTACCTGGGATCAAAAAATCAACTTCAAAAATGCAGATATGCTTGTTTAGACAGCTCTTCAGCATAAGATCTTTTGGGTTTTTAGTGGGTTACAAGCTCAATATGAATCAACAGTACTATAGCAACCAAAAAAAAAAAAAGCTAAATCTGTCTTGGGCTTCAGTAAGAGATGCTTAGGCTCCACCATAATGAACTGTTATAGTGTTATGCTCCTTTTCCATTCTGATGTGGTCAGATATTGTCTACGTATTATGTGATGCTGTAAATTGTTCTGTGGAGGTCAAGGCAGACATTTGGCTTGTTAACCTGACCCTGACAAGGTGCTAACTTCCCTGAGAAGCAGGCAACAGACATGGCTTGAATCTACTTCACAAATACAAACAAGTTTACAGACCTCCTCAAAGTCACTGGAAAGAAGAACCAGTTGGAGATGAGGTGCTGGAAACTAAGAGGCCAAAAGGGGGAAGGTACTGTCACAAACAATTATTATTCCTAGGGCTTAGATGTGAGACTTGTTTATCAGGCAGTTAAGTGATACAATTGGGAGAAAGTTGGGCTTAGAGTCAGGAAGACTGAAGTTCAAATTGAGGAAAATTAATATTAATGCTGTATCATTTGATTATTAATGTTCATCTGTAATATACCCTTTTTCTGGCCAAAGCTCCATCTTTTAGCCTAGGTTAGGTGTGGAGAACCTGCAATCTGGAGGTCATATGTGGCCCTCTAGGGGGGTCCCTTAGTAAAAGGATTTATTCTGTAAAACAGATTCAGTCAAAAGGCCACACCTAAGGGCCTAGAAGGCCACATGTGGCCTTGAGGCCTCCGATTCCTCACCCCTGGCCTAGGTCGAGACTTTTCCCAAACTGGCGGAGGAATATAATTACCCCCAGCCCCCAAGGCAGCTACCTGGACAGGGATCCTTGGTTTGTTGGGTTTTTTGTTTTGTTTTGTTTTGTTTTTACCCTGTAAACAGAAGCCAGTCTGAACTAGGTTTTCTCCCAAGGCCCTCTGCCCTTGCTTTTCTTCTCATAAGAGTTGGGGGTGACCTGGTCTGCCTAGGAGGAGACCAAACCAGTTAATACCTGATAGAGATGGCATATATTTTTCTGGCCAACAATTGCTGGAGGTAACTGTCTCTCATGGAATACCTGGCATTCATCGAGCATGGGAGAAAGGAGTGGTCAGCCATGCAACCTACCACCAGTCAGGTTCAGGGCTATTTTTGGCTATGTCACTCCTGGCAAGTCATTTATCCTCTGTCTGCCTCAGTTTCCTCATCTGTAAAATTGGGTGTGGGAATCTGATGTCAGAATAGGCGATCTCGTAAAGTATCTTTTAGGGCTGGGAGGAAGGAACAGTGTTACTCAGAAGCAGAAGAATGGATTAAATCAAATTAACATTCATTTCTGTTTATGATTTCAATTCTAGAAGGACGGGTTATACCTGTATTGCTCTTTAAATTTGTTGCAGCTGAAAGACAGTCAGAAAACAGGTTGGCTGAAACTTTATTTACAGTTAGTCCTCCTAAGGCAATCCTGGGACACACCCTAATTTCCTTAGAATTCTAAATTGAGATGATCACTACTGACTATCTTAATTACACTTGAGCTTGGTGTTTCTGGGCAGTTTTCTGTTAATACTCTAGTTTCATCACTAAATCATGTAAGTTTTATCTTCAAAAAAAATTATTTCTGCATCTGATTGGAATCTCATTTCTTCTACGTTGATTCGGTAGCAGGAGTGATGACATTTCCTTGATCCTGTGTCCAAATCCATTTTCTTGTTATTTTCTTAAAAGAGTCATATCCTGCCAACTTAACCTGTTTTTCCACCCTCAAACTCCCTAATCCCAAGTAAATCTCACTGTCCAAACTGGCTGTCACTATTCTCCAGCTGAGCAATGCTGCAAGTTCGAATCACGCTGATGGGTCCACTACAAATATATGCTATCAGACCTACCAAGTGCACTGGACTGATGGCATTTTGTCAGGGCCTAGCCCCCCTGGAGCCCTTACTGGTCCCCATTCCTATTGTACTCTCTAAGCAGGTAGTGAAAAATCATGGGGTCATACATTTAGAGCTAGAAGAGACCTTTAGAAGTCATCTAGTTCAACTCCCTCATTTTACAGATGAGGAAATTGAGATCCAAGATGGTTAAGTGACTTGCACAAGACCCTCAGGCAGAGTAAGTAGCAGAGTCAGGATTCAAACCCACATCTCTTGACTTCAAATCTGGTGCCCTTTCCACTGTGCTAAAATGCTTTTCAATGCCCCTAACTCTAGACTTTTACCTCCTAACCTCTTACTGTCAGACAAGGATCTCCTCCACATCGGTGAGTTTTCCTTGATTAACCCACCAGCCTTTGATCACTTCTTAACCCTATGGATGCTCTGCCCCTTCAACCATCCTTTTGTGCTGCATAAGCCACCTAATATCAGGAATTAGTTCTGGGAAAATATAATTTTACTTGAAACACCATTGTAGAGGACATTTAATTCTGTAACAAGGTATATAAATGAAAGCTACTTGGCTGGGCAGCTCAGATATGGTCTTTAAAAGCTTAAAATGTGTCATTTTAGGGATTTGAGACAATTATAGGTTTGGGCTGGGTTGGGTAGGGCTGAGCAGGGCTGGGTAGGTTGACCTGAGGTGTAGAGACATGATCCTTCAAGCCTTAAGACAGACCTCTGCTCGTTTTTATGGGTGGCAGCTAACAAAATGACTAGGGAAAAGAACAGTGTTTAGGGGAAGGTATTGGCTGGCCAAAGGATGAGAAAAAAAATTCATTGGCATCCTAAAATTGATGGAAAACAGGAGATTACTGTTTTTCCTTCCAGAAAGCCTCTGATCTTTAATATAAGATCTAGCAATTTACATATGAAGTGGAACATCCTAACAAACAATAACTTCTATTGTCTGTCAGAGAGGAATTTACAATGCATTTCCTCAGAACAGAAACATGGACACAGGTGTAGCTCTGGTGCAACATGTGAAAAGAGGAGGATGGTCTATTAGAGCTAGAACCTGGGGATTCTGGAGCCAAAGTATCCTTAGCCCGTTTTCTGCAAACTAAAGGAGCAAGGCCATCAGTTAGACACTGACATGGAAATTGTAAAAGTTAGACTAAAAATTTAACAATCTCAAGATTTTTTTTTGTTGTTTTTTCCTTGGATCCAAGAAACAGCTAGTTGTAGTCATTCACTTACTGCCTCTTTATTTGTGATTGGAGCTGCTACAGAGAAAAGCAAAGCTCTACTAACTGAACTCTCTATATAAAGTATTTACTGACTCTACGATATTTGATAATCCAAGAGAAGAAGGAAGGAAATAAACATTTAGAAACTATGTGAAGTGCTTTGCAAAAATTGTACAAATACAAATGGTCCTCATAACAACCCTTGGAAGTAAACACTGTTTTTAACCCCCTCTTGCAAATGAGAACACTGAGGCAGACAGAGCTAAAGTGACTTCCCCAGCATCACTCAGCTAGGAAGTAGGTGAGGCTAGGTTGGAACTCACATCTTCCCTAGTCTAAGCCAGTGCTCTATCCATCTATTGAAACTAAATGTGAGAGAGAACATCTTATATGATACCATGGACTTCACTGATGCTATCAGTTTTCCAGGACTCCTCAGAACTGATCCAGGACCCAGGCCAATCTCCCATTCTTATCCCATGCCTAAACTCCCTGCTCCAGGGAAGTCAGAGGCCGGAGGATCTCTTGAGTTCTGGAGTTCTGAACTTCAGTGGGAATAAAGCTAATCTTGTATTCACACTATCACACATCATTATGGTGAGACTTTGGGAACAGAGGACCCCCCAAACCGATTAAGAAAAGACAAACCAGTCCAGGTTGAAGAAGCAGAGCAATTTAAAACTTCCATGACAATCAGTGTTGAGATTAGACCTGTGAGTAGTCATAGCACTTCTAGTCTAGACAAGATAGGGATTCCCCATCTCAAAAAATCCCAGCAACAACATCATAGAACTCATCCAGGGAAATTCACGATGGGGGATTTCTTTCTTTTTTTTTCTTTGATGATCTCTGAATCCCAATTTGAAACATGGAGGAGTCTGCCTGCCCTCTTGCTCCCTAGGCCTACTTCGCTCCTGCTTTCAGAAGCCTGTCACATAATCCCTAATTACGTTTTCTCATTTTTCTGCCACTGACATGATATCTTGAGACTGCAGAATCATAAATTTAGAAATAAATGTTAAGTTAGCAACTAAACTAAGGTCTTCTTCCAAGATCAAGTTACTTGCTCAACACCACACAACTTTTAAACAACAGAATTGGGGGTCAATACTGGGACCTCTGATTAGATAGCCAGTGTTCTTTTCTCCAAATCATGCTGTGAAAGGTCTAGAACTCCAATTACCTGATCAATCTAGCCCAGGCTCAATCTCTTATTCAGTTTTTGGCTGAACTCATTATCCATCTTCAGCACCTGTGTGCTACAAAAGCAGTTAGGTCTTGCCCATGAAGAACTGAAGGCTGATTGATATTTATGCCTTATGAGTTACTAATGCCCCCAAATTCACCCCCTAGTGGCCAATATTTCTGACTAACACAATGGGTTATATATGCAGCTGCATGTCATAATAGAGGTAACATGCATTCTTCATACCCTTTATTTTCCCAGGGAGGATAGATTGTGATGATAATAGAAGGTGGGTAGTTCTGTGGAGGGAACACCAGTCATTTGGTCTCAAACATTTACTAGCTGTATGACCCTGGGCAAGTCACTTCACCCTATTTAACTCAGTTTCTTCATCTATAAATTGATCCAGAGAGGAAAATGGCAAACTATTCTAGTATCTTTGCCAAGAAAACTCCAAATGGGGTTACAAAGAGTTGGACATGACTGAACAACAACAAAATTGATGAGTAGAATTCCATTAAAAATATTATGTACTGCTCACTTTATCTAATGTATTCTTCTTAAGGAGAAACATCACAGTCTGGTAGGTAGAGCTTTAGACATGGAATCAGAAAGCCCTGAATTCAAATCTTGCCTCACATTTACAAGCTATATGGCTTTGCATCTCTCTGAGTCTTGGTTTCTTTGTAAAAAGGGGATAAAAATGGGACCTATCTCACAGGGTAGTTGTGTGATCGAATGAGGAAATATATGTAAAAATGCTATGTGAACATCACCTATTGTTAGGAGACTTCTAAGTGGTCTAAACTTCTTTGGCCTCTTTCATTTTTTAGTTTCAAGTCACATTTTCCAAAATAGTTTCTTCCATCTGTTCCTGTGTCCCCATTTACATTAAATTCACTGTATAGTGATATAAAAATAGCGTCAGGAAGGCTAACACCCTAATGAGCTGAGGCCAAGAAACAAAACCAAGAACAATAAAAATGTTTGTTTTTAGCTATGTTAAGAGAAAAAAGGGAGATAGAAGAAGGGTTAAGACCTTTGCCTGTAGTGTATAGGACAATGATGCCAAATATCAAAAAGGAGCCAAAGCTGCTCTATCCTTGATCTGTTTCTGCTTTATCTACCAAGAAGAATACTCTTTACACCAGAAATGACAGAACAGAAATAATTAACAGAGAAATAGTACCCAATAAAAGTAATAGGATCATTAATACCTACTTGCCCTTGGTGAATTCAAGTCACCTGACCCAGATGAACTCCATCCTTGGATACTGAATGAACTGGCAGAGATGATTATTAATCTACTGTTAGTGATATTTGAATGATCCTGGAAAACAAGTGTAGTACCATGAGATTAAAGAAGGACAAATAAAACATGCTGATTAAAGAAAAGGAAAGAGAAGAATCTTCAAACTCTGATTCCTGGGAAAATTCTAGAATGAATCATTAAAGACATGGCAGTTGAACATCTTCAAAGGGAAGTGTTGATTACAAGGAGCCAGTGTGGTTTCATTTAGAACACTCCAGTCCAGACTATGAAATTATCTTCATTTTTTTGCCAGAATTACTAAATTAGTAGATGTAGAGAATGCACTGATAGGGATTACCTTGATTTTTAACAAAGGTTTTGATAAAGTATTTCATACTTTTCTTGTGGAAAAGATGAAGAGATATGGACAAGATGATAATATAATAACATGAATTCTAAACTCGTTAGGGTGTCTGGACTCTAAGAATTGTTGGTAATGGTTCAACATCAGTAAGGAAGGAAGTGTCCAATGGAGTGCTTCTAGGTCCTGTGCTCTAAGGACTATTTCTAACAATGACTTGAAAAAAGAGATGTTATGCTAATAAAGCTAAAGACACCACAAAACTAACATATTGGACAGTAGAGTTTGGATCTAAAAAGATCTCAGTAGACTGAATATAATAAGATGAAATTCAATAGGGATGAATATAAAGACCTACCTGTGTACCAAGGATCAACTTTATAAGTTTAAGAGACAGGAGACATGGTTGGACAACAGTTCAAAAAAATGTCTGGAAATTATAGTGGCTTACAAACTCACATAGGGCACATAGCTTTCATGAATAGGGAAAGAATAATTCCATGATTCTTTGCCTTCTCTAGCCATTATTTGAAGTATTATGTTCAGTACTGGGCACCATAATTTAAGAAAGACATTGATAAACTGAGGAGTGTTAGTGTAGAAAAACGAGGATAATGTAGGACCTTGAATACATGTCACATGAGGAAAGGCTAAAGGGACTAGATATGTTTATCCTACAGGAGACAAGATGAAGGCACACATGATAGTTTTATTCCAGTATTTGAAGGGTTCTTACGTGGAAGAGAGATTAGACTGGTTCTGTTTGGCCCCAGAGAGCAGAACCAGGAATAAAGTGTGGGAATTACAATGAGGCAAATTTGATTTTTATTTCAGGAAAAACATAGAGCTTTTGAAAAATGCAATATACTGACTTGAAAAGTGTAGAAGTACTTAAGCAGAATCCTTCCCTTTGAGCATGAGCTATACAACATGACCATTGATGTAAATTCCAACTGTCAAAATTCTGTGACTTCTGAATGTTTATATTGACTTACTTCAGTGGATTTTATCAAATTCCTCATAGAAATTTTCTGCTTTTTAAACCTTCTGTTGACACATAAGCTATTACTTATGCAGCTATATAGCTATAATACAAGAGGCAGATTGGTGTAGGGGCCTTGGTGTGAGAAGATACGGGTTAGGATTCTACCTTGGATACTTACTGGTTTGTAATGTTGGGTAAGTCTATTAACTAATGTGGACTCATGGTTTCCTTATCTAAAACATCTCTAAGGTTCTTTTTAATTCTAAACGTATCATGCTATGAATTATCTTTATAGTGATTTATTTCCTTATGCTCATCATGGACTGAGCAAGGTAAGATGACCAAAGATCCCATGAAATAATGTTGCTTGTTCACTTTGGACACAAATCAAATTTCTCGAATTGCCTTCTCCAAGAAGAAACTGAGAGTTGCCCATCCATTTATGTTAAAATTTTTTGGTTTGTTTTTGCATTTATTAATAGTAACTATTTTAATATTGACATGCTTCATTTATTCCAGTAAGTATTAGTTTTGTTGTTGAACAATATCACAGATTAGGAGAAGCCACATTTAGATAAATAAGGATTCATTAAGATAGCCTGAGGACAATGTGATTATTAGTCTCTTCTGCCACTTTTAACAAAGCTCTTCCACTAGTACAGAAGCCGATGCGGACCACAAAAGGCTTGAGGACTGCTTTGTATTTTGATCTACTTCATGAACAAAAAGAAATCATCACTTTGTGGCCAACTGAGCCGCTCCTTGCTTAGTGGACTAATCTTTGGATCAATGAAAGATCCTTCCTTTCAGGCTTAATAGAACCTTCTAGAACCTCTTCTACACTGACATAGCCTACAAGAACTTAGTTACCTTCATGACATAATGAAGAACTTCTGTGGAAGGATTAAATGAAACATTTTAAAAATACTAATCCTTGCATTGCCCATTTCTCTAAAAGAAAAAAAAAAGGCTGAAACTAATGTCTATGGTTTAATATTATTAGCTATTGGAAATGACAAAAAGAATGGTTTCAAGTAACCTGGGAAGACTTGGAATGTACTGATGCAGAAAGAAGGGAGCATACTTTATAAAGTCCAAAGGAGGGTGACCAGGATGATTAAGACACTGGAAAATGTGCCACAAGCTTATAAGTTAAAGGAGCTAAGAATGTTTAGTATGGAGAAGTAGTAGGGGCAACATGATAGCTTGATAGTTCTCTTCAGGTAACTGAAGAATTGTCTTATGGAGGAGGGAATCTATCTGTTTTCTTGGTCCCAAAAGACAAAACTATGAACAACAGTAGAAATTATATGGAATAAGATTTCAATTCATTGTAATAAATAATGTCTTTTATCTATATAAATGCTGTTATTATTATTTTATGTGGGCACATAACACATTGAGTTTCCTCACATGTCATACACAGTATATCATACTGTCTGGCTGCATGCATGACATCCTACCTGTCATCCCAGAAAGCGTCAACTGCTAGCCTGGTCACTGTCCAGATAGTCTTGCCACTTCATTGTACAACTCTGTATGCAAGTCAGTAGTGGTAGCCCTCTGCCACTTTTGCATCCTCAACCTCTGTAACCATTGGGGGTGGGTTAGTAAAGGTAACCAGTCATAATAGTTGGCACTGCCCAGAAATGCAATGGTCTATTTCAGGACATAGTTGAGTTCAATCAATAGTTGGATGACCTCTTTTTTATTATAGAGGGATTCATGCTTCTGGTTGGGCTGGTACTAGATCAATTTTGAGGTCATTTGCAGATCTCAGGCTCCACAATTGCATCTGGGTACATCCCTACATATAATGGGCCCAAGAAATATGGTTCACATGGAATAACTGACTACTGTACTTTTTCAGGAATATTACTATCTCCCCTGTTCCACATCACTCCTTTAACCACTAATAGGAACAAATGCCTTATTTTCAGGTTTGGGCAGGACCTCTCTCAGGACCAACAGCAACTCTTGGATGGAATCACAGAATTGGATATCAATACTGGTGGACAGCCTTCTCAGCTTCTGGTTCATGGAGCCTTGGCCTTCCCTCTTGGGCTAGATTCTTCCCTTGGTTGCTTCCTGGCAGCTGCTCGCTATGGCCGAGGTCGAGTGGTGCTTGCTGCTCATGAGGGCATGCTCTGTGCCCCAAAGCTGGGCCCTTTTCTATGCAATGCTATTACATGGCTGGCAGGGGGACAAACAGGCAGAATTGGGGTTAATCCTAATCTTAAAAAACTGTGTTCTCTGGTGTCTGAAAGAGGCCTGAAATGCAGCCCAGAATCCCATCTGACCTCTGATTTAAGTGTTTACTGCTGTTCAGCCTACAGCAACCAAGAAGCAAGGAAGCTGCATGAGTTTGTGGCAGAGGGTGGAGGGTTACTGATTGGAGGCCAAGCCTGGTGGTGGGCCTCCCAGAATCCTGGCAAGATTGCTGTGGCTGATTATCCTGGAAACCACATCCTCAACCCCTTTGGCCTTAGCATCCTAGGTTGTAGTCTAAAAAATGGCCGATTTCCTGTCCTTGTGCCTGGTAAAAATATCTATCACTTCCGCTCAGCATTGTCTCAGTTCCAGGATGAAGTAAAAGGAAGCAAGGTCTTGGCAGAAGGCTGGCAGTGCAAGCTAAGGAAGGACTGTGGGGCCTTCCTGAAGATTCCTGCAGAAGAAATCCCTGCCTATGCCTCCCTACATAGATTCTTGAGGAAGGTGCTCAAACAAACTGGTCTCCCACAGGTCAGCGAGCATCATCCTGTGCACAGCAATTCCTGTGAGGCCACCCTGCTCTGTATGGCCACTGAACTTGCTCAAAGTGGGACTGATTGCTTTTCTCTGGTCCACAGAGCTAGTAATGGGACTTGTCCCTCCCAATTGTACTCCCTAGGACCCCCTGTCACCATGGAGATCAATGGTACCAGTCCAGGTAAAGATGGAGGATGAGGGTCAATGGATAGTTGGGAAAGAATGGGCTGGATGAATCCAGTAAGACATCACAGGACTTTAGTTGCAATAAGAGCCTGTTCCTTTAAGGTGACGGCGCTTGAGTTATTGGGAGTAGTTGGAGGGTAAGCAAGTAGGGAAAGGGTTGCACAATCTGAGATTTAAAGAGAGGATAGCAAGTCTCTAGGAGGAGGTGTGAAGGCTCCAGAAGGAAATATGGGGCTCTGGAAAGGGGATATGAGTTCTTGGGGATTATATCAGGGCTTTAGAAATGGATATGAGGACTGTGGGAGGGTATTTGGGTTGGGGATCTGAGAGATGATGTAGGAGATCTTGGTCAGGTAAGGAGAATGAGGGAGTAAAGGTAAAAGAATTCCATCCATTATTTTGTCTCTCTTCAGATGTTACTGTATGGGTGAGCACTGGACTCTACCTCCCTGAAGGCTTTACTGCAAACATCATGATGCCATGTGATGCTGCTGCTGGCCTACAGGTAACTCTCTTGTGCCTGCCCATTGCCTCTTCTATATTTTGTAAATCCTTATATGTGTGCTACCACAGCATTCTTCCAGTTCTTTTTATTGTTGTGCTGTTGTTTTAAAAATTGCTTTTTTTATTGACAAGCATTTGTTTTCTTTTTCCCAAATCTTGTTCCCTAATTGAAAAAAGAAAGAAAGAAAAGAAAAAGAAACCATGGTAATACATAGGCATACTCAAGCAAAGCAAATTCCCAAATTGGCCATGTCCAAAATGTATTTTGAATTCTGTATCTTAAGCTCATCTGTCAGGAGATAGGTAGTTTATTTCATCTTCAGTCCTCTAGGACCATGGTCTGTAGCATTGGTCAGAGTTCTCAAGTCTTGCAAAGTTTTTTCTCTTTATAATGTTGCTGTTATTGTCTAAATCTTTCTGATTCTGCTAACTTCACCCTATCAATTTCTACAAGTGTACCCAGTTTTCTCTAACACCATCATTTTGTCAGTAAAAACATATTTATTAAGTGCCTACTATGTGCTAGTCTACTAAGTGTTTATCTCTTAGAGCAAAATAGTATTCCATTAAATTCATAAACCATAATTTGTTTAGCTGTTCCACCATAGATGGGCACTCCCCATTGGTTTCTGGTCTTTTGTTATTGTAAAAAGAGCTGCTATAAATATTTTTGTTCCTATAGATTCTTTCTCTGATTTCTTTGGGGTACAGGCTTTTTATCAGTATAGGTAGGTCAGAGGATATGCACAATTTAATTACTTTTTAAGGCATCAATGGCTGTACCAATTCATAGCTCCACATTACAGTACATTAGTGATCTTATTTTTTAAACACAGCTCCCCACAACAACCTGTACCCATGATTAAACTTCCACCTTTCTCTTCTTGTCCCCATTTCCCTCCTAGGGGTACTTCCAAGTAAAATGAGCTAGTCTCTGGACCAGATTCTGTCCTATGAAATAGTGTATCTGAAACAGCAGGAATCTAGAGAGTGTGGGGTCTGGTGTGTTTTATCTAATAGCAACAGATGTTCAGAAGGCTCCGTACTTTATTTTAGTTGCCCCCAACCTCCTTCTGGGATAAATGCCTCTCTCTTCAACGTACAAAGTTCTCTTATGACAAAAAGCCACCAACTTTTGTCACACTGGATTCCTGTTCTATGTGAGATGTGTTCTCTAATACAGACAATGAGAGACAATTCGTGATAAGTTTCATCTCCTAATGTCATCATTGAAGATTGGAGTTATAATCAGAACAACCTATTTTTCCCTAACAACTCATTTTGGATCTGTCACCCATGATTTTGTAAATCCTTATTGAGCCTATGTAATTGTTCTACATGTATGAGCCCTTGACAGCATTGAGTTACTACCAACCAAACGCCCATAATTCCAGGCTAGTTTTGCATGAAAAACACTGATAAATGATCTAGAGCATACTTTCCAGTGGCTGCTAGCTGTGCTCATGACTCCCCTTTCCCAGATACAAATTGGCTGCCACTCTGATGATCTCAATGGGGCCAAGAAGCTTTGCCGAGCACCTGTGGTGATTCATCGACGCTGCCTGGACAGACCAGAGCTGTCAGTCTCCTCCCTATGGGGGGGCCTCATCTATGTACTTGTGCCCAAAGGCAGTAAGCTGGGTCCTGTGTCAATCACCATCACTGGAGCTGTGCCTGCTCCTTACTTTAAGTTGGGTGAGTAAAGGCTTCATAAAGGCTAAGCCCAAGGGTAGCTGGAGAAAGGGTGAAGGAAATATAAACTAGGTTATAAAGGAGGAAAATAATGTGGAGCTTGGATTGGTAAAGAGGAAGAAGATGTATTTGTGAGGATAAGGAAGAGATAACCTATTTTAAAGTTGAGAGTAAGGAATTAGGGCACCACCAGTAGTCATGGAGAATTCAAGGGAGCATGAGGAAAGATGACCAGGAATTGCCTTTTTGTTTGCAGAAATGGGGGTAGAAAGCATACCAAAGGTGAGGGTAGAAGAAAAAGGCACTGAATTTGGAATCAAAGGACTTGAGTTCAAATCCTGATTCTGCTACTTACTAGTCATGTGATACTGAATATGCTACTTTAGCTCTCTCATCAGTAAAATGAGAGAGTTGTACTAGATCCACAAACTTATTTTTAAAGAATATTTTGACAACTGTGTTTCAACACAATTGGTTTCCTTTGTAATTCTATGTATTTTGCTTTAGATATTTAAAAACTGAGGTGTCCAAAGGCTTTACCAGGCTCCCAAAGGGGCCCATGTCACAAAAAAGGTTAAGAACCCCTATACAACCTTTAAAGTCCTTTCTAGCTCTAAATGTCTCACCCTTTAGTATTTCCAACGGAAATCAAAATTTCAACTTTCAGCCTTAGGAAGTAGCAAAATGAAGGAGTACTTAAAATGACATAATTCCCAGAAGCAGGGAAGTGACAGATGCATTGTACCTCATCTTGTATATTGGGTCTTTCCTAAAACTGTGATCGGAGCTACATTTTAGGATAGACATTAATGAGTCGTACCATAGACAGGAATTGACCTGGGATGGTGAGGTGGCTACAGGGTATATTATGGGGGGCTAATTGAAGGAACTGCAAATATATAGCCTGGAAGAAAGAAGACTTGAAGGGATATGGTAGTTTCTCAATATTCGAAAGGCTGTTAGGTGGAATTAGGATGATTTGTGGTCTGTTTGGGCTCAGAAAACAAAATTATGAATAGGCAGCATGATTTACAGAGATAACTTTTATCTCAGTGTAAAGGGAAAAGTCTCAACAATTAGATCTGCCCCAAAGTGACATGGATTATCCTGGGAGATAGCATATTACCCAAAGGGAGAGGTCTTCAAATGGAGATTGGGTGACCACTTAGCAGGAACAGAAAGAAGGGGATTCTTGTTCCTGTTCAGGTTAGGCTGGATTGGATGGTCTCTGAGATTCTCTGACAGGCCCATTAACCCCACAATCTCTATCCAAAGGGAAGACATCTCTGGAGGAGTGGAAGAGCTCCATCTGCCACAACCCAGTGCCCTGGGGGGAGCTGGCGACAGACAACATCATCCTCACGGTGCCATCTGAATATCTGCAAGACCTAGAGGACCCAGAGCCGTTGCTTCATCTCTGGGATGAGATGATGGAAGCCATAGCCAGACTTGCATCAATAAGCTTCCCTTTCCATCGGCCTGAGAGGATTGTGGCTGATGTACAGATCTCAGCTGGTGGGTGTTCTGGAAGTTCGGATGGGAGATGTTTGTGCATGTGATAAAGCAATACAAAGTTCCAAATATTATTTATTCATCATCTCCTCTATTCAAGGCATTATGTATGATGGGTGGTAGTGCAAATCAGCAGGAACTTATAAACTAGTTGGGAAAATAAGAGAAAAACTACCCTGAAATTTCAAAAGGAACACAGAAATTAAATAATAGCATTCATTCATTCATTCATCTTTTCCTTTGCTCATTCAGTAAGCATTTATTGTGTACCTCGTGGTGCAGTACAAGAGCATTCACAAAGTACTGCTGGAGAAAATAAATGCTATGATTTCAAAGGAGGGACTTCAGTATCTAGTGGAGTGATTAAGGAGCCTTCAATGGAGTGTGGAGGAAATGAGCTGGGCCTTGAAGAATTGGTAGAAGTCAGGTAGAAAGAAGTGTAGTCAAGACAACAAGTCAATAAGCATTTATTAAGGACCTACTGAGCGCCAGGCACTGTTCTAACATAAAAAGAAAAGAAAAAGACACTCTCTCCTCTCTAGGGCCATACATTCTAATGAGGGAAACAGCTTGTAAACAACCAAGTATGAAAATGATCTACGCAGGATAAATTGGAGATAAATTCAGATAATAAGCACTAGATTAAGGGAATAATCACTGATAAGAGAGTCCTGGACCAGCATCAAAGGCTGTATAAAGGTGAAAGAAAAATCATAATTCTTCACTTTGGGAGAATTCACAACATAACCCAAGTTATCCATAAGAAATGGGACATCACCCATACTGTTTCTATCTTCCCAAGCTATAGATGAGATATACTAATGTATAAAAATGTGTAAAATAATAGTTAGCATTTATATAGTGCCTACTATGTTCCAAACACTGTGATAAATGCTTTACAAATATTATCCCATTGTGTCCTCACATCAACCCTGGAAAGAAGTTGCTTTTACTTATCTTCATTTTACAGGTGAGGAAAACTGAGGCAAACAGAGATTAAGTGACTTGCCCAAGGTCACATAGCTAGTAAGTGTATGTGACTGGATTTGAACACAGGTGTCCCTGACTCCATCTCCAGCACTCTATTTACCATACAGCCTAGCTTCTACAAGAGAAAAAAACAACCCAATACATGGATCTTTATGGTGCAGGTGTACAATTCCCAAATTGACAGAATGTTAGAGTTACATAGAAACAACATAACCCTTATGCAAGAGATAAGAAATTGGGGCTGGACAGGTGAGGCAAAATGGGGGATAAAGTTTTCTGCCCTGTTTTGACTATGTAAAGAGAAACCATCTGTTCTTGTGTAAGAATGAAAATGTTGGGGATGAGAGGATACAGGAGAGAGATGCATTATGAGAATAATGTAGGGATGGCGGATTGCGCTCTCTCACATAGAAATCTCTGCCTTCTCTTCCTTTCTCTGCTCCCCAGGCTGGATGCATTCAGGATACCCCATCATGTGCCACAAAAAGTCAGCAGAGGAAATAGTCACTGTGAAGAAAATAAGGTCTAATGGCCTCTGGGGCCCCATCCATGAGCTGGGCCACAACCAGCAACGACAGGTCTGGGAGTTCCCCCCGCATACAACTGAGGCTACCTGCAACCTGTGGTCTGTCTACGTACATGAAACGGTGCTAGGCATCCCCAGGAGCCAGGCCCACCCTGCACTGAATCCCTCAAATAGAGAGACCAGGGTACAAGAATACCTGAGGAAAGGGGCTCCCCTAAAAGAATGGAGTGTTTGGACAGCACTGGAGACTTATCTGCAGGTACTGGAAATTAATTGGGCGAGAAGGGAAGAATACTGCTCCTCCTCCTCCTATAGGATTTATATAGTGCCTCAAGTTTTACAAAGTACTTTTTATAGGTTTTCTCATTTGGTCCTCTCAATGACCTTGTACGGTAAGTGCTATTATTATCCACATTTTACAGATGAGGAAACTGAGGCTGAGAGTTTAAGTGATTTGCCTGAAGTATCCATCCACATCAGGTCATGGAATCCTGTCTAGATCCTCATGATTCTAGATATCCTGTTGCTGCTTCTCTGTGCCTTACTTGTATAGCTGTAAAATGGGAATGATCGCCCCATCCCTAACTATCTCCTAGTGGTAAGGTGAAGATAAATGAGGGAATAGATGAAAAGTATTCTGCAAAGTTTCTTTTAAAGATCTTCACAGAAGAAAACATTTCAATTTATGTAGCCCAGATAAATGTTCTCTTGCCTAATTATAATTATAAAGATACTATTGGACATTACCATAAAGCATTCTTTGGAAGTCTAGTCACAGAAGGTGACCCCTCTTGTACCATGATTATGGAATTATTATTGGTATTACTATGGTATTATATTATATGGTATCAATGTGTCGCAATTTGACTGAGGCCTAATTTCCACTAGAGTGATAGAGAGACAACCCAAGGTGGATAGTAGAAAATAAGACTGATTGATCATGTCTAAATGGGTGTTTGGTGCAGGAGAGGAGGGAATCCTGTTCAAAGGGTAGGAATGTGGCTAGTCTTCAAGGGGGAGCCTCTTACTGCAGTAAGGGGGAGTCATTTATACTCATGTACTGGGTTGTCTCGAACCTCAGACCCTTCACTTTGCGCCCTTTTCTCGTTTTCCTCTCTC
The DNA here is from genome assembly GCA_028646595.1 of Phalanger gymnotis. Lineage (NCBI taxonomy): Eukaryota > Metazoa > Chordata > Mammalia > Diprotodontia > Phalangeridae > Phalanger > Phalanger gymnotis. Next base: position 80,032,683 of record CM053623.1, on the reverse strand, counting down.
AGCTACAGGAGGCCTTTGGCTGGGAGCCTTTCACCCAGATCTTCGCTCAGTATCAGACTTTATCTGGGGTGCCTAATGACAATGCTGGCAAGATGAACCTGTGGGTAAAACAGTTCTCTCACCAAGTGCAGAGGAATCTGGCTCCTTTCTTCCAGTCCTGGAGCTGGCCTATCAAGGTCGAGGTGGTTGCTTCCTTGGCTTCCCTGCCAGAATGGCAAGAGAACCCCATGAATGTCTACCTTCTCATGAAGGATTAAAAGATGGCCAGCAGGGCCTGTGCGGGTCTGTCAGCAGGATGTCTCCATCTCCAAAACTCAGTCTGTGGATTGGGTAGGAAATCTTCTGAGTCAGCCCCATTCATTCAGCAAATATTTATTGATCGTCTTTGATATTCAAGATACTGTAGGTGGTGTGAGGGAATAGAGTCATCAGGATTGTACCACCTATCTGAAGGCAAAAAGAAGAAAAACCATGTGGAAGGTGATACATCAATACAAGTAAAGTAACAATGAAGATATTTCTTCCCCTTCTGCCTCCAATAGGGGCCTCAGAACCTATCACAAATTGGCACCGATTATTCCTTCTCTGGGGATCTGTTTTTGATTTAAATATGCTATAATTCATCAATATAGTATAATGGTGATACCACTGGATTTAGTGTCAGGACTTTGGCTTGAATCCTCTTCACCATGTAGTACCTGTGTAACATTTGGCAAGTTATTTAATCAATCTGGGCCTCGATTTCCCTATCTTTAAAATAAAAGAATTGGACATGATGACCTCTAAGATCCCTTTGTCTCTAAACTTATGATCATATGAAATTCCTTCCTGATCCTGGAACAGCATAACCCCGAGACAAGTTCAATTCATCTTTTTAAGAATCCAAAAATATTTTGTCTGAGCTTTTATTTTTGATCCATTGTTCTAAATATCTGGATATGGTCCCAAACTGAGACATAAATTTATCATAAGAATAAGCAGGCCCTTAACTGGTTGTCATAGTTAGTTCATCCCCAACCTCTGATAGCACCTATATATACAGAGTGTCCCAAAACTCTTAGCAAACTTTTAAACTTTTGAAAGCTTAAGCTCCATTAAGACTTTTGGGATACCCTGGATAATCTTAGGGAGCCAGAGTGACATGTTATATCTCTTATGATCAAACTTGCATTTTAAGTGATACTCAGCACCTTCTCTAAGTTTTTGAGGTGCAATTTCAGAAGTCTAGTCTATTCAATAAGATATTCAACTTTTAAAGGAAGGAAACTGGAATATTCCTTTAGCTACAGGAAAAAGATTGTAAAATCACAAGTTATGATAACAAAACATATTATGGTTTGTTCCCATCAATTCATTCCATCTGCCAATATCCTTCACATGAAGAAAGCAGTGATAGAGATTGCATTGATAGAACCTGAGTAAACCAAACTAAAAGGTTTTCTGTCTGTGGCTTGACCACCTCAATAAACATTTATTATGTGTCAGGCATTGTGATAAGCACTGGGGATAAAAAAGAGGCAAAAGACAGATCCTGCTCTCAAGGAGTTCACAATCTATTGTGTGTGTGTGTGTGTGAGAGAGAGAGAGAGAGAGAGAGAGAGAGACAGAGAGACAGAGAGAGACAGAGAGAGAGACAAAGACAGAGAGAGAGACAGAGAGAGAGAGAGAGAGATTTTAGTAGGGACTTAAAAGAAGTCAGGCAAAGAATTGGAAATTGAGGGAATACCCATCAATTAGGGAATGGCTGAATAAGTTGTAATATATGAATGTAATGGAATACTGTTGCTCCATAAGAAATGATGAGTGGGCAGATTTCAGAAAAACCTGGAAAGACTTACATGAACTGATGCTGAGTGAAGTGAGCAGAACCAGGACAACATTGTACTCAGTAATGGCAACACTGTGTGATGACCAACTTGGATAGATTTAGCTCTTCTCATGATTTAAGACAATTCTAAAAGACTTATGATGGAAAATGCTACCCACATCGAAAGAAGCAACTATGAAGTCTGAATGCAGATCGAAGCATACTGTTATACTATTTTCTTTTTTTGTGTACGTTTTGTTTTTTCTTTCTCATGGTTTTCCCTTTTGTTCTGATTCTTTTTTCACAACATCACAACATGAAATATATTTAATATGATTGTGTATGTATAGTCTATATCAGATTGCATGCACTCTTGGAGATGGAAATTTTGGAACTCAATCTTATAAAAGTGAATATTTAAAACCAAAAAAAAAAATAAGTTTTTTTTTAAAAAAGAAGCCTAAGAAGTCATTATGTGGAGATAAAGAGGGAAAGCAATTCAGGCATGGCAGACAGCTAGAGAAAATGCCCAGGGCTGAGAAGCGCTATGTTTTATTCATGATAGAGCCAGGAGATCACCAGTGTGAAGAGTTCATGTCTGGGAGTAAGATATAAAAAGACTGGAAAGGTAGGAGGGGGTTAGGTTATAAAGGGATTTGAATGCCAGAGCATTTCATATTTGATCCTATAGGCAATAAAAGGCCGATAGAGTTTATTGAGTAGAGGGGTGGTGGTCGGAGCTGTACTTTAGGAAAATCATTTAGTGGCTGAATGGAGAATGGATTTGAGTAGGAAGAGATCTGAGGCAGGCAGACCCACTAGCAGGCCATTGCAGTATTCAAGGCATGAGGGATGAGGCCTCGAACTATAGTTGTGGTAGTGTCAGAAGAGAGAAGGGGGCATATTCAAGAGATGCTACAAAGGGGAAATTGATGGGCCTTGGCAACAGATTATCATCTGACACAACAGAGGCATTAAAAAAAATAAATATGCATCATCAGACTTCAGGACATTAACACAAAGGTTGTGATGCCACTGAAATTTATGGAAGATTTATATAGACCTAAGTTAGTATATCTTTCACTTTTCAGTCAAAAAAAATTCCTACTATGTGCCAAGTAGTATACTGGATCCTATCCCTTGATATTCTCAAGAGTTAAGACATTCTTCCAATAAAGAAGAATTCAAGCATAAGAATGGTCCTGTCATCCACATTACATATTTTCACTTGGGGTTTTCAAAACCGTTCTAATTTTTTTTATTCTTTCTTTTGATTATTTCAATTTCCTTTTTTCTTCTGTTTATTTGTGTTTCTTCTTTGAGCTAAATTATACTGTTAGCATACAATGAGGCAAGGCAGAGGTCCTGAGCTTTATCATAATTTTGTAATGATGTACATATTTTAGATACTGTATATAATATAGTGTTACAATAATATACTGTGATAGAATAATATATAATTAATATGACGGTATTTTACAATACTGCAGATAGCACAATATAATGCTGGCTTTGCTGCATAGTATCTGTGCTTCCTTGGACAAGTCACTGGACCTCTTTGCACCTAGGTTTACTCATCTGTAAAATGAACGAGTTGGATCTCTAAGATTTTTTTTCCAATTCTGAGTCTATATGGCCCTGTGATTTTTATTTCTTCTGATTTCTTCTGGTTTCATTTCTTTGGCTCCTTTCTTCTTTATCTGCTGCTGCTTCTGTGTTATTGTTACTTTTTAGAGCTTGAGTTGTTGATGTAATTCTAAGCCTCATGTTCTGAGAGCATTTGAGACCTGAAAGGGACCTTCAAGAAAATCTAGCCCAATCCTACATTTATTATAGACGAGAAAACTGAGACCTCCAGAAGCTAAATGACTTGCTCCAAGTCATACTACCAGATAATAGCAGAGCCAGGATTAGAACCCAGGATCCCCAGCTCTCTTATCATATCTTCTAGGAACTCTTACTTCTTGAGCAGGTACCACTATTTCATGAGAAAATTTTAGCATATTAATAAACGGTGGCATGTTAGCATTATGGCAGCACAAAACCTTTTTAATCCCTTTATTTGGGAGAGTATTTCCTTTGGTCTTAGGCCTCCCTCTTGTGGCCCTGGTCTCTGAAGAAAAAATGTCTCATTTCCCAGTCCTGTTTTCTCTCCTTACAGTAAATTGTTATATTCATGGAGGCAATTCTTTTTTTTTTTAAATTAAATTTTATTTTATTTTAGACTTAAGGGCCAGAATACAAATACAGAACAGGATAAAAGGAACAAAACATCATAAACTTAAATATTGAAACTTAAATACGAAATAAGAATGAAAAAAAGCATGTCGTGCATAGCAGAATGTAAGAGAGGATTCAAAATATATAACAATAGGTTTTTGTTTCAAGAAAGTCTATATAATAAATAATACATGCTGTGTTGAGAATTGTCCATCTTTGCTTCTTTGTGAGTTTTCTTTTGTTCTCTGCTGTGCACTTTTTTACTTCGTTCTTTTTTTCCCTCCCCCCACCCCACTCCCGAAGGCTACAATAAAGTTTAGATATGTTTCTCTATAGTTATAGATATATACATACACATATACACATATGCATACATATATAGACATATACTTTGCCAAACATACTCTACTCCTGATCTTTGTTTTTACATTTTTGCGTATTTCTTGTTTCCTAATCCTCTGGATTCCTCTGCTTTACTTCTACCGACTACCTTGCCTTCCTATTACTTGTTTACCCCCCCTCCAAGGATCCCTCCCCTATCTTCCCATTCCCATAAATCTAAAGACCCTTCTATATCCTGCTTTTACCTATTCCTTCATTCTCCCCTCTAAAAATCCCTCCCTTGTCCTCTCCCCCCTCTCTACAGACCTATCATTTTATTTCTTCCAAATTTAAAAGACTTTTATACTCTTCTAAATATATATGTATTGTTCCCTCTTAAACTCATTCGCAATGAAAGTAGGTAAGCAGAACTACCAGCCTTCCTCCTCCATCTAATTCCTCTGTATCCTTGCTTCCTCTTGCACCTCTTGTGCATAAAATAGGTACTTTTTAGCTGTTTCTAAATGGTTTTACTTTTTAAATCCATATCGTAGTCAAGTTTACCCCACTGTTTCTTGTGAGCTCACCAATTATTAGTAAGAATCCTAGACATACATTTTATGTTATATAAAAAGTAAACAGTCTGTCCTTATGGATCCCTTATAGTCAGTCTTTGGTATGTACCTTATGTTTCTCTTGGTTCTTCTATGTCGAGTCTTCTATTAAGTTCTGGATTTTTTTAACAGTCGCGAAAGTCTGAAAGTTCGCCAAATGTCCATTTTTTTCATTCAAGATAATACTTAAATTTGCAAGGTATGATATTTTCGGCCAGAGCCCCAGGTCTTTTGCTCAGTATATTGTGTTCCAAGACCTGTGGTCCTTTACGTCTCTGCTGCTAGGTCTTGTGTGATTCTAATTGTGGCACCATCATATTTAAATTGTTTTAATCTTGATGCTTTTAATATTTTATCCTTGAACTGGGGGTTTTGGAATTTGACTATGATATTTCTATGAGTTTTCTCATAGGATCTCTTGTAAGTGGTGATTGATGGATTTTCTCTGTTTCTACTTCCCTGCCTTGTTCTAATGCTTCAGGACAATTTTCTTTAATTATCTCTTGTATTTTTGTATCAAGATTCTTTTTTTGATCATAACTTTCAGTCGGTCCAATTATTTTTATATTTTCTCTTCTTGATCTATTCTACAAATCTGTTGTTTTTCTAATAAGATGTTTCACTTTCTCATCTATTTTTTCATATTTCATTTTTTATATTTCATATTTCAGTTCCTAAATGAAATAGAAACTATTTGACCACAAATAGTAAGGGAAACAATACTTTCTAAGGTCCTGCTCTGCTGAAAAGCAATAAATAAAATTCTATGATTCAGCTCCCACTAGTAACACAAGCAAAGGAGGCCAGTCTCCAAGTAGTGAGGTAGGCATCATGAGGGACATGTGCTACAGTGGACGGGATGCTAGATTTGGAATCAGAGCAGATTAGACTTCTAGCCTTAGTTTGAATCCTAGGGGAGGATAAATAGGATAATTTTGTGTATCTCATCTGGGATGACTGCTCTTAATGATTTCCTTGGATTTGGGGGCCTTCGTTGAGGCCCCTTGAGTCCAGTCTATCCTTAGAGCTGGGATCTCCATTTTTTTCCTACCAAGAAGTGTGTGTTTTCTGAAGTTTGTCTTCTTTATCTCCCATCCAGACTGAGAGTTCTGTCTTTTACCAGACTCATCCCTTGCCCTGCCTCCACTGCCTGGTTTGTCCTCTCTGTCCCTCTGTTCATACCAAGATTGCCTTCTCATGTATCCATAAGCAGTATATCTGTCTTTGTCTATAGCTTCTACTTTCCTAAAAACTTTTCTGTAACTATTCTAACAGCCCTGATGGACCACACAAATATCATCTCCCTTGACCTATTCTCTCAATCTCAGTCATTAGTCTCTCTTGGGGAAACCAGAAAGGCACTTCTGCTTGCTCATTAACAATGAACCCTTTACCTACATGCAGAAGACATCACTGTGATGAGCTAAAGAAAATACATTGGGGAGGTGGAGATGGGGTGGGGAGGAAGGAGAGGAGAGGGAAAAGAATTGTTCACAGTCCAACACTTTGCACCTTTCTGACATTGTTAATATCATCTCTTCTCGCCTATGCCCCATGTTTAAAGCCTACTCAATCCACCAATGCAATTTTGGCTTAGGATAAATCATAGAATGTAAGAGATAAAGGAAATGTGAGATCAACTAAACCATCCCCCTTATATGGTAAGGTGGGCATCTTGGGGCATGTGTGGTATGATGGAAGGTATGCTAGATTTGGAATCAGAGCAGATTAGACTTCTAGTCCTGGTTTGAGTCCCAGCCTACGACTTGCTACTAGTTCAACCTTGGGCAAGTCACTTACCTTCTGTTGCCCTCAATTTCCTCAATTTTGAAATGGTCTCTTGACTCTACGTGGCCTATTTGTATTATGAATGCCTCCTCACATTTCTCTCAAACATTAGCTCAAAGAGAGAGAAGCTGATGATAAAATTTTATTCATAATTATAAACTTTTACAATCTGAATCCAATGGAGTCCATCTCTTTCAGTTCAGTATAAATTGTCAACCTATTCTGAAGGCATATCGTTGTATACATCTTGGGATGTCAGCAGGCTGGGGAGGAGGATTTCATTTATTTTCACCCAATTCTCCCGAAGTGGCATAGACATTAGAAAGCTTAGCCATGCTGGTCACATTTTCTCTGCTTTTCCATTTCCTTTTAATATCCAGACTTACTAGGTTTCTTCATGTCTGTGCTGTGCCTCTCCTTTTTTTTTTCTTTTTCAGTTTTTCCCATTCCAGGGACAGCTTCCATTGTCATAACTGTAGGGACTCAGGGGCTGACGATCCTGTTTCCTCTTGTCTTAACATGTTCTCTCGTCTTTGAAGCTCTATCTAAAGATAGATAAAGAGTGCTTAAGAGTAGTCAGATATTGGCTGTGCTCCTTCAGTATCTCTTTCCTGGCTTATGGGACACACAACTGCCTTTCTTCATGGCAACATAAATTTTAATCTCCTCTGTTTTCAAGACTAGATTGCCAAGGAACCAAGTTCAACAGCAACAATGCAACAAACATTTATTAAACAAATAATTAAAATTTATACCAGAAATACGAGGGAAAAAGAGAACAAGTCCTGCCCTCTGGGTGTTTATAGTCTAAAGGGCAGCAGGGGCTGTCTACTAATAAATATAATACAAGGTAGAGTGTCATAAGGACAAAGGACAAAGGCAGACGAAGTGTTCCTTTTTAGTGAGTGTATTTTTAGTAGGGATATCTGGGAAAGGACTTTGGAAAGAGGTAGGTAGCTCTGGTTCTGAGCTTTGGATTAAGAGAAAGATTTCAGGCAGGGATGAAGAGGAAGTTCATTGGTACCCCTCCTGAATCTAGTACATTTCTGAAATCTTCCACACTTCAAAATTCAGGACTCCTTAGTTTTTATAGATCCACTTTTTTCTGTTTGCTTAGCAAATGAGTAGCTAAAGAAAAGGTACTGAGGCGGTCTCTGCCCTATGGCCACATTCACTATCTCTACTGGATGCCAGCTTGTCTTTATGTCTGTATCTATACTCATATAACTATCACTATATAAAGAGATGTATATATTTTGTATATTTGTGTCTCATCTATGTATATATCTATGTATATATATATACACACATATATACATATATATATGAAGACAGAAAAAGAAAGGAAAGAGAGAATGGAGAGGAGAAAAAAGGAGAAAGAGAGGGAGAGGAGAGAGCTATTCAAAGTCTCAAATCCTGTAAGAGGTACAGAATGATTTAGTATAATTCAAAGAGTCCTGCCCTTATGTCCTAGTGCCTTGAGTCTTGCTCCTATAACTTTCAACTTTACCGAAAAAGGGGCACATCCTCCACTCAGTGAAAAAAATTTAGTAGTTGCAAATCGTTTGGGAGAAACTAGGATACCTATGGTTATGCTAAATAGTAAACATACTTTAGCATTTAACATAATTCACATTGCTAACCCAGTCAACACCCATTCAGTATTAAGTACAATGTGCCTTCTATATATGACATGTAACATATAATAGAGTTGCAGACAATAACCAAATGTATAGGCTACCTCTAACAACATATCACTTGAACATATAGCAATAGTACACGTCAGAGAAATACATACTGTCACTATTGTTGTTTGTCCTTCATTTTTAAAGAAGATGAATGATATCACAAATGAGTAATGTCTTGATTTGTGTGTTAATTGGAGTTAAGTGAAGGGAGCTGTGGAAATCATCAGTCTCACTGTCTCTTCCGGAGTCATTGAAATCCAGTGGAAAGATAAAAGTCAGGAGGACTGGCAATGGCCCACGATGCAATGGATGACCCTGGCATATTTGATGTCTCACTGATGTAGTGACCCACAGCAATTGCTTCAACTTTCTCCATTGTCATCAGAACGAATTGTTCTACCCTGCCCAATTAGCCAGGAGAAGTCTTCACATGCTTGGATAAGCATCCCCTTAACTGACCAACATGCTTAATGCCTCTTGGATACTGTCAACCTGGAGAGAGCAGGTAAAAGTCTCACCATTATAAATGGTCAGAAGCATGACTTTGACTGAATGCCAACCAGGCATATCCTAAGGAGTAAAAGTAGGAGGAAGCAGCAGACCAAAAGAACTGGAAAAAATGACTGAGGTTTTCAGCTTGATGCCAGGGAGAGTGATGATACCTTTATCAAAAATAGTAATATAAAGATTTTGTGATGAATACAATAAATACAATTTTGAATACGTTGACTTTGAGATTTTGGCAGGATATTTAGATGGAGACAGCCAACAAGGCAGCTGAAATAGAGGTTAGAATTTATTGGAACTGGATGTGTAGGTTTGGAAGTCACGTCTGTAAGTCAGTCGACAATCAATAATTGAAAATATGGAGGGCAGGAAGAAAAGGAACACATGAAATCACACAAAAAGATGTAGAAGTAGATGGTATCATCAAGACAGAATAAAGAGCTGAGAGCAAGGAGATGTCTACCTTAGGAAGTGCCTAGAGGAGGAAGACCCATGGAAAAGGCCAATAAGAAGTAGGAAGGAGTGAAGTAGAGAGTCAGAATGAAGCAATATCATGGGAGCCATGGCAAGAGGGAGTATCAAGAAGGATGGGTGGTCACTGGTGTCAGATTCTAAGGGTCAAGGACAATAAGGCCTGAGAAGAGGCCTATTAAATTGTGAGCTAGGGGGTAGTTGGTGATTTGGGGGAAAAAAAGGATTCTCAGTAGACTGGTTGAGAAGTCAAATTGCAGAGGATAAGAACGGAATGGCCTGGAAAAGGGGACATCAACGGTTGATTACATGTTCTTGATATTTGGTAGTGAAGGGAGAGAAAAATTGGACAGTAGTTTAAGGAAGTGCCAGGGACAAGGGAATCACAGAAAGAGAATTGGAAGGGCACTGACTCCGGATTTTGGGAACCTGGGTTCAAATCCCATGTCTGATACTTTACTACCTATGTGACCTTGACCAAGTCAAATTACTTCCTGAGGCTTAGTTTCTTCTTGTGTAAATTGAAAGGGACCTCTCTGGTCCCTTCAGTTCTAAATCTGCTATTATTTTAGGGTAGGGAGACCTAGGTTTGTTTTTAGGTTGAGAAGAATAAGGTACTAAAGAAGATATTCAAGATGAGAAGAAACTAAAGATTAGAAGTGATTAAAGGGGTGTGTGTGCGTGTGTGTGTGTGTGTGTGTGTGTGTGTGTTAGAGAGAGAAAGAGAGAGAGAGATGAAATGGAGAGACAGAGAGAGAGAGACAGAAAGAGGCAAAAATGCGACAGAAAGAGACTGAGACTGAGACAGAGAGGAAACAAGAAAGTATAGGCTTAGTGGTATAGGTAGAAAAGTTATACTCTTACTAATAGTCCACAAGATATCAATATATTTTAAAAGTTGTGTACAGGTATTTACATAGCAATCAAACTACATGGCTTTGTCATAAACCAGAAAGAGCCTTAGATTTGGAATCAGGAATCAATGCTTCACTATACTTAGTGAAAAATCTGATAACATTCTTTGTACTATGATATGTCTGTTGTAAGATAAATAATTCGATCATTACTGGGGCATTGTGCTATTTTTCTAGCATCTGGATGGTATATTATCATACTATAGCTATGTGACCTAATGTTCAATTAAAAGAGGGTTTCTAAGCAACTAAAACAATATTGTGAAGTCTGAGGGAAACCATCAAATTAGCAAAAAATCTACATTCCAAGGTCCGAATCAGAACTTCCCATGATCATCACTCACTACTCTTAAATTAGAACAGTAGAACAGTTCTCAAGAAAAAACACTGTAGGCGGGGGCGGAGCCAAGATGGCGGCTGGGAAGCAGTGACTGGCGTGAGGTCCCCACCAAGTTCCTCCAAAAACCTATAAAACAATGGCTCTGAACCAATTCTAGAGCTGCAGAACCCACAAAGTGCCAGAGGGAAGCAGGGCCCCACCCC
>CM053623.1:79995516-80021310 GCA_028646595.1 Phalanger gymnotis | reverse complement strand
GAACTCAGATGTTGGTAACTATGAATTGTATTGGGTCTGTCTGTTTGTAATTTGTTTAAGGGCTCTTGAGATGGTGTTGATGTTGAGATTCCGGGCAGCTGTAGCTAAGGAGCCCTCCAGCTTGTAAACCCAGATGCTGAGACTTTGTTGAACTCTGGTAACTATGTATTGGGATCTGAATCAGACAAGGTCTGTCTGTTGATGTTTTGTAATTTGCTTGTATTTTGCTCTGAAGTTCAGGGTGCTGGCTTTTTTCCCCTGAACTAAGTGAATGATATTTGTGTGCTGAATTAAAGTAAGCTTGCCAACCCCTTAACCTTGCTCTCCTTATTAAGGCAGATTAGAAGAACCTGGGCTTTCCGGCTGTTTGACAGCTTTCCAGGTGCTGGCTGTGGGTGGATCTGGACCCCCCACAGAAGCTCCTAGCCAGATTGTGGAAACATATGTCTATGCTAGGTATGTGATCACTTTCCCTAACACCTCCTATAGTTCCCTTTTCTGCCCAAGTGGTCTGTGATTGCTTCATTTCTGCTCAGTTTATCCTCCTACAATCAACCAGACAATAAGTATTAGGCTCCTTCCATACCATCCATTCGTCCTTTGATTCCTGGATTTCATCTTGTGAGGATATCTTAATGTAAAATTCTATTTCTCCCTTCCCTCCCTTTTATCTATCTTTTTTTTCCTTCTGAGTACTCTGTATTCCCTTCCACATTTCCATTCCAGTCATTGATCTCATTTCTTCATCAAATATATTCAATTTCCTTTCTCTTCCCTAACTAGCATCTCCTCCTTGAGTCAAACTGCTTTCTCTTCCTCTTCCTTCTCCTTGAGTCCTCTGTTTCAGCAGGAGCCCTTATACTTGCCTACTTCTATTCAGATCTTTTTTTTCCTTTATCTCAAGTCCTTTTTCTTTTTATTGTCTTCCTATATTTCCTTTCCTAAAACCAAAACCATCCTAATCTTTTTCATAGTTACTCCCTTTTATCCTTTTCTCTTTCCTACCAATCAGGTCCTCCTCCCGTCGGAATCAGAGGGCCATTTATAAAACCTCACCCAGATACCCACAAAAGAAGTAACCTGGGAAATAAAAAGAGAGTGTAAGTACTTTTCAAATAACATAAAGACAGAAGGGCATCTGATGAATGAATGGGAGACACATTTCCCAAGCTTTGAGAGAGGGAAGCGGTAAATGTGAGGAATTCACTGTGAGCTGACCCACAGCATAAGAGACAGATTCATTGGTTCCACCCAAGCAAGATGAGTTTCGGGAGTATCTAAGGAGATAGCTAATTCTGAAAAGTAGACCTATGGGACCAAGGTGAGAGAGCTGAAACTCTTAAAGAACTCAGAGAAATTTTTACCCCAGGATTAAAACAGCTTTCCCTTCATCCACTGATTTTGGAGCTGGCATCATTTTCTGGGGAGAAGGAACAGAATAGAGAGTATCTATGAGAAAAATGCTCACAATGATAAGAAGGATATAACTCTGGCTAGAAGCAGAGAAATGTTATAGTGGCTAGAAGAACCACAGTATCTGGTGGACTGAGAACCAACAGAGTAATAGAAGGCTAATAAGAAAGAAGCAGACAGAATGATATAATGGCCAACAGTCAACACAGAGAAGAACCATAGGAAGATCAAAGTAGGGAGCAGCAAAGAGTATCAAGAAACACCACAGTGTGTTTGTTTGGAATAGGCAGTGGAAACACAATAGTGGAGCATTGGAAGATGAAAAGCCAGAAAAAAGGCAATGAAATACAAAGATCCATTGCAGAGAAACAAAACCCTGAATCCACTTCCTTTTCAAGGACTTCACCCTTGATAATACTGTAAGTTTTGAGGACTATATATATATGTCTCTGGAGGGAAAGTGGTATGGAGAACAGTGATTAAAGGGGAGTAATATAAGTCAAGAATGAAATGGGAGCAATAATGTGGAAGGTTTTAAATGCCAGAGTGTTGATTTTATATTTTATCCTATAGGTACTAACAAGGAATTTACTCTACAGTTATCGAATATGGGAGTATTACAGTCATAGTGGAGTTTGTGTCTATCATTTCAGCAGCTATGTACAGAAAGGACTGGAAAGGAGAAAGACCAAAAGCTAGAAGACCAATTTTCAAGTTATTCCAAATATCAATCAGTCAATAAATATTTGTTAAGCACCTACTATGTGCTAGGCTCATTGCTAAGTGGTGGGGACACAAGGAAAAGTAAAATACAGTCCTTCTCCTTAAAGAACTCACAATCTCATGTAGAATCTATTGGGGAAACAATATACAAAAAAAAACTACGTACACACAAGCTGTACAAGATAAATTGGAAATAATCAACAAGAAAAGGCATTAAAATTAAGAGGAATCAGGAAAGCCTTCCTACAAAAGGCAGGATTTTAGATAGGACTTGAATGGAGGCATATATGAGGATTTAGATCATACACAGTCATTGGAAGACAGTTTGAAAATGCCCCAAGTTGGGAGATACATTGTTTTAATCGAGGAAGAGTAAAGATGTCAGTGTTACTGAATTGAAGAATCTTTGGGAGGTAGATATAAGAAGACTAGGAAAGGTAGAATGACTTTTAATGGCAGAAGATTTTACATGTGATCTTGGGGGTGATAGGGAGACACTGGAACTGATGCAGGAGGATGACATGGTTGGACTCACAATTCAAGAACATAATTTTGATACCCACAGTCAGTGGACGTGACCTGGATGAAGATCTAGCAAAGGAGCTTGAGAAGAAGAGTCATAAAGCAAGTGCCATGAAAATCCAGAAAGAAGAAATTACCAAGGGGAAGATAATCCACATTGTAAAATGCTGCAGAAAAGTCGAGAAAGATAAGAATTGAGAAAAAGCCATTTAATTGGGTAAGTAAGAGAACAGGAACTTCAGAGAAAAAGCAGTTTCAGTTGAACAATGAGATCAGAAACCAGACAGGAGGTGGTTAAGAAGAGAGCGAATGGAAAGGAAGTAAGGCACATTTTATTAATGGCCCTCCCAAGGGGTTTAGCCATAAAAGGGAAGAGAGACTGGGGATGATAGCTAGCAGGAATGAATGGATTAATGAGGGTTTGTTTTTTAGGACAGCATGGGTATATTTGTAAATGGCAGGAAAACAACCAGAAGATAGGGAGAGATTGAAGTAAGAATGGGCATGAGAGAGAAGTCTCTCTGCTGGAGAAGATGGGATGAAATGGGATGACTTGTGTATGTGGAGAGGTTTGCCTTGAAGTGCCATCTATTATTGTGAAAACAGGGGTGAAGGAGCAGATGGTGGCAGAAGTCGTCCAGAAGGAAGAAGGACTTCTTGGTGAATGGTCTCAGTTTTTTTTTTTTCTGTAAAATATGAGGTAAGATTCTTAGCTGAGAGAATGGAGGTGGGAGAGGCAGTCATGGGATTTTTTTTTGAGGAGGGGTAAAAAAAACAGACAAAAGACATTTCTCATAAATATTATATAATGATGAAAAGTAGACATGTGAATTGGTAGTTATTATTTTCTTTTTTCTTTTTATTCTGGGGAAGAGGAAAAGGAAGTACTGACTTAGTTTCTCTGTTCCCTTTGAGCATGAAATAAGGTTATCCTTGATGAAAGAATCAGAAAGGATCACTTAGGCTTTCCTGGATAATATATGTCCTTGTTGTTCAGTAGTTCAGCTGTGTCCAACTCTTTATGATTCTATGGACCATAGCATGTCAGGCCCTGATATCCTCCACTCTCTCAAAGTCTGCTCAAGTTCATGTTCATTGCTTCTATGACAGTATCTATCCACATCATCTGCCATCCATTTTTCCTCTGGTCTTCTATCAACCCCAACATCAGGGACTTTTCCAAGATGTCTTGTCTTCTCATTATGTGGCCAAAACATTTAAGCTTCAGTTTCAGTATTTGACCTTCTGGCAAATAGTCTGAGTTAATTTCCTTTAAGTATTGATTAATCTGATCTCCTTGCTGTGCAAGAGATTCTCAGAAGTCTTCTCCAGCACCACAATTTGAAAGTGTCAATTCTGCACTCAGTTTTCCTTGTAATTCAACTTAATATTGTTATGGAAAAAGCAAAAATTTGACTACACAGACTTTTGTCGGTGAAGTAATGTTTCTGCTTTTTAGTATCCCTTGTCCAGATTTGCCATATCTTTCCTTCCAAAGAGCAATCGTCTTTTAATTTCATGGCTACAGTTACCATATGTAGTGATCTGAGTACAAGAATATAAAATCTGACACGGCTTCCATTTCTTCTCCCTCTACTTGCCTGGAAGATCTTAATTTTTTTAAAGTTAATCTTCAAGCCAGTTGTTACCCTCACCTCTTACTCTCATCAAGAAGCTTCTTAATCCTTCCCTTTCAGCCATCAGAATGGTATCATCCGCATATCTGTGGTTGTTGATATTTCTCCCAGCGACTTTAATTCTGGCTTTTGATTCATCCAGCCTGGCATTTCTCATGATGTACTCCGCATACAAGTTAAATAAATAGGGTGAAAATATACAGCCTCATTGTACTCCTTTTCCAATCTTAAACCAATCAAGTTGTTCCATGTTCTGTTCTAACTGTGGCTTCTTGGCCTGTATACAGGTTCCTCAGGTGACAAGATGATCTGGTACTCCCATCTCTTGGAAGACCTGCCACTTTTGTTGTTGCTCTACACAGTTTTTCGTGTAGTGATGTATAGCAGAATATATATACTTAGAGATAAATAACTAAGAATATATGATCCCTCTGTGTCTACTGTTTATGTTAGAAAAACCATTTTGTTAGAGCAAAATAGAGCCTTTAAAGTGCCCCTCAAAAAGAGGAAGATGTCTTCCATATATATTTTGAAATTAGAAAAAAATCAGTGATGTATCAATAGATGGAACAGTACTTTGGTATCAGGGAATTCAGTCCAATTCTCTGTCAATTATCTCTCTCCTTTTAGCCAGAAACACAACCTAGAATCCTAATATAGTACTTACTAGTCACTCCCTGGATTTTAAACCTTGGTTCAGGATTAATCTCTTCAAGTTAATGTTCACAAGCCCCTAATCCATCTGTATTTCTTCCTCAAAAGAACAAGCTATTTTATTGTTGACCACCCAATATCACGTGGTAATGCTTAAAACAAAAAAAAAAACATGATGACAATTTACTTAAAATAGAAAAGCAGTATAAAGTGAGGAAAACATAGAGACACAAATACTCTCAATGCTCATGGTCCAAATCACATTTTTTATTTCTAATTTCCCAGAGGCAGAAGTTTGAAAGTTCAACTCAATCCCAGTCCCATGGCTGGGCCTACTATCTATCTAGCTATGGCCTCAGTTCAGAAAAGCTCAGAACAGTATAAGCAATCTTATGATGCTGGAGTTCACTATCAGAAACTTTATCAAGGAGACAGAGTCCTGCTACACAATCCTGAGAGAAAACATGAAATAGAAGGCTGATGTAAAGCTACCCCATACCAAATAGTTTAAAGATTAGATAATCTTTCAGTTTCCAGAATAGCCCTGGAGAATGTCCAGAGGCCCCTAAATGCAATCCACAACCACCTGTTACTGAATAAGGTGTTGGTCAGATAAGGACCATGGGAGGAAAGAGTAATGGGAAATCAGCTAAGCCAATTCTAAAGTGGGAAAAAAAAACCTACCCCCTAGTTTCAGATGGAATGTTAGAGGTGGACATCGACTTATACGGAAAGTAACCAGATGCTAATTTGAGTAAGGAAGAAATTTGATATTAGAAACTCCCAGAGATTCAAGGAAACTCAAAGAATTTTTCAAGGAAAATTTTGTTGAAAGAAGGAAGAAAAAAAGAAAAGTAAAAGTAGACTGCTTGGAAATAGACACCATAAGATACACAACCTTCTCCCAAAGGTCTAGATAACGTTTCAGAGACTTCAGTGCCTATTCAGCAGGACCCTCCCACAGTTCATCAACAGGTACCAGTGATGTCAGGCTCTGCTCCCCATCATGACTTCTCTGACTATTACGGGCAGTTCTTACAATTCTGTGCATCTTCTAACAGGTGCCACCAGTTATCAGAGACCTCAGCAAAAAGCATCAGGCATTGCTCTTTAGGCTTTAATTGTCATTGCATACTCTCCCTCCTGACTAAAGAGAAAAATGCCTCCAGCATGGTCCTGGTCCTCTGGCACAATTGTCATGGTATCCCCCAACATGCTCCCATCTTCCAAACATCCCTATTTCCATCAAAAGCACCATCATAATTATGGTTTCCCAGGTTCGTAATCTGAGCATTTATCCTGGTTTGCTACCTGTGCTTTACCCCACATATCCAATCAGTGACCCAAAATTCCCATTCCTCTCTTCACAATTTCTCTCACATGTGACTCCTTGATGTTCACACAGTTACTACCTTATTTACCTCTTCCTAGATAGTTATAACAGTTTTCTAATTGACCTTGCTACAAGTATTTTATCATTCCAGTCCATCCTACACACTCCTGCCAAAGTAATTTTCCTTAAGGATTCCCCTAACCAATCAACTCTAATGTCTTTCTATCGACTCTAGGAGAAAATATGAACTCCTCTGTTTAGTTTTTAAAGCCCTGCACAGCCTGGCCTCAGTCTGTCTTTTCATCTCTTTGGGCATTACTGCCCCTTCCATATTCTATTATCTGACCAAACCGGCCTCCTCTCTTCCTCACACTCAATGTTTCACCTCCTGTCTTCATGTCTTTGTACTAGATGTTCCACATGCCTAGAATGTAGTCCCTCTCTATCTCTAAACTCTAGAATCCCTCTCTTCATTTAAGATATGCATCAAGTGCCATTTTCTCCCAAGTTCAACTTCTTTCCCAAACCACCTTGAATTTATTTTGTGTATATTAACACTATGTATGCTGTCTGTGCGTATATTATATGTACTTCTTGTTTCCCCCTTCTAACATAAGCTTATTGTGAGTAGGAGTTGTTTCCTTCTTTGTACTTTCATCTTTAGTGCCTCACACGTAGTAGGCCTTGGCAGATACTTATTAATTGATCAGGTGGTCTGAGCCTTGGTGTTGCCTCCTATTGCCAATGCTACCATATCTGCCAACTCTGGGCAGGAAAAGCATGTCCAGGGAGCAGGAATCCCATGACTCTCTGTCTATAAGAGAACCTCAGTCACTAACACCCATTTCCAATATGGGCACTACAAACTTAAATGCCCTTTCTCCCTCAGACATATGGGAGTGGTGTCCCTTGTCGAAAAAGTCTTCCTTGTTCAAAATCTGATAAAACACATACATTTCTTCTGAATTGTTTTTCTTCAGTAACCACAAATCTTCCAGGAGATTGTTTGTCTTAATCTAAGTTATTGCCTGTATACTCCTATGAAAATGTGTTTCTCGAATGTCCTCTAATAAGCTTCTACACTCTGGTTCATCGATTTCCTCAAATAAGTACATTTTTGTCCTGTACAGTGCTATTTTTTAATAGAATAGGTCCTTTTGTAGTCATTGTGTAGTCATGAGTTCTATCCCACAAAGTCTCAGTGGTGCCTATGTGGTTGTATTTGCTTGCTTCACCCTTCCTTAGGCATGGAGAACAATGTGAATAAAGATATGGAAAAGGGAAAAGGCAGTTAGGAGATAAAAAGTAGTCCAATTTAAAAAAAATAGAATATATAGATGAAGTATATCAGATAAGGTTGAAAGGTAGACTGGCCTGAAATGCCAGGCAAAGACTTTGAGCATTACTGGGGAGGTCATTGAAGCTTTCTGAGCAGAGGAGTTACATGACAAGATCTAATCATGACAATGGTTATTTTAAATATAGTATGAAGGATGGAGTGGAAGAGGACCATGGTAGAGGTGGGAATATCTATTAATATTACATTATAACAGCTAAGATATAATAATAAGCACTTGCATTAGACCATTGGCAGGGGGAGTAAGGAAGTATATATGGGTAAAACAGATAGTGGGCAGGGAAAGTAAGGTGTTTCCCATTGAATGGCCTCTGTATTTCCAAGTTGGTGTCTACATTACCTGCACTCAGCATGCGAGTTTATAATTTGGTTAAGATTAAAAGGAAAAAGGATAAGGTTTGAAACAGTCACTATGGGGATTGAAAAGGGAAATAAGATAAATATGAAAGTTTTTTTAAAAAATATTTTTGGACAGTAGATAAGGCTCAATTGAGCTATATGCCATAACCCTCTCTTCTGGTTCATAAATCATAAGATCATAGATTTGGAGCTGGAAGAGACATCAGAGGCCATCTTGTCCAAATCTCTCAGATGAATTACTTGAGTCCCAAAGAGGTTTTTACTTGCCCTAGGTCACAAAGGTGGCAGAGTCAGGATTTGCACCAGGTCCTCTGATTCCAAAATCTGAATTCTTTTCTACTAAAGTACCACACCTGAGAGTGTATTGTGGTTATTATGAGGAGGCTCAAAAATACAAGAGGGTGGCATTAAAAGGTTATGTTGCTAAGCCTCTAGTCAAAGAAGGGGCTTCAAGTCTTTGGGTGAGATGAGTAGAGGAAAGAGAGCTTTGCTGCATTGCTGTAGGCAGAGACCATTCTGGCTTGGGGAACAGGTTAATGTAGTCAGGTTGTAATCTCCAATAGGGATGTGGCCAAAGGACAAGAGCTGATTTTGTGATTTTCCCCCTATGTGGGATGAAAATTTTGAGGGCTTTTGACTAAAAGTTTGGCCAGTCTGAATGTCTTAAACCTGTCTTCCAAATTGCTTTGAATGCTTTTTAATCAACAGTTGCCAGTTCTCTGCTTCTGGTGAGAATTTTGATTATGTCATTCCTTTAATTCCTAATGTCAATAGATCTAGATTACTGGATCTTTTTGACCACCTCTGTTGCTTCCTCCTTTCCTGGCTTAGAATCTTATGTCATAGAAAATGCTGTCAAATCTGTCAAAGTAACTTTCATGATATTTCCTGATTATGAAAGAGCAAAATGGAAGGACAATTTGAGGAATAAAACTCCACATTAGAAAGGCACTACAAACTTTCTGGTGTCTACAGAAGGGAGTAGAAGACCTGGATGCAACTTAGTGGAGTTTATGAGGGAGACTCCTATGGGGAATGAGGATGTATGATACAGTGGGATTCTGGACTGTATTAATTTGGAATTTGTTAAAATTAGGACCAGAACTGGGTTAAAACGTACTTTTGAATAATCTATGAAGACGAAGTAGGCACTATCATTAGCTCTATTTTGCAGATGAAAGACTAATATAGACAGAGGTTGAGTGACTTGCCAAGGGTCACATAGCTGGGAAGTGTCTGAGGGCAGGTTTGAACTCCGGTCTTGATGATTCCAGGTCCAGCACCTATATCCACTATCTACTGTGTCCTCTATCCACTACCTACACAGAATCACATTTGAGCCTAGAGTCAAACAGGAAGAGAGTGGCCTGAATTATCTTTGAGAAATTACAGAGTTCTTTAAATGGATTCAAAATTCCTGTGAAAGCAAAGGCCCCATCCTGATGCCAAAATTCTACTAGTGTTAAATCAGTTTTAGCAGGAGACAAAGATACATCTGTCTTTGAAGAATTAAAAAATAAATATAATTATCTAGAACAGGGCTGTCCAACCTTAGGTTTTTATTGAAACAATAGACAATATATTTTGATTTGCCATTTTAGTGAGAGCTCTGTGGTAGCCCGGCTTCATTTATTTCATTTATGTAAATATCTATGCTTGTAGGTGGGCCGCATAAATCATACTGGGGCCTGCATCCTGCCCATGAGCCACATTTTGGACGGCCCTGGC
The DNA here is from genome assembly GCA_028646595.1 of Phalanger gymnotis. Taxonomy (NCBI): domain Eukaryota; kingdom Metazoa; phylum Chordata; class Mammalia; order Diprotodontia; family Phalangeridae; genus Phalanger; species Phalanger gymnotis. Next base: position 80,011,583 of record CM053623.1, on the reverse strand, counting down.
ATAGATAATAAGTATTCCTTATCCACCTCTTAGTTATAAATGCCCAGTTCTTTACATTCCCTTCGTGGACTTAAGAAATCTACTCCAGATCTATAGTTTAATCAATGTGGGGCATTCTTGGAGTGGAAATGCCCTTTACCAATGCAAGTCAGCAGACTGTCTGCAACATAATCTTGGAGAATTTCCTTGAAAAGTCATTACTTCCAGCAGCTGTGTGGCACAGTGGATAGAGCATTAACCCTGGAGTCAGTATGGCCTCAGACACTTACTAGCTGTATGACCCTGGGCAAGTCGCTGTTTGCCTCCAAAAAAAAAAAGAGAAAACTCGTTACTTGAACATGGTCATACAGCTAGAATGTGACAGGCCTTGAACCTACATCTCCTTGACACTAAGGCTGTCCCTCTATCCCATACAATCTAGTGCCTCACTAGAATCTGGCCATGCTACCTTCATATTCAATCAACTCCAGTGGCTACCTATTGCCTCCAGGATCAAATGTAAAATCCTTTATTTGACTTTAAATGCCTTTCATAGCTTGTCCTCTTCCTACCATTCCAGTCTTCTTAAACCTTCCTTCTCTCCCCTTCTTCCTCTCATATTCTATAATCTAAGAATAATGGCTTCCTTGTTGTTTCTCAAACTAGACCCCCCCCCATCTACCAACTTGATGCATTTACACTGGCTATCTTCCAACTCCTGGAGCATTTTACCTCCTCATCTCAACCTCTTAGCTTCTCTAGCTACCAACAAGTTTCAGTTAATGTCTCAGTCCTTCTTAATCTTAATGCCTTCACCTGAGATTATTTCCAATTTATCCCATATTTATACTGTTTGTATGTCAATGTTTATATGTTATTTCTCCCATTAGACTTCTGTCTCCTTGAGGGCCAAAACTTTTTCCTTTCTTTGTATCCCCAGCACTTAATATTCTACCTAGTAGATGTTTAATAAATACTTGTTGACTTGACCAGATGGGTTTAATCAATGTAGAATTAATTATCTAATTGAGAAGAGATGAGAACAAGAGTACAGATAGAGAGATGAGCATGAGAGACATAGGGAGTCACCTTTCTCAGAAACAGGAGGGAAGACGATGATGAACCAAAATGCAGAGATACTTTGATATAAAGAACAGTGTATGGAGGTATGACTTATTTGTTTGATTTTTTTCCATCCCTAATGGTGCTATTTTGGCTCTCTAACACAGAAAGTATGAGCCAGGCATTTCTATCAATTTTAACATTAACCAGACACTCTTGTTTCCACCAATCATTAGACTCTTATTATGGCACAACCATATGAGGTCTGTAACTAACATAGAGGAAATAAGGAATCAGTGATCAGGTAGGCATGTCCAGGGCAGAAGTGTGCTGTTTCCTCCCCTTAGTGCCCATGATCTCTATTTCTTAGCTAGTGGTCTTCCCCAAGTCCACACTGCCACCACCCAATGTACTTTCACCATAGCCTTTCCCAGGTCTGACTTTCCTTCACATCCTTCTATGGGAGTGCTCCACATCCTTGACTACAATCAAGGTGAAACTGTCCACTCACCCTCATCCCCACCCTCCAACCACTTTTGCCTCAGATGAAAGATAAAACAAAGATCTTTTTAAAATGAGTAGTTTTTCATAGGCCTTTAGTTATTTATGATGACTTAATAGTCATCTATAAAATATTCAATATATCTGCCAACCCAGGACCTGTTCTATTGTGTTGTGAGCAATTAATTAATCAATAAGGATTTATTCAGTGCCCACTATGAGCTGGGCATTGTGCTAAGCACTGGGAATACAAAAGAGGCAAAAATCAGTTCCTGACCTCAACGAGTTTATAATCCAATGGAAAGGCCATGTTATGGAACTTGACTTTCTGACTTTCACTCAAGCAATCCTACATAAATGGGTCACTTACTAGGTACAAAGGACCATCAGTGCAATAAGAATGGTGACCATACCCAAACCGTTCTCTATCTTGTAGTATAACTCAGGCCCGGCCTTTCAGATAATAAACCTTTCCTGATTCCCCCTTATCCCACCTCCTTAGTCACTCTCTCCTCCTCAAGAAAAACTTATTTGTCTAGCATAGCAGGTATCTAGGCATTACTAGGCTGAGGGCACAGAGTCTGGCTGCTTTCATCAATTCCAGGCCTTTATTTGTCCTGGTGATTTAGTCTGGGTTCATTATTCTGAGGTTGACTGTCTTCTCAATACAACAAGGATTCCCAGAATTTTGATTCCATCCCCATCTCAGGTTCCTGAGGAACAAACAATCCTATTTTTACCTCTAGGACAGGAAGTTCAAAAAAAGTAACCAGAATACAAACGTGAATTCATTACGGAACAGGTAGCTTTAGACCCACAAAGAAAAAGGAAGGCTAAGTCATAAATTATGGAATGAACATAAGTTGAGAGGCCTTTTGGATATTTGCAAATAGCTCCTCTGCAAGGATTGTTTTTCAGTTATTTTGTATTTAATTGCCAATGAATGCAGCCCAATCAATACCAAGTGGGCTTCTTCTTTCTAGTATATTCCCTCTCCCTTTCCATCTCTCCTGCTTTTGCTCTCCCTCTCCCCCCTCCCATCTCCCTCTCCCCCTTTCCCTTTTCCCATCTCTCTCTCACCCCTGTCCCTCTCCCTCTCTCTCTCCTGCCTCATTCTCTCTCTCTCTCTCTGTCTCTCTCTCTCTGTCTCTCTGTCTCTGTCTCTCTCTCTCTCTGTCTCTCTCTCTCTGTCTCTCTCTCTCTCTCTCTCTCTCTCTCTCTCTCTCTCTCTCTCTGTCTCTCCTTTGTTCTTTTTCTCTCTCTCTCTCCTTCTCTCCTAGGAGGCCAGCAGCTTTTACCTGGGCAGGGGAGGAACTTCATCTAGTCTAGTAAAAAGCCTTTTGGAACCTTTAAAATGTCAGAATGATGGTGATCTGTTTTTAAAGGGCACAGAATGAATTTTTTGATTACTGATTGCATACATTGATTGTATAAACCTAAGGTTTCTGTCTCACTAAATTAGCATGTATAATGAGAAATCAGAGATACTTGCATAAATTACATTTTACTGCTATTGTCCCTGAACCAGTTTGGGTAGTTGCTAGCTTGCTGCTTGGGTATCCTGGAAGGGGAAGAATTTAACTCCCTTTTGAGATGTTATTATAAGGCCCATTTGAGATACAGGTTCATTCCAGGCACAGAGCCTAGAAGGCTCTTGGCCTAGAACTTGGCCTCAGCTCACATTATAGCACTCAGGGACTTGTCTTTATATGTCTAGGCTGACAGTAAGATGGAACCTGGTAATCCTGGATAGTTCCTTTAGCATAAACTATTTTGGAAAGCAATTTTTAACTATGCCCAAAGGGCTATAAAAATGTTCGTATCCTTTGACCCAGCAATGCCATTTCTAGGGCTATATCCCAAAGAGATCAAATAAATGGGAAAAGGATCCACATGTACAAAAATATGTATAGCACTTCTTTTTGTGGTGGCAAAGCATTGGAAATTGAGGGAATGCCCATCAATTGGGAAAAGGCTGAACAAGTTGTGCTATATGAATGTAATGGAATACTATTGTGCTATAAGAAATGGGGAAGATACAGACTTCATAATAACCTGGAAAAACCTACACAATATAATGCTGAGTGAGCAGAGTAGAACCAGGGGAACATTACACACAACCACAGGTATATTGATTCTGCGATAACTAACCCTGATAGACTTCGCTCTTCTCAGCAATACAAGGTTCAAAGACAACTCCAAAGGACTCATGACGAAAAGAGATGTGCACATCCAGAGAAAGGACTGTGGAGTCTGAAGGCAGACTGAGGCAAACTATTTGCTTTCTTTTTTTCTCTCTCTCTCTCTCTTTTTGTTTTGTTTCTTCTTTCTCATGATTCATTTCTTTGATCGTGATTCTTCTTTAAACTTGACTATTGTGTAAATAAGTTTAATGTGAAGGTATATGTAGAAGCTATATCAGACTCCATGCTGGGAGTGGGGGAAGGGAGGGAGGGGAAGAAAATCTGGAACTTAAAAACATGCTGAACTGAGTGTTGTAAACTAAAAATAAAACATCTTAATAAAAAAAAAAAAGAAATGATGAGCAGGTGGACTTCAGAAAAACATGGAAAGACTTACACCAACTGATGCTCAGTGAGAGGAGGAGAACCAGGAGAACATTGTACACAGTTACAGCCACATTGTGCAATGACTAACTTTGATAGACTTGGCTCTTCTCAGCAATGCAAGTCTCTAAGACCACTCCAGCAGGCTCATGATGGAAAATGCTGTCCACGTCCAGATAAAAAATGATGGAGTCTGAATGCAGATCAAAGCAGACTATTTGCTCTCTTGTTTGTTTTGTTTCTTCTTTCTTGTAGTTCATTCTCTTAATTATAATTCTTCCTTGAAACATGACTAATGTGAAAATGTTTAATGTGAACATATATAGAGAGCATATAGTAGATTGCATGCCATCTTGGGAAGCGGGGAGGAGGTGGGGGAGGGGGAGAAAATTTGGAACTCAAAAACTTGTGGAACTGAATGTTGCAAACTAAAAGAAAAATAATAATTATTTTTAAAAATATAGAATTTAGGCCCAGAAGAAAATCAAGAGTCATCATGGCCTATCAGAGGTTAAAATTGAGGTCTACAAAAACTCCAGAGTGCTGCCCAATCATATTAAAATGTAACTGGAAAATATTTAAGAAAATAAATATAAATAGAACACAAATGATGATTATTTATGGTTTTTCAAGTCACTAGGCAAACATGCAGGTAACCATTTCTATTTGAGTTTGACACCACAAATCTGCCAAAAGCTGTCTATCTATACCTGTCTTGAAATGGGGGAGGAGAACAGGACACCTCCATCAGGAACTCCAGTGCTATAAATATTGTTTCATATACATGTTTTATCTTTTGTCCTTTCCACCATTCAGGCTTCTTGAAGACAGGCCTTATTTTTGTCTTGGTATTCCAGTATTTCACATATAATAGGTACTTAACAATTTTTTAAAGAAATTTCATTTATTTTATTCTGGACTTAAGAAATAAAATAAGCATTTCCATAACATAGTAGGATAGGAGGAAAAAAAAGATGATTGCCCATGAAACTGCTATTCCTTTTAAATATATAATAAAGTCATTGATACTTGTAAAATTGTTGACTACTATAGGTAAAGCACTTTGCCTTCTATAATAAATATTGCTACTAGTAATAGTTAACCGTTGCTATTGTTTGACAGAAGAGGAAACTAATGAAGCTTAAAAATGTTAATTAGTTTTACAAGCAGTAAACAGCAGAATTGAGCATCTAATCCAGGGTTTCTTAACCTGGCTTCCATGGAACTTTTTCCCCCTTTTTAAATATATTTAAAACTACTTCAATATAGTTGGTTTTCTTTTTAATCTTACCTATTTTATTTTATGCTTTTAATAACATTGTTCCCTGAAGGGGTCTATGAGGCTACCAGGGTGCCAAAAGGCAGGAGTGTGCTGATAAATGTTTAACAGTTTCTCAGGGGTGAAAAAAAATGTACAAATACTTTTAAATGTAATCTGGATTAATATTTTCTCCATTACTTGGTTAAGTAACAAAATAAACCAAGCCCATCAGCCTTTGCTGATTTCCAAAGTATAACTGATCATACTGAAAAATTTAGCAATAGGCCAAGCTGGCTCCAGCACATCAGGAATCCATCACCCCTAAAAAGGTTAAGATTTTTCAATTCTAATATATCTCTATTGCCTTTTCCCTCCCTCTCTCCTCTCTCCCCCTCCCCCTCCTCTCCTCTCTCTCACTACCTTCCTCCCTCTCTCCCCTTCCCTTCCTTCTCCTCATCTCTCCCCCCCCTCTCCATCTTTCCCTCCTCTCCCTCTCTGTCTCTCCCTTTCTTCTTCTCCGTCTCCCCACTCCTTCTCCCATCTCCCTCACCACCTTTCTTCCTTTCCCTCTTCCTCACTTTCCACCCCTTTCCTTGCCTCTTCTCCCCTTCATGTCCCCCTCAGTTTCTTCCCGTCTTCTTTTCTTTCTTAAATCAAGCTGTGCTTGGACCCACAGTCACTGGATGACATCAGAGGCCTAGAAATAAGCCAGCCCAGGTAGCAGCTCTGTTTCCCCACGAGCTCCACCTCACTCAGGTCTGCAGCCAAACAGACCAGGAAGTGGAGGGAAGGGAGACTCAGACACACCCCCTCCTGCTCTATAAGTGTCTGGTCTCCCTTTCTCATCTTTGTCATTTCTCAGGCCTCGCCTTTCTCCTTGTGATCCAGGAGCTGAAGCTGAAGGACAGGAATGTGAGTGTTCTCCTTTCTCTGGGTCTTGGACAGAAGGCTCCCCTCCCCTTCCTGGCCCCTCCAAAGGAGACCAATCTGGTTTTCTGGGCTGGGTGCATGAGACAGGAAGTGAGCAGGTTAACAGTTTCAGGGTGTAGATAGTTATCTATGGGCTTGCAAATGGCGTATGTATATAAATGAATAATCTCTGCACCCCCAAAGTGACAAAGGAGTTCTACTCATTGATCTTGGGGTTTGTCTCTATCTCCTTATATTTGCCCCTCTGCTCTAAGGGTCTCTGTTTGACTTCTGCCAAATATTTACCACCCCTTTCAGAGCCTGAAAGACATCCCATTCCCAGAAGTATCATAGAATCGTTTCATACTGTACCCAAAGTCACTCAGCTAGTTCAAGGGCCAGGCTCAGACTCCCAGGCTGGGGAGCACACAGAGCTATTAGAGGATTTCAAATCAGAGAAAATAGATTCAAATGCCTACTCTGACATGTGACTCTGGAAAATTCCCTTAATGGCTGCTCCCTTATCTATAAATATGAGGGGGTGAGACTAAATGACTTCTAAAGTTCCTTCTAGCCCTAGGGGTCTGTGATCCTGGAGAGATGACCAGAGTGTAGTGGGAAGAACACTGGCCAGGACCCAGAAAAACAAAGCTACTCTGGTCAGCCACATCTTCCTGTGAGGTCTGGGAAAATCAGTTCCTCTTATCCTCCATTCATCATCTTTAAAATGGACCCAAGTGTAGAAGGGAGTAGAAATGGACTCAATAATCTCAAGGATTCTTTCAGCAGACTATCAATCTCTTCATTGTCTCTGTGGGAGGAGAACCAGGGGGAGTAATGTCCTGGAAAAAGAAAGCAAAAGTAAGGAGTCCATGGTGAAAAGTAGCAGATGTTACCAAGAGATCAGGGAGAATGAGGACAGAGAAAAGGCCAGGAGATTTGGAAATTAGGAGGTCAGTGATGCCCGTAGAGAGCATTTTCAGGAGACCTGGTAGGACAGTAGACAGACTGAGGGGAGTTAAGGAGAGAGTAAGTATGGACTGAAAGGTAATATATGATGTGCACATCTCCAATGCCCGTGGGGAGGTGAGTCTGGCACAGCTTGTTTTTCTAATCTTCCTTTACCTGGAACCGTATCAGGGAGTTTCCAGTACAGTTTCTCTTACCAGGGAGTTTCCAGTACAATTTCATTTCTACCTAGGGTGATAACTACAGGAGGCCTCTCTGAGCAGATTGTCATTCCCTTTGTCACTTAAGCTTCTCTGGGGCACACTGCATAGAGCCTTGATCTGGAGTCTGGAAGATCTGAGTTCAAATCCAGCCTCAGACACTTACTAGCTGTGTTTCCCTGGATGAGTCACTTAACCCCTGTTTGCCTCAGCTTCCTCAACTATAAAATAAGAATAATGCTAGCACCTCCCTCCCTGGGTTGTTGTAAGGATTAAGTATTTGTAAAGCACATCTTAACAAAGTGTTTGGTATCTAATAGGCACTTAATAAATACGCATTCCCTTCTCTCTCCTTCTTCATGGAAGAGGATGGTCTGTGTTTGGCTGAGTGTGACTATACACTTATATGGACATGGACAAAATTCAGTCTCTTTAGTGTCACCTACTGCCTTCCATGGTGACTGTGACCGAGTTCCCTTGCTTCAGTTTTCTCACTTGTAGAATGGGGAGAAGTTCCCTGGTCAGAGGAGGCATGAATTACTGTCTTTAAATCCCTTTGAACCCTACAAATGGACCTATGCAAACCAAAGAGCTGCTGCTGTTGATGTCCTTCTTCTCCAGTACTTTTTTGGGGAAAGGGACTAGTGGACTAGGACTAATGTTTTCAGATTTTCAAAAGAAAAGGGAAGTGAATGGAATTTGCATATTATATAGGCTAATGAGCTGTCTTTAATCCCTAGCCAAAATCTAGATTGGATCATTAAAGGATGATTAGTCCAGAAAATTAAATGATGGACACCTAGAAATGGAAGTGATGACCAAAATGGGTCAACACGGCTTCATCGAGAACAGATTATGTCAGATTGGCCTCATTTCCTTTATTGATAGAGTTAGTAGACTGGTATATCAACAAGGAATTCTAGGAGCAGAATGACATAAGCATTTATTAAGCCCTTACTGTGTGTCAGGTCCTGTAGAGGGGCAGGAGAAGGGACAAAGGGGGGGGGGGGCAGCATTAGGGCAATATTGCCAATATGAAACTTTACTTCTCTTCTCACAGCAGGCAAAAAAAAAGGCATGACAATGTCTCCATCAGACGATTTTGAGGTCCTAGTGAAAGGGCTGAAGAGTTGGAATCTCCCCAATGGCTCTATCCCTTGTGAACTGCTGCTGGTTGGTGAAGCTGCCTTCCCAGTTCTGGTGAATAAAAATGGCCAGGTCCTCATTGCTGCCTCCCGTTATGGCCAAGGCCGAATGGCGGTCATGTCCCATGAAGACTACCTGCAAGATAGCATGTTGGCTCAGTTTCTTTGCAATGCTGTCAGCTGGCTCAACTGTACACCAGGAACTGCTGTTAGAGTGCACACATCTGTGGAACCTCTCACTGTCATTCTCCATGACTCTGGGATGAAGGTGCAGACCATGAATGGCCCTGAGGACTCCCTAGGAGTTTACTGCATCAATGCCTATGACAGTACCTTGGCCAAAGAGATGATTCAATTTGTGAAAAATGGTGGGGGCTTACTCATTGGGGGCCAAGCTTGGTACTGGTCAAGTCAACACAGACATGACAAGGTTCTGTCCAACTTCCCTGGGAACCAGGTGACCAGTGTAGCTGGTGTGTACTTCACAGATACCTGTGGAGATACAGATTTCCTCAAGGTCTCTAAGAAAGTACCTAAAATTCCACTTACAGTCAGGTGAGTATCAGGGGTATAGTAAGGATTATATTAAGAAGTCGATATAGTCCCCTTAATGAAACAGAACCAGCACGAGGCATTTTGAGAAGAGCAAGTCTCATTTGTATTTTCAGGTCACAGGGATACTATGGACAGACAGAAATATTGGAAGTCCACCATCAGTAGTTTATATTTGTTTAGAGGGAGAGCCATGGGACCATTGCCATGTGAACATCAGTGTCTACTTTGGAAAAGGAGACAGAGAAGAATTGAATAGAGAGACAAATGAGGACACAGCAGTTGTGTTAGGCCTAGATGTACTTAACATGTTGGTACTGAAAGTGCCAGCAAATATGATTATTGACAAGGATCTTTGAATAAAAGATTGGGGAGAACATGAAGGAGCCCTGTAGGACATGAGAAGGACTAATATTATTGTGATGTTCAGAAAGTTGAAGAGTATGGAGGTTACATACTGTATAGGCCAGTGAGATTGATTTGAATTACTAGCCAAATTCTAGACTATTTTACTAACAGGATGGTTGGTATATGTTCACAAAGTTAAATGGAGGATATCTAGACATGGTATTAATGACTTTAAAGAGCTAATATAACTTCATCAAGAACAGATTATTTCAGATTAACCTTATTTCATTTTTTTGATAGGATTATTAGACTGGTAAATCAACAAAGTATTCTAGGAACAGATGGAATAAGCATTTATTAAGTGCCTATGAAGTTCCAGGCACTGTGTTAAGTGCTTTACAGATAGGCACTATTATTATCCCCATTTTCTAGATCAGGGCTGTCCAACCTTAGATTTTTATTTAAACAATAGACAATATATTTTGATTTGCCATTTTAGAGAGAGTTCTGGGCAGCTCAGCTTCCTTTACTAAAGCATTATATAAATTTCTGTGCTGGTAGATGGGCTGCATAAATTGCACTGTGGGCCACATGCTGCCCACAGGCCACATGTTGGACAGCCCTGTTCTAGATAATGAAACTGAGGCAGACAGAGGTTTAGTGACCTGCCCAGGGTCACATAGTTATCAAATGTCAGAGGCTGGATTTGAATTCAGGTCTTCCTTTTCCATGCATAATAACAATACTCTATCCACTGCACCTCTTAGCTGCATCTAGGGATAGAATAGATGTAGACATTAGCAAACCATCTCACAAATGCTTTGCTCTGGTGCTGTCCTTGTAGTCAAGACAGAAAGGTGGGGATTCAGAACTGGTACAAATTGTCAGATCTGAGGAATGGTGATTAATAGTTTCTTGTTAGAAGGAGTTTTCTGGTTCTTGTGTTCGATATATCTGTGTGCTATTCAATATTTAACCAAGGGCTTGGATAAAAGCATAGATAGCATGCATGTCATAATCAGAATCCAAAAAGATATCAACAGGTTAGAATGTTGGGCTGAATCCAAAAAAAATGAAAATTATTCTGGACAAATGTAAAGTCTTTTACCTGGGATCAAAAAATCAGCTTCAAAAATGTAGTCATGTTTGTTTAGACAGATTTTCAGCAAAAGATCTTTTGGGTTTTTAGTGAGTTGCAAGGTCAGTATGAATCAACAGTACTATAGCAACCAAAAAAAAAAAAGCTAAGTCTGTCTTAGGCTTCAATAAGAGATGCTTAGGCTCCACCATGATGAACTGTTATAGTGTTATGCTCATTTTCCATTCTGATGTGGTCAGACTTTGCCTAAGTATTATGTGATCTTATAAATTATTCTATGGAGGTCAAGGCAGATATTTGGCCTATTAGCCTGACCCTGACAAGGGGCTAACTTCCCTGAGAAGCAGGCAATAGATATGGCTGGAATCTACTTCACAAATACAAACAAGTTTACAGACCTCCTCAAAGTCACTGGAAAGAAAAGCCAGTTGGAGCTGAGGTGCTGGAAACTAAGAGGCCAAAAGGGGGAAGGTACTGTCACAAGCAATTATTATTTCTAGGGCTTAGATGTGAGGCTTGTTTATCAGGCAGTTAAGTGGTGCAGTTGAGAGAATGCTGATCTCAGTCAGGAAGACTGAAGTTCGAATTGAGGAAAATTAATATTAATGCTGTATCATTTGATTATTAATATTCATCTGTAATATATCCTTTTCTGTCAAAAGCTCCATCTTTTAGCCTAGGTCAGGAGTGGGGAACCTGCAGTCTGGAGGTCACACATGTGGCCCTCTAGGGGCCCATTATAAGAGGATTTATTCTGTAAAACATGGACTCAGTCAAAAGGCCATACCTAAGGACCTAGAAGGCCACATGTGACCTTGAGGCCACCAGTTCCCCACCCTCTCCTAGGTCAAGAGACTTTTCCCAAACTGGTTGAGGAATATAATTACCCCCAGACTCCAAGGCAGGCTACCTGGACAGAGACTCTTGGTTTGTTTGGTAATTTTTAACCCTGTAAACAGAAGCCAGTCTGAGCTAGGTTTTCCACCAGAGACATGGCCCTCTGTCCTTGCTTTTCCCCTCATCAGAGTTGAGAGTGACCCTGTCTGCCCAGGAGGAGACCAAGCCCATGAAGACATGATAGAGATAGCATGTGTTTTTCTGGCCAACAATTGCTAGAGGTAACTGTCTCTCATAGAACACCTGACATTCATTGAGAGTCAGAAAAAGGAGTGATCAGCCATGAAACCCACCACCAGTCAGTTTCAGGGGAGGTCCCAATGACATGTCAAACAGAAGACACCTAGATTTAAAGCCTTGGACATTTATTGGCTATATCACTCTTGGCAAGTCATTTATCCTCTGTCTGTTTCAGTTTTCTCATCTGTAAAATTGGGTGTGGGAATCTGATGTCAGAATAGGCCATCTCTAAAAGTATCTTTTATGGCTAGGAGGAAGCAACAATGTTACTCAGAAGAAGAAGAATAGAATAAATCAAATTAACATTCATTGTTGTCTATGATTTTAATTCTAGAAAGACAGGTTATACCTATACTGCTCTTTTAGTTGGGAAGGAGGTTGGCTGGTACTTTATTTGCAATGAGTCATATTTCCCCCTAAGGCAATCCTGGGACACAAGCTAATTTCTTTAGAATTCTAAATTGAGATGACCACTACTGACTTTTCCTTAATTACATCTGAGCTTGGTGTCTCTGGACAGTTTTCTGTTAACACTCTAGTTTCATCACTAAATCATGTAAGTTTTATTTTTTTTAATTATTTCCACATAGGTTTGGAAGCTTACTTCTATCTATGTTGATTGTGGAGGGGGGGGGAGGTGACATTTTCTTGATCCTGTGTCCAAATCCATTTTCTTGTTATTTTCTTAAAAGAGTCATATCCTGCCAACATAACCTGTTTTTCCACCCTCAAACTCCCTAATCCCAAGTAAATCTCACCATCCGAACTGGCTGTCACTATTCCCCAGCTGAGCAATGCTGCAAGTTCGAATCACGCTGATTGGGTCTACTACAAATATATGCCAACAGACCTACTAAGTGCACTGGACTGATGACAATTTGTCAGGGCCTAGCCCCTGGAGCCCTTACTGGGTCCCCACTCCTATTGTATTCTCTAAGCAGGTAGTGAAAATCAGAGGGTCATACATTTAGAGCTAGAAGAGACCTTCAGAAGTCATCTAGTTCAACCGCCTTATTTTACAGATGAGGAAACTGAGACCCAAGATAGTTAAGTGACTCTGCATGAAGACCCTCAAGCAGAGTAAGTAGCAGAGTCAGGATTCAAACCCACATCTCCTGACTTCAAATCCAGTGCCCTTTGCACTGTGCCAAAATGCTTTTCAATGCTTCTAACTCCAGACTTTTACCTCCCAACCTCTTACTGTCAGACAAGGATCTCCTCCATGTTGGTGAGTTTTCCTTGATTAACCTACCAGCCTTTGATCACTTCTTAAACCTATGGATGCTCTGCCCTTAAACCCTCATTTTGTGCTGCATGGGCATAACCCACCTAATATCAGGAATCAGTTCTGGGAAAATATAATTTTACTTCAAACAGCATTGTAAGGGCATTTATTTCTGTAGCAATGTATATAAATGAAAGCTACTTGGCTGGGCACCTCGGATATGGTCTGCAAAAGCTTAAAACGTGTCATTTTAGGGATTTGAAACAATTATAGGTTTGGGCTGCGTAGGTTGACCTGAGGTGTAGAGACATGATCCTTCAAGCCTTAAGACAGACCTCTGCTCATTTTTATGAGTGGCAGCTAGCAAAATGGCTATGGGAAAGAACAGTGTTTAGGGGGAGGTATTGGCTGGCCAAAGGATGAGGAAAAAAATTCGTTGGCATCCTAAAATTGATGGAAAAAAGGAGATTACTGTTTTTCCTTCCAGAAAGCCTCTGATCCTTCATATAAGATCTAGCAACTACTATATTAAGTGGAACATTCTAACAAACAATAACTTCCATTGTCTGTCAGAGAGGAATTTACAATGCATTTCCTCAGAACAGAATCATGGAAACGTAGTTCTGGTGCAACATGTGAAAAGAGGAGGATGGTTTATTAGAGCTAGAACCTGGGGATTCTGGAGCCAAAGTATCCTTAGCCCTTTTTCTACAGACTAAAGGAGCAAGGCAATCAGTTAGACACTGACATGAAAATAGTAGAAGCTGGACAAAAAAAATTAACAATCTCGAGATTATTTTTCTTCTTGTTCTTTTTCCCTTGGTTCCAAGAAGCTTACTGCTTCTTTATTTGTGGTTGGAGCTGCTTCTGAAAAAAGTGAAGCTCTCCTAACTGAGCTCTTTACATAAATTATTTAGTAACTCTATGATATTTGATAATCCAAGAGAAGAACAAAGAAAATAAACATTTATTAAGTTCCTCCAATATGCCAGAAACTGTGCAAAGTGCTTTGCCAATACCATATGGTCTTTGCAACAAGCCTTAGAAATAAACACTGTTTTTTATCCCCATTTTACAAATGAGAACACTGAGGCAGACAGAGGTTAAGTGACTTCCCCAAAGTCACTCAGCTAGGAAGTAGGTGAGGCTAGATTGGAATTCACATCTCCCTGAATCTAAGCCAGTGTTCTATCCATCTATTGAAACTAAGCGTAAGAGAGAACATCCTGTATGATATAATGGACTTCACTGATGCCATCAGTTTTGCAGGACTCCTCAGAACTGATCCAGGACCAAGGCCAACTTCCTATTCTTATTCCATGCCTAAACTCCCTGCTCCTGAGGAGTCTGAGACTGGAGGATCTCTCGAGTTCTGGAGTTCTGAGCTTCAGTAGGAATAAAGCTAATCTTGTATTCACACTATCACACATCAGTATGGTGAGACATCGGGGACAGAGGACCCCCCAAACCGATTAAGAAAAGACAAACCAGCCCAGGCTGAAGAAACAGAACAATAACAGTTCCATGCCAATCAGTGTTGAGATTGGGCCTGTGAGTGGTCATAGCACTTCTAGTCTAGACAAGATAGGGATACCCCAACTCAAAAAATTGCAGCAACAACACAACAGAAACTGATGCAGGTAAATTCTGCCATTAGTGTAGGGGATTTCTTCCTTTTTTTCATCTTTGATGATCTCTGAATTCCAATTCGAAACATGGAGGAGTCTGCCTGCCCTCTTGCTCCCTGGACCTACTTTGCCCCCTGCATTCAGAAGCCTATCACATAATCCCTAATTACATTTTCTCATTTTTCTGCCGCAGACATGCTATCTTGACACTACAGAATCAAAAATTCAGAACTAAAAGTTATCATCTAAACTAAGGTCTTCTTCCAAGATCAAGTTACTTGCTCAACACCACACAACTTTTAAATGACAGAGTTGAAGGTCAAACCTGGGTCCTCTGATTAGATAACCAGAGTTCTTTTCTCCAAATAGTGCTGTGAAAGGTCTAGAACTCCAATTTCCTGACCAATCTAGCCCAGGAGCAATCTCTTATTCAGTTTTGTACTGCGATCATTATCCATCTTGAGCACCTGTACAAAAGCAGTTAGGTCCTGCCCAACTGAAGACTGATTGATATTTATACCTTATGAGTTACTAATGCCCAAAATTTCACCCCCTACTGGCCAATCTTTCTGACTAACGTAATGGGCTATATATGCAGCTTCATGTCATAACAGAGGTACCATAAATTCTTCATACCCTTTGTTTTCCCAGTGAGAGTAGATTGCTATGATAATAAGGTAGGTGGTGCTGTGGAGGGAACACAAGTCATTTGGTCTCAAACACTTACTAGCTGTGTGACCCTGGGTAAGTCATTTCACCCTATTTACCTCAGTTTCCTCATCTATAAATTGAGCCAGAGAGGAAAATGGCAAACTATTCTAGTACCTTTGCCAAGAAAACTCCAAATGGGGTCACAAAGAGTTGGACATGACTGAAATGACTGAACAACAACAAAACTGGCATGTAGAATTCTGTTTTAAAAAAAATTATGCATTGCTCACTTTATCTAAAGTAGTCTTCCTCTTAAGGAGAAGCATCAGAGGCTGATAGATAGAGCTTTAGACATGGAATCAGAAAGCCCTGAATTCAAGTCTTGCCTCACGCTTACAAGCTATGTGTCTTTACATCTCTCTGAGTCTTAGTTTCTTTGTAAAAAGGGGATAAAAATAGGATGTATCTCACAGGGTTGTTGTGTGATCAAATGAGGAAATGTATGTAAAAATGCTATATGAACATGACCTATTATTATTAG
The DNA here is from genome assembly GCA_028646595.1 of Phalanger gymnotis. Classification (NCBI taxonomy): domain Eukaryota; kingdom Metazoa; phylum Chordata; class Mammalia; order Diprotodontia; family Phalangeridae; genus Phalanger; species Phalanger gymnotis. Next base: position 79,995,809 of record CM053623.1, on the reverse strand, counting down.
GCTTCTGAGTGTTTTACACTTCTTTGGCCTCTTTCATTTTTTAGTTTCAAGTCATATTTTCCAAAATAGTTTTTCCTATCTTTTCCTGTGTCCCCATTTACATTAAATAAACTATGTAGTGCTATAGAAACAGTGTCAGGGAAGTTGTAGGGGGGCGGAGCCAAGATGGCGGCTGGGAAGCAGTGACTGGCGTGAGCTCCCCACCAAGTTCCTCCAAAAACCTATAAAACAATGGCTCTGAACCAATTTTAGAGCTGCAGAACCCACAAAGTGGCAGAGGGAAGCAGGGCTCC
>CM053623.1:79927869-79995016 GCA_028646595.1 Phalanger gymnotis | reverse complement strand
CACGCTTGGGCGGATGTGCTGCCTCACCAGCACTCCTCCTTCCCCAAGAACCCCCTACCTGGACTGGGCTTAAATCTTCAGCAGGCTCTTCACTCCTGCTCTGATCAGCCACTTAATTCCTCCCACCAGGTGGGCCTGGGGCCAGAAGCAACTGCAGCTGTAGTTGTAAAGCTGCCCCACCTCCGCTGCCCCAGGGGTGATGGCCTAACTGCAAACTCAGTCCCTGCAGCTTTTCCCACTAACCTTCTCTGTTGTCTTTGCTGTTTATGGGTTGTGAGGTCTGGTAAATGCCACAACTCAGTAATTCAGGACTCTAGGGCACTCTCTGCTCGGCTCCTGGTCTGGTCGGTCTGCACTGCGCACGCTGCGGTCTGCTCAGCTCAGCTCCGCTCTCCTCATCTGGGAGCTGGGAGCTCCATGTGGGACAGACCCTACCCAGAGACCATCCAGGCTGTCCTGGGCTGAAGCCCTGCTTCCCTCTGCGGCTCTAAAATTGGTTCAGAGCCATTTTTTAATAGGTTTTTGGAGGGACTTGGTGGGGAGCTCATGCCGGTGCCTGCTTTCCAGCCGCCATCTTGGCTCCGCCCCCCTCAGTTGTTTTTCTGATGAGATATTTTCTGTTTTCTTCTTTTTTTTTTCATTCGTTTGATTTTGTTTGACTGATTCTTGATGTTTCATAGAGCCATTAGCTTCCACTTGCCCAATTCTAATTTTTAACAATTTGTTTTATTCGGTTAGCTTTTGTACCTTCTTTTCCATTTGGCCAATTCTACTTTTTAAGGAGTTTTTTCCTACAGTGTACTTTTTTCCCATTTTGCCAATTGTAATTTAAAAAAATTATTTTCTACAGTCAATTTTTGTCCTTCCTTTTCTAAGTTGTTGATTCTCTCTTGCATATTTCTCATTTCTTTTCCCAATTTTTCTCCTACTTCTGTTATTTGACTTTTAAAATCCTTCTTCAGATCTTCCAAGAATGCTTTTTGGGCTTGAGACCAGTTCATATTCCCCTTTGAAGTTTCAGATGTGGATATATTGACAATGTTGTCCTGTTCTTAATTTGCGTTCTGATCTTCCCTGTCACCATAATAATTCTCTATGGTCAGTGTTTTTCTTTGTTGCTTTTGGCTCATGGTGTTTGCATTTTTCCTGACTTTTAAAGTTGATCTCTTGTTACTGGCTTTGTGTGCTGGGGCTTCAGGTGCTGGCAGCTGGAGGCTATAGGGGTCTGGTAGCTTACCTGGGCCTGAGCTGGAGCTGGTGGTGGCAGCTGGTGTGCCAAGGCCAGGTGGGGTTTTCTTCCATTTCCCCAGGGTTACACTGAAGATTGTGAAGTGGGAAGTGGGGGTAGACTGGCTGCTGGAGGTTACCTCTACACCCAGAGCTGTGCTAGAGCAAGGATAGTTTCAGTTGCTGGTGGATGCCTGTCTGACAACTCACATGGTGGTTCTCTGAGCTGGTGTCTGCCATTTCCCTGGCTGTGCCAAAGCACTCTGTGGTGTGGGAGTGGGGGATAGGGGTCCTGGTGTTGGTTCTTCCCTGCTCCACCACCCTCAGGGTCTCCCACTGGTTTGCTGAGGTGGGACTTGCTGCTGGCTTGCTGTATTGGGGATCAAGATGGGCTCTTAATACTTATTCAACCAAGTGCCCTTGAAGAGTTTGGCCTTTGTTTCCTTTGATTAATTCAGTGCCTTTGATTGAGTCTTATTAGGTGCTAAGCCCCAGGCCCAAAGCCCCTACCTATTAGGTGCTAAGCCTATGTCAGCATGAAGCCCTCAGGGTCATAGGGGGAGGTACTAAGAACAGGGCCAATAGTAAGCGCTTAAGTTGTGGTCACTCAGATGAGGGTTGATGATGGCTAAAGAGTACATAAAAAGAGAAGACAGAGCCATTTGCTTAGGGCTCTCACTCTTGACGATGTTCTGATGTGGAGACTCTGGGCAGCTGTAGTTAAGAGCCCTCCAGCTTATAAACCTGGATGTTGGGACTTTGTTAAACTGGTAACTATGCATTGAGATTTGAATCAGACGAGGTCTGTCTGTTGATGTTTGTAATTTATTTGTATTTGCTCTGAAGTTCAGGGTGCTGGCTTTTTCCCCTGAACTAAGCGAATGACATTTGTATGCTGGATTAAAGTAAGATCGTTAACCCCTTAACGTTGCTTTCCTTAGTAAAGCAGATCAAAAGAACCTGGACTTGCAGAATTCTGTGAGCTGGTTGTTGTTGGTTTTCATCCCCACAGCAGCTGCTAGCTGTATTGTTACAACACTTGCCAGGATACTTCCTGTCCTGTACCGGTCCCCTTTAATGACACCAAGAGAGACCATTGCCATTAATCCCCCAAGCTAATCCCGAGCTAAAAGACTGCTGCACTCCAGCTTTCTGCTGTCTTTTGTTGTTCCAGGATTTTTCCTGGGGTTAAATTTTCTGAGTTTTTCGAGGTTAAAAAGGGAGGGTGAGAGTGACTTACTCCTAACTCTGCCATTTTGGCTCCTGGAAGTCTAAAATTGTTTTTCTTCATAATGTTGTTGTTGGGGTCTAAATTGTTATGATTCTGCTAACTTCACCCTATCAATATCTACAGGTATACCCCATTTTCTTTCTCTATTTTGTCAGTCAATCAATATGCACTTATTAAGTGCCTACTATGTACTAGTACTGTACTAAGTGCTCATCTCTTAAAGCAAAGTCATATTCCATTAAATTCCTGAACCATAATTTCTTTAGCTGTTGCATAATAGATGGGCACTCCCCATTGGTTTCTGGTCTTTTGTTATTGTAAAAAGAGCTGCTATAAATATTTTTGTACATATTTTGTACAAATATAAATATTTTATACACATTTTGTATGTACATTATTTCTTTGATTTCTTGCTGCTTTGTATTGGTATAGGTAGGTCGAAGGGTATGCACAGTTTAATTGCATTTTAGGCATAGTTCAAAATCTCAGAATGGCTGTACCACTTTATGGCTCCACAATGCAGTATGCTAGTGAGCCTGTTTTCATACCACAGCCCACCAGAGACCTATACCTATGATTAAACCCCTGCCATCCTCTTCTTGTCTCCATTTTCCTTCTCAGGGGACTTCCAAGCAAAATTATCTAGTCTCTGGATCATATTCTGTCCTATGAGATAGTGCATCTTAAACAGCAAGGGATCCAAAAGGCATGGGGTCTGGTGTGTTTTATCTAATAGCAAGAGATGTTGAGAAGGGTCTGTGCTTTATTTTAGCTCCCCCCAACCTCCTTCTGGGATGAATACCTCTCTCTTTGACATAAAATGTTTCCTTATGACAAACAGCCACCAAGTTTTGTCACACTGGATTCCTGTTCTATGCTTGATACGTTTGCTAACACAGAGAGTGAGGGATAATTTGTGATAAGTTTCATCTCCTAATGTCATCATTGAAGATTGGTGTTATAATCAGAACATCCTATTTTTCCCAGCAACTCATTTTGGATCTGTTACCCATGATTTCATAAATCCTTATTGAGCCTATATAATTGTTCTGCACGTATGAGCCCTTGGGAGCATTGAGTCACTACCGACCAAATGCCCATAATTCCAGGCTAGTTTTGCATGAAAAACACTGATAAATGATCTAGAGCATACTTTCCAGTGGCTGCTAGCTGTGCTCATGACTCCCCTTTCCCAGGTACAAATTGGCTGCCACTCTGATGATCTCAATGGGGCCAAGAAGCTTTGCCGAGCACCTGTGGTGATTCATCGACGCTGCCTGGACAGACCAGAGCTGTCAGTCTCCTCCCTCTGGGGGGGCCTCATCTATGTACTTGTGCCCAAAGGCAGTAAGCTGGGTCCTGTGTCAATCACCGTCACTGGAGCTGTGCTTGCTCCTTACTTTAAGTTGGGTGAGTAAAAACTTCATAAAGGCTAAGCCCAAGGGTAGCTGGAGAAAGGGTGGAGGAAATATAAACTAGGTTATAAAGGAGGAAAATAATGTGGAGCTTGGATTGGTAAGGAGGAAGAAGATGTATTTGTGAGGATAAGGAAGAGATGACCTATTTTAAAGTTGAGAGTGAGGAATTTGGGCACCACCTGTAGTCATGGAGAATTCAAGGGAGCATGAGGAAAGATGATCAGGAATTGCCTTTTTGTTTGCAGAAATGGGGGTAGAAAGCATACCAAAGGTAAGGGTAGAAGAAAAAGGTACTGAATTTAGAATCAAAGGACTTGAGTTCAAATCCTGATTCTGCTACTTACTAGTCATGTGACACTGAATATGCTACTTTAGCTCTCTCATCAGTAAAATGAGAGAGTTGTACTAGATCCACAAACTTATTTTTAAAGAATATTTTGATAACTGTGTTTCAACACAATTGGTTTCCTTTGTAATTCTATGTATTTTGCTTTAGACATTTAAAAACCGAGGTGTCCAAAGGCTTTACCAGGCTCCCAAAGGGGCCCATGTCACAAAAAAGGTTAAGAACCCCTATACAACCTTTAAAGTCCTTTCTAGCTCTAAATCTCTCACCCTTTAGTATTTCCAACTGAAATCAAAATTTCAGCTTTCAGCCTTAGGAAGTAGCAAAATGAAGGAATACTTAAAGCAGCATAATGTCCAGAAGCACGGAAGTGACAGACACACTGTACCTCATCTCCTATATTAGGTCTTTCCTAAAACTGTGATCAGAGCTACATTTTAGGATGGACATTAATGAGTTGTACCATAGCATGGATACTATGTGTACCATAGCATAGAAAGGGACCTGGGATGGAGAGATCACTAGAGGGTATGTTATATGAGGGTTAATGAAAAGAAATGCAAGAATATAGCCTAGAAGAAAGAAGACTTGAAGGGATATGGTAGTTTTTCAATATTCTAAAGCCTGTTAGGTAGCATTAGGATGATTTGTGGACTGTTTGGGCTCAGGGAACAAAATTAGGAATAGTCAGAATAATTTATGGAGACAAATTTTATCTCAATGGAAGGAAAATGTCTTAACAATTAGATTTGCCCCAAAGTGATATGGATTATCCTAGGAAATGGAAAATTACACAAATGTGGAAGTCTTTAAAAAGAGTCTAGATAACCACTTATCAAGTATAGAAAGAAGAGAATTCCTGTTCCTGTTCAGGTATAGTCTGGATTAGATGGTCTCTGAGATTCTCTGACAGGCCCATTAACCCCACAATCTCTATCCAAAGGGGAGACATCTCTGGAAGAGTGGAAGAGCTCCATCCGCCACTACCCAGTGCCCTGGGGGGAGCTGGCGACAGACAATATCATCCTCACGGTGCCATCTGAACATCTTCAAGACCTGGAAGACCCAGAGCCGTTGCTTCATCTCTGGGATGAGATGATGGAAGCCATAGCCAGACTTGCATCAATAAGTTTCCCTTTCACTCGGCCTGAGAGGATTGTGGCTGATGTACAGATCTCAGCTGGTGGGTGTTCTGGAAGTTGGGATGGGAGATGCTTTGTGCAGGTGCTAAATCAATACAAAGTTCACAAATGTTATTTATTCATCATCTTCTCAGTTCCAGGTATTATGCCAGATGGGTCATAGTACAAATGATCAGGAGCTTATAAACTAGTTGAGAAAATAAGAGAAAAACTACCCTAAAATTTCAAAAGGAACACAGAAATTAAATAATAGCATTCTTTCATTCATTCACTCACATACTCGTTCATCTTTCCTTTGCTCTTTCAGTAAGCATTTATTATGTGCCTTTGTGTGCAGCTCACCAGCTTTCACAAAGTACTGCTGGAGAAAATAAATGCTATGATTTCGAGGGAGGGGCTTCAGTGTGTAGTGGAGTGATTAAGGAGCCTTCAGTGGAGGAAATGAGCTTGGTGAACAAGGCAGCAAGTATTTACTAATCACCTACTGAGTACCCGGTACTGATCTATTTTATTTTAAACTTTTTAAAGTATTTTTGATTTATTTTTACTTTTCAACATTGATTTCCACAAAATTTTGAGTTACAAATTTTCTCCCCATCTCTACCCTCCCCCCCCAAATGGCATGTATTCTGATTGCCACTTTCCCCAGTCTACCCTCCCTTCTATCACCCCACTCCCCATCCCATCCCGTTTCCCCTTACTTTCTTGTAGAGCAAGATAGGTTTCTATACCCCATTGCCTGTATATCTTATTTCCCAGTTGCATGCAAAAACAATTTTTTACTGTTTGTTTTTAGAACTTTGAGTTCCAAATTCTCTTCCTTCTTCCCTCCCCACCCACCCTCCTTGAGAAGGCAAGCAATCCAATATAGGTTATACATGTATCATTATGCAAAACACTTCCATAATAGTCATGTTGTGAGACTAACTAAATTTCCCTCCATCCTAGCCTGTCCCCCTTTATTCAATTTTCTCCTATAACCCTGTCTCTTTTCAAAAGTGTTTGCTTTCGGCTACCTTCTCTCCCAATCTGCCCTCCCTTCCATCATTCCCCCCTCTTATCCCTTTCCCCCATATTTTCCTGTAGGGTAAGATGCCCAATCGAGTGTGCATGTTATTCCTTCCTTAAGCCAAATCTGATGAGAGCAAGGTTCACTCATTCCCTTTCACCTACCCCCTCTTCCCTTCCATTATAACAGCTTTTTCTTGCCACTTTTATGTGAGATAATTTACCCCATTCTATCTTTCCCTTTCTCCTTCTCCCAATATATTCCTCTCTCATCCCTTAATTTTATTTTTTTAGATATCATCCTTTCATATTCAACTCATCCTGTGTGTGTATAATACATACGTACATACATATATATACATACATATGCATATATATGTATGTGTATATATATATATATATTCCTTTCAACTACCCTAATACTGAGAAAAGTCTCATGAGTTACAAATATTATCTTTCCATGTAGGAATGTAAACAGTTCAACTTTAGTAAGTCCCTTAAGATTTCTCTCTCCTCTTTACATTTTCATGTTTCTCTTGATTCTTGCATTTGAAAGTCAAATTTTCTATTCAGCTCTGGTCTTTTTATCGAGAATGCTTGAAACTCCTCTATTTCATTGAAAATCCATATTTTGCCCTAAAATATTATACTCAGTTTTACTGGGTAGGTGATTCTTGGTCTTTTTAATTAAGATTTTTTTTTTATTTTTGGTTTATAACACTCAGTTCTGCATGTTTTTGAGTTCCACATTTTCTTTCCTTCTCTTCTTACCCCCCCCCAAGACAGCATGGAATCCAGTGTATCTTCTACATATACCTTTGCATTAAACTTATGTACACAATGGTCAAGTTGGAAAGAAGAATTATGACCAATGGAATGAATCATGAAAAAGAAGAAACACAACCAAAAAAAGAGAGCAAATAGTTTGCCTCAATCTGCATTCAGACTCCACAGTTTTTTCTCCGGATGTAGATAGCTCTTTCCATCATGAGTCCTTTGGAGTTGTCTTTAAACCTTGTATTGCTGAGAAGAGCCAAGTCTATCAAAGTTAGTCATCACAGAATCGATATATCTGTGGTTGTGTACAATGTTCTCCTGGTTCTGCTCCACTCACTCAGCATCATATCATGTAGGTCTTTCCAAGTTATTATGAAGTCAGTATCTTCCCATTTCTTATAGCATAATAGTGTTCCATTACATTCATATAACACAACTTGTTTAGCCATTCCCCAATTGATTGGCATCCCCTTGATGTCCATTTCTTTGCTACCACAAAAAGAGCTGCTATAAATATTTTTGTACATACAGGTCCTTTTTCCACTTCTGTGATCTCTTTGGGATACAGCCCTAGAAGTAGTATTGCTGAGTTAAAGGATATGCACATTTTTATAGCCCTTTGGACATAGTTCCAAATTGCTCTCCTAAATGGCTGGAACAGTTCACAACTCCATGAACAATGTAACAGTGTTCCAATTTTCCGACATCCTCTCCAGCATTTATCATTTTCCTGTTTTGTCATGTTAGCCAATCTGACAGGAGAGATATGGTACCTAAGAGTTGTTTTGATTTTCATTTCTCTAATCAATAGTAATTTAGAGCATTTTTATATGCCTGTAGATATCTTTAATTTCTTCCTCTGAAAACTACCGAAAAAAACTACTGAAAGATGCCTGTTCATATCCTTTGACCATTTCTCAATTGTGGAATGACTTGTAGTCCTATAAATTTGGCTCAGTTCCCTGTATATTTTAGAGATGAGGCCTTTATCAGAGATACTGGTTATAAAGATTTTCTCCCAATTTTCTGCTTCCTTCCTATACTTTGTCATATAGGCTTTCTTTATACAAAAACTTTTCAATTTAACATAATCAAAATTATCCATTTTGCATTTTGTCATGCTCTCTATCTCTTGTTTGGTCATAAATTCTTCCATTCTCCATGATTCTGGCAGGTAAACTATTCCTTGCTCTCCCAAATTACTTATAGTATCAACCTTTAATATATTATTAGCCTCCAGTAGTTCCCTCCTTTCACAGCTCAATCTTGGTTCTGCCCTCTGTGATTCTTGGTTTTAATCCTAGTTCCTTTGACGCCCCTGAATACCATATTCCAAGCCCTTCAATCCCTTAGTGTAGAAGTTGCTAGATCTTGTCTTATCCTGATTGTGTTTCTACAATATTCTAATTGTTTCTTTCTCCTTGACCTGGGAACTCTGGAATTTGGCTACAATATTCCTAGGAGTTTTCTTTTTGGGATCTTTTTTCAAGATGCAATTGGTAGATTCTTTCAACTTCTATTTTACCCTCTGTTCTAGAATATCAGGTAATTTCTTGAAATTTCTTGAAAGATGATGTCTAGGTTCTTTTTTTGATCATGGCTTTCAAGTAGTCCAGTAATTTTAAATTATCTCTCCTGGATCTATTTGCATCAATGGGTTTTTCCAATGAGATATTTCACATTGTCTTCCATTTTTTCATTCTTTTGGTTCTGTTTTATAATTTCTTGATTTCTCATAAAGTCACTAGCTTCCACTTGCTCCAATCTAATTTCTAAGGTAGTATTTTCTTCAGTGATCTTTTGGATTTCCTTTTCCATTTGGCTAATTCTGCCTTTTAAGGCAATCTTCTCCTCATTGGCTTTTTGGAGCTCTTTTGCCGTTTGGACTAGTCTATTTTTTAAGGTGTTATTTATTTCAATATTTTGGGGTGTCCCTTAGCAAGCTGTTGACTCATTTCTCATGATTTTCTTACATCACTCTCATTTCTCTTCCCAATATTTCCTCTACTTCTCTGACTTGATTTTCCAAATCTTTTTGAGCTCTTCCATGTCCTCAGACCAATTCATATTTTTCTTGGAGGCTTTTGATGTAAGATCTTTGACTTTGTTGACTTCTTCTGGCTGTATGTTTTGATCTTCTTTGTCACCACAGTAAGATTCTAGAGTCTGAGTCCTTTTACTCTGCCTGCTCATGTTCCCAGACAACTACTTGAATTTTGAGCTCTTTGTCAGGTTATGACTGCTTCCAGAGTAGAGAGTGCTCTCTTCCAAGCATCAGGGATTTTCACTGCTGTTTTCAGAGCTAGTTCTATTCTGAGGTGGTATGATTCTTTTTTCCTGGCTGGTACTCTGGTCTGTGAGTGCAAGCATTTCTTTCTTCTGTGTAACCACTAGGAGGACTCCCTCTCTACAGCCACCACAAGTTCTGTCATATCAGTGCTCCTCCTTCCCCAAAGACCGCCAACCAGGACTATGACCCAGATCCAAGGAGGGAAATCAAGAGAATCCTGCCTCGGCATCAACAAAGAGATCCCTGCACTCCCACTCTGATCATCCACTTGATTCCCCCACCAACTGTGGGCCTGGAGCTCCAAAAGCAGCCATTGCTGCTGCTGCTGCCACTGCTGCTGCCATAGCAGCAACCTCTGTTGCCCTGGGGCTGGCCTGTGCCCTTCTCTCACCCAAGTCCAGCAGTTTTCCCACTATCCTGCTACATTGTCTTTGGCATTTGTTGGTTGAGAAGTCTGGAAACTGACATGGCTCCCAGTATTCAGAGCCCTGTGGCCTCCTCTGACCAGTCTGCTCCAGTCTGGTCTATCCTGGTCCATCCCATGCTAGACTGCTTTCTACTCCCAGCATGGTGTGATAGACCCATCACAGTAACCATCCAGGCTGTCTTAGTCTGGAGACTTGTTTCACTCTATCATTTCATGGGTTCAGTGGCTATAGAATTTGTTTAGGGTCATTTTTACAGGTGTTTGGAGGGATTTGGGAGAGAGCTCAAGCAAGTCCCTGTTTTCATGGCACCATCTTTGCTCCACCCCGCCCCTGCACTGTTCTAACATAAAAAGAAAATCAAAAGACAATCTCTCCTCTCAAGCACCATACATTCTAATAAGGGAAAACAGCTTGTAAATAACCAAGTACAAAAATAATCTACACGACATAAATTGGAGATACCTGCAGAGGGAAGCATTACATTAAGGAAATAATCACTGATTACAGAGGCCTAGACTGGCACAAAGGCTGCATAAATGAGAAAGAAAAAATCATAGTTCTTCACTTTAGGAGAATTCACAATATAACTGAAGTTGGCCATAAGAAAGGGGAAATCATTCATACTCTCCCTATCTTCCCAAGCTATAGATGGAATGTGCTAATGTGTAAAAATGTTTCAAATAATAGTTAGCATTTATATAGTGCCAACTATGTTCCAAACACTGTGCTAAATGCTTTACAAATATTATCTTTTTACCCTCCCAACAACTTTGGGGAGAAGGTGCCTTTATTTATCCTCATTTTACAGTTGAGGAAAACTGAGGCAAACAGAGATTAAGTGACTTGCCCAAGGTCACATAGCTAGTAAGTGTCTGGGACTAAATTTGAACACAGGTCTTCCTGACTCCAGCACTCTACTCACCATGCAGCCTAGCTTCTACAAGAGAAAAAAAACTTAACCCAATACATGGATCTTTATGGCACAGGTGTACAATTCCCAAATTAACAGAATATTAGAGGTACATAGAAACAACATAACCCTTACGCAGGAGATAAGAAATTGGGGCTGGACAGGTGAGGTGAAATGGGGAAAAAGTTTTTTTTTTCCTTGTTTTGACTAAGCAAAGAGAAGCCATCTGTTCTTATACAAGGATAAAAATGTTGGAGATGAAAAATATAGGGGAGAGTTACATTATGAAAATAATGTAGGGATGACAGATTGGGCTCTCTCACATAGAAATCTCTGCCTTTTCTTCTTTCCTCTGCTCCCCAGGCTGGATGCATGCAGGATACCCCATCATGTGCTACAAAGAGGCAGTGGAAGAAATAGTCGATGAGAAGAAAATGAGGTCTGATGGCCTCTGGGGCCCCATCCACGAGCTGGGCCACAACCAGCAACGACAGGTCTGGGAATTTCCCCCACATACAAGTGAGGCTACCTGCAACTTGTGGTCTGTCTACATACATGAGACAGTGCTAGGCATCCCCCGGAGCCAGGCCCACCCTGAGTTGACTCCCTCAAATAGGGAGACCAGAGTACAAGAATACCTGAAAAAAGGGGCTCCCCTAAAAGAATGGTGTGTTTGGACAGCACTGGAGACTTATCTGCAGGTACTGGAAATGAATTGGGGGGGAAGAAGGAGAGATTACTATTAATGCTACTGCTTTTGCTGCCGCTGCTGCTACTGCTACTACTACTACTACTACTACTACTACTACTACTACTACTACTACTATTACTACTACTACTACTACTACCACTACTACTACCACTACCACTACCACTGCTACTGTTACTCTAGCATTTATATAGTGCCTCAAGGTTTACAAAGTACTTTTTTATAGGTTTTCTCATTTGGTCCTCACAATGACCTTGTAAGGTAAGTGCTATTATTATCCACATTTTTCAGATGAGGAAACTGAGGCTGAGAGAGTTTAAGTGATTTGCCTGAGGTACCCATCCATATCAGGTCATGGAATCCTGTCTGTATCTTCATGATTCTAGATATCCTATTGCTGCTTCTCTGTGTCTTACCTGTATAGCCCCATCCCTGACTATATCCTAGTGAGAAGGTGAAGATAAATGAGGGAGTAGATGAAAAGTATTCTGCAAAGTTTCTTTTAAGGGTCTCCACAGAAGAAAACATTCTAATTTATGTAGCCCAGATAAATGTTCCTTTGACTAATTATAATTATAAAGATCTTATTGGACATTACCATAAAACATTCTTCATGGGTCTAGTCACAAAGGGTGACCCCTCTTGTACCATTGTTATTGGTATTACTATGGAATATTATATGGTATCAGTGTGTCGCAATTTGACTAAGTCCTAATTTCCACTAGAGTAATTAAGTATTCTTGAAAGCAGGCATTAACCTAAGGTAGATAGTAGAGAATAAGACTGATTGATCATGTCTAAATGGATGTTTGGAGCAGGAGAGAAGGGAATCCTATTCAAAGGGTAGGAATGTGGCTAATATTCAAGACAGAACCTCTGGAAACTCAGACCCTTCACTCCGCCCCTTTTCTCTTTCTCCTCTCTCAGCTACAGGAGGCCTTTGGCTGGGAGCCTTTCATCCAGCTCTTCACTCAGTACCAGACCTTATCTGGGGTGCCTGATGACAATGTTGGCAAGATGAACCTGTGGGTGAAACAGTTCTCTCACCAAGTGCAGAGGAATCTGGCTGCTTTCTTCAAGACCTGGGGCTGGCCTGTCAAGAAGAAGGTGGCTGCTTCCCTGGCCTGCCTGCCTGAATGTCAAGAGAACCCCATGAACGTCTACCTTCTCATAAAGAATTAAGGAATGCCCAGCATGCTCAGTGTGTCTGCGGGCAGGATATATCTCCATCTCTAAAACACGGTCTATGGATTGGGTAGGGAATGCTCTGGGGGCAATGAGTCAGCCCTATTCATTCATGTTCAAGATACTGTAGCTGGTGTGAGGGAGTACAGTCATCAGGAATATACCACCTATCTGAAAGGGAAAACAAGCAAAACTACATAAAAAGTTGTACAGCAACATAAGGTAAATAACAATGAAGATATTTCTTCCCCTTCTGCTTCCAAAAGGGGCCTCAGAACCTATCACAAATTGGCACCAAATATTCCTTCTCTGGGGATCTGTTTTTGATTTAAATATTCTATTATTCATCAATATAGTATAATCATGATAACACTGGATTTCATGTTGGGACTACATCTTGAATCCTCTTCACTATGTAGCACCTGTATAAATTGGACAAGTTGTTTAATCTCTCTAGGCCTCAATCTCCCTATCTTTCAAATGAGAGAATTGGACATGATGACCTCTAAGGTCCCTTTGTTTCTAAACCTATGATCATATGAAATTCCTTCCTGATCCTGCAACAGCACAACCCTGAGATAAGTTCAACTCATCTTTTTAGGAATCCAAAAATATTTTGTCTGAGCTTTTATTTTTGATCCATTGTTCTAAATACATGGATATGGTCCCAAACTTAGACATAAATTTATCATAAGAATAAGCAGGCCTTTAACTGGTTGTCACAGCTAGTTCATCCCCAACCTCTGATGGTGCCTATATATACAGAGTATCCCAAAAGTCTAAGTGAAGTTTTAAACTTTTAAAAGCTTAAGCTACATTAAGACTTTTGGGGTACCCTGTATAATCTTAGGGAGCCAGAGTGACATGTTGTACCTCTTATGATCAAACTTGCGTTTTAGGTGATGGACCATCTCTAAGTTTTTGAGGTGCAGTTTTAGAAAGATCTAGTCTATTCAATAAAATATTCAACTAACTTTTAAAGGAAGGAAACTGGAATATTCTTTAAGCTACAGGAAAAGGATTGCAAAATCACAAGTTGTGATGACAAAATATATTATGGTTTGTTCCCATCAATTCATTCCATCTGCCAATATCCTTTGCATGAAGAAAGCAGTGGTAGAAATTGCGTTGATAGAACCTGAGAAAACCAAACTAAAAGGTTTTCTGTCTGTGGTTTGATCACCTCAATAAACATTTATAATGTGCTTACTGTGTACCAGGCATTATAATAAGCCCTGTAGATGAAAAAAAGAGGCAAAAGACAGACCCTGCTCTCAAGGAGTTCACAATCGTGTATACACACACACACACACACACACACACACACACACCCACACACACACACCAGGATAAATAGGAAATAAATCGAGGGGTTGGGAAAAGATTTCTATAAAAGATGTGATTTTAGTAGGGACTTAAAAGAAGCCAGGCAAGGAACTGGAAATTGAGGGAATACCCATCAATTAGGGAATGGCTGAATAAGTTGTAGTATATTAATATAATTTGATACTATTGTTCCATACAAAAGGATGAGCAGACAGATTTCAGAAAACCATAGAAAGACTTATACGGAACTGAGGCTGAGTGAAGTGAGGAGAAGCAGAAGAACATTGTATACAGAAACAGCAACATTCTGTCATGATCAACTTTGAGGCTAGACTTAGCTCTTCTCAACAATGCAATGATCTAAGACGATTCCAAAAGACTCATTAGAGACAAAACCCTAAAGTTGCAACAGATGGGGTACTATCACAGAAGAAAAAGGGATATCTGAATAGATCCATTTCTCTTTTCCACCAGTTGCCATTAGTAGTTGTTTCTGGTATAGTTTTACAGCCTTTCCCTTCTCGCCAGTATTTTGCTTCTGTCTACTACCTCCCTTAATCTGTCCTCCCTTCTGTCAGTCTCCACCAGTCGTACTTGATCTCCTCCCCTCATACATCCTTGTTGGGTAAGATAGATTTCTATGTTCAACTGATTGTGTATATTATTCTTTCTGTGAGCCAATACTGATGAGAATAAAGTTTACATGATGCTTATCACCCACCCTCCCATTTTCCCCTCCAATGTAGTAGGTCTTTCGTACCTCTTCATGTGAAATAATTTACTCTATTCTACCTCTCCCTTCCTTCTGCACCCATAGTATTCCTGTTTCTCATCTGTCATTTTTTTTATGTTGTTCCCTCAAATTTACCTTATACCCATACCCTCTGTCTATGTATATTCCTTCTAGCTCTACTACCAGTGATGCAGTTTTTTTTTTTTAAAATTACAAGTATCACCTTTCCATGTAGGGATATAAATAGTTTAGCTTCATTGAATCCCTTATATTTTCTTTCCCCTTTTTACTTGTTCATGCTTCTCTTGAGTTTTATATTGGAGGTCATATTTTTGGTTTAGTTCTGGTCTTCTCCTTATGAAAACTTGAAATCGTTCTATTTCATTGAATAACCATTTTTTCCCTTAATATATTATGCTTAATTTGCTGAGCAAGTGATTCTTTGTTGTAGACCTAGCTCCTTTACCATTTGGAATATCATGTTTCATGACCTCCAGTCCTTTAATGTTGTAATTCTCAAATCCTGTATAATCCTAATTATGACTCTTCAATATTTTGGTTGTTTTTTCTGTCTCTTGTAGTATTTTTTCCTTGACCCAATAGTTAATTCAGCTAAAATGTTCCTTGGAGTTTTTATTTTTGGGATCTCTTTCTTGAGGTGATAGGTGGTTTTTTCAATACCTATTTTGCCCTCTGGTTCCAGAACATCAGGGAAGTTTTCTGGCAGCTTATCTGGTGCTGAGCTGGGGTCCTAGTGCTGGTGCCTGGTGTGTACTGAGGCCCAGTGGGTTCTTTCTGCATTTCCCCAGGGCTACATTGAAGCATGTGGAGGTCTGGCCACTGGAGGATGCCTGTTTGCCTGGGGCTACTCTGAAGCATGGGGTGGTTCTTGGAGCTGGAATTTTCTGGTTCCCTTGGCTGTGCTAAAGCACCTGAGGGGTCCTTGTGTTGGCATTTGCCTGCTCCACCAAACTAGGGCTCAGGCTCTCCCACTGCTTTGCTGAGGTGAGACTTATTGTTGGCTTGCTAGTACACTTCTGTCCTGCCATGGGCTCCCCTTTTACCTGAGTGAGAGGGACCTTTCTTGCTGATCTTCCAAGTTTCCTAAGCTAAAAGACCTCTCCACCTTGTCTTTCCACTGTCTCCACTTTTCCAGGATTTGTTCTAGGGTGCTATTTTATGGTTGTTTGGAGGTGAATATGAGAGCACTACAGTGATTTACTGCTTACTCCACCATCTTGGCTCCCAGAGTCTCTATTTTTTTCATTCGTTTGACTTTGTTTTGTTGTTTCTTGATGTCTCATAGAGTTATTAGCTTCCACTTGCCCAATAGTAATTTTTAAAGAATTATTTTCTTCAGTGAGATTTTGTATTTCTTTTTCCATTTGGCTTTTTTTTCAGTTTTGCCTTTTATGAAGTTCTTCTCTTCAGTGTATTTTTATGCCTCTTTTATTATTACGCCAATTGTTTTTTAAAGTATTATTTTCTTCAGAATTTTTTATTGTGTTTCTTTTACCAAGCTGTTAATTCTCTTTTCATAATTTTCTTGCACCAGCCTTCTTTCTTTTCCCAAGTTTTCATTGGCCATTTATCTCTTCTGTAATTCTTCCAGGAGAGGATTCTGGGAAGATGGCAGAGTAGGTCAGAAAATTCCAAGCTCTCAAGATTTTCCCCCAGAAAGGGATAAAATGGCACCTTAGGGAGAACAAAGTGTGGGTGGAGACAAAGAAGAACAGGGACACAACCAAGATCTTCCTGGGACAATTTGAGAAGATCCAAAGAAAAATCCCATAACAAGGTTTGGTCCCTGCAAAGAGTAAACACCTCCAAACTATGTTCTGTTTTAACAACAACAGCAAGCTGCTTAAACAACTAGCAGCAAGCCCTGGGGTTAGTTGGTTAGAGAGGCTGCCTCTGTTCCAGCCACAGGAACTTTTCACCCCAGAATAGTGAAGGGAGTTAGGCATTTGAGTCCAGCAAGATTGAGGGAAACTCTGCTGATGAGGAATGCCAGACCCAGCTGTGTATCTATAGCTGCAGAGAAACATAACTAAACTTTATTGCAGCCTTTGGGGGTGGGGTGAGGTGAGGGAAAAAAAAGAACAAAGTAAAAAAAAAATACACAGCACAGAACAAAAGTAAATTCATAAGGAAGCAAAGATGAACAATTCTCAACACAACATGTATTATTTACCATATAGGCTTTCTTGAAATGAAATTTATTGTTATATATTTTGAATCTTCTCTTACATTCTGCTATGCACATGACATGCTTTTTTTTCTTTCTTACTTTGTATTTAAGTTTCAATGTTTAAGTTTATGATATGTTTCATGCCTTTTCTCTGTTTTGTATTTGTGTTCTGGCCCTTGAGTCTACAATAAGATAAAATTTTAAAAAATACAATTCATCCAGGAATTCTTGTTGAATTTGAGTCCAAATGACATTTTTCTTTGATGCTATTTTTGGTGCAGTCCAATTGGAATAATCATAAGAAAGGTATGGTCACTGCTCTCCTTGTCTGCACTCTGGTCTTTACCTAGGAAGGACCCCTGGTCCTCTGCAGTTCCATACATTGTCATTCCTCTTTGTCTTGAAACTGTAACCAGGGACCCTGCTCCCTTTGACTAATCATTAATGCTCATCTCTGCCCTGGAACTGCTACCCAGAACTGAATATGAGCAATGGAGTTACTAATCAGCACCAGCTATACTTACTGCCAGCAAAGTGTCACCTGTAATCTCTTTCTGACCAGTTGTCCACACCCCTGCCCCTTGCCATCTCTGGGCTAAGTTTCTGAAGTTGCTGCTGTTGCTATGGCTGCTATTGCTATTGCCAGTGCTTTGTGTGTGGACTCTGGACCCAGTGCCACAGGCTTTTCCTCCCAACCTCTCAGGTTTTCTTAGGCTAGAAAAATGTCACACCCTGGTTTGCTCTGCTGCTCCAAAAGTTTATTTGAGGCATTATTTTAAAGTTGTTTGGAGGGGAATGTTGGGAGAATTTAGCCAGGTCACTGCCCCTAATCCACTATGGTGGCCCCACCATTCCATATACTTTCACAGAAAGTGCTAATGATCACTGTTTGTGATGTGATGGGCTTGATGTGGAGGCTCTGGGTTCCCTCTTTGCCATGGCTTAGTTATTCTCAACATAGTGGTGACTGGAGACATCTGATAATGTCTCCATTCCTTTTTTCTCATGACCCTGCCAGTGTCAGAAGATGGTAGTATGAAGACCCAGTATGCAAGCTGAGGATGGAGGAGTGTGGTTAGCAGGTATCTCCATTCTGCATGGCCCTTGTCCTCTTCATTTTTCCTTTCCTATTAACCTTCAACAGCCAACTCATACTTCAGACTTCTGGTTACTGGTCTATGAATGCTCTAAAGTGTATACTTCAAAAGCATAAGAAGAATAATTGAACCTCTTATTTCATTGTCACGGGGAAACCTTTGGTCATAAAAGTCCCTCTCCTAGCCATTCCTTGATAAATGATCAAATAGGCAGTTTTCAAATTAAGAAGTCCAAGATACCAACAATTATATGACAAATGTTCCAAATTGCTAATAATTAATAAATAGAAATTAAAGCATCTCTGAGATTCCAGCATGTATACATAAAATTAGCAAAGATTTAAAAGAAAATGGCAAATGTTGTAAGGTCTACAGGAAAAGAAACACAATAATACACTATCAATAGAACAGTCTATTGGTCCAGTCATTCTGAAAAGCACTTTGGAACTGTGCCCCAAAAGTAACTAAGATGTGCATAACCCCTGACTCAGTTCTATCACTACTAGGTAAATACCCCAAAGAGATCAAAGAAAAAGTTAAAGGAACCATATATACAAAAATATTTATAGCAGCTCTTTTTGTAGTAGCAAAATAAACAAACAAAAACAAAACTGGAATTTAAGGAATGCCCACCTTTAGTGAATAGATAAATAAATTATGGTATACAAATGTATATTGTTATACATAAGAAATTACAAAATAGACAGTTTCATAGAAAACTGGGAAGTCCTTTGTAAACTGATACAGAATGAAGTGATTGGCACTAAGAGAATAATTTATACAATGAAAAGTAACATTATGCAGAAAAATAACTTTGAAAGTCTTGAAAACTCTGATCAGGACCATGACAAACCACAGTTCCAGAGGACCATCAATGAAATATGCGATCCACCTCTAGACAAAGAGGTGATGAAGTAAAAATGTAGAATGAGACATAGGTATTTTTGGACATGGAAAAGGAGGGAATTTAGAATTGCTTGATTATTTTTATTTCTTACAAAGGCTTTTCTCTTCCTTCCTCTCCTCTCCTCACTTCTCTTCTCCTGTACTCTCTTCTCTTTCCTTAAGAGATGGAGATAAGGAGAGAAAATAAATAGTTGTTAATTAAAATTTTTAGATTTAAAAATAAAAAACTGAATAGCTATAATAAAAACTGGATGAGGAAAAAACGGGGCTATTTTTCAATCATCCCAAGTGATGTGCGGTTTCTTGATTAAAAAAGAAAGAAAGAAAGAAATAGGGGAAAGTCCTTCTACCAAAAAAGGCTAGCATCTTAGAGACTTGCATGGGGGAATTAAGAAGTTAAATGACTACTTATCCAGTATCACATAGACAGTATTTATCAGATGCATGTCTGGAACCCAGTTCTTCCTGACTCTAAGGCCAGCTCTCTATTCACTGTTCCATGGAGCTTCTATATGGACTTAGATTTGAGGGTAATATTATCATTGTTCAGTTGTTTCAGCTGCGTCTGACTCTTCATGATCCCATTTGTGGTTTTCTTGGCAAAGATACAGGAGTGGTTGCCATTTCCTTCTCCTGTTCATTTTACAGATGAGGAAACTGAGGCAAACAGGGTTAAGTGACTTGCTCAGGGTGACACAGACAGTAAGTGTCCAAGGCTGGATTTGAACCTCAGGAAGATGTGGCAAATGGGGTTAAATGACTTGCCCAGGGCCACACAGCTATAAGTGTCTGAGGCTTAATTTGAAGCCAGGAAGATGCATCTATCCACTGGACCACCTAGCTACCTCTGAGGGAATATTATAGATTATCAAATTCAAACTCTGTTTTTACAGATAAAGAATCTAAGGCCCAGGGAGGTTAACAGATTTGCTCAAGGTCATACAGGCAGTTATAACAGAGCCAGTATTTGAACCCAAGTCCTCTGATTCCAAATCCATTACTTTTTTCCATTGGGCTATTGATAAGGGCTATCCCTGCCCTTATCAATGTCTTTCATAAAAACCCAATGTTTCAGGTGTAGTCTGATCAGGGACCATCACCTTCCCCTTTCTGGATATTATGCTTCCCAATCAGAAACAGTCTTTATGTTTCACTTTCTGCTTCTCTGTTCTCCAAAGTGCTATTAGACTACCCACCAAGCTATTGACTCATCTCCCTCAAGTCTGCTCTCCAATTGGAATTCACAATGTGTGCTGTATCACAAGTATCTGTGCTTTGCTGGGGCTCCCCATGAAGGAGGGCCACTGGAGAAATGCAGCCCAGACAACTTTAAGCCATATGCAAATTGGTGTGCCCACTACATGTCAATGTCATATCTCCCCTAATAGTAAGGTCCATGAGAGCAGGAACTGTGTTGGATTCATTTTTGTATCTTCCTTAGATCATTGCCTAGTGCTATGCACATTAGAGGTACCCACAAAATGTTGAGTTGAAGAGCAAACTACAAGAAACTCTGACCACCATTGCCCATCTCTTCAGCTATCTGAGGAGAAAGGAAATGATTGCTACTGCTTCACTTAGCTTCCCTTTCTTCTGATCAGTGGGAAGTTAATTCTTGGAGTGGAGTAGAGTGAACATTGAGATCTTCATTTTTCTTCAGAGATTCTCCCCAGTGCTTTCCTCAAGGCACTCATCACCTCCTTGTTCCTCAGGCTGTAGATCATAGGGTTCAGCATTGGGGCCACTACAGTATAGAATAAAGCTATCATTTTCTCAAGTTCAACTGTGGAGGTTGTGTGGGGCCACATGTAGGTGAAGACGGTGGCCCCAAAACAAAGGGACACCACGGTGAGATGGGAGGCACAGGTTCCAAAGGCTTTGCAACGTCCCTGAGTAGAGCGGATATGCAGAATGGCTTTAACAATCTGGGTATAGGAGAACAGGACCAAGGAGCAGGGTAATATGATGACCAGAAAACCTGAGAAGGTCACCATGATCTCATTGAAGGAAATGTCTACACAAGCCAAACGCAGCACTGCTAGTGTCTCACAGACAAAGTGATTGATAACATCTTTACACAGGGGAAGTCGAAAGGTAATGATTGTCTCCATGAGTGAGTTCAGGAAACCAGCAGCCCAACAGGCAGTAGCCAGAACCGTGCACAGCCTTCCATGCATGATAACTGCGTAGTGTAGGGGATAGCACACTGCCACATAGCGATCATATGCCATTGCTCCCAACAAGAAGAACTCAGTCCCAGCCAATCCCAAAGAGATATACAACTGAAATACACAGCTATGGAATGAGATGGATTTCCTTGAGGAGAGGAAGTGGATGAGCATTTGTGGGACAGTGCTGTTCATATAGCAGATATCTACAACAGAGAGGATGCTGAGGAAGAAGTACATGGGTGTATGGAGTCGGGTGTCCAGCCTGATGAGGTGGATGATAAGGAAGTTTCCCAGCATAGTCACCAAGTACATGGCCAGGAAAAGGGCAAAGAGGTAGATTTGAGACTCTCGGTCATTAGACAGTCCTAAGAGAATGAACTCTCTCACCCGTGTCTGGTTGTACTTGGCCATATAATGTTGTTGTGAAGGGATGGAAAGAGGAGACTGAGTGGAAAGGCTCAGGGTCTAGAAGAAATGATAGTTTCTTGATAAATTATTAATATTTCTATTCAATTACTTCCCTTTAGAGATGGAAGGGAAATATTTAAGTGTTTTTTCTTAAAAAAACACCAAATATCAAATCCTGGTAGTATTGAACTGATTAACAAACTCTATAACTCTAATCTTATGAGACTAATAATATATTATTATCCCCATTTTACAGAAGACAAAACTGAGTTTTAGAGAGGTTAAGTGAATTGCCCAAGTTCATGGCATTAACTAACATTCTTTTAGCAAGTTGGGAAAATAGATTTTCTCCACACTAGTGCTCTAAGAATGAGAATTTCTGAAATCTTACTGAGATTTGCCATGTCATTTGCATAAGCCTTTTTTATTGAGATCCCAACTCCTCCCTGCCCAACACTTCCCTGAATATCACAAAATTCTCAATGGAGTGACACCTTCTAACCTTGCACTTTACATTTTTCTACTTCCTTCCCTCTTTCCCCCAAAATCTGTCTACCTCCCTAGCCTTTCTTCTCTGAAGTCACTGAAACTTCAATTGACTATTAGAAAAAAGTCAAAAACTGTAACTTACGGAATAATTTTGTCTTCTAGGTTTGGGGGTGGGTGAAGAAAAGTGCTCAAGTGACTTGCTAGGCATGGAAATTAAGATGTGAGGGGCAAAAAATCAGTTTTGTAAAACTTCCTTCAAAGATTTTTCTAACCATTGAACTGGGGCTAAGGACAGAGAACCAAACATTTTCTCCTCTCCTTCCTCCTACAGAACTGGAGGCTGCATATACATTGAAAAATGGTGACAATCAACCAATCATTCAATGAACATTTTTAAGTACCTATTATGTACCAGGCACTGTGCTAAGAGTTGGGAATACAAAAGGAGGCAAAAGACAGCTCCTGCCCTTAAGGAGCTTACAATCTAATGGAACAGACAACATGCAATACACACACACACACACACACACACACACACGCTATATTCAAGTTAAATAGGAAATAATTAACATAGGAAAGATACTGTTAATGTCACTGGAGAAGTGCTACACTCACTTTCTTTTTCAACTTCCACTGATAATAGTAGTCCAGATGAATAGAAGGAGAGAGTGGTGGGAGAAGAGCAAGATGGTGCTAGCTTGTACAAAGCTACAAATGCCAAGTAGAAGAATTCTACTAACTCAGGAGAAAGTAGGGAGTTATCAAAGATATTTTTAACAGATTAATGATATAACTAGATCTCTTCATATTCTAAAAAAGATAATTCTAGCACTTCTATGAAGGACAGTAGGGGAGGAGAAGCAACATTGGAAAGACTATAAGGTGGTTCGTTTTCTATATTCAGTCCCGCATTAGTCCAAGTGGGTGATAATTAGGGCTTGTGACAATGCAAATAGAGAAGAGAGAGACATGGCATTAGCCTACCTGGCAACTGATTAGATATAAAGCAAAGAAGAGGGAACCATATTCTTGGAGAGAAGAGGGGGTAATGAGTAAAGAAGCAGTATTGCCACACGGTTAAACCCAACCTCTTCTCTGACTGAGTAGAAAGGGTAGATACCTGTTAATTCAATTCAATAAATTTATTAAGTACCCTCTATATGTTAGTACTGTGCTAGATGGTGAGTGTATAAATGTGAAAAGCAAAGTAATTCCTTTCTCTAAGCAGCTTACAATCCATTTGAAGTATAAAACATATTCAGAAACATGCATGATAAAAGGAGATAAGGGCAATAGAGATGGGAATGAAGTGTAATGAGGAAACTGAGAAGGGAAACATCACTTTGAGCTTAGAGAATCAAAGGTTTATAGAGAAGAAGGTTAGGTGCTGAATCAGCATAAAGATTTCAGCAGATACGAGTGTGAAGAAATGGGATTCTATACACAGAGGGTAACCTGGACAAATGCATAGAGGTGGGATGATACTGAAGGTTAGGAAAAACTAATAGTCCAGGTTGGAAGGGATGTAAATATTTCATATTTGTGTTCTGCCTATATCTGTGCTAGTATTTCCTTCATCATGAGGTCTCTTCCTAGTAGTTTATTATCTATATGGAAAGAGGAGCTATTTCCCATAACCTTACTCCAGGTATAGTACTCTATCTACTGTGCCACCTAGCTGCCCAGCTTGTAAGTAGCAGAATTTAAATTTGAACCTAGTTTGTTTGAGGTTGGCATGGCTGCATTGATTCATTGAAATAGTTTTGTCATCTCTACTGTTTGTTCCATGGTCTTTACTTTTAGGGTTATGTTTCCCACAAATGATCCCAGTGCCACCAATTAAGTCTGAGGTACACACCCAGCACAGAGAGAAAAGGAGCTAGGAGTAGCTGTGGAGGGAGAGTTTATTTTTATTAATTAGCCTAACTAGGTTGAAATTTGAGAGCCACCACTGGACACTGGTTTGTTTGTTTGTTTGTTTGTTTGTTTGTTTGTTTGTTTTTTTGCTCCACTCAATCTCTTACTAATTGTGCATAACTTATCTGTACCTCTTTCTGGACTTTCTTAGATAGTATAAAGAGAGTTGAAAGGAGACAAATTTAGGCTTGGTAAGGGGTGGAAGGGAGCACATACTAACAATGACATCTATCACAAAGTAGAATGGACAGCCACAGGAGGGATATACTTCCTGCTGAAGGCTTCCAAGCAAAGGCTCATTGAACACTTGTGGTAATGTTGTAGAAAAGATCTTTATTTAATAGTAGTTAGAAAAGTCAACTGCTCAGTAGAAGCAGGGAAACTATTAATAAGGTAAGTACAACATTATAAAAATGAACAATTTAGAAAGACTTAAGAATCTTCATGTAATGATCAACCCAGAGAACTGAAGAAAACCCACTTCCTGACAGAAAGATGATAGACCTGAGACCCAAAATGAATCCTACAGTTTTGGATTTGGACAATATGAAAATTTGTTTTGATTGATGACATTTATTTGTTTCAAGTTTTATTTTTCTTTTAGGAGAACAGAGAGAAACAAATGCTTTCTAATTGAAAAAAATTAATAAAAAAATAATGTGGGGGGTTGGGGCAAGAGTAGATTGGATTCAGTGGCCTTCAAGGTCCTTTCCAATTCTGAGACAAAAACCCAAATAAACATTATGGGCTTTTGTTGTCACAGAGTATGAATGTGCTTCCCAAGGCAAAGAGAGCTACTTGCCAATGTCTCTCCCTGAAAAAAAAAATCCCCTTCTTTCTCAAGGAGGGATCATAAACCATAGTGATAATAGGGCTCATAAATTTAAAGTTGGAAGAGAATTTAGAGGTCATCTAATCCAACCCCTTTTAGATGGTCTCCAAGGTAACTTCCATCTTTCTATCTATGATCCTATGACTCATAAGTGATGTGACTTGCCCAAGGTCACAAAGGTAGGATCATTGCTGCAGGAAGCACTGAACGCAATAGGGCTCTCTTTGTTCCCTCAATGCAAAGAATAGCAGAGATTTTTCAGGACCAGAAAGTGAGGTGAGGAAGTCCCTTTGTGGGATGCCCCTGGAAGTCCCAGTTTTAGGAAGAAGCCAGAGATCACAAACACACTCTGTCCCAGATTCATACTGCAGGAATGAGTGGGTTCAGACATTGAGCTATGACTCTAGCTGAGAGTCCTCTGAGGGCAGAACCCACCCTGAACACTTCTCCATTGTTTTCTCTCCTACTCAGCCAGAGTAGACTTTAAGAAGTGCTACCACACCTCCATTCTCTTAGAATTGGTCAGCATGGTGTGCCACTTACCTCTCCAGTTATCAGACTCAAAAATCATTTTTGCTGGGCCGTAAGGACACAACAGGAATGAAGGCATTACAGAAAACCTGGTTTCTCAATATGCAGTAGAAAGCACTGAGGACTACAACCATGTCATAAGTCTATGAGTCAACTAACTCACCTCTAGGGCAGGAGGCAATCCTTTGCTCTGGAAGGAAGGGCAGGGTGTGAAATTAGAATAAGCAACTTTCTTTGACCTCAGGGATAAAATCTCAAGTGATCAATTATTTTTTTAACAAGTGCCTGTTATTTTTCCTCCCTGCCTGCGTGGTCACTTTTTCTCACCGAAAGACATCATCTTCATTTCAACTTTCTGAATTTGAGATTGGCTTTACCCGTCTCGGGAATACTTTAAGGGAGTGTCTCATGTCAGTTCCTCAAGGGGACTCCTTTGAAGGTTCGATAAATATTTTCACTTGTCCTGCAAAGGCAGGTAAACACACAAATCAATTTGAGTAAATATTTATTAATCACCTAATGCATACAGAACATTAACCTACATACTAGCAAAAATAAAAAGTTTAGAAAAATCATAGTCCTCGCCCCTTTCTTCCTTCTTTCCTTCCTTCCTTCCTTCCTTCCTTCCTTCCTTCCTTCCTTCCTTCCTTCCTTCCTTCCTTCCTTCCTTCCTTCTTTCCTTCCTTCCTTCCTTCCTTCCTTCCTTGATTTTTTCTTTCTTTCCTGTTTTCTTTCCTTGTCCCTTACTTTTTTCTTAATCTCCTTCCTTCCTTTCTTTTCTTCCCCTTCTCCACCTTAATTTTTCCCCAATAGGTATATGATTTAAAAGTCTTCCACTGTTAAACCTCTTTAGGAGTTTCTTTTTATGGTGTTTTTCTCTAAGAAAATGCTATTTTACTTTATCTATATACTCTTATCCCTATCCTTGTCTAGTTCATTATGAATTCTGTTCTTTAATTTCTGGATTATTCCCTCATGTATTACTTTTTTCTCTTTTTGCTCATCAGGGGAGTTAAAACTCCAGAAGGAGGAGCTTGGAGCTTCTTCTGTTCCTACCTCTATCCTATGTTTATGTCAATGCATTTGTGTATCTCCTCCCTTCTACATTGTTTTTTTTTTAAATTTCATGAGGGCTTTATTAGCATCTCATTCCTAGAAACATCAGTTCATGAAGGAAGCAGTAAAGTGTGGTAGAGGTCATCAGGAACCAGAAGTCAATAGGCCCAGAACAATTTTTGCCTCTACCATGATACCTCTCCTAAGACCACTTTAACTTTCATGTGTTTTGGCAAAATGAATGTTCTCTCTTCTACTCAGGATGAGTGTGAGTGGAGGGGAAGGGGTGATAGTGCAGAGGTTCTGTCTAAGTTAGTATCATGGAAGAATCAGGCAGGGAGTACTATAAGTAGACCTTGAAACATAAGGTTGTAAGGTTTCTTGTACTAGTTGCAACTTATTTGTGGGCTGGGCTGGAGATGGCAAGATGAATGGGAATACTACATATTTCAGTTTTCTAATGTTCTTCCAGAAGATTTTTACTTCGAACAGTGTTTTTTTACTTTATACATTGTTGATTCTGCTTTAATAACTACAGACCTCACTCCCGTCTCCTTCTTTTAAGGTCAATAGGTTGATAGAATCATTATATCGACAACTTGTTGATCACATGATCTGTGCATTATGTGAATAAGAAAGGTCCAGCAGGACTGAAGAAAGGCAAAAATTATTCAGATTAAAAAATTAAAGAGATTGGAGGAGGACAAATTACAGGCCAATAGGCTTGACTTTGATCATTAGGAAAATTCAAGGAGAGATCATTTAAGAATGGTTAGTGAATTTTACAAAAAGACAGCTTTTAGAAAAAGAGGTAGTGATTATAAAAAGCTTCATAAAGAAGAGGTTGTGTCTCATTAATATTATTTTTGATAAACTTAATTAATCAGAAGAATGCTACAGATGTTGTTATTACCTCCCTGATGCCATGGTCCTCTTCAAGAACGAAGGACAAATAACAACCAGGTTGTTAAAGAAAGCATTCATTTTCCTTTCTGGGATATTGTGAATAACTCATTCATCTTGGAATCTCTAAAAGTTTAAGCTGAAGAGCTAGGAGTAGCTAATAAGTAGTTTACTGATGAATGCATATATGTATGTATAATATTATAGATATATGGAGAGAGACAGAGTCAGAGACAGAGAGACAGAAAGATGAGAGAGAGGACAGAGAGAGAGAGAGAGAGAGAGAGAGAGAGAGAGTAAGATGCGATAATTGATTTGAACTAAATTTTAAAAGAGCTAAATGGATTGTGTGTAAAAGAGAGGGAATTACTTACACTGAAGGGAGAGTGGATAAATACACAAATATTTTCAACTACCAATCCTACTATGGGCAAATATTTAAGGAACTCTAAAACCTCTATTGCTAAAAGTCCTGATTTTTCTTCATTGCATATAAACTTTTAAAATGACCTTTTTGTTCTTCCTTCATCCTGGTCCTCCTGCTCACTCCCTTTCTCCATTCCTACCACTCTGAGACTGCAGAGGGTAGAAGCTATGCATAATAGAGAATTCAAAGTATTGTTTTGGTTAGGAAATATTGGATCAGACCACAATAGAAGCTCAGCAAAGATATCTACTTGTTGAAGGAAGGATAATGTGTACTAAAAGAAAAAAGAGTAAGAAGAGTAGAAAAATGATAAGTAATTGGCCCAGAGGTTCAATAATCAACTAGCCTATAAAGAAAAGGCAGGGCAGAATATTGGACACTTCTATGATTGAGGACTAGTATGATTCTGCCATTTGGGAAATCAGTGATTTGTCCAGAGTAAAAGTCCTAAGAGGAAAGATTTGGAAAGCTAGACATGTGGGAACTGATTTCCTTAATGTGACAGGAATTATAGAAGAAAACCCAAGTTTAAACAGGGGTACACTTCATGTTGCTGTTGTTGTTCAGTCATTTTCATGTACCTGACTCTTTGTGAACCCATTTGGGGTTTTCTTGGCAAAGATACTGGAGTAGCTTACCATTTCCTTCTCCAGCTCATTTTACAGATGAGGAAACTGAGGCAAACAGGGTTAAATGACTTACTCAGGATCACACAGCTAGTATCTAAGGCTGGATTTGAACTCAGATCTTCCTGATGCTGACCCAGCACTGTATCTACTCTGCCACCTGGCTGCCCCTAGTTAATGGGGACACTTTGATTGGTGCCCATAAGTTTGAGATCATCACCCTCTTTGGGTCATGCTAAGCCTGTACATCATCTTTACAATTAAAGATGGAAAGGGAGACTAAGATTCAACTCCTCTACTTCACAGACATGATTGGAATAAGAAATAACCTCCACATGGAGGCATGAAGGGAAAATCTTTGGAAAAGGAGGTTAAGATTGTTGGATGAAAGGAAAGATGATTCTGCTAAGGGTCAGTGACCTCTCTGTTGTGGCTCCCTAAGGAATAAACCTCCTAGTTGAAGTGCCATGATCTTTTGTGCTTAGCAACATCCATTAGTTCAGTATCATTACCAAGTCAAAGCTTGAAAGAATGAGATTCCAAGTCCTCAAGAGTGGAGAGAAAGGAAATAAGCATTTATACGTCACCTACGGTGCACCAGGCACAGTGCTAAGCACTTTGAAATCTTATCTCACTTGATCCTCATTATAAGCCTGCAAGGTAAGCACTTATTCTCATTTTTATTATCATTATTCCCATTTTATAGATAAGGAAGGTGAGGCAAGTGGAGGTTAAGATGCCCAGGCTCACACACCTAGTAACTGTCTGGGGATGCATTTGAACTCAGGCATTTCTAACTACAAACTCAGATCTCTATCCACCGTGCTACCTTTTTAGCTTTATCCTCAATGAATACTGTTTATAGACACTCTACTGTGGCCTGACTTGTTTTTCTCATTTTCTAAATATGTTAAAAAGAAAGTTGCATCCTTCATGAACTTTGGGAACTACTTGTCTCTTGAATTGTTCCTTTTCTGCATGCTGTGTTGGAGAAAATGATATTATATATATAAGGTTCTCACTTTCTCTTGCTCCTTTAGGGTGAAAAGGTAAAGTAACTTTTTTTAACCAAGTAATTCAGTAGCAATTGGAGTAGAACACTAAATACCCACTCACAACTGGCCATCTATTGATTTAAAGGTTAAGATTGGTAAAATGAACAAATGGGCTTTGTTCAGGCTAACTGGCTAGGGTCAGTTTTCACAAATCTCTAAGTTGAAACAGGCCCCAATAGGCATCTTATCTAAACTATACTTGACCAAGAATTCCTTTGGCAAAGTATCTTATAAGTGGTCACCCAGACAATGCTTGAAAATCTTCAGGGAGGGGTAGGTCAGTCCTTCTGGGGCAGCCCATTTCACTAGGGGACATTGAACCAAAATATACCTCCCTTCTAACAACCATTGCTACTCTAGGTATGTAGATGGGGCTTAATAAATGCTTGTTAAATTTAATCAAATTGTCTTCATTGACATCTGAGTACCAGTAAAAAAAAAGCCATTTGTATGCAATAATAATATCTAGCATTTATGGGGCCCTTTAAAAATTGCAAAATAATTTGCAAAATTGATGTAATTTGATCCTGACAACAGTCCTGGGAGTTAGATGCTATTAGTGTCCCCATTTTACTGATGAAGAAAACTTAAACAGGAAGAGGTCAAGTAACTTGCCCAGAGTCACACATCTAGTAAGTGTCTGAGGCAAGATTTGAACTCACTTCTTCCCAATTCCAAGTCTCTTCAAAGTGCCACATAGATGCATATGGTAGACATCCAAATACTATAAACTGAGCATCAGATTTCTGCTAATTCTTCCCAAGAAGAGACAGTTAGGTGGCAAAGTAGAGATAGCACTGGCCTTGGAATCAGGAAGAACTGAATTCAAATCCTGCCTCAAGTCACTTAGGCCCAGGTTCTTCAGCTGTATAATGGGGATAAGAAGAGTACCTACTTAATAAGGTTGTTAAGGATGGAAGGAAAGAAGATTTTAAAGGTGCCTTGCAAACTATGAACTGCTATATAAATGCAAACTGTTAATCTAAAGGCTAAACAAATTCATTTTCTTTTACCAATCTAATATGGCACGGTCTCTAATGCCTTCCCATCCTGGACAAGCTATACCTCAGTGATGTCTATTCTACTGTCAAATGCAATGTGTGGAACTGAACACAATACTCCAAAAGTAGTCTGACCATAGGCACGGTATAGTAGGAATATCATCTGCTTTATTTTAGAAATTATGTTTTTCTTTAATTCATACATAAATATTGAATAGCAAAAGGCCAAGAATAGATCCTGGTAGCACTCCACTAGAGACTTCCTTCCATGTTCTCTTTGGTCCTATCATTCCACCACTTCCAAATCTGTTCCTTTCTACCATCATCTGGCCCACATCTCTCCTTGTCAACAAGGATAGAATAAGTGACTTGATGAAATACTATGTTAAAATTTACATTTGTACCTATAGCACTTCCTTGTTTTACTATGCTATTTAACCTGCCAAAAGAGAAAATGAAGTTAATTGGGCATGGCCTATTCTTAATAGAGCTATACTGGCTTTTAAAGATCTTTACTTCCTTTCCTAAATGTTTATAAACCATCAATTTGATATCACATTCTAAAATTTTGTGAGGCACCAAAAATTCACCAGCCCAGAGTTTGTGGGCTCTAACATCCTTAAATTTATTGGGGCAGTGTATTCTCTCTTTTTAAGTGCTGTGGCCCTTCTGCCCTTCTCATCCACACCTTTCAAAGATCCCCAGTTGACCACTGACCAATCACATTGGCTAATTTCTTCCCTTCTTGAAGAGAGTTTCCATGGGCCTGCTTATTTTGACTTACTGAGGGGCAGCTAAATGTTTTCTTACCATCGCCTCACTTATCTTTCATACTAATTCCCTGTTAACCCTTTTAGTTTGATCCTTTCTAGCCTGAAGAAAAGTTTTGCTCAGTAGAGAAAACAGAAGAAAAGTTAAGAGTTCAGTAGGTCTTCCTTCTGCTTACCCTCTCTTATCTGATCTCTCACAACCAAATACCTAGAAAAAGCTGTATTCACTCTTTTCTTCCTCTTCCTCCCCATTCGTTCACTTCTCAACCCTATGGAATTTACTTCTGAATTTATCAGCCCAAATTGTTGTCTGAAAACTTACTGAAGATATCTTAATTGCCAAATTTGGTGGTCTTTCCCCACCTTACCTACTTGAAGCAGTTAACAGTGTTAACTACCTTTACTCCTGGA
Organism: Phalanger gymnotis; assembly: GCA_028646595.1. Classification (NCBI taxonomy): domain Eukaryota; kingdom Metazoa; phylum Chordata; class Mammalia; order Diprotodontia; family Phalangeridae; genus Phalanger; species Phalanger gymnotis. Next base: position 79,963,495 of record CM053623.1, on the reverse strand, counting down.
TGCTGTCTTCCGTATACACATATGTTGTGTCCCTCTACCCCAGACAGTAACTCCCTGAGGGCAGAGATTGTTTCACTTGTGTCTTTGTATCCCAAGGGCTTTGGATAGTGTCTAGCACATAGTAGCTACTTAAGCAGTGATTTTGTATTGATTGTTTCATTGTAATGCCTTCACTCGTTGGTTCATTTTACAAATATCTTTTAAAGTAGTGTTTAAATACCAAGTGCTGTGTTCTATTTGGGAATACAGTGACAGACAACAGTTTCTATCCTGAAGGAGTTTCTACTCTATAGGGTGGAACAACATGTATACAGAAAAGCAAATACAAAATAGAATCAACATATAATCTAGGGCAGGGGTGGGGAACCTGAGGCCACAGGACAAATCTGTTAAGTTTGGATTCGGTCAAAGGGCCACACTTGAGGACCTAGAGGGCCTGGAGGTGGCAGGTTCCCCACTCCTACCTAGGGGAAGGTCAGTAACAGCTAGGTAGAGAGGGAGAATCAAGATAGAAATCCTTTATTAGCTATTGCTTGAACTGGGCTTTGTAAGAAGCTCAGGATTCTTTGAGTCGGAGGTGAGGAAGGAGTACATTTCAGGCCTTTAGAGAAGCACAAAGAAGCTGGAATGCCATTTATAGGAACCACCAAGTGGGTCATTTTGACTGGAGCATAAAATATATGTGAGAGAATCATGTTCGATAAGACTGGAAAGGTCTTGTGAAGTCAGATGGGGAAGGGCATTAAAATCTAAAGTGAGGAGTTTGTATTTCATGCTAGAAACAAGAAGGACCATAACTCCTTGACCTTGGTAGTGGCAGTGTAGTGATCAAGTCAGACTTGTGCATTGAAAGCCTTAATTTGATGGCTGTTTGAAGGCTAGATTGAAGAGAGGAGAGACTGGATACAAAGAGATGATTTAGAAGACTGCTCGATATTTCTGGCTAGAATCGATGATGGTTTGAAGGTAGTGACTATGTAAGTGGAAAGAAAAGATTACCTATCAGGTTTATGGAGGATATCTAATATAATGGCTGCAACTTTGCAACTGATTGGATACAAATAGCGAGGCACGCACACGCACACACACACATACACACACACACAGGAGAGAGACAGAGACAGAGACAGGGGAGGGGAGGGGAGGAAAGGAGAGGAGAGGAAGGAAAGAGAGGAGGGATGGGAGAGAAGGAGAGAGAGGAGGAGAGGAGAGAATGACTAAGGTTGGGATTTTAGTGAGTTAAAGGATGGGGATTCAATCACCAAAAATGATAGTATTAGCAAAAGGAGAGAGTTTCAGACACAAAATCATTCTTATCCTTTCTTTGATCTTTTTCTTGCAGTCTCTGCCAAACCCATGTACTCTGTAAGTGTGTGGGAATGGGATATATTCACTGCCAAGCTTTGCCCTATTCTGTTCTCCAGTGGTCACTGCGTGATGACACTACTCTTGTCCTGTAGTTCCTCTTCATCATTGCCAAGCACAGCTCCCCTGGGGATCAGGTTACACAGATTGTTTCAGCTTCAAATCTGTTTCTTCAGCTGGATTTCTGTCTTAAGGGATGCTTCTTTTCCATAAAAGTAAGAGGCTGTGGCATCTCTCTTTTTAGTTTAAAGCCAGGAGTTTAGACACAGCTCTTTTAGAAAAGTGGCATAGAGAATAGAGTATTGGGCCTGGAGTCAGGAAGACCCATCTTCATGAGTTCAAATCCAACCTGAGATACTTCCTAGCTTTGTGACCCTGGGCAAGTCATTTAACCTCTGTCTGATGCAGTTGCCTTCTCTATAAAATGAGGTTAATAACAATGATACCTACCTCCCAGGGTTCTTGTGAGATAGTATTTGGAAATTGCTCTGCAAACCTTCTAGTTCTACATAACTTCTAGCTATTTATTATTATTGCTGTTGTGGCTGTTGCTATTTTCTCTCTAGATTCCCAGCACCTTTATAGTAACAAACTCCTGATTTACTCCATATGAAAGTTATGGTCAAATTATGGGAATGTGGCTGATATTTGAAACTTGGCAAGTTCTATTTGATACTCATTGATTTGCATATTAGATTGCCTCTAGGAAATAGAACCCTCACCTTGTTCTTTATCTCTCTCAGCAAAGGAAGGCTTTGGCTAGGAGCCTGTCTGCAGTCCCCCAAGATTACACTGGCAAGTTGAACTTGTGGGTGAAATTCTCCCAGCAAGCACAGAGGAATCTGTCTTCTTTCTTCCAGGTCCAAGGCTAACCTGTCCAGAAGGAGGTTGCTGCTGCCCCAGTCTCCCTGCTTGAGTAGCAAGACAATCCCAAGAAACAGTATGTCCTGCCAAAGAATTAAGGAAACTCCAAAAGGTGTGTTGGGGGGTGGGGAGTAAGGAAAGAGGCAATGTCTGTGGAGTTCTGCCCATGGTCTTTTCACCTTTCACTATGTTTAATAAGGGCCTTCATGACACAGCACACAATGATACCAAGTCATATCTTTATGAGTTGGGGGCTTAAACATACTATTAGCCTCTAAGCTCCTTTGCTATCTTGGGACTCCAAGGTAAACAATCAAAAAACAAAAACATAGAAACAGACAAAAAACCCTGAGAAGACCATCAGAACTATTTCCCTGGATGGCATGGGCCCTGACAGCCAAGCATTTCAGCTTGACTTTTAGAAATCTTGTCTAGGCTTTATTTTACTTTAACCAATTCTAAGGATCTAGCAAACATCTCAAGATGACAGACACATTTGCTATTAGAATCAGCAGAGGAACCAAGAAGGATTTTACCTTCTGCTTTATTCTAGGTGGGTCATCCTCAAACTCTCCTAATTTCTCCTTTTTTCTTATTCTTCTTCTCTTCATTCTATGCCCCAAATATATAACCTCAGATAATTCCAATGGTCACTTAAAACCTGTTATAGTCAGATGGGAATTACTGATGACACTTAAGACCTTGTCTAAATCTCTCAGGTCTAAATTTCCACAGAAGCAACTACAAAGGAGCCAAGCCCATTCGGTGGCAGTATTTGCTTATATTTGAAAGTAATGACTCAAGAATATTTTTAATCAAAAACCATGAATTTATGATCTTTCTATGGCTATCAAAGCTTTGTGAGGTTTTGTATCTTCAACAGGTGGCCAAAATGGCATTGGTATAGAATAGGTATCTGATTTATGGATGGATGGCATTTTTGTGTATCTAATATAGAAGTTCCATCAGATTTCAGCAGTAATACAGTGAGGCCCATGGATTTGTAGAATTCTGGCTCAAATATCACTAAATCCAGTGACTCTTCACCTCTGTCCTAATATTCTCTAGATTTCTCTCATCTTTTCAAAAAGTATAGTTTCTATACTATTGGACATAGTGTCAATGGCATGTATTCTTTGCCTTTCTTTTTCAGGATTGTTTTAACATTAGTGTTTTTTTTTCCATTTTTGTCTTGGTATATCTAGCACCTAACATAGTGCCTCACATGAAAGTGTTTAACAAATATAGAAGAAATGATGACTCAATGATCTTAGACAAATATGGAAAGACTTACAGGAAACAACGAAGGCTAAAATGAGCAGAACCGAGAAAACATTGTATACAGTAATAGCAATATCGTTTTAAGAGTGATGTTGAATGAACAAGTCATTTTGACTATTCTAAATAACCAAGTTAACAATAAGATATATATGAAGAAAGATATTAGCTGCATACATAGAAAGAACAGATAAATAGAAATTTGTAAAAAATAATTTGACATATATACCTATTCATGTCTGGGGCTGGGAGAGGGAAGGAAAAAAAAGAAAAAAACTTACATGCTAACTTTATTATATATTTGAAAGAAATAGCAAGTTGTATGTAATAGATTTACAGTTTCATGTGCAATCACATTTTTTATTAAAACGTATTATGGAAATGCTTATTTTATTACATAAAATAAAAGTAAATGTGGCAAAAATATATCTTCATTTGAATTAGTTGAATGTTGAAAATTATTATTTTGGCAGAGATATGATCTTTGCTTATTAAGAAAGTCATGGAAGAAATTTTATACTCTGCGTGTTAGGCACAAACCTGCCAGAAACTATTTTTTATTATTTTTGATTATTTTAATATATTCTAATCTAATTTTTTCTGAGATAGACAGACTCACATGTGTGAATAGCTATAAATATAAACCCTCATTATTGGATACCTATAAATGTCTAATAAAATAATGTTGATAGAAGTTGCAGTCACAAAAGTGGTCTTTCTTATTAGCCTTACTCATAGATCTTTGTAGAACTTGGTTGATTTTCTTCTTTTCTAATCCTTCTCCAACTGGTCCTTGTCTTCCTCTTCTTTTGTGACAACTGTCTGGTTATATAAATTGCCTAAATCTCACTAGTTTACTGCTAGAAATACTAAGGTGAGAAGCAACTAGAAATACTAAAACAGGGTTGTTACTGTATACCAACATTCTCTTGATTCTGCCCATTTTACCTTCATTGTTTCATGCAAATCTTTCCATGTTTGTCTAAGATCACTGAGCTCATCATTTCTTCTCTATTTATTAAATACTTCCATGCGAGGCACTATGTTCATTGCTAGGCATACAAAGTTAGAGACTGTTGCTGGTTTGTGGACTTTCCTATCACTCTGGCAAAAGCTCATATACCCATTATATTATAAAAGGGCTCTGACTAGTACTTAGGAATGTTAAAGCTCCTCACCCTCTTGTATTATGGATCTTTAGATGGAAACACAAAAAGCCAAATTTGCAATCTTTATTAATACTGAAAACTGTTTTTCTTGAATCTCTCTCTGTCTACCATGGTGAACTTGACCACCTAGACAAAACTTAGGCATCCTCTTTCCTTCGATGGAGTCAAATATAAAACCTACATGGCCCATATCCTTCTGATCCTCATCTGAGTCCTACATTAGCAACTCTGGTTCTCAATTTTATACAACAAATATTTATTAAGAAGGCACCTAGAAGAAGTAAAGGTTTCAGGATTTCCATGTAGCCACAAGTTTTTTATTTTGTTTTTGCAGTTTAGAAGGATCACACCTCAGAGTGGCTTTATAAGTCTAAAGCCATCATATAGAACCCAAATTGAGGGTGTGTGGTAGTAGTCACCACAGGGGTTGGTTACTTGACTGCTTAATAATCCCAAGTTCCTTCCCAGAGTCCTTGCAGCCTCTTTCAGAGACCTCATATCCTTTCCAGAGACTCTGTATTTGCTCTCCAGATGTCAGATAATTCTGTCTTTTTCTATTCACAATCCTCTGTGTAGTTGACAGCCTATCACCTTTGAGTTGTCACTCCAGCTCCTAGCAGCAGGAGAAGTAGCAGGTACGTCAGGGCTACAACAATGAATATAAGACTTGCTGCAATCATCATTGTAGGTCAGGAAGCATTGTCGTGTCCTATCACTGACTTAGTGTTCCTTGTCTCACTGGTCAGTATCTCCCCTCTCCCCCTTCCCTTTCCTCATCCCCTGGAGGCCCCAAGAGAGGGGAGTCAGGGTGTAATTCAAAATCTTTGCCACATGAGAGGCCTCTGGGAGACTGCCCTTCTCCTGATTCTTTGGAGGATGGTTAGAAATTTTCATCCCTCCCTTGATTCCTTAACACAAGCACCCCATCAATAATGCTACCCTTTGGCTCTCTAAGCCTTCCCTGGGGGAGAGTTGTATCATTATCACTGAGTGTTTTGCTGACAGCAATGTGAAGGGGCCGATTGATATTGCCTTGCAGTAAACACTGGGCTATAATGGGTGTCCCCTTTTCCACTAAACATACCAGTGCCCAGCCCACTCTTCAGCCACTGGGCTGCTCCTGCTGTGGGAGCTGATACAGCAGGCTACTGCAACAATCTGCCCAATGACTTCTGCTACTCCTATAGCCCATTTCTCTGCTTATTACCCAAAGCCAGAGACCCTGGGTCCTAAGTCTCTGTCTAAAGCCCGATGAGGCTCACACTTTTGCCCACTCCTTCTCTGAAAGGGTCTGCCACTACCCCTTATACCTGGGGCCTGAGCTCTAATGCCCAAACCTGGGACAAAGTATTGTTCTAGGTTTGAGCACAAATGAACTGCTAATGGTAAGTTCTGACTGCACACCTCTACAGCAGGCCTATCTCTACCTCTCCCCTTGCACCCTCTTACTGTAACATACTATAGATATGGACTGCAACTTTCCTCCTGTGTTCAGCAGCAGGAAGACCATGGGTACTGATATTTCAGGTATTCGCTCTACCCTCCTATGCCAAGGAATACAACACATAAAGCATCTGTAAAAACTGGTGCCGCAAGTGACTCAGGTTCAATCAGAATTAATGCTCAACACGTGATTTTTATTATAAAAGCACATGTAAATACCTAAGGCCAGGTTTACGCAAGACCACTCAAGGTATTAATACCTGAGGCTAGGTTTAGGCACAATCACTAAGAGTTGTCGGCACTTATACGGATACAGAAAGGTCACCTAAGACTGCTGGCAAAGCCAGGTCATCTCTGTCCACTGTGGGTAAAGAAAGGCTCTTGAGGAGAGAAAGCCACAGACTGAACATCAAAGATTAAGACACCCCCACTACCAGCAAGGCTGGATGATGGCTTCCCTCGGATAGAGTCTGGTAGGCCTTCCTGCCCTGCTAGTGACCAAGCTGGCTGGTCTCCTGTACCCTAGGCTGGCCAATATGGGATTTTTATACAATGTTTAAAAGGGGAGGGGAGGGGAGGGAATTTTATCTGGAATACACACACAGGGTAAGCTCAGGTGGTACCCTATGACCACCTAAATTTATCTATCTAATATTTATGCCTACTAGAGCATGGGTTTAACTGAAATCTTGGGGTCCAGCCAAGCTTATCGGTATAACGTTATGTTTTAGAGGGTCTAAAGAGTAGGAGTAACTATGACTATGCTAACTTACATATTTCTTTTTAAATTTTAAAAAGGCATTATTTTGCTAAGCATGGGGGGCATATGCCTTGCAGTTACAATCACACATAATATGGGACTTTAAGAGCCTCCCTAATTATCCAATGTAAAGCTAGGGGAGCATTGATTAATCTTTATTCCTGGAGGTTCATTTGGTTTCATACTTTCTGAAGAAGTGTTGCAAGGAGACATATGCAGGGATCCCCTTGGCAGGCATCATCAGGAAGGCCTTACTATCCTTCTTCAGCTTTGCCTCCCAGGCCTCTGCCAAGGACCCTCCCTGACAAATTGGCTCATTCAGAACCTGGGACAGTGCCAAGCGTAAGTGATAGTTCCTGTCCTGAGGACAAAGAACAGGAAAGCAACTTTTTTCCAGGGTCTGGTCTAGTATACTGAAGCCAAAGGGGTTAAGGATATGGTTCCCAGGATAATCAGACAGAGCAATTTTACATGGATTTTGGGAGGCCCACCACCAAGCCTGACCTCCTATCAGTAATCCCCCACCCTCTGCCACAAACTCATGCAGTTGCTTTGCCTCATGGTCCTTGTATGACTGGCAGCAGTATACACTTAGGTCAGTAGAGAAACAGGGTACTATGCAACTTTCCAGGCAACTAATATTCAGCAGGGAACACAGATCTTTCAGTTCAGAATTAATCCCAATCTTACCCTTCTGGTCCCCTGCCAACCAATGAACAGCATTATACAGAAAATGGGCCAGTTTAGGTTCCAAGAGGATATCTTCATGGGCAGCAAGCACCACCCGACCCCGGCCATATCGGGCAGCTGCCAGGAAGCACCCTAGAGATTTATCTAGCCCCAGAGGGAAGGCCAAGGCTCCATGCACCAGGAGTTGAGAGGGGATTCCTGTCAAACTGAAGTTCAGTTCTGAGATTCCATCTAAGAGTTGCTTCTGATCTTGGGAAAGGTCTTCCCCAAATCTGAAAGGGAGATATTTATATCTAGTTAGCATTTAATGAAATAATATTGGGTCAGATAATTAATTAGGATAATTAGGTCAGATAATTAATATGTGAGTAATCAATTAATCAACAAACATTAACTGGGTCTTTTGTAAACAGAGACCTACATTTTGAGGCAGAACATCTTTGAATTGGAAGGGACCTCAGAGCTCAACTAATCTATCCCCAGCTAAAGCACAAATCTCATCTCCAATATCCCTGATCAGTACCTTTATGTAACACTCTCTAGTGACAAGAAATTCTTACAATTGCCCATTCCTTTACTTGACAACTCTAGTTATTAAGCCGTGTTTACTTACCATGAACTAAAATCTTACCTCCTGTAACTTCTACCCATTGATCCTTGTTTTGCCCTTCAGATCCAAAAGACAGAGCTAACTCCTTATTCATAAGACAGTCTTTCACATACTGAAGGCACCTATCATTTGATCCCACCTTCCCCATGGCCAAATATCCATGACTTTTTAATTATATGTCATGATTTTGAGTTCCCCTGCCCATCCTGGTCACCTTCCTCTGGACATAATCTAGTCTACATATAAAATGGAGAAAATATCACTGAATTATGTAATTTACAAGGTTATTGTAAATATCAAATTAAATATGGGAAATAACGTGTATTATACCCATACTTATGTTACGGGTCATTATCCTGAACATTGTCTGGATTTTTTTCCCCTTTGTGAATGGGTAAAAGTGCAATGTCCATTCTGAGTTCTTTTTGCCTCCATCCTCTTATATATATTTTAAGAGCCCTGCTTTTGGAGGCAGATAATCTTTCTTCAGGGGCAGCTAAGTGACACAGTAGATAGAGTATCATACCTACAGTCTGGAAGACCTGAGATCCAGCCTTAGATACTTACTAGCTGTTGATCCTAAGCAAGTCACTTAACCCTGTTTCCCTCAGGTTCTCCATCTGTACAATGAGCTAGAGAAAGAAAAGGCAAACCACTCCAGTATCTCTGTCAAGAAAATCCCAAACGGGGTCCCAAAGAGTTGAACACAACAGAAATGACCGAACAACAATAATCTTGGTTCAAATCCAAACTTTGCTATTTACTATCCATGTAATTATGACTGAGCTGTAGATATAGATATAGATATAGATATAGATATAGATATAGATATAGATATAGATATAGATATAGATGGGGGGGCTCGGTTGTTAATCTATAAAATGATCAGGCTGGAGATCTAAGATTTCTTCTAGATCTCATTCTGTATACCTATGATGCTTGGTAGGGATGTGAATGGAACATTAAAACCATATTAGCCATCAGGTACCTTCCTAATTAGCATGACCTTAGTATGAGAATTTGCCACAAAAACTGGTAGAAAAAAATCCTAAATGGGCCAGTTTGTTCCAATTTGAAAGATATCATTTTTGGTAGGTAAGTCAGAATTATTCTAAGCCAAAGGACTAATGAGATAAACTAAGCTTGGACAGCTTTAGTTAGAAATTAATTAAACAACTCCTGATGTGACCCAGACTATTCTGGTTAATTTTATTTTATATATAACTTTGATTGCCTGCAAAGCTATTCTTAATATTCCTAAATACTACATACAAATGAGCAAACAGAAATGGTATTTTTATGATGTGGTATCATTCAGCTAAAGGGATAAAAGTGGTCAAAGGGAATATTAGTAGGATAGAAATTTAAGAATACCTCAAAGTACCAAGCTACATCAGTTGACTGAGTGCATTTGCAAATACTGACTATAATAGGATGAGAATTTTATTTCAAAGTTAAATTATAATTTTGTTGTTGTTCAATCATTTCAGTCATGTCTGACTCTTTGTGATCCCATCTGGGGTTTTTTGGCAAAGATACTGGAGTGGTTTGCCATTTCTTTCTCCAGTTCATTTTATAGTTGAGGAAACAAAGACTAACAGAGTTAAGTGACATGCCCAGGGTCACACAGCTAGTGTCTGAGGCTAGATTTGAACTCAGGTCTTCCTGACTCCAGGCTCAGTACTCTATCCACTGCACCACCTTGCTGCCCTAAAATTATAATATCTGCTTGTAATTATTTGATGAATTTTTATTGCTTAGTGCTATATAAATATTAGTTATTATTATTATATTTGGGCCACACCAATATACTAAACATGATGATTCTATATAAAATAATTTATAGATTTAATATTACTACAAACTACCAAGGAGTTGCTCTCTAGAGCTAGAAAACTAATAAAGTTCATGTGACAGAACACAAGATCTAGTGTCTCCAAAGAAATAATGGAAAAAGTAGGAACAATGGAAGGAAAACACTTCCAGCTCTCATATTGTATTATAAAACAATAATTATCAAAAATATTTCATATTGGTTAAAATTTAAAATAAAAATTATATCAAAGAATAAACTAGGTAACAAGACTTCAGGTCTGTGGGCAAAGAACTTCTTTTGCACAAGGATATCCTTCATGATGGAGTTCATGGATGCCTTTAATGTGATCTTTCTTGCTCAAATCTTTGACATCTGCCATAGAGCTCTTTACTCACAGGACTACCACTCACCTTACTGTAAGTGGAATTGTAGGTACTTCCGTAGTGACTTGAGGGCAGTTGATATCTCCATAGGTATCAGTGAAGTACACACCAGCCACACTGGTAATATGGTTACCAGGGAAGTCAGAGAGAACCTTTTTCTGGCACTGTTGACTTGCCCAATACCAAGCCTGACCTCCAATGAGCAAGCCTCCACCATTCTTCACAAACTGAATCAGCTTTTTGGCCATGGTGGCATCATAGGCATTCATGCAGTATACCCCTAGGCAATTATCTATGCAATCAGTAATCTGTACTTTCATACAAGGGGAACAGAGGATAGAGACCAGACTTTCTACAGATGAATGTACCCCAATGGTAGCACCTGAGCACTGATTGAGCCAGCTCACAGCATTGTGTAAAAATTGGCTCATACATGTATAGTGCAGGTAGCCCTCATGGGCCATGACAACCATGCGGCCCTTGCCATACTGCGAGGCAGCAATGAGAACCTGGCCTTTCCCATTTACTAGCACTGGGAAGGCAGCTTCACCAATGAGAAGTAGTTCACAAGGAACTTCATTGCTGGAAAGGTGCCAGCAATGCACTCCATTCATTAGCACTTTAATGGCATCTGAGGGTGTCATCGTCATGGATTCTTCACCTGTTATAGAGAGAGAAACAAATACTCAATTTGATGATGAAGAAGTCCCTTAGGAGAATAGTATCATCATAATAATCTCCGTTGGATACATAGCATTAAATTCACAATTAAGCCGGTAAATAGTACAGTCCTTATGTTTCAAAATCATCTAAAGATTGAAGTTCATCGCTCTCTGGCATAGACGGGAAAACTGAAGCAAAGAAGCAGCTCGGTCATGGTCATCAGAGAAGTCAGTGGCTGCAGTTGAGAATACCAAACTTTTAGCCCTGACTATTGGAACATATAACCATACTCAAATAGTCAAGAACAGTTCATTCTCTAATCCTTTACAAGCACAGGACAGAGAATAGGAGCAGAGACAGAGAAAGACATATAATGCTCAGAAAAGCTTCTATGCCTAGGAGTTTAAGTCCCTCAGAGTTTACCTAAGCCACGGCTCCAGGCAGCTGGACAGCAGAGGTTGGAAGTTCCTTTGTAGGTCAGATATAAGATAAAGACTGCAGGAGGAGGAAATAGAAATACCCAAGCTATCGTTTTCCCAGGATGCATTGCAGGCTTTCCTATTCCTTAGCTTTACCTCCCACCTACCTATTCTCTCCTTAATTCTTTATAATCTGGTTCCCAATTGTTCTGCTCTATAGAAACCAAGCTCTCCAAGGACATCAACCAAATTGCCTGTCCTTTTCTAGGGTTTTATTTCCTTTGACCTCTGTAGCATCTGAAACTTTCAACCGCTTGTTCTTGTAAATTTTTCCTTTTTTCTCCTCTGACATTATTTTTGTTCAGTCTTTTCAAGTGTGTCAGACTCTTTGTAACCACATTTGGGATTTTCTTGGCAAAGATACTGGAGTGGTTTGTCATTTCCTTCTGCAGCTCATTTTACAGATGAGGAAATTGAGGTAAACAGGATTAAGTAACTTGCCCAGATTCGCACAGGTAGTAACTGTCTGAAGCTGTATTTGAACTCAGGAAGATGAGTCTTCCTGACTCCAGGCCTAGCACACTATCCATAGCATCACCTAATTGTGCCCTTCGATTTTACCCTCCTGGTTCTCTGATTCCATAGACTGTTTGTAGATTCATAGATTCTTGCAGTTGTAAAAGACCTTAGAGTCCTCTATTCTAACTCTTTTCCCAGAGACAGAGTAGAGACAGAGATGGAGAAAGCCCAAGATCCATTTCTAGAATTCCTTTATTCCCTTTGAATACCCAAAAATTCATATATACATTCAATTCATATTCCCCTCTGTGTCATCTTTGACTCCTCATTCTCACTCTAAAAATCTTATGTGTTGCCAGGTCCTGTCATTTTTAGCTTTGCAGCATCGCTTATATCTGTCTCTATTTTTCCGCTTCAGGCATTCGTGACCTCTTACCTGGACTATTATATTAGCTTTCTAATTGCTCTCCCTGCTTCAAGTTTTTCCCAATTCTGCTCCAATGCCAAAGTGATTTTCCTAAATCATGGTCACCCACTGTTCAATAAACTCTAATAGCTCCCTACTATATCCAAGAGAAAATGTAAACTTTGCCTGGCATTTAAAGCTCTTCATTACCTGGCACCTTCCTACCTTTTCAGTCTTTTTACATTTTGCTTCCCTCCAAGGACATTACAATCTAGTTAGTTACTCTGTCCCTTGTACATTACATGCCAGTCTTTCATGTCTTTGCCTCCACATTGGTTATCCCCTGTACCTGAAATGCACCTCCTCTTCATCTCTACCTCTCAGTTCCAATGGTTTCCTTCTTCAGCTAAAATTCCTCTTTCTGTGGGTGATTTTTCTCATTCCTCTTGCTTCTAGTGCTTTCCTTTCTAAGGTCACCTTTTATCTACTCTATGTAAATCTTTGACATATCTAATCATTTTCCTATTTATTGCCTCAGTTTGAATTTGAGCTTTTTGAGGGCAGGGACCACAATGCTTAAGAAATGATTGCATCCCCTAACACTCATATGCACCTTGTTTCATATATACCCACCCTACAACAAGCAGAATGATCTCTTTAGTGAGGCAAGGAGGATAGAACATCTTCCCATCCAATAGAAAATAAAACAAGATAACTTACAGTTCTGTCCTGTAAATTCGGTCTAGTGATCCAAGAGCAAACTGGCTGAGGAGAGGCAACCAGATGATGGACAAGCAGCAAATCTGAAATTTATAACACTGAAGTAGGGGGCGTGGCCAAGAGCTTCTTCCTCTTTTCTTTGTTTTAGGGCTTGACTAGGGTGAGTCTGGATTTGGGTGGGGATTGTCTTGAGATGAATAACTAGAAATATAAGCTGAGTTTCCTGGGGGTCTTTGCCTTGAGTTTCTTATTTCTCAACCTACGTAATTGGGATTGAGCGTAATCTTCTAAACAGGTATTAAGGGAAGTAGCTTGATGCATTGCAAAGAACCCTGGATTTAGAAGGAAAAAAAATTGGATTAGATGCTCAGATCTAGTATTTACTATTAGAAACTTTGAGCAAAGTCCTTCATCCATCTGGGCCTCAGTTTTTCTCGACTCACCTCTAGAAATAAAGGCTCATATGTGTACAATGTGGTGTAATTTAGAACTTTGCAAAATGTTATATATACACTATTCAACAAACTGAACAAGTATCTATCAAGTTCTTATTAAGGCGATGGCATTATTTAAATGATGAGGTAATGCAGACCAGAGTGCTCAACACAAATAGAGCAAGCAGGCTGCAGGAGATGAGATATGAGATGAGATACAGGATGTTACCAGCCAGAAAAATGATGAAAAAAGACTATGCATTGAAGCCTCCCATCATGGACTTACCTGTGTGCTTTCGCAAAACACTCCCTTACCTGATGCTCCAAAACAACTCTCCTGCTCCCCCTTTCTTGTTCCCTTTGCTTATCTGTATGGACTCTGGAGCAGTGCTCCCCTTCTCAATTTCCTATTGTCCTTGCTTATCTATATGCCAAAGATACGTACAGCCATAACCTTTAACCTGGCTAATCACCTTTGCCTCCTAAGGGAAGCTGCCTCCCTTAAGGGAGCAGGGCCTGCTACCTATGCTCTGTCTCTCCCACATGGGATCAGGCCCGTTTCATCCCAATAAATGCCTTTCTTTAACTTGGAGAACTGTCTGAGTGAATTTCTTTCAGGACAATAGGACTTGCACTTCTATTCTTCATCACTTCAGGTGGCACCCCAACATTCTTGGGGTGTGCCCTGAACTCATCACAAAGATCTAAGAATTAAAAATTTTAATAAATATGATAATTCCTCTTCTCAAAAAAATGTACAACACTCTAGGCAAAGGCGGTACCACATACACACAAGTTAATATAAAATATTTTCAAAAAGACTGGAAAAAATTGAAAGTCTCAAGGGAAACTAATTCCAATCTCCCACCTGGCTCTTCATTGGCCAGATGCAACCCCCTGAACTGCCCATGCCATGCCTCCCTCAAACATCTCCTGAAGCATGCATACAAGCCTCTAACCTTTTACCTGATCAGAAACCCCCTAGATCACAGCTCTGATTAGAACCAGTCACCCGACTTACATTCTGCTAAAGATGGGGGAGATACTTTCAACTCTGTGCAAACCAAACTGCTCCCATCATTTCTCACATTACCAATGGCTATGTGGAGTTCTTGGTAAGGCAATTGTTTCTTACATTACTAAAAGGGACTGCCCCCTTTGATTTGTCAACATGTGGGTGAATTTCTCCCTTTCCCCCCTCCCATATTGTTACCCCCAAACCCTTGATGAAATGCTGACCATATCAGTTATTGATTCATTGAGAAGACTACACCTCTCTTTAGAACTACATGGGGGAAGGTGAAAAATGATTTTTCTTAGTAATCATGATCTTGGAGACTCAGAGCTTCCCCTGTACCCCTTTCTTCCAAAGTTCAGTTTCTTCTTCAGAGGGACATTAAGATCTGATCTTAAGGGTCTATTTCTGTTCATTGTGTTGCCCAGACATGTCTGGAGAAATGGTGATTTCTTCCTACTGTCAAGATAGGTGATATGGAAATTGATGTCTCTTTGACCAAGATTAAGTGACCTAAATGACATACCCCAAGACCCTCACTTTAAGATAACCCACCTCCCTGTGTGTTAACCAATCAGAGTTGATTGGCACCCCTTGGGAATGCCTATTCTTCATAGGACATATAACTCTGTTCCCCCAGCCCCCAAATTGAGCCAGTTCTGAACTGCCTCCCTTAGGGGCACCCAATTCTGGACTGTAACTCCTGTGCAATGCATGCAAGTCACCACCTTGAGAGAAATTAAAAACATGAACACAACCTAATTTTGTTTGTATCTTTCTTAGAACAAACTCTTCAAGGGTGACAGCGCTAGAGTAATATGACTGGGATGGAATCTGCAAGAAGGCTGACAATATGAAGGAAGACTGAAAAAGGTAGGTGAGGATCTCAGTTTGAGTGGTTTTAAATGGATGTGGAGAACTTTTATTTCAATCATTTCAAGTCAATTCAATTTAACAAGCATTTACAAGTATCTCCTACACATAGTGGCCCTTAAGTTAGGTGTTAGGGATAGAGACAAAAAGAAAGCAGCTTCTACCCTCAAGGAACTTCTATTCTATTCATGGGAAACAATCTGTTGAGTTTCTAAATACATACAAGATCTTGAGGCACTAATAGGCAAGGCAGGAGTGGGAAGGGAGAAGGCCTCTGGAAAGAGTTAATTTTTGAAGTGAGCCTTGTAGAAAGCTAGATTTTTGTGAAGTGCTGATGAAGCAGAAGTATATATCAAATGATATTAAAAATCATAGAAGTGATAGATGAAATAACAACTAGGCTACTTGAGGTGGAATGCAGATACATAAAGAAGAAGAAGAAGAAGAGGAAGAAGAAGAAGAAGAAGAAGAAGAAGAAGAAGAAGAAGAAAATGATCATGATGATGTGCAACAAGTCTGGAAAGGGAGGATAAAGCAAGACTGGAAAGGGCATTAAATGCCAAAAAGAAGAATTTGTATTTTTATCTTATAGGCAAATGGAGCTTCTTGGCCTGGTAAGTAACATTCTCAGACCTGCAAATACATGGAAGAATGAGTGAGTGAAGACAACAATTAATCAATAAATGAAGAATTACTGCTTATGCAACTACTATGTGCCAGGCACTGTCCAAGGGCCTTTTGATTCAGAGGTATAAGTGAGACAATCTCTTTCTTTAGGGAGTTTACTGTCAGGGGAAGAAAGCATCCAGAAGAAGGTTGTTAACACTATCAAATGCTTCAGGTAGTTTAAGAAAGGTCAAGGGGGAGAAGAGATCATCAGATTTGGAAGAGATCTTTGGTAACTTTTCAGAGAATAATTTCTACAGATAAGTTAGGAACTGAATTGCAGAGGGTTGAGAAGTGAATGAAACAGGAGGAAGTGAAAGAAAGAAGTATGTACAACTTTTTCCAAGTATTGGTTGTGAAAGAGAGGACAGATAAGAGGTGGTAAGCAGAAGGAAGACCTAAGCAATTCTTAATTTTGCTTCTGTTTTTTGTACTAAGCAAAATTCTCTTCAGACTAGTGTGGACCCCTCCCCAAATTATTTTGAAGCACCATCACCTGAGAAAGGCCTAAAATCTGGATTGGTCAATCAGGAAAGAGACATTTTGGCCTACTCTGAGTTTAACCTACCGTATTGCTTTGCATGCTCTGGCACAACAGGCATGCTTTGCTTCCCTGTCCCGAGTGAATTAAAAATGCCTCTCCTATGTCAGCAACTACAAGGCCAGATGAAGCTGACCAGGAGCATTATTCTGTTTGTGACTACCAAGGACAAGGCTCCTTGACCCAGACACTATCATGATGAATAATGGGACTTTCTTATCTTGGCATTTTATGTACACATGTTAAGTCAAGTTATGTTATGTTATATCATATTAATGATAGAAGAAACATAGACATCGTGGATCCATAATTTCAATTGACACATTGACATTCTCTTGCTATATTTAAAATCTATTCGCTTAAGAAATTCCTTTCTCATATTATGATTAACACATATGAATGTATAATTTTGTCTGACATAGGCATCCTGAGACAGGAAGGGAGGGAGAGGTAAGATGGAATACCTCTGAAGATATAAAATCCCCTTTGTCCATCCTTGGGCTCACTTTCTACAATGAACTCCCAGGTATATCGCTATATGCATGTTCCACTTTGAGAGAAATAAACGTGCACATACAGCCTAATTTTGTTTGGCTTTCTTAAAATGAACTCAGTAAGGAAGTATCAAACTAAAATGGTTAACAGGGAGTTAGTGTCAAAAATAAGTGAGGAGATGTTAAGAGAGTATCTAGCAGCCCTCAACAAGTCATAATAAACAAGACCATGGAAATTCTATCCTTAAGAAGAAAATTAATTGGTAGATATGATTGCCTAGGGGTTACCAGTAATCTGAAAGATATGGGATAGAAGGGCAGAAGTGCCACGTAACTGGAGAAGCAAAAATGCTGTCATTCTCAAAAAAAAAAGTTAAGGCAGGGCATAGGATTACAAAAGACCAATTACTGTCTTTTGAGTTTTTGGTACCTGACAAAATTTTAGAATGTGATACAAAATTGATGGTTTATAAACATTTAGAAGGGGAAACAAAGAAAATTAAAAGCCATCATAGTTTCATCAAGAACAGGTCATGCCAGACTAACTACATTTCTCTTTTGTCAGGGTAAATAACATGGTAGAAAAAAGAAGTGCCCCAGATACAAATTTCAGCAAAGTATTTAATAAACGCACTTATTCCATCCCTGTTGACAAGATGGAGAGATGTGGGCTAGATGGTAGTGTAATTGGATGGATTTGGAACCGGTAGAATGATAGGACCAAAGAGTATTTGGAGGGAGGTCTCTAGAGGAGTGCTCCCTGGATTTATTTTTTGCTTTTCTACATATATATCAGTGTTAAAGAAAAGCATTGTACCTAAAACAAGAAAGATAAGGGAGGTGAGAGTCTTCCTGTACTGCACTGATGGGCAGACCACTTTAGAAGTATTGTGTTCAGTTATGCAAATCACATTACATGGTGCTGAGATTCAAGTATCTGAAGGTCAGTTACATGGAAGACTTTTTTTCTTGCTTTCTCATATCTTTTTTCTGCTTTTTAATATATAATGCCATTGGTTTTTCCGCCAACATGCAGAAAAGGAACAATTCAAGAGAAATCTAGTTCACACACAAAGTGCATACAAAATACATCTTTTTTTTTTTTGCACATTTAGAGAGCAATGAGAAAACCAGTCGGCTGTAGCAGAGGGTTTGTAAGCATGATTCATGGAAGATAAAGTTAAAAGCAATTTGGGTCAGATTATTGAGGGCCTTGAATGTTATGCTATGGAAATCAACCTTTGTCTTGTAGACAGTGGTGAGCCAGTGAATGCTTCTAAGTACAGAAGAGAGGATCCCCTTCCTTGTAGCTTTTCTGATGCTTACCAGCATGGTCTTTTTTTCCTCCAACAGTCTTAGCCTCTCTCTCCCACTATGGACCTCTCCCACCTGCAGTGTATGGATCACTTCTTACTCCAAAGAACTCAGTGAAGTAGGGAAGTTGAATCTCAGTCTCCCCCAAACTTTAAACTCTGTTGAAGTGGTATTCCAATGATGACTCTGAAAAAGTGGTGTTCTCAAGTTCTGGGAACCAGTCAGAGAGCTGTCCCTATCACCATCAGTAGCACTTCAGGGCTTTTTTCAAGCAGACCTTTTGCCCAATCTCTTACATGTTCCTTGATGTCTGTTTGGATAACTCTGTACAACCTCTTCCTGACTCAGATCCACTTTTTAACATTTCTAATATTTTTTTTATTTCACTAAATATTTCCCAATTATATATAAAATTTTTTAACATTTATTTCTCAAAACATTTGAGTTCCAAATTCTCTCGTCCCTCCCTCCACTCCTGGAAAAGGCAAGAGATATGGTATTGATTGTACATGAGAGGTCATACAAAGCATATTTCTATTTTAGCCATGTTACAAAAGAAAACACACAAACCCAAGAAAAACAAAGTAACAAAAGTATGCTTCAATCTGCACTATGAGCTCATCAGTTCTCTCTCTGGAGGTGAATAGATAGCATTTTTCATCATAGTTCTTTTGGAATTGTCTTGGATTAGTGTCTTGATCAGAGTAGCTAAGCCTTTCACAGTTGGTCAGCTTTATAATATTGCTGTTATTATGTACAGTGTTCTCCTGGTTCTGCTCACTTCGCTTTTTTCATAAATAAAAATAAATTTCAAAAATAAAAATTTTCCCAGATTTTTTGAAACAACCTGCTCATCATTACTTACAGGACAATATTATTTCAACAAATTCATATACCACAACTTGTTAAGCTAATCCCCAATAGATATGCATCACCTCAAATCTCAATTCTTTGCCACCACAAAAAAAAAGCTGCCAAAAATATTTTTGTACATACAGGTTTTCTTTCCTTTTCTTTGATCTCTTTGAGATAAAAACCTAGTAGTGTTATTGCTGGACCAAAGCATATGTACAGTTTTATAACCCCTCAGGTGTAATTGAAATTGTTCTCCAGAAGGGTTAGACCAGTTTACAACTCCACCAACTGTATATTGCTGTATTAACTTTTTTTTTATGAAATCAGAATTATCCACTTTACTTCCTATAATCCTCTCTGTTTCTTATTTGGTCATACCCTTTTCTATCATCCATAGATGAGATCCATTTTTGTCTGACTTTGTATGGTAGGTATTTAAAAATAAAACAACAAACGTGTGTGTGTGTGTGTGTGTGTGTGTGTGTGTGTGTGTGTGTGTGTGTGATGGATTCCTTAGGTCTGGGCAAGCCTATGCAGTTCTTTGTAATTGAAGGAAATGATAAATTTCAGTTAGAGTTTAATCAGTCAAGAAATATTTAATAAGCATCTATTATGTTCATGGCACTGTGCTAAGTACTGGGGATACAAAGAAAGTCAAAAGGCAGTCCATGCCCTCAAAAGAGTTTATCATATAATGAGGAAGATAATATGCAAGTAACTGGCTTTTTTAAAGCTATATACAGGATAAACACAAAATAATCAACAGAGGGGAAACATTAGAATTAATAATCCTTCCTCTTTATCTGCTCCGAACAAAAGTTTTCTTCGAGATTCCCTTGATATAGAGAAATAAGTTCCCATATGCCTAGTTTTCCAAATCTTTCCACTTATTTCAGGCTGAATTGCATTGCAGATAATTCATTGACTTCTCAAATAACAGAATTTTATTTGTCATAACTCCTAGAAGTGCCTAATATTATCTCCTATCTTCTCTTTCCAGCTACTTATCCACCAAACCACTTGCCAATTAGTTTTCTCTCTTCTTGTAGTGGCTTTTCTCTTAGAGTAGTTTTACCCTAGTTGTGTGTCCCAAACCTCTAATGCTGTCTAATCCAGTGTTTTCCAACCCAAACTGTACTGTCAATTGACCAGGCATCTAAATTCTCTCTTATGTACAGCTTGTAACCTTCTATAAGATCAGCATGGAAGGGATGAGGAGGAGTGAGCTGTGGGTAGAAGAAGCAGGATATAGGAAGAATGATGTATCATTTTTAAAAGTTTATAGGTAACCAAAACTATGGTTTTTTTGGTCACAGAGGTTTTTGAGACCCTTAAAATTTTATCCATTGGAGGACTGGTACTTGAAAATACTGGCCTATTTATTCACTTACCCTTCAGACTAAATCACTCTCTGAACATTCATTCTAAATCAATTCATCTCTATTTCATGGAATATATTCAGCTCTTTTAAGATTAAATTCAAGTCAATTATTATACATTAAAGTCTAACAACCATTTGGAAAACATCCATAGGTATTCATTGGTGAAATAAGTAGTGATTACTGACAGGTCTCTAACTTCTATTCTTAAAGTTTTAGAGACTCCAACATGAATAAGTGTAACAACAATGCTACTTGCCTCTACCATGGCTGTGTAAGACCAACAACACCAGCACACAAAAGGCCTGCCAGCACAGATTCTTTGATCTGCTTTTCTAAGGAAAGCAACTTTAAGAGATTAACAATCTCACATTAATTAAACATACATATATCATTAATTTAGTTCAGGGAGGAAAAGCCAGCACCCTGAACTTCAGAGCAAATACAAACAGAGACAATATAAACAGATAAACATTTCTGTCTGACCAAATTACAGTACATAGTTACCAGAGTAACACCAATATCTGGGTTTTTCAAAGCCAGGAATGGGGGGAGGGGAGTGGGATGGGCTGCTTCAATGACTACCCAGAATCTTGTCACCAGTAGTCTTTCAATGAGTGTGCCCCCAAAGGCAAAATGCTAACCTCTGAATTTATATACATTTCTTCAGGGTCAAAGTGCATCACAACCATGCGACTCTAACCCATGTGACTAGGCCTTCCCTTGACATAAGCAGGTCATCAAAGAGTCCTGATTCAATCAAAGATTCCTTAGTACTATGGCATCCAGGGAGGGATGAAAATTTCTAACTAGTTGCAGCCCTCTTGTAATATAATGGGTGTGTGAGTTTTGCGCCTGTAGAAGGAAAGTTCACAAACTAGTAACTATATTAAAATAATCAAAATTAATTAAAAAAATAGTTTCTGGCAAGTTTGTGCCTGACTAACTTGCAGCACAGTATTTCTTCCTTCCCCTCCTTAATAAGTAAAGATCAGATCTCTCCCAAAAATAATAATTTTCAACATTCAACTAATTCAAATCAAGATTTTTTTGCATTTATTTACTTTATTTTTAATAATGGTATAATATAGGCATTTCCACAACACAGATTAATTTTAAAAAGATTACGCATGAAACTGCAAATCGATTATGTACAATTTGCTATTCTCTTTAAACATATTATAAAGTTATCATGGAAATTTCTTTTTTCCTTTTTTCTCCCCTCTCCCTCCTGCCCTAAACAAAAATAGGTATGTGCATATGTATGTATGTATGTATATATGTGTGTATGTGTATGCGTGTATATATGTATGTAAAATTGTTTATACAAACTTCTATTTATCTGTTCTTTCTCTGTATGTAGATAGTATCTTTCTTCAGATGTCCTTTCCAGTTAATCTGGATATTTATAATAGTCAAAATGATTTGTTCACTCAATGTCATTCTTAAAATGATATTGCTGTTACTGCATACAGTGTTCTCTTGGTTCTGCTCATTTTACTCTTCATCGTTTCATGCACACCTTTCCATGTTTGTCTAAGATCACTGAGCTCATCATTTCTTCTATATTTGTTAAACACTTCCATGTGAGGCACTCTGTCAGGTACTAGATGTACAAAGACAAAAATGAAAAATACTAATATAAAAACCATTCTGAAAAAAGAAAGGCTGGTAATCCATGCCATTGATACTATATCCCATTCCTCTATGGAAACTACACTTTTCAAAAAGATGAGATGATTCTGGAGAATATTAGGACAGAGGAGAAGAGTCACTAGATTTAGTGATACTTGAGCCAGAATTCTACAAATCCATGGGCTTCACTGTATTACTACTGAAATGTAATGGAACATCTATATGAGAATTACAAAAAATGCCATCCATAAATCAGATACCTATTCTACACCAAGGCCATTTTGGCCCCCTGATGAAGGGGCCAAACCTCATAAAGCTTTCATAACCAAAGGAAGATCATAAATTCATAGTTCTTGACTTCAGATTAAAAATATCCTTGAATCTTTCCTATCAAATATAAGCAATTACTGCCACTGAATGGGCTTGGATCCTTTGTAGTTGCTTCTGTGGAAATTTAGACCTGAGAAATTTAGAAATTAAAACCTGACTATGACAGGTTTTAAGTGGCCATTGGAATTATCTGATGTCATATACTCAGGACACAGAATGGAGGGAGGAAGAATAAGAAAAAGGGAGAAATTAGGAGAGCCTGAGGATGAACCACCTAGAACAAAGCAGAAATCTTTCTTGGATCCTCAGCTGATTCTAATGGCAAATGTGTGTATTTTCTTGGGAGTTTTCCTAGATCCTTGGAACAGATTAAAATAAAATAAAGCCCAGACAAGATCTCTAAAAGCCAACCTGAAAATCATGTCTTCCAGGGAAACAGTTCTGATGGTCTTCTAAGGGTTTTTTGTTTGTTTGTTTGTATATATGTTTTTTGTTGGGTTTGATTGTTTACCCTGGAATCCTAAGATAACAAAGGAGCTTGGAGACTAATAGTATGTTTAAGCCCAAAACTCATAAAGGTATGACTTGGTATCATTGTGTGCTATGTCATGGAGGCCCTTATTAAACATAGACTGGAGATAATGTCCCTACCTAGAAACTTCACACACAGGTGAAAGATCATGAGCAGAACCCCACAGATATAGCCTCTTTCCCCACCCCCAACACACCTTTTTGGACTTTCCTTAATTCTTTGGCAGGACATACTATTTCATGGGATTCTCTTGCTACTCAAGCAGGGAGACCAGAGCAGCAGCAATCTCTTTCTGGACAGTCTAGTCACAGGCCTGGAAGAAAGGAGACCAATTCCTCTGCACTTCTGGGAGAACTTCTTCATGCACAAGTTCATCTTGCCAGTGTTATCTTGGGGCATCCCAGACTGGCTCCCAGACAAAGCCTTCCTGTAGCTGAGAGAGGAGAAAGAGATAAAGAACAAATAAAGATGAAGAACAAGGTGAGGTTTTATTTCCTAGAGGCAAACTAATATGCAAATTAATGAGTATCAAATAAAAATTTGCCAACTTTCAAATATCAGCCACATTCCCATAATTTGACCATAACTTTCCTATGGAGTAAAGCAGGAGTTTGTTACTTTAAAGATGCTGGAAATATAGAGAGAAAATAGCAGCAGCACTGCCAGCAGCAACAACAACAATAATAAATAGCCATAAATAGCATTTATATAGCATTGGAAGCTTTGCAGAGCAAATTCCAAACATTATCTCACAACAACCCTGGGAGTAGGCATCATTATTATCCTCATTGTATAAATAAGGAAACTAATTCAGACAGAGGTTCAATGACTTGCTCTGGGTCACATAAGTTGTAAGTGTCTGAAGATGAATTTAGACTTGGGTCTTTCTGACTCCAAGTCTGATTCTCCATCCACTGTGTCACCACCTGTCTTAATTAAGGTAATAAAGTTGAAAGATTTGAAGGGTGAGGTTGAAAAAATTTAAGAGCTAACTTTCTATATACACAGAATTAACTGACACATGAAGTTTCCTGACCTACCTATATGGATATATGGTCCACTTAGAAGATGCATATGTAAAAGTTGCTTAGGTAAGCTTGTCTTCTCTGTATGCTTTTTTGTATTATCCAACTAAACAATATAATCCAGGGCCTGGAAATAGAGGATTATAAGAGAGTATCTGGAAATATTAAAGTAATGGAACTTTCGTGAAATTGTTTCACTAAGCAGCACAGTTGAAAACCCAAGAGACTAAACAGCTTGATAACAGAGAGGCATGCTGGGGAACCTGTCCCACCAGCTTGGTCAGAATGGCATATCTGAGAGACTCTGCATGGTAGTCAGCAGGCGAGATGGAGAATTTGGTTGTGAGTCATTCTTTGACATAGGGGTCAGTGCTTCTACCTTGGGAACTGGAGCTGGAAGTAGGCAATGCAGAAGGTGCTTAAGCCCTGCCAGGAATGAGGCAGAGGTAGCATAGCAGAGATTAGTAGTAGGGAAAGAACTTCTCCCAGGAAAAAAAGGCCTAGAGATAACTGCTCTTCCTGAATCATTTGATGGTCTACTTAACAAAGTCACTAGGAAGTAGAGTTGAGGTGATAAGATTTATCACCCTTCCTCCATCAAAAGCATACCATGGGACCTGGCCCTCCTAAAATGTTACTTGTGTATGTTGGGAGTACCTGGCTGAAGATGAAGAATAGAGAGATGAAAGTTTTTCAAAAATTTACCAGGGCCACAGAGCAGTGGATTTTTAATTCTTTGCTTTTCCAACTCTAGTTTCATGCAGAAAATATGTTCTAAATGATACATATGTGACTTTGGGGGTCATGAGTTAGTTAGTAATAGACAAGAATTTTAATGGAAAATAAGGGACGTTCCATATTTGGAGATTATTCCAGCCAAAACTCTCAGTGAGGTAAATGAGTCAATTGTGACAAATTTATTAAATTTTGTTTGTGAATGATTTTACATTTTAAACCCTAGAGGTTCTTAGATTTTTTTGTATCATGGACCCCTTCAAAAATCTCATGAAGTCTGTAGATCTCTTCTCAGAGTAATGTTTTTAAGCACATAAAATGAATACAAAGCAAACCAGTTAATATTGAAATAGTTATAAAATAGTTTTTTTGAAAAAACAGTTCATGGACCATAGGCTAAGAACCCTGTCCTAGACAAAACTTGGGCCAGGGAATTCTAAAGCAGGAATGTAGAAGGGCTTCTAGACTTCAGTGCCCAATGTTACCTGTCCTTCTTCCTTCTCTATCTAAACAGGAGACATATTGGAAAATTGCTTACCCTGCATGTAGCTAAAGCAATGTCATCAACCCATTATACATGGCAAGAGTAGGGAAGTACCTATCCATCAAAAGTAGGACATTCTACACATATAGCCATTTAAAGGAGAAGGGTGACAAAATATTCCTTGTGTATATCTACTTTCTTCTCACTGATTACTCAATCTTAATTTTATTTACTAAGTAGTTGATTCCATGAGAAAGAAAATGGGCTGACCAGCCAACATGAACATTCTGGTTCATTTGATATTTCTAGGTACTGATTACTCTTGGGTGAACTAACCTTCAAGGTTTCAAAGCTATAGACATTTTCGCAACCTGAATGCTTCAAGTCATCTCATCTCTCCCCCTATCATTGTCCCATTAAGCAATCTGATTGATACTTTCTTCACATGAACTTCACTCTTGGACTGTAAGGTGACTGCAACCACCATGGTGAGAATTGGTCTAGCCTTCTTTGGGCTCCCCAGGGATATAATTGAAATCCACAAGGCAGCCCTCAAAATGAAAATAGATAGTCCCTTGAACTGTCTTGTCACAGCCCTGCAGAATCCCTACAAAATGACATAAGAACTAAAACACAATAAAGTCAGTTAACTAGGTAACTCAGCATTATTCGCACTTACTATACTCATATTTACACAATAAAAATGAAATCCTTCATTATTGCTGTGCTGCCGTTGAGTAGTTTTAGTTGTGTCAGACTTTTTATGACACTTTTTGGGGTTTTCTTGGCAAAAATATTAGAATGGTTTTGCCATTTCCTTCTCATTTTGAAGACGAGGAACTGAGGCAAACAGAGTTAAGTAACTTGCCCAGGGTTACACAGCTAGAAAGTGTCTGAGACAGCATTTGAACTCAGAAAAATGAGTGTTCCTAATTCTAAACCCAGTGCTCTATCCACTGCCACCTACCTGCCTCTTGCTTATTAGAAGATCAAATAGAAAAAACTTCTAGAAATTGCCACCAGACTTATAACTCAGCAATGGTTTGTCATAATGTACTTCTCTAATAGGGCCTTCCTTATAATTTTTCATTACCATGAGATTTATCTAAATCATATAAATAAGAACGTTTCTTCTCTTTAGAAGTTTTCTTTTTCTTTAATGGTTTTATGAGGATCAGTTGATGGCACTGGAGAAGAGAAGATTTGAAGTGACATATAGCAATCTTCAAGTATTTGAAACACTATCATGTAGAAAAAAAAAAATTGAATTTATTCAGTTTGGTCCCAGAGGGAAGAACCAGGAACAATGAGTGGAAGACACAAAGAGACCAGTTTAAGCTTGTTGTCAAGAGAAAAACTTCTGTACAATGAGAACTGTCCAACAGCGGAATGGGCTGCTTCAAACAACGGAAGCCAGTAGATCACTTGGCAGCTGTATTATAGTTAGACTATGTGGCTGCTGAAGCTCCTGCCAATTCTCACATTCTGAGGGGGAAATGTTCCAAGTATTTTTCAAGTATTCTTTCATCATAGAATCACAAATATAGAACTAGAGGAGACTTTAGAGGCCATCTAATCCAACCAGCTCATTATATCTATATGTGTGTGCATATGCGTGTATGCCCACATACCAATACACACATGCAAGGGATGTTTCATAGCCCTGGTTCTGAGACTTGAGGGCAAATCATTTTGATCCTCTCATTTCTCCCATCCTCTTTTGAATTCCCCATAGACATAGTAAGCTCCCTCATTCCCTTCCCTCAATCTGCAAATAACCCATCCTTCTATATTCACAATGCCCACCTTCATCCTTCCTCTCCATCAATCAAATCCATTTTCTTTGAGTCCTTTAAACATCCCCTTCCCTTAAACCTATAAACCTCTTCCTTTCCCTTCACTTCCTCATGATTCTACTTGAAGCTTTCACTCACACAGTTTTGGGTAAGGGTCAGGCACAGCCCCCAGTGATGGTGATAGACACAGGACCCAGGTTACTGCCCCTGGGCACAATTATGTAAATCAGTCCCACCACCACCACCCCAAGGGACCCTACTGACTTTGGTTTATTCAATGATCTTCTTCAAGTGATCCCAGCTACTGTATGTAGCTTTGGGGCCCCAGTCAGGTTATCCAAGTGACAACCAATTTGTACCCAGGGATAAGGAACAGATGACATTAAAGGAATGCTACAGTGAGGCACAAGCAAGAGGATTTCTTAGGGAATCCAATGGATACCCAATTCCCTGTCCTTGAGTAGTTGGTAGTCATCTCCCCAAGAACTCAGAGAGCAGTTTAGTAGAGACAGTAGAGGGAGCAAGTGGCAGTGTCTCTATTACCATAATTGTACAATGACAGAGAAGATCACAGGTACCATTTTTGCAGACTGGGATGGTAAGCGGCATACAACGATTGAGGGAACAATGATGACTGAAAAGGCCATAAGGTGAGGAGATCCCTGATCTCAATTTCTATGAGGGTCTGGACCTACTGGTAAGTGAATAGTTGGTGACTGGACTACACAGGGATGTAATTATGCTTATGTGCTAGTTTCTCCAGATGGCATATATGTAAAGGGAAGGGATTGGACTAGATAACATATAAGACTCCTTCCAGTCCTAAATATGTAATCCTATGATGAATTTCTCACAGACATTTGCATGCACACAGAATAATCTCTTAATGCAAGGTGGGACCAGAGAATGGATTGATTGAGGGAAGTAGGGTATTATATATTTTGCCAAGAAAAAGAGTGGGTTGAGTTAATCCAGGAAGTTTATCTGGAGATGTTTATTTCTAGTGAAATTTAAGTAAGGGGGAAAACGAAGTTCATAATCTTGGAATCTTTGTTGAATCTAACCTTGGAGTGAAGAAGACCTGGATTCAAGTTCTGTCTGTGATACATTCCTTTTTTCCTCTCTCATTCCTAGGATGTTGCTAGATTCTTCTTTCCAGTGTTCTTAGCAGAAGTATTTCTGTATAAATTCAGTTGCAGCAGGGAGATCTCTTAGGTAGCTATTTTAATAGTTCAGACAAAAGGTAACAAAGATTTAAAATAGGAGAAGAATGGAAATGGGAAAGAGAAGTTAAGAAATAAGATAGATAGCATTAGCAAGACTTAGCAACTAACTGAATATTTGAGATTAAAGACATAGAGGAATCAAACCTGATTGTAGTTTTAAGTCTGGGCTCTCTTCTCCTTTGGGATGAGGAAGAAATCAAGAGAAAATACATGAAGAAATAAAGAGAATACATGAAGATATTAGATACTTCATCATGTTGAGGTGCCATGGTGCTGTCACAACACAAAATTCTCCTCCTAACCTCTTGTAAACCCATTGACCCAACTCACCATCAAATACAAACTCCAAAACATGATGTTCATACCTTCCCCCTCCAATATCTGCTTCTGTTTCCTCATAGCTTCCCCTAGACTTCAACCAAACCTGATATTCTTATGAAGCTGGTTTTCACGTGGCCCCTACATCAGTTTCTATTCTCCCATTTCTCATAATTTTGGTTTTTCCAGCCTTCATGAATGCAGAGGCAAGACATGGAATGTCAAGGTTGGAGTACAGTCCTAGAGCAATGTTCTCTTTGCTACATCATGCTGACTCTTGTAGAAGATGCTGAGAATTTATGTTTTGTAGGTGAAACAGCAGTGAAGCAGAAGAGAACTAGATTCTAGTTCTGGTTTCACCACTTACTAACTACATAATTTTGGGCGTAACAGCCAGTCACTTCCTGACCAGCAGCTTTAAACCATGTCACCTCCACTCTGGCCTCCATCTTCATTTCCTAGTCATTGGAAACTTAAAATCTAGTTTGGAATCCACCCTAGGATCTAATAGATAGGCTTTTAAGTTGTTTTGCCCAAAATCACACCTATCCTTCTCTTCTCAGCCATAGGATCCAAAACATGCCAACTGTACTCTGACCTTCATTCTGATCAGAAACTTGATTTCTGCCCCAGGATCCTCCCTGGACTCTAAGAAGTGAGCCTTAAGTTTTTTTTCTTCTCTAGAACCAAACCTCCAACTCATTTCCCAGCCAACAGTATATGCCAAATCGTTGAGGGTGGTGTGTGCACCCATACCCTCTACTTTCTGATTGCCCTTTAGATGTCTTTTCCCCATTGGAATGTAAGCTCCTTGAAGTCAAGAATGGTCTTTCTTGCTTCTGTTTTTTAAATTACATTTTTTAATTTAAAATAATTTTCTCTCCTTCCTATCACCCAAATCAAACCCCTTATAACAAATATGCATAGTCAGATTGCTTATATTTGTATCCCCTATACTTAGCATAGTGCGTGGCACATGGTAAGCACTTAATAATACTCTATCTATCTATCCATCTATTCCATCTATCTACCATCTGTTTTTCTATCATCTGTCTATAAATCTTTGTTACTCCTACCAAAAAAAAGTTATGTCAGACTTTTGATTGATAAACTAAGTAAATAAGGGGGTATTTGGAGACTGGGAGAGATTTAGAGAATTAAAAACAGAGTGGCAGGGGCAGCTAGGTGGCACAGTAGATAGAGCACCAGTCCTGAAGTCAGGAGGACCTGAGTTTAAATCCGGCCTCAGACAACTGACACTTACTAGCTATATGACTCTAAATAAGTCATTTAACCCCATTTGCCTTGCCAAAGACAAAAGCACCAACGAAACAGAGTGGCAATGAAAAATAGAGACAAAATCCATTTGTTTAAAACTTCTTCGTGACCATTAGAAATTCACAGTCTTAAACCTATATAAATACACATATCATTCACGCCTTTGAAGACACATATTTACTGCCATCCTGTAAGGTATAAGCATCTTGTGTCTCACAAAGAAAGCCCCAAATGTCAGGCATATTCCCTTCATATAGGAGGATGGAGGAACGGAAGCAGCTCCAATCACAGAGACACTCAGAGAACAAACATAATCGCAGGATTTTAGGGTTAAAAGGAAGCCCTTGTTTTGCTAAGAATCCCCTGAGAATATAATTAAGTAATTATCTTGCCTCTATTTGAAAGTTTTCTTTGAGTTAGAAATCACTTCCTTTCAAAACAGTGTATTTCACTTTTGGGGGGTAGCTAGAATGACCAATGGATAGAGTACCAGAACTAGAGTCAGAAAGACTCATCTTCACGAGTTCAAATCTGGCCTCAGACACTAACTAGGCAAGTCACTTAACCCTGTTTGCCTCAGTTTCCTCATCTATAAAATGAGTTGGATAAGAAATGGCAGACCAATGCAGTATCGTTGCCAAGAAAACCCAAAATGGAGACAAGAAGAGTCAGACACAACTGAACAATAATATTCCACTTTATACACCAGTAATTGAAAGGAAGGTCTCCCTCTACTGTTCCTCTCTGCATTCTCACTCATTGTTCCAGTACTTCCATTAAGCAGAGCAAAACAAATATAGACTTTCTTTCACATGGCCAGCCCTTCAGATCCTTAAAGATGTTTCCCCTGGCCCTCTAACCTCTCCGGGTTTTCTCTTATTCAAGCTAAATGTTCTCCATTCTTGCAACTGATATTCATGTGGCCTGGTATCTGGTCCTCTGACTCTACTGGTCACCTTCCAATGGGTCAGTTGAAGGATTTCAAAGTCTTTCCAAATCTGCAACTTTCAGAATTAAACATGATACTCCAGATGAGGTCCAAACAAGACAATGATGCCTATTGTTCTAGATAATACATTTCTAATTCATTCTCCAGTAGCTTCTCCTCTTTCTCTGCCAGATGTAATTCCAGCTGATCTATCTTGCGGATTGTTTCCTTCAGAGTCAGATCTTTTCCTCCCAGGAAGCGAGCTCTGTTCTTTCCACTAGGATTTATAATTTTTTCTCCAAAAAAGTTTATTTTGTCTGTACATTATGAGAACTTGACCTGTGTACAAGGTCTCCTGGTTGCCGCAGATATACATCTCTTATTATTTTACCCATGTTCCTAGATTCACAGCAATTCCAAAAATAGTCCCAGAAAGTTAGAAGAGGGGAAACCCCAACCTGTGCATATTCAGGCCATTGGAAACCAATGGGGTGCCTCCCGTTCTCCACGGTGGGTTTCCCTTTATGATGCCACATCCCTGTGATGAGCCCCCTAATTGTGAGAAATGTGCTCACTCCAGATAGAACAATGCTCATTATAAAGCCAGGAAAGTTCTCATTTTATTTTACATTTACTTTACATTCCTAGTGAAGGGGTAATTCCCTAATGGACTATACTTGGGCAGACAAATCCAAGGCTTTTTGTCCTTACTTGATTTTTAAAATCCTTTTTGAGCTCTTCCAAGGCCTGCAACCAATTCATATGTTTCTTGGAGGCTTTGGATGTAGGAGTTTTGACTTTGTTGGCTTCTGATTATATGTTCTGATCTTCTTTGTCACCAAAGTAAGATTCTGTAGTCTGAATATTTTTATGCTGTTTGCTCATTTTTCCAACAACTTATTTGACTTTTTAGCTGTTTGTTAAGGTAGGACCCTGCTTACAGTGTGGAGGATGCACTGTTCCAAGTTTCAAAGGTTTTGTGCAGCTATATTCAGAGATACTTCTAAGAACCCGTAAATTTTCAGTTCTTCCATGGGGATATGATCAAAAGAGACTACTCCTCTCCAGGTCAATACTCTGGTCTGTGAGTGACCACTGCCTTGGAACTGTGAGGAGGATTCCCTCTCCACCATTACCGCAAGCTCTTTCACACCAGTGCTCCTCCTCACCCCAGGACTGCCACCTAGGACTGTGACCCAGATCAAAGCATGGGCAAAGCAAGAGAATCCTGCCTCAACAGCAGCAAAGAGATCCCTGCAATCCCCTTCTGATCAGCTGCTTCATCTTCCCACCATCTGCAGACCAAGAGCTCCAGAAGCAGCCACTGCTGCTGCCTCCACTTCCACTGCTGCTGCCCCTGCCACCACCCTGGGGCTAGGTCCAGACCACGCTCTCTCACTCGGGTCTGACAGACCTTTCTCCCTAATATTCCAAATTGTCTTTGTCATTTGTGGGTTGAGAAGTCTGGAAACCATTATAGCTACCAGTGATTCAGTCCCTTCACAGTCCTGCTCCAGGTTTGCTGTGGGGCCCAGCGTTGCTGGGACGGCCAGCCTAGGTCTGCTGTACCAGTCTGAGAGAGCATCAGAAATGGAGCCTAGAGAGCATCTAACAACCTGCTTATGATCTGATTATTTGTAATGGGTGACACATAGAGATGACAACCATTGAAATTAAAAAAAAAAGACTGAATCTGTCCAGACTGACCAAGAGTACGTTAAACCAGCCTGTTGTGGTTATGCAATCTTCTAAGCATCCTAGTGAAGTTCAAACTTAGAAAAACAAAAGTTTGAATAATGATAACGTGCTTAAACAAATGAATTCCAAGATAAGAAAATTAATAGCAGCATATTTCCAAACATTCTTTCAGAGCTCTTATTAAGTTTGCCTACAGTAGATATTTAATAAATGTTTGTTGAATTGAACTGATATGAAGTCTTTCTCATTTACTTTTCAGTGAAGGCCATGTGTTCCATGTTCCCATGCTCTAGAAGATAACCTCCTTTTTATCCTGTATATAGTTTGGATGTACATAGTTACCTGTATGTTGTCTTCCCCATTAGAATGACAACTCCTCAAGGGAAGGGACCCTGTTTTAGCTTTCTTTGTACCGGGGCAATTAGCACAGTGCCTAGCACAAGGTAAGTGCTGGATAATTTTTGACTTGACTGTCTTGTTTAGTTATAATTTGTGGTAGTTCCAGGCATGAACATTTCCTAATTATGGCTCTATAATTTTAATGCTATTAGTCTATAACTTTCCTTTCCCCCTTTACTTTTGTAGTTTTAAAGTTATAAACCACATTACCTTTTAGAAGGAATTGGGTAGCTTTATGATGTTTCATATATTATGGACATTAATTGTTCAGATGTTTAGAAAATTTTTCTCCTGAGTACTTGTGTTGTTAAGCAAAATTGTCTCATTAGCATGGCTTTTGTTCTTTTTGAGTGGAAGTACTTTCATCTGCTAAGTGCTAAGCCCCAGGCCCAGGGCCCTGTCAGGTGTGAAACCTGTGTGGGTGTGGATTGGTGACTTAGGAGGGGCCAGCTAGGGAACCAATGGTCTCTGGTTGTTGAGGCGGGGCTTGAGAACCCCAGAAGCTCAGCTGCAAGGAGGAGTGAGACGGGAGACAACTTCAGCAGAGGTGGAAGCTGTGGAAGCAGGAAGCTGCAGAGGCAGGAAGCTGCGGAAGCAGGGCTTACCCGTGTGTAGACCCAAGAGTGCGAGCAGGAACTTGAGGCCAGTAAAAATGATTTGGCTAAATACTATCTTGTTTTTCTGTGGCCTTCTGGTTACTCTTGTGAGGTGGGCTTTCTGGGCCTGGAGTCTTTTTGTCAAGATGTCGGAATGGGGAGGCTGGTTCACGGTTCTGCTGCGGTGGGGCCTAAATAAATTTCTTGTTGTTTTCTCCTTAGAGAATCTCTCATAGCTTGCGATTTCGAACCATTCAAACATATACATGATTATATTTGAGATTATAAATTCGGCCTTCCTACTACAGTACTTCTGGGCCAAGTGTCTTTTTGGTAATGCAGCTCTTTAATGCAACTGATGTTTTATTTTACAATTAGTCTTTTAGGTTTTCTAATTCTTAGTTTGTTAATTTTATTTATTTCTGGAGAGGTTCATCTACTTCTCTTTTATTGCAGGGGGGAAGGCAGGGCAATTGTGGTTAAGTGACTTGCCCAAGATCACACAGCTAGTAAATGTGTCAAGTGTCTGAGGCTGGATTTGAACTCAGGTCCTCCTGACTCCAGGGCCGGTGCTCTACTCACTGTGCCACTTAGCTGCCCCTTCATGTACTTCTTTTAGATTCTCGAATTTATTATGACAAATATTTTACTTAACTTTGATATATCCTTTCTCAATCCTAATTTTGATTACTGAGGGATGGCTTCCTTCTTTTATTGATAAGACTTATATTCCCCAATTTTGTTAGTTATCTCAAACAATAGTTCTGTGATTTATCATTTTAATAATTTTTTTATTTTTTAGTCATTGATTTCTGTTCCGACTTTGGTTAGTTATCTTTTCATCTTCTGTTGGCTTGTTATTTTTTAAAGTACAGAATCAGTTTGTTATTTTTCTCTTTCTCCTGGTTATTGATATGACATTTAGCACTATACAGTTTTGCTCCTAGGCTGTTTAGACTTTAGGTTATAGAATTTAACATGTATGTCTCTCCAATGTGACCTTCTATGGTTTTTAAGTTTTTTTTCTTTTACCCGGTCTTTTATTTAATAATTTTTAAAAGTTTCTTCATGCTCCTATTGAATCATTATTTCTATTAATCATGTCTTATTATTATTCACATGAACGAGTAATCTCTGCTTTAATAATAATATATATCTTCTTTGTGGTCAGCAGCTAATCAGCTTTTTTGTGGGTGCCTCCTATTTTTACTGGAAGAAATATATGAGCTCTTTCTCTTTTCCAACATTATCTCTACATAATTATTAAGCCTAGCTGCTCCCTGTTCAATTTTGTGATTTCCTTCTTAGCTTTTTGCTAGTTTTGTCCAATCCTAACAGGCAGATGGTGAATGTGGTGAAATTTCTTACCACAATTGACTTTTTCAGTTATTTCTTCTTCTAAGACTGAGGTTTTCTTTTATGAATTTTATTGCAGAACTATTAGGTGGACATATATTTAAAACTGATGATTGGCAATTAGTAAAAATTGGTAATCTGTCTCATTGAATATAGCCTTTTAGCAAAATATATTATGACTGTTTACCTTTCTTTAAGATTTCTGGCTTTTGGGGGCGGAGCCAAGATGGCGACTGGAAAGCAGTAACTGGCATGAGCTCCCCACCAAGTCGCTCCAAAAACCTATGAAAAAATGGCTCTGAACCAATTCTAGAACTGCAGAACCCACAAAGTGGCAGAGGGAAGCAGGGCTCCAGCCCAGGACAGCCTGGATGGTCTCGGGGTAAGGTCTATCCCGAACAGAACTCCCAGCCCCCAGCTGAGGGGCGGCCCGGCCCGGCAGACCGTGGACCAACGAGACCTGGAGTGGAGCGGAGAGTGCCCTAGCATGCTGAATTACTGAGCTGTGGCATGTACCAGACCTCACAACCCACAAACAGCAAAGAAGGTGAGTGGGAAAAGCGGCGGGACTGGAAGGAGTTTGCGGTTCGACTACCACCCCTGAGGCAACGGAG
>CM053623.1:79875576-79927369 GCA_028646595.1 Phalanger gymnotis | reverse complement strand
TGGAAGGGGTATACATAATGATACACATGTGGCCCAGGGTGAATTGCTTGACTTCGTAGGGAGGGGGGATGGGAAGGGAAGAGGGGAGAGAATTTGGAACTCAAGGTTTTAAAAAAAAATAGATGTTCAAAAGTAAAAAAGTTTTTTTTTTATGCAACTAGAAAATAATATGCACAGGCAATGGGGCATAGAGATTTATCTTGCCCTACAAGAAAGGAAGGGAAAGGGGGTTGGGAGGGGAACGGGGTGACGGAGGGGAGGGCAGACTGGGGAACAGGGCAACCAGAGTGTATGCCATCTTAGAGTGGGGGGGGGGTGGAAATGGGGAGAAAATCTGTAATTCAAACGCATGTGAAAATCAATGCTGAAAACTAAACATATTAAAAATAAATTTAAAAAAAAATTTCTGGCTTTTGTTTCACTTTTCCCAGTACCAACATTGCAACACCCAATGTTCATGATTTGGTGATAAGTCATGTGGTCATTTGATCTTCATTTCAAAATATACAATGAGTACGTATCAGTGAGTAAGTTAGGAAACTACTTTTCCCTTTTTAAAAATATTTTATTTTTCCAATTGCACATGAAAATATTTTTTTAGAAACTTTTGAGTTCCTAATTCCCTTCCTTCCTTCTTCCCCTGTCACCTCATTGAGAAGGCAAGCATTATGACATAGGTTTTTCACGTGCAGTCTTGAAAAGAGCTGCTATAAATATTTTTGTACACAGTGGTCCCTTTTTAAAAAAAAAAATCTCTTTGGGATAGAGGCTTGGTACTTGTATTGCTGCTGGATAAAGGGGTATGCACATTTTAATAGCCTTTGGGCACAGTCCCAAATTGCTCTCCAGAATGGTTGGATGAGTTTACCACTCCCACAGTATATTAAGGTCCCTATCACCATCAGTAGCACTTCAGGGCTTTTTTCAAGCAGACCTTTTGCCCAATCTCTTACATGTTCCTTGATGTCTATCTGGATAACTCTGTACAACCTCTTCCTGACTCAGATCCACTTTTTAACATTTCTAATATTTTTTTTATTTCACTAAATATTTCCCAATTATATATAAAATTTTTAACATTCATTTCTTAAAACATTTGAGTTCCAAATTCTCTCATCTATCCCTCCACCCCTTGAAAACTCAAGAGATATGGTATTGATTATACATGAGAGGTCATGCAAAGCATATTTCTATTTTAGCCATGTTGCAAAAGAAAACACGCAAACCCAAGAAAAATAAAGTAACAAAAGTATGCTTCAATCTGCACTATGAGCTCATCAGTTCTCTCTCTGGAGGTGAATAGATAGCATTTTTCATCATGGTTCTTTTGGAATTGTCTTGGATTAGTGTCTTGATCAGAGTAGCTAAGCCTTTCACAGTTGGTCAGCTTTATAATATTGCTGTTATTATGTACAGTGTTTTCCTGGTTCTGCTCACTTCACTTTTTTCAGTTCATAAAAATTTTCCAAGATTTTTTGAAACAACAATTTTTTGAAACATCATTACTTACATGACAATATTATTTCAACAAATTCATATACCACAGCTTGTTAAGCTAATCCCCAATAGATATGCATTGCCTCAATTCTCAATTCTTTGCCACCACAAAAAAAGCTGCCAAAAATATTTTTGTTCATATAGGTTTTCTTTCCTTTTCTTTGATCTCTTTGAGATAAAAACCTAGTAGTGTTGTTGCTGGACCAAAGCATATGTACAGTTTTATAACCCCTTGGGTGTAATTGGAATTGTTCTCCAGAAGGGTTGGACCAGTTTACAACTCCACCAACGGTATATTGCTGTATTAATTTTTCTTTTTTATGAAATCAGAATTATTCACTTTACTTCCTATAATCCTCTCTATTTCTTATTTGGTCATAACCTTTTCTGTCATCCATAGATGAGATCCATTTTTGTCTGACTTTGTATGGTAGGTATTTTAAAAAAAACCAAAATGTGTGTGTGTGTGTGTGTGTGTGTGTGTGATGGATTCCTTAGGTCTGGGCAAGCCTATGCAGTTCTTTGTAATTGAAGGAAATGCTAAATTTCAGTTAGAGTTTAGTCAGTCAACAAATATTTAATAAGTACCTATTATGTTCCTGGCACTGTGCTAAGTACTGGGGATACAAAGAAAGTCAAAAGGCAGTCCATGCCCTCAAAAGAGTTTATCATATAATGAGGAAGATAATATGCAAGTAACTGGCTTTTTTTTTAAAGCTATATACAGGATAAATACAAAATAATCAACAGAGGGGAAACATTAGAATTAATAATGCTTCCTCTTTATCTGGTCCGAACAAAAGTTTTCTTTGAGATTCTCTGGACATAGAGAAATAAGTTCCCATATGCCTAGTTTTCCAAATCTTTCTGCTTATTTCAGGCTGAATTGCATTGCAGATAATTCATTGACTTCTCAAATAGCAGAATTTTATTTGTCATAACTCCTAGAAGTGCCTAATATTATCTCCTATTTTCTCTTTCCAGCTACTTACCCACCAAACCACTTGCCAATTAGTTTTCTTTCTTCTTGTAGTGGCTTTTCTCTTAGAGTACTTTTATCCTAGTTGTGTGTCCCATACCTCTAATGCTGTCTAATCTGGTGTTTTCCAACCCAAACTGTACTGTCAATTGACCAGGCATCTAAATTCTCTCTTATGTACAGCTTGTAACCTTCTATAAGATCAGCATGGAGGAGTGAGCTATGGGTAGAAGAAGCAGGATATAGGAAGAATGAAGTATCATTTTTAAAAGTTTATAGCTAACCAAAAATAAGGGGTTTTTTGGTCACAGAGGTTTTTGAGACCCTTAAAATTTTATCCTTAGAAGGACTGGTACTTGAAAATACTGTTCTTTCTCTGAGCTTTGATTTCTTCTTCTGAAAACTATTCATATCCTTTGACCTTTTATCAATTGAGGAATGACTTATAGTTTTATAAATTTGACTCAGTTCTCTCTGTATTTGAAAAATAAGGCCTTTATCAGAGAGACTTGCTATTCTATTATCCTTCTACTATCAGTTTTCTACTGTCCTTCTAATCTTGGCTTCACTGGTTTTGTTTGTGCCAAACCTTTTCAACTTAATGTAATGAAAATTATCCATTTTACACCCTGTATTGCTCTCTATCTCTATCTCGGTCAAAAATTCTTCCCTTCTCCATAGATCTGACAGGTAAACTATTCCATGTTCCCCTAATTTGCTTATGATATCACCCTTTATGTCTAAATCATGTACCCATTTCAACCTTATCTTGGTATATTGTGCAAGATATTGTTCTATACCTAGTTTCCGCCATACTCTTTAAAGTTTTCCTAATAGTTTTTGACAGACAACAAATTCTTATCCCAAAAGCTTAGATCTTTGGGTTTTTCAAACACTAGAATACTACTGTAATTTGCTACTGTTAGAGTTTTTGTGTCTATTTTATCCTTTTCTAATTTTTAATGTGTCCTTTTTTTGCTTGTTTAGACTTTCTAATTTTAAAATACTTATCAGTTTTGTATTTTTACATACAATTTTTAGGGACATACTTTTTTTCCTTGAAGATTGCTTTAGTTTCACTCTAGAAATGTTGGTATGTTGTTTCATTAGTATCATTTTCTTTTATATTATTATTAGTCATTACTGTGATTTGTTCTTTGCCCTAGTTATTATTTAGGATTTCATCGTTCTGTCCATTTAGGTCTACGATTTCTGTGTTCCTGGAATTAATTACTATTTTTATTGTGTTATGACCTATAATAAGCATGTTTGCTATTTCTGTCTTTTAATGAGTATTTGGAATATCTCTATACCCTAATACATGGTCAAGTTTTGTAAAAGTTCTGTATGGTTCACTGAGAAATTTTTATATTCTTTTGCAGATCCATTTAGAAGATGCTATGAGTCTTTTAGTTCCAGTTTCTACAGCAATTTATACAATTCTATCTTTTCCCCTTTGTTTAACAGTGTTAGTTTTGTACAAAATTAGGAGAGAGACATTATAATCTCCTATCACTATTGTATTATTGTCTATGTATTCTCATAATTCAATTATTTTTTCTTTGTAAATTTAAATAGTAAGGCACTTGGGGCATCCACATTAATGTTGATATTGATTTATTATCCATGGTTCCTTTCAGCATAATATAGTTTCCTTGTTTATCCCTTTTTATATTTTGAATGTTTGGTTTTGCTTTATTGGATAGTATGTTTGCAACTCACTCTTTTAAACTCATCTGAAACAGTAAATTCTGTTCCTGCTTCTCATTTTTATTCTTCATATATCTTTGTTTTCAGGTGTATTTCATGTACGTAAAAGATTGTGGAGTTTTGCTTTCCCATCTAATCTATCTTTTTCTTTTTATTGGATTGTTTAATACATTCACATGTAAAACTGTGAGAGTTTGGCTAATATTTTCTTCTATTTATCTCTAATATTATTTTATTTCTGAATTAGGTTACCTGCCCATTAAATAACTTTATCTCCTTGGTTATTTTTTCTTAATTTGTTTTAGAACCATTACTGTATTCTTAAAGGCTCTCTTCTATTGACCTTTACCCAACCCCTGCCTCACATTTCTTGTTCTTTTCCCTAGTTCTGGAGTTTTTCTTAACTTACTAATTCTCTATTCTTTGTTTTTAATATCTGTTTATCTAATCCTTCCTCTTTTTTCCTCTCAGTTTCTTGCACCTTTTGTTCTAAAGATGATGTCATTCTTTTCACTGTTTCTCTCCCCTTTCTGTCTATTCTAGACTTTGATTCTTTGATTCATGGCCCTTATACTGATTTTTTCCTTCCTGAGTCTCTATATTACTCATGGAATTAAAGTTTCAAAGGTACCCATTTTGACGTACCTCTCCTAAAGTTTTGGTTATTGCCTTGTAGATCTTTCCCTCTGCCCCTGTTTCTGTTGTGTCTCACTCTTAGAAATGTCAATTGCCCTAGGAGAGAGAATAGAAGTATTGCTCCATAATAGGAATTTTCCCATTTCCCTGATTACAGTTCATTATTACCCCTGATCCTCTTATGATCATTTCCCCCCCAATTTTCCACAAAATTGTAGATCTCTCTGGATCCAAGCCTTCCCACTCTTTTGGGTGTCATTTGTCTTCAAGAGTTCTGATTCCCCATCTCCTCAGGCAGGATGTTTACTGTCCATGGAGAAACAATACTTTCTCAGAGTAGTGGCCTCTCTAAGCAACAAATCCCTAAAGATTACATCCACTATAAGGTCTCTATCTCCCTTCATCAAATCTCAGCCCCTCTCAATGGGAGCATTCTTCAGTGAGACTCCTTTCTGTTACTGAATTGAAAATTTCCCCTCTCTTTTGTTCTGTTTCAATCTCTCTTTTTGCCATCTCATGAATTCTCTTACAAGCCTTCTTCGTGCTTAGAGGATGGCAGTAGTTATTTCCCTTCATCATTAACCTTTAAATTGATTAGAGTACATAACATCTTCCCCTGTATCTTCTTCCTCTTTTCCATACTATAGTTTAGGTCACACACATACAGAGAGAAAGAGAGAGAGAGAGAGAGAGAGAGAGAGAGAGAGAGAGAGAGAGAGAGAGAGAGAGATTCACCTGTAGATGAAAAAAAAGAAATGTAGTAATGTAGTACATGGTGTTTCAGATCAGATCCTCCATAATTGCTTTTTCTATGTGAATTCTTCTTTCATTCTTTGTAGGCTTCTCTTCTCTATTTTTCAATTGTGGGTTTTTTTATGAATAGAAATTTATATTCTCTCCCTCTATTCCCCATCCCACTAATAAAAAATGAAAAAGAAAACAAATCCTTTTAACAAATGTGGGTAGTCAAAACAAGTTCCTTCATTGACTGCATACAAAAAAATATGGATATATATGTGTATATATATGTATGTGTACATATACACATATGTATAGATACATATACATGTATGTATATGTGTGTGTACATATAATCACCTTCTACAATTTAAATCTATCACGTGTCAGGAGGTAAATGACATGTTTCATCTGCCCTCTGGAAACATGAATGGTCATTGTATTGAACATAATTTTTATAGTTTTCAAAGTTGTTTGTCTTTCCATTGCTTATCTTTCCAGTTTTTATCTGTTTATGAAAGTCTTCTAAATTGTTAATTTTTATAATATTGATGTTATATTAGAAATTGTTCTGCTGGTTCTGCTTATTTTACTGTGTCATTTCATACAGTTTTCCATGACTCTTTAAATCATCAATTTCTTTATATCTTCTAGCACAAGGGTTTTCCATTACCTTCATATAACACAGCTTATTCAGCCATTTATTAATCTATAGATAGTCCTTTAGTTTCCAGATGTTTTATTGCCACCACGAAAAGAGCTGCTATAAATATTTTGGTAGATCTAGGACCTATCCTTATTTCTTGGAAGACTTTTTTGTGTAGGACTAGCAGTAGAATAACTGGGTCAAACTGGCTAACTGTTTAGTAACTTTCTGCAGACACCAAATTGCTTCCCTGAATAGAAAGGTCTATTCATAGGTCTACCAACAAATGCCTCCATGTACCTGTTTTCCCACAGCCCCTCCAATATATATTGTTTTTCTTTTGTGTCATCTCTGTCAGTCTGATGGGCATGAAGTAGAGTCTTATAATTGTCCCAATTTTCATTTCTCTAATTAGGAGTGGTTTGGTGCTCTAGAAATATGATTCTGTTCTTATAAGGAGAGGGTAGAGAGTTAGAGGGACAGTAAGAATAACCTAGGTTCAGTTTTTTAATCTAGATTTATTATTTTATAAGTGTAGGGCACTCCTAGTGAGGAAAGTCCCTTTGCCCACGTTGATCTACATGCTCCTGCTGTGTGGCTTTGTGTCTTATAGCTAGTTTCCTGGGAAAGAGAGCGCTTAATACTAATTTCTCAGCAACACACAGCCAGTGTATGTCAGAGGTTAGCCTTAAACACAGATCTTTCTAATTCCGAAGTTGGTTTTCTATCTACATTGGCAGGTAGTAGTCATTTTGTGAACATCAAAAAGGAAGAGTTTTGAGGGGAAAAACAAGTGGTCAAATATGTCAAGATATGTAAAGACATGTAAAGAGATGAAGAAGAAGTCTCTGTGATGAGGAGTCCATTAGTGACCTTTAAAAGATTAAGTTCTATAGAAAAGACAGAAGTCGCTCCATCCTGTTTTTTAGGCACTATAGTCAAAATGACAGTAATGCATTGGTCTCTCTCCTTTTATGAAACTAACTGAAATGTAACCAGGTTTGTTTGTTGTTTTTTCTCTCTCTGAAATTCACCCTGAGTTTAGAACTTGTTTTTAAATTGCTGTGTACTTGCTCTTTGCTCTGTGAGTTCCACAATAGCCTTTGGGCAAAAGCAATAAAATTCTGACCTGGTAAGTCTGCATCTCCTTTGCTAATTTTCAGCCACAGAATTTTAGAGTTGGAAGGGACCTGAGAGGTCACATAATCCAATTCCTCACACCCTATAGGAATCATAGCTACAACATTATTGACAGACAGGCAGTAATTTAGCCTCTACTTAAAAACTTTTGGGAAACAAGTAACTTACAAGACAATCTATCTCTGATTGTCTTTTTTTTTAACAGTTCTGATTACTTGACATTTCAGTTCAAGAAATACTTCTTAAATATTTACCATGTGCAAGCCACATGCTAAGCATGGATGTATGGGGAGGAGCAAAGGTAGCATAGACCTTAGTCTCAAGGACTTGAACAATTATAAAGGGTTGATCAAAGGACTTCTCTTGATGAGTTCAACTTCATGAATATGCAGGGCAATGGAACCTTTGATTCAGAGTCTTTGGAACAATGTGGAGATGCCTTTTGGTACCTGGTTAAGAAGGGGAAAAAATTTCAAATTACTGAATCAGTCCAGGTCAAACTTGCCATTAATTAAGGTTTTACTAACTCCAAACACTGTGCTAAGTGCTGCAGATATTTTTTTAAAAAAAGTCAAAACAGCCCCTACTGTCAAAGAGGATACCTTCTAATGGTGGGAAAAACAAGTAAATATTTTTAAAATATCAGCGTATATGAATAGTCTGAAAAAGAAAAGCATTAGCAGCTGGAGAGAACCGGGAAAAAAGGCCTCCAGCAGGAGGTGTTGTTTGAGATGTGTCTTGAAGAAAGTCAGGGAAACTGAAAGGCAGAGTTGGGAAGGTAAAGCATTTTAGGAATAGGTGCTATCCAGTGCAAAGGCACTATAATTGTAAATTTTTTATTATTTGATGTTTTAGTTATAATGATAGAGTCCAAGCAGGCATCATAGGCCGAGTGGTCCTGATGTCCCTAAAGCTTATAGGCAGAGACAGATGAAATTTGTGCTTTTCTACCATTCTGACCTATGTCAACTTTGTATCAGGTAGATAATGTTCTCAGCTTTTATTTG
This sequence comes from Phalanger gymnotis, assembly GCA_028646595.1. Lineage (NCBI taxonomy): Eukaryota > Metazoa > Chordata > Mammalia > Diprotodontia > Phalangeridae > Phalanger > Phalanger gymnotis. Next base: position 79,919,016 of record CM053623.1, on the reverse strand, counting down.
AATGAAACTTGACCAGGCCCGCAAGAATTAAGTCATTCTCTCTTCCTGCCTTACATAGTTCACTTAGATCCTCCCTCAGTTTCTGGTTCCAATAAAGAAACTAAACACTTAACCAAGCCTAGTATTGATAAATGGCCCTCAGAACTTCTCTATAATATCTAGATCTGATTAGGAATGCCCCCTCCCAATTTGGTGCCAATTACCTGTTCACAACCAAGCCCATTCTTAGGGTATATAAGTTTCCACCTGAATGCCAAAGGTGAGAATATTTCCTCCCTGACATGTCTCCCTCCCCTTCACAATGGGTAAGTTTCTTGCATCTGTAGAGACAAATCTCTGTTCATATTGTCATATAGTGTGTGTGTGTGTGTGTGTGTGTGTGTGTGTTTTGCCTGTTTGGTGTGCTACACAATTATAAAGCTCTTGTTTGAGATAAATATCAATTTACTATAAATTCCAGAAACAAGGTCTTTGCTGTCATCTAAGCTGCAGGGCCAAATAAAGCAAAAGACAAGATGAGAAATGATGGAATTTCATAGTCAAAGAACTACAAATAGGACTGTGTGGCTGTATCAGAGTGTAGAGGTGTAATGTTAATAGAATAGGAAGATCTTCCCCATCCATTCATAAGCCTACGTGACCTGCTTTGAGCTTTGGCCCAGCTCGCAGCTGTGATACATCCTAAGTCACACAGAGCCCATTGGGGGAGGAGGCTTCCTTGTAGGATGGCTTTCATACCTTTTGCTAATTGTTCAGAGCTCCCCAGCTACTCAGATGTAAAGACTCTCTCGATCCAGTGATATATGTAACGTGTATAGTAATATTGCTTTGATCAGGCAGTTAGAGCCCTGTCTGTTGATCTTTATGCTTGTATTTTCTCTGATGTTCAGGGGCTGACTTTTCCCCTGAACTAGTGAATGTAATTAAAAGTAGGGTTGTTAACCCCTATTTGAGCAGTCTTTCCTGGAAAAGCAGATGTAAGAACCCATGCTAGCAGGCCGTCCTGGGTATGCTAGGGTGCTTGCTCCTGCAAGAGGAGAGGTAGGCATTAGATAGGCTGGAAAGTTAGGAAGAGTTCAAGGTATGAAGGGCTTTAAATGACAAAGGATTTAAATTTGATTCTTGAAGTCAAAGGAAGCCAATGGACCTAATGAAGAGGGCTGAGGATTGGAATGTGATCAGCTTTATCTAGGAAAAACATCACTTTAGGGCTGAGTAGAGAAGGATTAGAATAGGAATATACTTGAAAAAGGGAGATCAGTTAGAAGGCTCTTTAAGTAGGCCAGGAGAGAGGTGAGGAAGGTCTGAACTGTGTTTTGATTGTATGAGTGGAAAGAAAGGAACACATACAGAAGTCACGAAGGTAAGAACAACAGGATATGGCAATAAATTGGATGCGTAAATGAGAACAAAGAGTCAAGGATGGCACCAAGATTGTAGGCTTGGGTGATAGAGAGGATGATGGTGCCCTCAACAAGGAAAGAGAAGTTTGAAAGTGGGGAGGGTTTAGGGTAGAAAGATAATGAAATATCTTTTGGATATGTGGAGTTCGAGACTTCCAGTTCCATATGGCCAATATACAATTGAAGAGGTGCGACTGTAGCTCAAAAGAGACACTAGGGCTAGAGAAATAGATCTGGGAATCATCTTCATAGTGATAATAATTGAGTCCTTGGGAGCTGAGGACATTACCAAATGAGTAGTATGATGTGAAAAGAGAAGGGACAAGGTCACAAGAGAACCTTGGGCTTAGATAGTGAATCTGTTATCTGGCTTCTGTTCAGGTAATCATTTTCTCCAGAATAGATACACCCTAGTTCTCAGCAACAATTCAACTTCCTTTAAGAACACAGTAACGTTGAATGATTCATTAACTACAATCCTTCCTCTCCTATCACACTACCCTACCTTCAACTCCCAAGAAAACTTCATATTACTGTCTTAGGTTGACTTCTTCATAAGAGACCATCCCAAGACAGCAAGATAGTGGCACATACCTGTTATCCCTGCTATCCCTGCTACCAGGAAGGCTGAGGCTGTTGGACCTCTTGAGTTTAGGAGTTCTGAACTGTATTGAGCTGAGCCAATCTGGTGTGAGTCCTTTGGATCAGGGGGCCATTGAGTTGCCTAAGGAGGAGTGAACTGGGTCTGGAAAGGGAGTAGGTCAAAGCACTTATTCTGATCAAAGTGTGGTAGGGGGAGAGAGGAGATGGAGGAGAGACTGTCTCATTGGGTTAGATTCTCCATTATATGTATTACTCACCGTCCGCATCACCCTTGGTGGATAATCCGTGGCAAAATAAACCATTTGCAAACACTGTTTCTAGTTTATGTACCTGGTTTTCTGCTGGGTGAAACAGAGAGTTCTCATGACCCACAGCCCTCTGTTTTCAGTTCAGACATCTGCTTGTTCAACTCTCTTTTCTGATTACAGGTCATACTCACCTTCATTTTTCTTGCTTTTTTCCCCTCTCTAATACTAAATTTTCTCTTCTATTTAGCTTTTTCCCCCATTTGCTCCTCTCACATTCAGCTAATTTCATGGCTTTTGGTTTCTTTTTGTACTCTTCCCCTTTATGCTTGTGTGGTCACCTTTTCTTCTCTTTCAAGTACATCTTAGAAATTTCTCTAGGACGGTGATTTCTGTGGTACCATCCCACAATTATTTCTTCATCTGCTCATCTCTTCCCATTCTTAAGCTTTTCCTTCTATTCTTTAGTGAGATTAGAAAACCAGTGGACTTGGAGTCAGAAGACTATATTCACCATTTTGACAGTGAGAAAGGTTAAGCCTCTTGTCAGAAGTCACACAACTCTTCTACATGCTCTTCAATTGTGAGAATCAAATGTGTTAAGAAATTTTAAGAGCACTTTGCAACCTTAATGCTATTAAGCAGTCTTATGTTTCCTCCACAGCCCTTTCCCTGTAGTCCTGACAATTATTTTCTTACCTCTTTGCATTTACAACTCTTTCTGGTTCTGTTGTCATATTACTGTTCAAGTGCCCCCAATGCATCCTGGGCCATCTCCATTTGTCCTGATCACTATCTGGCCACTGGACCCAGATGACTTTGCACAGCTCTCCCTCACTTAAATCCAATTCACTTTCATGTCATGGTCCTCTTCAAGAACAAAAGACAACAACTATTCAAATATATTTCCCTTCCTCATAATCTTCCTATTTCTGCTCACATTCATTTTCCTACTCCCTTTTGGACTCCTACTCCATTCCCTCCCGTCCTTCCGTCCTCTCTCATTTCTTTTTCCTTGTCTATTCCACGTCACACCCATGCCTTTGTTCCTTTTGTGTGTGTTTTCATCCAATATTTGTGATTGTCCATCTTCTTCTTTTCTTTTTGCCCTTAAGTCTCCTTTATCTCATAAACAGACTCCTGATTCTGTCAGTCATCCATCTCTGTTATTCTTCTCTGCTCCTTTACTCTCTTCTCTTAAACTGCTTCTCCTCCCCATTGCCCTTTTCTTATTGGTTTCTTTAGCTTTAGAAAGGAAGGGATCTTAGTCCAACCATTTTACACATGAGGATGGTCAGGCCTAAAGTCTTTGTCACTTACCCAAGATCACATAGCTAGCAAATGACAGGGCTGTGATTTGAGCTAAGAAACTGTGCTAGCATCCTTTCCCATGTACCACATTTCTATCTGAAAGCAAAGAATATAAACCTCCTATGAATCTGGAGGTCCTAGGATAGGGATTTTCAGATCTAAGACATCTGAGAAACAAAACTCAAAAGAATGAATGTTAAGAGCCAGTGAGGTCTGCTTTCTGTTATCCATACCCCCTCATATCACCACCACAATTTGTGACACTGTTCTCCAAGCTCTTAATGGTAGGAAGAACCCCCTCTAGCCTGGCCCAGCATAGAGAAGGGGAAGTTACTTTACCCAGTAAAGAGAAAGAAGGGCGAAATTTGTCTATAAGACAGGGATCCATCTAGGTTTAAGCCTAATTTCCTTGCCCTTTCTCTTCCAATAGAGGTTAGGCAAAAAAGCACTCATTATTCCATTTGAATTGTCCCTCTTTTGCTATTGTTCCTTTTCCCATGCCAGGAGTTAAGTGTCCGTTCTTCTCCCTGACGCCACCAAGTCCAGCAAGGCCTATGAACTTTGGCACAGCACTCCAAACCATTGGAATCTTACATTATTGTGGAGACACTTCTAGCCTACTATAGTTTAGGGAAGTGAATATTTAAGACTTGGGGGGAAGGCAGTCTCTGATACCTAGAGAATAGCTATGACCACTTCTCTAGGAGAAATGCCCAGAGCATCTCCCTGCCCTGCAAAGATCTTTTTAAAAATTCTAATTGTGACACTATGAAATTATGATTCTTTTGATTCTCCTGAGGACTATTGTCAGTAGGAACCAGGGACAACAAACAAGGAAGAAACTCCCAAATCTGTTTTGTACCCCATTCCAAGGGCATCTCAAGAGTAGGGGTAGTATCATTCATAAGGTTGAGTCCTATGATCATAGGCTTTTCCTCAATCACAGACAAATAGGTAAAAGGGTCTTGAAAAGGTACCAAGCTCCAGGTCGACAAGGGAAATCTTAAAGACTATTACTTATGCCTGGGCAGCTCTAAACAAATTCTAGGCTTATTGGAAATGAGCTGCTATTCTTTAACTCAATGAATTTCACGGATTAGGTTTGGGGAGGGGAATATAATCAAAGAAAGAAATCCTAGTTTAGATAACTTTATTGCTCAAGTCAGGAGTTCTGGATCAACTCTTCTCAGAAGCAAAACACCACAGAAATAACAACACTTCAAGTCCTGAAGTCAGGCAAGGCAATCTCTTCTTTTCTCTCTCAGTCTTCATTCTTTTCTGGAATACCTGCACAAAAGTAGGGGAGGGGAAAGAAATGGTGTGTTTTATCCTAGCCTCAATCCCTGTCCTTTAAATATCTTTCCTCAATATCCTGTACCATCAGGCCCACTCAGGCATAAAAATATCTAGATCCTCCAGGGAAGTTTAGAGTTTTCTCTTAACATTTAGAGCTATCTCAGAGGAGAATCACTAACCTAAGAGGTAAGAGATTGTCTCAATGGATATATTTAAGAAATGGTAGATGACCACCTAGTTAGGGGTTTTATAGGGGAGATTCTTTCAGGGCTATCGGTTAGATTAGATGGATGCTGAAGTCCTTGCAAACTCAGAAATGCTGTGCTTCCTTCTCCCAGTGAGGCTAGAAAACTTTCCCTTCATCCCAACAATATTGTCTTACTTACTGTCTCCATCAACAGTAACTCTGGGGAGGTGAGTGTTCTTCACTCCTTCTCTGACCTCCTTGGGCAATGACAATTGCTCCTGAGTGCTAGAAGACAGTTCTTCCTGAGTCTCACCGAGCAGCCCAGTGCCTGTTTTAGACCCTCCGAGAAGCTGGATGAAGCCTGGTGAAGGCTGCCTCTCCAAGACATGGGCAGCCAGGTCAGGTATGTAGCTCCCTCCTCCAGAGTGGTGCCCAAAGTTCTGGGAGCAGAGTGAACCTGGGAATGAAAGCTCTGGCAAGCAGGGATCATTCCAAGGGATAGGTTGTAGAGCTGTGAGTGGACCTAAGAGTATCCAAACATTCAGAAATGGGTCAGACAGCCTGGCCACATGAACCTCCTAGGTTAAATATGTTCTCTGGAAAGAGATCTAGCTGTAATTACTGGGCTAGAGACCTAGCTTGAGATTATATAATCCCTGCATTAATGAAGAGCCCCTGCCATTAGAAACCCAAAGCTCTGAAAACCCTGATATAAATCAGGACAGGAAATAAGCTGTACATAATACCAAAGATCTAGAGAAGACAGAAGATGGCCCTTGGGGAAAAGAACAACAAACTACCATTAATTCTAAATCCCAGGGAAGATTATCATGCCCAGGGCTTGGCATGAAAGATAACCAAAAAAATGGATGTTTTATAATTGACATCTGACTAGGGTCTACACAATCTTATGAAAAAAAAAAAGGACAGCCTAGGAGTCAGCAACAGTGATAACAATAATAGCAATAGTAGCAATAAAAACCAATAAATAACAATGTGCAACAATAATATATATATATGTATACCATGGTCCATAGCATATATATTATATATACACTATATAATATATATTATACACATAGTATATATTATATATAAAGAACTTTACATACATTTTCATTTCATCCTTATAACAACCTTGGAAGATTGCTACTATAGGTGCCTTTATTATTCCCATTTTATAGTTGAGAAAACTGAAGTAAACAGAGGTCAAGTGATTTGTCCAGAGTTACACAGCTCATATTCAAGGTAAAATTCAAACTGAGGTCTTCTGACTCCAAATATAGTACTCAACTACTATTTCCACTTAGCTGCCTCTAGGAAGAATATTAGCAAAAAAGGAAAATGGCCTCCCTAAAATCTTCCTTCTTTATCCCAAACCCCACATCCTGAACCTTATCATGCCTCTTTATAGGTAACAATCACAATTTCTACTCTATTCCTCATTCCCCCTAGTTCTGCTTCCAACTATCTTTTCCTCCCATCCCTCTCACTCACCCAAGCTCCCAGTAGGCTGCTGCAACAGAAGCTGCCCCACTGGAGTGCCTGGGAACAATCCCGTTGGGGTCTCTCCATCACGGCCATAGGCAAATGCAAGGAAGGCAGCAGCACTCGAGTCTCCTGATGGAGGAGAAGTCAGTGTGCTAGGAAGAGGAAAGGGGAAAGGACGGACTTGGGGCGGGTGGTGTTGGGATTGATGGAAGAGCTGGTGCTGGGGATAGTGCGAGAGCTGGAAGGCTCTGGACTGGTTGCCTTGATGATGATACTGGGATTCCATTTGCTCAGGATAGTTGTAAGTATTTGGTGGGTTAATGCTGGGGAAAAAAGAAGGGGAATGTGTCAGGGTAATATTCCTTGATTCACTACCTGAAGATAATGGCAATGGGAATAATAGAAACAACCAACTGTAACAGCAGCTTAGTGCTTTCTTTCCCTGTAACAACTCTGTCAAGAAGATAAATGTCATTAGCCCTGTTTTACAAATGGCGAACGTGATCCTGTAAAGGCTCGAATGATTTGTCCCTGGCCAAAAAGCTGGTAAATATTAGGACTAGGATTTGACCTCAGGCCTGACTTTGTGATCAAGTTTCTTAGCACTAAAGCACTTTTTCCAGCCTGAACCCTGCCTTCTTTCTCTACTTCTACCCTGCAGTGATTTCATTCTTTGTTTCATGGCTCTCTCTAGTGGCTCATCCTCTCTTATTATGTTTCCCTCACTCTTCCCCAACTGTGAACACTTGCTTCTCATGAGACTTTCCGATTTTAAGGCTTTTACTTATTCTCTAGGTCCATAGCATCCTTCTCCTCTTACATCATTTAAAAATCCCCCTTGTCTTCCAATATTCCTCATACCTTGTTTCCCAAGATCCATAGGAGCCATCCTTAGGGCTAAAGCCACTATTGGGTGTTTCCAGCAGAAGGGGTACCAGGTGTGAAGTGTGAACAGGGCCCAAGGCCAAGGGAAGGCTGGCTCTTCGGACAGGTGGGGGACTAAGGAGGAGAGGGGCTACCTCTCCCCTTTGAGCCTCATCATTGTGGTGACTCAGAGTCATCGGTTGGTCACATGTCAGTAGTAGGTTAGACTCTAAGGAGAAAAAACACAGAGGTACAAAGGTAGGGGAATGATGAATGTGTTTTGAGGTTGCTAAGATGCAAGGGGCCTTAAGTGATGAGGCTGCAATGGAAGACTACTCTGGGCCTCTACCCATAATCATATTTTCACATGGAGTAGTGCTTGGGGAGAAGACTCCTCGTACATTGCCAACCACCCTAGATATAAACTCCCGTCCTGGGCCCATGTCCTCTTTCTGCAAAGAGATAACTCACCTGGAGGAAAATTGGCAGATGGAGGCACCAGCTCATTGGTGAAGTTTCCTGGCTCCATGACCATGGGTGGAGGGGATGGGAGCTCAGGGGCAGAGCTGGGGGCAGAACAAATGAACAATTAAAGCCACAATTTCCAGGTCTAGGCTCAGTTCCCCAGTACTGTGGAAGGGAATTCTTGCTTCATCCAGAAGTGACAGAGCTCAAAAAGAACTCTTACCCATGATGAGTGTTCGAAGAGGCATTGTCAGGGACAGGAGCTTTCAGGTTGGTCTTGTTTCCCTTTGCCATCAGTCTCTCTACTTTCCTCCACTTTGCTCTTCGGTTCTGAAACCACACCTGGAAGGGGAAGACACAGAGAGTAAGAGACAATTGACCAAAGACAAGAAAGGGGCACAGAGACATAGAGAAATGCAAGAAAACTAGAGAAAATGATAGAAACAGAACCATATCTGAGGTTTACCCAAATCTAAAGTATATATCTACTCTATTGTAGAAATAATTCCTCCCCCCTGCCCCTGCTAGTTTTCAGATGATTGAATTCTTCTCTACTTTCCCTCACCATGATGCGCTGGGGTGTGACCCCCACAGCCAAGGCAATCTCCCTGCGTTTGTCACTGTCAGGGTAGTGGTCTTCCTGAAACATCTTCTCCAGCTCTTTCAACTGGTCTGGAAGAAGAAAGGGAGATCCACACTGGGAACTGAGAATTGATGATTTGGAGAAGGACAGAATCACAGGATTTGGGGAATGAAAGGGAGATCTAGAGGTAATTAAGTCCAAACCATTCATTTTACAGCTGAGGAAACTGAGGCCCAGACATAAAAAGATTAACTTATCACACATGTCATAGACATATAAGTGACTTATAAAGTTAAACAGCCAGTTAATGACAAAGCTGGATGTAGAACACAGGTCTCCTGATTCTCAGGCCAGTGCTCTAGTATATGAGGCTGTCTGTGACACCACAGTCTTTGGTCTGTGTCTGATCCAGCCTTGAAAACAGGAAACTTACTTGCATCAGTTCATAAGGTTAGGCTGATCCCCTTCTACATCTATAGATGTATTCAATATCCTGACCCTCCCACTATCAGGATGAAATGTCCTGTTCCCTTAAAATTAAACATCTGCTATTATCCTGCATCACCTATGGTAGGGAAGAAGTATTGGAACTTCTAGGAGGCTAGAGACAGGAAAGGTTAGGTGACAAAGTATCCAAGTCCCTTATAGTTACCCTCTTGATCTAGGCTTACCCACCTCCAAATAAAATGAAATTAAGATTTCTTACCCCCTGGGGAAGTAAAATCTGTTTGGACTCACCTGTACGGTAAAGGGTGCGGGTCTTTTTCCGGACTTGTGGAGGTGTGTCTGGGGGCTCCTTCTTCTTGGTTGCATTGTGACTGCTCTCCTCTGCTGCAATTGGACTGATCAGGGCTGTCAAATGGCAGGCCCCTTTGCCTGTTCCACACTGCACCAAGCGTTGGGTGGTAGCACCTGGGTCTGGGGCCCCACCAGTCCCGTGAGGTGAGACCTGCTCTGATGGTCTTGGGGTATCAGAGTCATCCTGTCTTTATGGGACCAGAGGGTAAAACTTCTCCAGTTCTACCTCTCCCACTTGGAGAATATGTCCACCCACCAGCTCTGGAAGCTTATGTGATTCAGGCAGGGGTACAATCCTGTTTCTTGGGAGGGAGGATCGCCTGACAAACTCTGAGCTGGATCCCCTGGATTCATTTCCCACACAGATGTCAGCTCCAGCCAGCTCCCCGGGAGCTTTCTGCGACTCCCCTCCCTCCCACCACGACAACACAGGACAGTAGTAGATCCTCACTCTAGGCATCTTGGACAAGGGGTACTGGACCCTGGAAGAACACCTTCCTCTCTGGCCCCATAGTCGACTTCTTATTTTCAGCCCTCTGGCCTGTGTCTCTGCTAAATTTCACAAGGGCAGTACTGAGGGCTCATTTAGGAAAGTGGCTCTGCCTTAGAAATACCTATCCCTCTTTGAACCTCCAAATCTTTATAGGGACTCTTTCATTACACAAAGAGGTTATGATTGGGGATGGAGAAGAGATGGGAGAAATGGTCAGGTGGAGGGTAAGGATACAAAAGGTTCCTAAGGAAAGGGAAAATCAGCCGAACTCAAAGCCAAACTAACTCTAAGGTATTGGGTCCAGTGCCACTTGTGGATAGACATGTTAAAAGGAAATGTAACTGTCCCAATCTCTCCACCCCATCTACCTACCCGAGCATAGTCACCTCTTTGAGCCCTAGACGATACCAAAAGGGGCTTCCTCTTCCCTATCGCCTGGGAGGTCCTCGGGTTCCTGGTCACTTGGCCCGAGTTCTCCATTTCCCATTCCCCACGTCGTTCCCACCCACTTCCCCTCATTCTTACGCTCCCCTGTCCCCACCTCGCTCACCCTGGGGCTCTTTGGCAGTTCCTGCAGTTGGCTCCATAATCCGAGACTCCCCTCACCCGGTCTCTCTCCTTTTTGTCTCTATGCCCCAGTGCTGCAGAGGAGGCCCCTAATGAAGCCCTGGAGCCGTGTACGCAGGTGTGGGACTAGCACCTAGCACGGGGGATCAGGGGGCGAGACTAAGCCTAAACTCCCCACAGGGCAGGGCCTGGGGGCAGTAGGAAGGAAGGAGTACGTTTGGGGAGCGGGGGAGGGGCAACAGTGGCATCTCCTCACCCCCTCCCCCTCCAAAAGAAAAAAAAAAGGCCAAAAGGAGAGATCAGGTGTGGTTCTAATTAAGAGGACTCCTCTCCCGCTCTCTTCCTCTGGGCAGTAGTTCTTGAGGCCAAGAAGTGGTATGAAGATAGACTGCATCATCCTGGGTGAAATCCTGGGTTGTGTGCCCTTCCGACCCAGTTCTGAAGGTACAGAGGTTCTCCTCTCCCGACGGGACAGATAGAAGCAATCCTTCAGAGAAGCAGTCAGAATACTGGCCTCACAGTAGCCCGGATTCAAGGTTTAGGCACAGACTGAAACTGCGTGATTCTGGAGGAATGAGCTACTCTAGAAGGAAGGTTGGGTTATTTCTTTTGAATGAGAGTCCACATTCATAAAGACTGAATTGCCTGTTGAGGGAGAGGTGTGAAAACTTGAGGTATCTGCATTTGAAGGCCCCGGGGGCTTCCCACTTTCCTCTTTTTGCCTCTTCAACTAATGCTGGCCTGAAAGATAAAGAAGCCCTCTCACCTGGAATCATTCACACCTGTAAGTGTTTATTAAGGGCCGTGCATCCACTATGTTTTGCTGCCTTTAGCACACAACACGTAAAAAGAATTTAGAATCCAGAGGAAAAATGTTGATGGGAACAAATGTATAAAAGAACGACCAGGCATACTTGGAGAGGATTCATAGATTAAAAGTGGAATATGTAAATGGTGACAAGTAAAGTGTTCCGTAAATGAATAAATTTAATTTGGGTGTAGATGGTATCTCCTGAAAGTGAGAGGTGAGAAAAGAAAGCACTACTTTACTTCTATTTACTTAGGTGAGATTTTCAGGAAATACCCAAGAGAAGAAGGGAGATTTGGGGGCAAAGTCTAGAGTAGAGGTAGTGGACAAAGAGGGAAATACATAGGCTGTGTGTGTGCATGTGTAAATAAATTATCAAGTAATCTGAGGATGTTTGGACTGGATAAGAGAGTACTTAGGAGAGATGTGCTGCATTTAGGTATTTGATAAACTTGTGTAAAAGGGAAGCTGGACTTGTTCTGACTCAGAGGAAGGAAAACTTCATATTTTAACAATTAAGACTATCCAAAAACACAACAGATTGCTTCAACAAGTAGTGGCTTTGTTTTTTCTAGAGAGCTTCAAGCAAAGGCTGGATGGCCAATTTGCTGGGTGTGTTATAGAGGGGATTCTGAGCTGGACTAGATGCCCTCTGAATTTCCTAGGAAACAACTGCCTTTATTCATGATGTTATTTAACTCAATTGATATGGAATTTAACACAGGACTGGAAGCTAATACATCTTTGGATTATGATGATGTCCTGAATATGGAGAAAGTTGGAATTTAGAAACAGGAAAAAGTTGAAAGTTTGAAGTTGTTAATCCACTGGAATGAGCACAAATGAAGGTTTATTGGAAAATACTTAATATTTAATCATTCTTAAATCTTTTAAGTCTACATCTTTCGAGTACATGTGCCTCATTGAGTCCTATTCTAATTCTTTGGTGATCTACAGAAATATTGATTAAGCATTCCTGTCTTATGCATGTTTTCTAAAATGTTTTCGTGTTTTTACCCTTTTCAACCCTTTTTCAAACCTCAGAAACCCTATCACGCCAAATAGAACAATGCCTTGTAACAAATAGGTACAGTTAAGTGAAACAAGTTGACATATTAACTAGTCTAAAAATGTAAGCTTCATTACTTTAATTTTTATTTTTAAACAAGTCTATATATCTCATGTGGGAGATGATGTGAAGGTGCTGTCAGATAAGTAAGAGAAGGACGTAGTATAGTTGGAGATCTTGTCCTTTGGGGTGTCACTCATCTGCTGTGATCTTTAACAAGTTGCTCGTTCTCCACTTTTTTCCAACTAAAAATGAAGATAATACTTCATGGGATTGTCATGAGGATCAAATGAAATAATGACAATAAACTTTATGCGATATGGATTGTAAAGCTTTACACAAATACAAGTCATTATTATGGTTCAAGGTATTAAGATGTTTGAGTTTCCACTCCTCTGTCTAGCCTGAGATCATACCACAGCCTCCCACTTTAGACTCAGGTTTCCTGGGCTAAAAGGGATGATGGTGCTGTCCTGGTAGAGTTAGGTGTCCTGGATAGCCCTAGTTTCACGAACGTCCATTTTCAGGTTGGCTTTTACCCCTGACAACATGGAGATGCTACCTGGACTGTCCCAAACTGTCCCAAATACTTGTTCTCATACTCAACATTTTCATCTGAGTCTGACCCCTGACTCACCATCAATCACCCCAGTCACAGATTGGCCTATTTTTCTATGCCTTTCTTTATACTCTACATATCTGATATATGAAAGGTTTGTTGTTGTGTTTTTTTAATGTCGTCTTTCATCTCCATTACAATGTGAATTCCTTGAGTGTGAAGTGTTTTTGCCTTTCTTTACTAGCAAATTCCTTGCCAGAGATTGTGACATGTATTTGGCACAGTGGATAGAGTGCCAGGCCTGAAGTCAGGAAGACTCATCTTCTTGAGTTCAAATCCAGCCTTAGACACTTACTTGCTATGTAACCCTGGGCAAGTTACTTCCCTCCGTTTGCCTCAGTTTCCCCATCAGCAAAATGAGCTGGAGAAGGAAATGGCAAACCACTGCAGTATGTTTGCCAAGAAAACCCCAAATGGGGTGGCAGAGTCAGGCACAACTGAAAAACTAGTGAACAACAACAATCCAGAGCACGTTGCACTTAATCAATGCTTGTTGATCACCTATGATATCATGGGGCCTGCCGACTAATTCCCAACTGCTTGCCTATCAGGTAGTCAACAAGAATTTATTAACTATCTGTTAAATGCCAGCATTGTGGTAAGTGATAGAGATGCAAAGAAAGACAAACTACATTCCTTGCTCTTGAAGAGCTGATGCTCTAACTATATACAAACAAGATATATACAGCATAAATTGTAGATAATTAATAGAGAGAAGGAAGGCATTAGCATTAAAGGGGAGCAGTAAAGTCTTCTCATAAAAGATGGGATTTTAGCTGGGACAGGGAGGAAGCCAGGAGGTAGAGATGAGGAGTGAGAGCATTCTATCCAGTCTCTAGACCAAGTGTTTTGTACAATAATAGCTAAGGGATTAGTGTATGCCCCCCACCCCCAACTATTCTAGTTTTAGATTATCCAAAATTGACCCCTTCCTTTCTTCAGTTTGCTTTTACCAAGTGCTTACCCATTTCCTCCTCAAATAGTCAGCATTGTTAGACTCAAACCACCTGTTGACCAGATCTTTCTCACCCCTACAGAAGAGGGAGAGTTCCCAAGGCACAATTTGGCTAATCCTTGCCACACCAGCCCTTCCTAAGTAGAGGATCCTTTAGGTCTTTGTCCACAGAAATATCACAGGATAAATGGTCTAAGGAACATTGGCCTGTTATAGAAATTTCCAATGGGGTGGAGTTATAGACACAAAGGGAATCCTTTGGTGGGGAGATACTTCATGGTGAGCATTTTTGTAGTAATATCTTTCCATTACATAGCCAAGATGATGCATCACAGATAGGAGCGTGTCCATTGTCACTGGTTGAAGAGACTAAGCTCCTACGTGTGTTGTTGGATTTGGCTACATCCTCTCCTATTGCTATCATCCAATAACGAATTGTCAGGATACATGAGAATAGATAGGTGGTATAATAGAGAGCCAGGCTTAGAGCCAGGAAGACTCACCTTCATGAGTTCAAATCTGGCTTCAGACCACTTATAAACTAAGTGACACTGGGCAAGTCACTCCTGTTTGCCACAGTTCCTTGTCTGCAAAATGAATTGGAGAAGGAAATGGCAAACCACTCTTTGCCAAGAAAACCCCAAATGGGGTTATAAAGGGTCAGCAATAACTAAAAAATTACCAAATAGCAATAAAAAGGATATGTGGTTTAGGGAATATAGCTTGACCTACTTTAACTTCCCCACTTTTATCCTGCTTTAGAGTAAAGGTGCACAAAACCTATAGGTTTTATTTATTTTAAAGTATGTATCTGTAGCAGCAAAATCTTAGTGTGCCAAGGAATGTTTGAAGTTGCTAAATCCAGTCTCCAATCTCATGCAGAAATTACGTCTGCAATATATCTGATATACCCAGCCCATGTGCAAATGTTTCAGATAAAGTCTTTTTTAGGAACAAAATCTTATGCAGACATGCTCTATCTGCTCTTCCAAGTCAAGCCCATTATCAGCATACTTCCTCTTCTACTTCTACTGCTCTGCTTCTAATCCCAGGCCTTGAGGAAGTGGTTATTGCTTGTCGATTCTCTCAGCCCCAAGTTCAATCAAATGGAACTGAATCCCAGATAGTCTGGCTTGACCTCACTGCAGCATTTAATGTTATTGATCATGTCTGTAAACCATGGTATTTTCTCCTTTTTTGGTTACCATGGTAAGATACTTCATTAGTTCTCCTTATTCTTATATGACTGCTTTTCTCTCTCTATCGCCAGGTTAAGCCTATGAATTCATTAAGTTATCAATTCATTTAGCCTGTGAATGTGGTAGGTTGTCACTGTGATTATCATGCAGCGAGGGAATGTAAGTTTCAGAGTTGTCAGCCAAATGGTGCTCAACCAGAGTTATCAACCTAGACCTTGTCAGTTATTGTCTTCTCAGTGTGTACACCAAGATTGCTGTTGTTATTTATCCTTCATTCTCAAAGAGGACCATGACATCTGTCAGGTGATGCCATGACATACAAGTGATTTGGATTTAAGTGAGGGAGAGCTATGCAAAGTCACCAGCCTCACTTTCTCCTCCAGAGCCATCTGGGTCCAGTGGCAAGATATGGATCAGGACTACTGGATATGACCCCAGAAGCAATGGGAGACCTTGGCCCTTTTAAGTAAGGTCTTTAGCATGTCTCAGTTTGACTGAGGCAACACCCATTCAGTGATTAAGGCCAGGTAAGAAATGAGGCAGCCAATAGACTCTTTACCAAGTCATAAAAAAAAATCAATCTGATGCACCAAGATAGATGGCTTTTAGGAGGCTGCATTATCCCCACTCACCACAAGGGGATGATAAGCCTGAAAACATGCAAGCTGATCCTCTTACCACAGGTCTCCAAAAGTGTTACAGAAGTTGCTTGCATTGACTCTTCACTGGCTAAGTCTGAAATTAATGTAATACATGCAATAAATTATTGCTCAAGATACTAAAATATGAGATCTGTGACCTCCACTTAGTGTAGAGATTGTACTTCGTCTATGTATTGTTTTGTAAATGTATTGTTACATGTCGTCTATGTATTGTTATGTAAAGTCAATAAACTTTCCACTACATTCATAGATTTGGCATGGTTGATTGTGCATAGAATAAAATGAAACATTCCTACATGGAGAATTTTACCTCCACTGATCTTATAATCAGATAATTGAAGGGACTTCAATGGCCATCTAGTCCAATTCATATGCCAAAAGGATTCCCACCATTATATACCTGAAAAGTGGTGATCCACCTTCTGCTCAAATTCCAAGATGGGTGAGCCACCTTTCTAGTCAGTCCATTCTACCTTTAGACAGTTCTTATTGTTAAGAAATTGTACCTAACTTCAAGCCTAAAGCAGACTCTGTTTTTATTTTCTTTTTAATTATTTTTTTCAAGTGAAGATTCATCTTCTTTGCCTCCCATTTTTCCCCTCACCCTCGTGCCTCACTTCTACTTTAAGAAAACAAGAAAAACAGAATTTCCTGTTGGATACACGTATAGTCAAGCAAAACAAATTTCCACACTGACTATGTCAAAAAAAAGTCTCAGTCTTCATTCTGAGGCTATCATTTCTCTATCAGGAGGTGGGTACCCTGTTTCATCATGAATCTTCAGTATTCTTCATTGGTCTTTGTGTTAATCAGAGTTCCTAAGACTTTTAAAGGCTTTTATAATATCATCATTGTATAAATTGTTCTCCCAACTCTGTTTACTTCATTCCAGATCAGTTCACACAAATCTTTCCAGGTTTTTCTGAAACCATCCTGTTCACCATTTATTACAGCACATGATTATTCCACTACATTCATATACTTTGTTCCGTCATTCCCCATTTTAATGGGCATTCCCTTCATTTCTATTTTTTGCCACTGCAAACAAAACTGCTATGGATATTTTTGCATATAAGGATCCTTTTGCCTCTTCCTTTGATTTCCTTGAGGTTCAGACCTGGTAGTGATATTGCTACTTAAAAGGATTTGCAGTTTATTAGTTTTGGGGGCATTGTTTTAAATAGCTTTCCAGAATAGCTGAACCAGTTCATAGCTCCACTAAAAGTGCATTAAAGTGTCTTCCCCTCCCCCCCGCCCAAAGCCTCACTAACATTTGGAATTTTCCTTTTTCGTCAACTTTACCAACCTGATGGGTGTGATATAGTACCACAGATTTGTTTAAATGTTCATTTAATTATTAGTAATTTAGACCGTTTTTCATATAGTTATTATTAGCTAGAATTTCTTCCTCTGAAAATTGCTTTTCATATTTTGAACATTTGTCAATTAGGGAATGACTCTTGTTCTTATAAATTTGAATCAATTCTCCATGTATCTTAGAAGTGAGACCTTTAGCTCCTCTCATCAATGCAAGGACCTAAAACAATTCCAAAAGACTCGTGATGAAAAATGCCATCCACACCCAGAAAAAGAAATATGGAGTCTGAATACAGATCAAAGCAGATTCTTTTTTTGTTTTGATTTGTTTTATGTTTTCCTTTTTCATGGTTACTCGCATTTGTTCTAATTCTTCTATACATGTGACAATATGTTTAATAGGATGTGTAGAGCCTATATCATATTGCATGTCATCTTGGGGAGGGGAGTAGAAGGGAAGGGGAGAAAATTTAAAACTTACGGAAGTTAATGTTCAAAACTAAAACTAAATAAAATTAATTTAAAAAAAGAAACGAGATTCAGAGAAACTTGCTGCAAAGATTTTCCTATTTATTGCTACTCTTCTAGTTTTAGCTACATTGATTTTTTATGCAAAAAAACTTCACAAATTTTATGTAATCAGAATTATCTATTTTACCATCTAACATCCTCTTTATCTCTTGCTTGGTCGTGTACTCTTTCTTCATCCATAAATACGACAGGTGATTTCTTTCTTGTTCCTCTAAATGATGTTACCTTTTATGTCTAAGTCACATACCCATTTGTAGCTTATCAATATATATATACCATGTGAGATGTTATTCTAGACTTAGTTTCTACAAGACTGCTTTCCAGTTTGCCTGGAAGGTTTTTTTTTTTGAATACTAAATTCTGACATCAGTAGTTGGGATCTATGGATTTATCAAATACTAGGCTGATGTGCTTGTTTGTTTCTGTATATTGTGAACCTAATCATTTCCACTGATCAAACTTGACACCAAATACTTTTGATGATGACTGTTTTGTAGTATAGTTTGAAATTTGGTATTGCCAGACCCTCTTTTCCCCACTTATTAAAAATTAATTTCCTTGAAATTGTTGACCTTTTGTTCCTTTAGATAAATTTTGTCATTTTTTATTGATTCTATAAAATAAGCCTTTGGTAGTTTGCTATGGCACTAAATAAGTAAATCGATTTAGCTAGTTTGGTCATTTTGATTATATTGGCTGAGCATACTAACGAGCAATTAGTATTTCTCCAATTATTTAAATCTGTATTCTTTTGTGTAAAGAAGGCTTTGTAGTTCTGCTCATATAGTTCCTATATGTCTTACCTGGTAGACTCCCAAGTGTAGTTATTTTAAATGGAAAGTCTCTTTCTATATTTTCCTGCTAGATATTTTTCTTAATATAGAAAAATGTCCATGATTTGTGTGGGCTTATCTTATTGTTTGCTTTAGTTGTTAATTGTTTGAATTAGTTTGTTTACTTGATTCTTTACAGTTCTCTAAGGTGCCATCACATCATTCTCAAAAAGTGATAAATTTGTTGCCAATCGTTTTCTTGTCTTATTGCCAAAGCTAGTTTTTCCAGCGTTGTAGTGAATAATAATGGTAAGAAAAAACATCCTAGTTTTACTTCTGATCTTATTGGAAAGGCCTTTTACTTTAACTCTATTACAAATGATATTTGCTTTTTTTAGATAGATATTATTTATATTAAGGAAAGATTCGTTTATATGCTTTTTTTAAACAGGAGTAGGCATTGTCTTCTCAAATCCTTTTTTATGCATTGATTGAAGTAATCATAATGGGTTTTTGTTTTTGTTATTAATATGGTCGATCATATTATAGTTTTCCTAGTATTGAACTGCGCTATATCCATGGTATAAATCCAGCCTGACATTCAGTATAAGCTTTACAATATGTTGCTGTAGTTTCTTTGCTAATATTATATTTAAGTTTTGTTCATCAATATCCATTAGTTATTGGTCTACATTTTCTTTATCTAGGTAGACCCTTCCTGGGTTAGATATGAAGACCATATAATAATAGTTTGCATTTAAACTTTAAAGTTTACAAAATGTTTTACAAATATCCCATTTTATCCTTTATACAACTCTGGAAGGGAGGTATTGTTTTTATCCCCATTTTGCAGATGGAAATTGAGGCAAGCAATTAAGTGATTTGCCCAGGATCACTTAGCTAGCACGTATCTGAGAATAGATTTGAACTCAGATCTTCCTGGATCCAGGCCCAGTGCTTTATTTACTGTGCAATCTAGATGCCTCTAAAGACTCTTTCTTTTTCTATTTTTTCTCTTCCTTTTCAAACTTTTTTATTTAATATTTTAGTTTCCCTAATGACATATAGAAACTATTTTAACATTTTGTACGTATTGATCCTTTTCCTTTCTGTTTTTTGTCCCTTCAGAATATTGACAAAGTAGTGCTTTTCAAGGGTCAGAGGGTATATTCAAAATTTTAAAGCCTTCTGGGCATAGTTCCAAAATGTTCTACAGGATGGTTGAATCAGTTCACAACTCCATCCACGATGCATTAGTGTCCCAATTTTCCCACATCCTCTCCACATTTGTCATTTTCCTTTTCTGTCATATTAACCAATCTGATAGATATGGGGTGGTAGCTTAGAGTTGTTTTAATTTGTATTTCTACAATCAATAGTGTTTTAGAGCATTTTATATGACTATAGATAACTTTGATTACTTTGCCTGAACATTGCCTGTTCATATCTTTTGATCATTTATCAATTGGGGAATGGCTCTTATTTTTATAAATTTGACTTAGGTCTGTATATATTTGAGAAATGAAGTCTTTATCAGAGAAACTTGCTGTAAAACCATTTTCACAATTATGATTACAGTGTATTTCCCCTATTTTCTCCCTTCTTTATCCTGTTCTCTCTCTCCTTTTACCCTGTACATCCTAAAAAGTATTTCGTTTCTGACTATTGCCTCCCCAAATCTGCCCTACCTTCTGTTAGCTCCCCGGCTTCACCTTTTACTATCTTCTTCCCTTCCTACTTTCTTGTAGGGTGAGATAGATTTCTACTCCCAACTGAGTGTATATGCTATTCCCTCTTTGAGCCAATTCCAATAAGAGTAAGCTTCAAGTGCTTCCCCCCACAACACCAGCTTCTTCTGAACTGTAAAAGCTCTTTCTTTGACTCTTTAATGTGAGATAATTTACCCCTATTCTATCTCTCCCTTCCCCCTTCTCCCAGTGGATTCCTCTTTCTCAACCCTTAATGTATTTTTTCAGCTATCATCCCATCATATTCAACTCAGACCCATTCCTTCTATCTATGTGTATTCCTTCTAACTGCCCTAATAATGATAGTTTTTAGGAGTTACAAGTATGATCTCCCCATGTAGGAATGCAAACAGTTTAACTTTTTTTGAATCCCTTATGATTTCTCTTTCCTATTTACTATTTTATATTTTTCTTGAGTGTTTTGTTTAAAATGTCAAATTTTCTATTAAGCTTTGATCTTTTCAGGAATACTTGAAAGTCTTCTATTTCATTAAATATCCATTTTTACCCTGAAGGATTGTACTTGGTTTTGCTGGGAAGGTGATTCTTAGCTGTAATCCTAGCTATTTTGCCTTCTGATCCTCTAATGTAAAATCTGACGAATTTTGTGTTATCCTGACTATGGTTCCATGATGTTTGAATTGTTATTTTTTGACTGCTTGCAATATTTCCTGCTTGGCCTGGGAGTGCTAGAATTTAGCTGTAATATTCCTGTGAGTTTTCATTTGAGGATCTCTTTCAGGAGGTGATTTCTCATCCTCTGTGATCCTTATGTGTGTCCTTCAAAATCCTCCAAATCTCTTGACTGACTGCCCCACCCCAAAGTTATTTTTTGCTCTTGCTACGTGACCAGACTGCCACCTTTTCTAGATAGATATTTTCTAATGATATTTTTTAAATTCTGTTCTCCTACACAATTCTTTTTTTCTAATACCTGCACCCTACCCACACTCAGCCTATATCTCTCCATTTCTCTTTGGGTGGCCTACAGATTTAATTCTTCAGAAATTGTTACAGGCAGACTAGTCTACTTTTCCTGGCTTATTTCACATTACCATCCTTTAAACACTACATTCCAGTCAAATAGCCCTACTTTCTGTGCCTTAAATTTGGCATTCCTTCTCCCATCTCTATCCTTTGGCATGGGACTTGTCCCCTGTGCCTGGGTTGTACTCCTGCTTCAGCTGTGCCACTTAGAATCCATAATTTCGTTCAAGTGCCACCTCTTACAGAGAGCCTCACCTGATTCCCCCTCCCTATGTCCTAAGTTATTAGTGTTTACTCCTGCCTCAGATTATTTTTTTTTGTTGTGTATTATTTTCTGTATCTTCCTTAGTATAACATGAGCTCCACAAGGGCAGGGACTTTTTGTTTTGTCTTTGTACTTTCACCACTTAGCTCAGTGCCTTGCACAACACATACTAAATGAATAATTAATGCTTATTATATTAGAACAGGTTTAATTTTTTAGCTATGTAACATCACTGGATGAATATTGGTGGTTTTTTTAAAGGTTATCCTCTGTTTCATTAAAAGCATTAAATGGGGAGACAGAGCCAAGATGGCAGAGTAAAGGCAGAGATTCACCTGAGCTCTCCCCCAAACCCCTCCAAATACTTCTAAAAATTACTCTAAACAAATTCTAGAGCAGCAGAACCCACAAAAAGATGAAGTGAAACAAATTTCCAGCTCAAGACAATGTGGAAGGTCAGTAGGAAAGGTCTGTTGTGCCAGGGTAAGAGAGGAACATAGAACAATGAAGGCCACTCCAGCACAGACCAGGTCCCAGCAGACTAGGAGCAGGCCTCAGAGTGACTGAATCAGTAGCAGCAGTGCTGGTTTCCAGACCTCTCAGCCCACAGAAGCCAAAGACAACTTAGGAGGTGAGCAGGAAGAGAGTCACATCTCGGTGATAGTGAAATGCAGTTCAGCCTAGGCTGTACCACCACACACTGAACCCCAGCAAACCAGGAGCAGGCATAAGGAGTGACTGAATTTGCAGTGTCAACAGCTGTGGCAGTGGCTGCTTCTGGAGTTCTCAGCCCACAGACAGTGAGAGGGTCAAGCAACTGGTCAGAAGGAGATTGCAGGGCTCTCTTTGCTAGCACTGAGGCAGAACTCTGTCACTTTCCTATACTCAGGGGATCTGGGTCATAGTCCTGAGGAGGAGTACTAGCATAGAAGAGCTTGCAGCCACAGTGGAGGAGGGACCCTCCTTACAGTTCCAGGGCAGAAAAGAGTGCTTGTGGTGGCTCACAGACCAGAGCACAGGCCAGGAGAATAGCAAGTGGCTCTCCTCAGATCATGCCACCTTGGAAGAACCGAAAACTTACAGGTCCCTAGAAGTATCTCTGAAAACAGCTGCACAAAACCCCTGAAGCTTGGGACAGTGTGCCCTCCACACTGGAAGCAGAGCCCTATTTTAAGAAACAGTTAAAAGTCAAATAATAGGCTGGGGAAATGGGCAAACAACAGAAAAACTTTGACTATAGAGAGTTACTACGGTGACAAGGAACATCAAAACACACACTCAGAGGAGGTTAACAAGGTCCAAAGCTCCTACATCCTCTAAGACAAATATGAATTGGTCTCAGGCCACGGAAGAGCTCAAAAAGAATTTTGAAAATCAAGTAAAAGAGGTAGAGGAGAGATTGGGAGGAGAAATGAGAGTTATGCAAGAAAATTGTGAAAACCAAGTCAACAGCTTGGTAAAGGAGACACAAAAAAATACTAAAGAAAATAGCGTCTTTTAAAAAAAAAAGACTAGGCTAAATGGTAAAAGATGTCCAAAAAGCCAATGAGGAGAAGAATGCTTTAAAAAGCAGAATTGGCTAAATGGAAAAGGAAGTCAAAAAACTCTCTGAAGAAAATAATTCCTTAAAGATTAGAATGGATCAAATGGAAGCTAATGACTTTATGAGAAATCAAGGAACAATTAAACACAATAAAAAGAATGAAAAGATGGAAGACAATGTGAATAGAAGACAATATCTCATTGGAAAAACAACTAACCTGGCAAATATCCAGGAGAGATAATTTGAAAATTATTGTACTACCTGAAAGCCATGATCAAAAAATGCCCTTAGCCATCATCTTTTAAGACATTGTTAAGGAAAATTGCAGTGATATTCTAGAAGCAGAGAGTGAAATAGAAATTGAAAGAATCCACTGATCATCTCCTGAAAGAGATCTCAAAATGAAAACTTCCAGGAATATAATAGCCAGATTACAGAGTTCTTGGGTCAGGGAGAAAATATTGGAAATAGCCAGAAAGAAACAATTCAAGTACTGTGGAGCCATAGTCAGGGTAACACAAAAATTCTACATTCTACAGCTTCTACAATAAAGGAACAGAGGGCTTGGAATATAATATTCCAGAGGGCAAAGGAACTAGGATTACAATCAAGAATCACCTACCAAAAAAAACTGAGTATAATCCTTCAGGGGAAAAATAATCATTCAACGAGGTAGATGACTTTCAAGCGTTCTTAATGAAGAGACCAGAGCTGAATAGAAAATTTGACTTTCATATACAAGACTCGAGAGAAGCATGTAAAGGTAAACAGGAAACGGAAACCACAAGAGAATTAATAAGGTGAAGCTGTTTACATTCCTACAGGAAGACGATATTTGTAACTCATAAGACCTTTCTCATTATTAAGGTAGTTAGAAGGAGTATATACATATATATAATATATGTACATATATTATATATATGTATATAATATATATATATATACACACAGAGGGAACACATGTGAGTTGAATATGAAGCAATGATATGTAAAAAATAAAATTAAGAGGCTAGAGGGGAATATACTTGGAGAAAGTGAAAGGGAGAGGTAGAATGGAATAAATTATCTCACATAAAAGAGGCAAGAAAAACCTACTACAGTGGAGGGGCAGAGGGAGCAGTGAGGGGGAGTGATAAATTTATCATCATCAGAATTGGCTCAAAGAGGGAATAACACACACAACTGGGTATAGAAATCTATCTTATGCTAAAGGAAAGTAGGAGGGGAAGGGGATAAGAGAAGGGGGAGGGAGATAGAAGGGAGGGCATATTGGGGGAGGGGTAGTCAGATGCAAAACACTTTTGAGGAGATACAGGGTGAAAGGAGAGAGAGAGAACAGAATAAACAAGGGAGATGGGTGGGAATAGGATAGAGGGAAATACACTTAAGAGCAATATTGTAAGATGATCAGCTGTGAATGACTTAACTTTTCTCAGCAATACAATGATCCAAGACAACTCTGAAGAACTTATGAAAACTGCTGTCCATCCCAGAGAAAGAATTGATGGTGTCTAATACAAATTGAGGCATACTTTTTATTACGTACTTTATTTTTCTTGAGGTTTTTCTTGTCTCTTTTCTTTCACAATATGACTACTATAGACATACATGTTTTGCATGACTACACATGTATAACCTATAATGAATTGCTTGCTTTCTCAATGGGGAGTGAGATGAGGAGGGAGAAAAGGAGAGAATTTGAAACTCAAAGTTTTGAGAATGAATGTTAAAAATTGTTTTTGAATGTAACTGGGGAAAAATAAAATGCTAAATAAACAAAAAGATTAAAATAAAAAAAGCATCACATGGTTTCCCGAATAGTCAGTTTTGGTTCAAGTTCATTATTTGTCTACAGTAGTTGTAGATGATATATGTACTGATGGAGCAGCAACATGGGGCTCTTCATCCAACTCCTTATCATAGTTGAGAACATAAATGTTCTTGATTAGCTTGGCTCTTCCTTTGTGGTTACTTAGTCCAAACTCTTGAATGATTTTAAATCTTATGTAGTAAGCTCCACATCATTCTTGGGGTTGATGAATCAGCATAATTGGAGGATCCCCGCACCCCTACAGAAACTCCCTCTTCATTTAGGAATTTGCCCCAAATATCTTCCAAAACATCGATAAACAAATTTGGCAACATTTGTCTTCCTGTTTTTTATCTCACTTGATAATAATAATCAATTACTTGTCAAATATGATTATCTCTTTTCAGAGGAATTCAGTGTGATTTTGATATAAGAATGCTAGACAGCTTTCTAGAGAAGAACTTGTAAGTTTGCATTGTGTTCTACTGAACCAAATGGTTATTTTTTTTTGGTTTGGGGTTTTTTTTAATCCAAGAAATACAGTAAAATCTTCTGGTCTAGGTACTTTTAGCCAATCATGTGACTATAAAGATATATCCTAGTGTTTTACCAAATATGATTTACAAAAGCTTGCCTTTTCCCTTCTCATGTCTTTATTCAAGGTGCCCTTGACATACACAGAAATTATCTTCATAAAAGTTTTGTAGAGATCAGGAAAGCAGTCATATGGGCTAGTACTTATTAAGGTCTTCCTGATGGCCTTTTTCTTATAATTACTTTCATCATCCCCCCCCACCCCCTGCCAAGCATTTCTTATTCTCCCCTCAAGACTATAAATTAGTCCCTCAAGAGCCTCAAAATTGTGTCACTTGTAGTATTGCCGGACTAGATATGCAAAAATATTTTTGATCTGTCACATTAAAGACTTCCCCATTGCCTGCCTACAGGATAAAGTCTGTACTCTTCATGTTGATATGAAATCACTTGATAATCTTATCATTCTCTATTCAAACTTTTAATATTACTCCTGTATCTAAACCTTTCATGTCAGGCTAGTAACTTTCTCTAGGCTAGTAATAGTCTGTTCTTGAAGGTCACACTCATTTCTACCTTTGTGTCCTTAATTATGTTATTCCTTAAACTTAACATGTCCCTAGTAATAAGAAGATACACTGGCTTTAAAAATGATTAAAAATTGTCTCCTGTGGAAGAGTATTGAATGAATATCCATATTTTAGGTCCTTCCTTCTGTAATCCCAAATCTCGTAGCTTTAGGATTTTTTGACTATCTCCCTATTTTTGCAATTTGCAGGAATATTGCTCAGTTCCTTTATTTTGTGGCTGAAAGTAGCATGATAAAACAGAATACTAGAATGGAATCAAGAGAGACTCCCATCTCTGGCATTACCTCACTACATAAGTAACTAAATCTCTCTAAACTTCTGTTTTCTCATTTATACATTTGTATAAAAGAGATAGATGAGCAGCTAGGTGCCTGGGCCTAGAGAGTAAGGAAGACTCATCTTCCTAAGTCTGCCCTCAGACACTTACTCAGACACTGATCCTGGGCAAGTCACTTTACCTTGTTTGCCTCGATTTCCTCATCTGTAAAATAAGCTGGAGAAGGAAATGGCAAATCACTCCAGTATCTCTGCCAAGAAAACCTCAAATGGGGTCATGAAGAGTCAGACATGACTGAATGATGACAGTATGAGGATACTTTTAGGTTCTACTTCATTAGGCTGTTGTGAGAATGGAATGAGATGATGAATATCTCACTTTGAAAACCTACTAAGTGTGAGATATCATTATTACCTTCCCATGTCTATACTTTATACATATGTTTTATGTCTTTGGATTCAACCTTAAATCTTGACATTTTAGTTCAAGTCTCTGGCAATGTGTGACTTATTGATCTAATCACCAAACATTGACATTGATGTGTGCCACCTATAAATGTACTACTTTCTAAGTCTTTCTTTTGCACACATCATTTCACTACTTTATTTTTTAATATAAATAATATTTTATTTTCCATTTACTTATTAAGACAATTTTTAGCATTCATTTTTATAAGATTTTGAGTTCCATATTTCTTCCCTCCTTTCTCTCTCTCCAAGAAAGCAGGCAACCTGATATAGGTTATACATGTGTAATCATGTAAAACATATTTCCACATTAGTAATGTGAAAGAAGAAGCAGAAAAACAGAAGAAGAAATCATGGAAAAAAGGAAGGGAAAACAGTATGCTTCGATCTACATTCAGACTCCATTAGTTCTTTTTCTGGCTGTGGATGGCATTTTCCATTTTGAGTCTTTTGGAATTGTATAGAATCATTGTATTGCTGAGAAGAGGTAAGTCAATCATAATTGATCATCACAGAATGTTGCCATTATTGTGTACAATGTTCTCCTAGTTCTGCTCATTTGGGGGTAGTTTCAAATTGCTGTGAAGAATGGTCGGATCAGTTCACAACTCAACCAACAATGCATTAACGTTACAATTTTCCCATATCTTCTCCAACATTTATCATTTTCCTTTTCTGTCATATGAGACCATCTGATAGGTGTGTGGTAATACCTTAGAGTTGTTTTAATTTGCATTTCTCTAATCAATAGTGATTTAAAGTTTTTTTTTTATTTGACTAGAGATAGTTTTGATTTCTTCATCTGAAAACTACCTGTTCATAGTCTTATAAATTTGACTCTGTTTTCCATATATTTGAAAAATGAGTGTGAGGTAGGGGAACTGAGTGCCATTTACTTAACCCCACTAAACCCTCTCCCTCTTTTTCCCCCTAGATAAAAACAAGAGAAGTTCCTTTAGAACAGAAGTGATAAAATGATAAGGTAAGGATTTTTTTAATCCTAAACTTTTTTCTACTTTGTAACCACATAACTTTAAATCCTTTTAATAGTTGAGACGCTGAATATGAAATTCCCCTTCTTCACTAAGATTCTAGTTCTCATGTTGAATTAGGTTTCCCCACCCTTACCCCCATCCTCAACACTTCTGATGTTATTTCTAATTGTTTTATTTGAGAGAGAGGGAGATATATGTTAAATTTTTAATTTCTCCCTTAAGGAAATAAAGTTTTTGCTCTAATATCAATGTATAACTAGCAATTCTGGCACCTGGAGGAAGCAAAGTAAAATGTGCCTGGAGCAATCAGCATGGTAGTGTGTACAGAATGTTGAACTTGGACCTGTAAGATCTGAATTTGTATTCTAGCACTTCTTCTTACTCTCCTGTGACCTAAAGCAAACTAATTTCTCAGACCTCAATATTCTCAACTATATAATAAAGGAGTTGGACTAGATGACCTCTACAATCCAACCAGCTGTAAATACATGAACTGATGATCGGCATCATCAAATACAATGATTATAATAAGTTCAGTTATAAGGGAGAGAGTTTAGACCTATAAACATAAGATTCTGCTGGGGAAAGATACTTTCAGAAAGCATATCATCTTGGGGGACCCCGTACAAAACCACTGCTGGAAAATAAAGCAGGATAGATCCAGCTAAGGAGGAACTCACTTTGGGCGCAGGCACAGCAGGTGAGGAAGAAGAAGTATCACTATCTTTGTTGATGTTTAGTGGTTTTCAATCACATCGGACTCTTTGTGGCCCCCTCTTCAGGTTTCCTTGCAGAGATACTGGAGTAGTTTGCCATTTCCTTTTCCGGCTCATTTTATTGATGAAGAAACTGAGGCAAGCAGGGTTAAGTGACTTGCCCAGAGTCATATAGCTACTGACTGAGGCATTTTGCAGTCTAGCAGCTTCTATTTTAACTGATTATTTTCACTAACTTAGTGCTAAACACGGTTGTTTCTACTTGCTGAAAGAGTAGTTTTGCTACCATTCTCTCCCTTGCAATGCCCTGGTGCAAAGCCCAGTTTACTCTTTCCTAGTTCCAAAGCAGTTCCTAGCAGTTTTGAATGCTGCCTGGTACCTCCATCTAGGTTCTTCATGAATTGGATTGTTCCATTCTTTGCACAAGTGATTTGTACTCGGATCAGCTGTAAGCCATAGTGGATATAACGTAGGATCTGGAGTCAGACATATCTTAATTCAAAACTGGCCTCAGACATTTACTATAGCTTTCTGACTTTGGGCAAGTCACTTAACCTGTTTGCCTCAATTTCCTCTTCTGTGAAATGAAAATAATAATAGCACCCACCTCACAGGACTGTTGTGAAGATCATTTGATAAAATATTTAGAAAGTGCTTAGCACAATGCTTGGCACATAGTAGGCACTACAGAAATATTAGGCTGTTTTTCTACCCCTAGTATCTACCACAGTGATTGTCTGACACACCGAACAAATACTTGATTTGTTGATTTTAAAAGTGGAAAATTCTTTGCAATGGAATGATATGCATATCAAGAAATGTCCAACTGAGATAGGAAAAGGTGCCTTTCATTTGGGAGAGGGGTGGTAGACATAAGGAAGGCATTCTTAGAATGGGAGTCTATGTTTACATTAACAGGAAAAAATCATAAGAAACTACAAACTTTGAAAACCCCATAGGTTTCAAAACACTCAACAAATATGCACACAGCCCTTTCTAGGAATTCTCCCAATCGATTGCACCCCTTTTTTGGCCTTCTGATTACTGATCCCATTACGTAACTGAGTTTACCAAGGAAGAGCCTCTTCTCCCACACTAGGGACAAAGCATCTGGCAGCAGTCCTATCTGCCCCTTTCTCGGTGTGTGCCTATGTCTGCCTCCCTCTCCTTGAAACTGTGCCAGTTACTTTGGTAAGAAGGCACCCATCTGAAGATTATATCTTCTATGCTAGGGGTTGTGCCACTGTCTATAAGATTTTAATGTGGTAGATTGATCACCCCCTCTCAGTTTCTACAGCTATTCTAATTTCTAATAGTTTATTGGTATAGCAAGTTCAGTGCTATTTAAAAAAAAAAAAAAGTTGAAATCCGGTCATTTACTAAGGTTTGCCTGCCACCTGGTGGGAGAAAATTGCTAACATCTATATGCTGAATACTCACTAAGTTTCATTTAAAATTAATGAATTAATGTCAGATGCTACAAACATATCAGAACAAAATAAACATTTACCTTAACAAATATATTTATGGTATGGGCCATACATATTTCACAGTGCTAGGAACATGCACTTAATAAACTCTTATTGACTACCACACACATGCACACACACACACACACACTTGGTGTAAATATGTATTTATATATGCTGCACCCAACGTTGCTAAACTATTTAGGGCAGTTCAAAAGCACATATTCCAAACTAAGTGGCTACTTGTTCAGAAGCCCACCCCACATAGAGTAGACAGCCTGAGGTTAGAAGCAGAATTCCTAGGGTTCCTTTAGGTATAGGACAGCTGCTGGGTACTACCAATGAGATAAAAGTTGAGGGTATGATAACAGGTAAAGGAAATTCTCATACTATTAGACTAATGAATTTCTATGAGTTTACTTCTTCCCAACTTCTGCAAATGCAGCATCAACTACCTGGGCAGTGGATAATATACTCAGTCTCATCTCTCTCCTCCAGAACCCCCCAAGATCTATAGGATGTGGGCCTAAGTAAGAAGTCCTGGGCCCTTATAGCTAGGCAACCCTGCTAGACATTCCTACTAGGCTGCTATAAATAGTTTGCTAGCTAACTTTGGGATTGTTTTCATAACAAAGCAGAGAGCTGAGCCTATCACTTCTCTGCTCCGGAAGCTTTAGTGATTCTTTATTGGCTAGAAGATAAAATAAAAACTCCTTTATTTAGAATTTAAAGCTCTTCACAGTATGGCTTTAATCTGTCTTTCCAGACATTTTTCATATTCCCTAAAATCTATGTTCTGAATGTACCAGTCTACTTGATGGTTCCCTTACATAGTAGTCTGTCTCTGACTTCCATGCTTTTGCATGAAATCTTCAACATGTGGAAGGTTCCTCATCCTCACTTCTACCTCTTCGAATCCCTAGCTCCTTTTAATATCTAGGAAACACTACCTCCAAAAAGAGGCCTTTCCTGCCTCCCCAAGTTATTGGCACCCTCCCCCCAAATTTGCCTTGCATTTATGTTGCCATGTTTAGTGTTATATGTGTCCTCAGTAATTCCTCCCAATAGAATCAGGCTCCTGGAGGGCAGGAACATTTTGTCTTTGTATCCCTACCACCTAGCACAGTGCCTGACACTTAATAAACCTTTAGATATGTGCTGAATTATTGTTGAAGAGGAAAAAGACCAGAGCTGTTTTACATGGACAATGAGGTGGCAAGGGGACCATGGCATTTTCTGCTTGTTTTAAATGCTGTGTCTGCTGTGACATGAATGGAGCCAGAGCTGTTTCTGGTAATAGAAATGTCAGCACCAAATGGCTGGCAGGCCACTTGTAAAAGAATTGTAAAAAGAGATGCCAGTTGGCATCTGGCCTCACACTGAGCTATGAATGTCTCACTATATAGAGAGATAAACATTCTAATTAACAATCCTGGAGTAATGATGTGTTCATATAGTAAAGCAACTGATGGATTTGAAATGCAATTTGGAGTTAATCATTTGGGTGAGGTTATTTCATAGTTGACTAATTTAGCTAACCACTTTTAAAAGATGCTAATTAAAAATTGCCTGGGGTTATCAATTTGCTGCCAAGACTAAAGAAAAAAATGGGAAGGGTTTCTGTCCAACTAATAATTAAATAAAGGAAAGGGGCTGGCAAAGCCATCATCAATTTGTCATGGTGTTTTAATATTTAGTCTCTTTCCCCTTTTGGCACTTCTTTTTCTCTGGAGGAAGGGCTATTTTGCCCCTATTTTGAAGGATAAAGAAGAATAATTATAAAGGCTTGCTAAATTATTACATTTTAAACAATCATCTCTATTCCATGTGTCTGGTACCAGTGGGACAGTGAACAAAAATTGTCTTTATATAAAATGAGAAATAATCAAAAAATGAAAAACGATGGGCATTTGAGTCAACTCCATCTGCTCATTTGAAGTAGCACTAGCTGACCTTCATAATTTTCCTCAAACCAGTTGCTATATCTAACTTTTCTTAAAAATAGATTTTTAATGCTATCTTTTATTTTTACATTATATTTATCTCTGTAGCCCTATTATATTTCTCTCTCAAAGAAGCATTCTATGCTCTGTCTGTTGTATGGTGAGCAGGACCTCTGAACATTTGGCTTAGAACAGTTGAAGAACTCATTGACTTTATATAGCTTTTTCATTTTTCCCCTTTGTTTGCTTGTCTTTGCTAGTAATTGATTCATTATCCTTAGTAAGAGTCAACTTTTCTTTCTCCACTGCCTGATTTTGGTATGGAATTGATTATGATTTTCTAAAAAGTTAGTAGTGGAAAGGGCAGGAGGCTCTGGTAGTTGAATGCCAAGTCTGACAATTCCAACCATGATGGAAAGGTTTAAATCACACACCCCAATGGTGGATTAACAAGGTCTCTTGTTAAGAGTCAGTCTACTGGGGGGGGCGGGCAGAGCCAAGATAGTGGAGAGAAACCAGGAAGTTGCCTGAGCTGTCCTCAGTTTCCCTCAGAAACAATGTTAAATCAAGCCTTTAAAAGAATTCTAGAGTAACAGAATCCATAAAACGATGGAGTGAAACAATTTTCTAGACCAGGATAACTTAGAAAGAGTTCAGGAAAGGTCTTTCCCACTTGGGTAAAAGGAGAGCTCAACCCAGTGCAAACAGTGTCTGGGTAAGCCAGTGTGAGGCTCTTAACACAGCGCAGAGCAGCAACTGAGACCCCAAAGTTCTGGCTCAGCAGGCCAGTAGCATAGCAGATTAGCTATGAGGCCTCTGGCCCCAGCACAAGAGGCAAACTGCCAGCCCTGGAACCAAAGGCACAACAGGTATACAGGTATGAGTAGACTAGGCCACCCTAGCACAATGAGCAAGCCACCAGCCCTAGAGGCCCCAGTGCAGAAAGTAAGTGACCAGGTCCCTGGCCCCCAGTGCAAGAAGCTTGGGACAGTGCCCCCTGTATCCCAATAGCAGAGTTTGACTTTTTTTAAATGGGCAAAAAATGAAAAAAAATAGCCCTACTATGGTGACAGGAAAGATCAAAACATAAACTCTAAGAGGGCAATGTCGAAATGCCTACATGTGAAGCCTCAAAGGGGAATATGAATTGGTCTCAAGACCAGAAAGTCTTTTTGGAAGAGCTCAAAATGGATTTTATAAATCAAATAAGAGAGGTAGAAGAAAAATTGGGGAAAGAAATGAAAGTTATGCAAGAGAATCATGAAAAAAGAGTCAACAGCTTAGAAAAAGAAGCACAAAAATTGACTGGAAAAAAATAACTTAAACTTAAAACTTTAATAACTTAAAAAAATAGAATTGGCCAAATGAGGAAAAAATCCACTGAAGAAAACAACTCCTTTAAAAGTAGAATTGGTCAAATGGAAAAGGAGGTAAAATGCTTGCTGAAGAAAGTAATTCCTTAAAAATTAGAATTGGGCAAGTGGGAACTAATGACTATGAGTCATCAAGAATCAGTCAAACAAAATTAAAAAAATGAAAAAATAGAAGAAAATGTAAAATCCCTCATTGGAAAAACAACTAACTTGGAAAATAGATCCAAGAAGGACAATTTTAAAATTATTGGGCTACCTGAAAGCCGTAATCAAATAAAGAGCCTGTACAGCATCTTTCAAGAAATCATCAAGGAAAATTGCCCTGATGTCCAAGAACCAGAGATTAAAATAGTCATTGAAAGAATCCACTGACCAAAATAAGATGCACAGGCAATGGGGCATAGAGATTTATCTTGCCCTACAAGAAAGGAAGGGAAAAGGGGATGGGAGGGGAATGGGGTGACGGAGGGGAGGGCAGACTGGGGAACAGGGCAACCAGAGTGTACGCCGTCTTGGAGTGGGGGGGGGGGAATGGGGAGAAAATTTGTAATTCAAATGCCTGTGAAAATCAATGCTGAAGACCAAACATGCTAAAAATAAATTAAAATTAAAAAATACATAAAAAAATTTAAAAAAAGAATCCACTGACCACCTCCTGAAAGAGATCCCAAAATGAAAACTCTTAGGAATATTGTCACCAAATTTCAGAACTATCAGGTCAAGGAGAAAATACTATAAGCATCCAGAAAGAAACAGTATCAAGGAGTCAGAGGCAGGATTATAAAAAACCTAGCAGCTTCTACATTAAATGATCAGAAGATTTGGAATGTGATATTCTGGAAGGCAAAAGAGCTTAGATTACAACCAAGAAATAACTACCCAACAAAACTGAGCATAATCTTTCAGGAGAAAAGATAGATATTCAATGAAATAGGAGACTTTCAAACTTTACTAATGAAAAGAGCAGAGCTAAACAGAAAATTTGATCCTCAAATACAAGACTAAAGAGAAGCATAAAAGGTAAGCAGAAAAGAAAAAAAAGCATGTTATCCAATGAGCTTAAACTGTTAGCATCCCTACATGTGAAAGTTTATACTTGCAACTCTTAAGAACCGTACCTCTATTAAGAAAATTAGAAGAAGTATACTTAGAGGATATAAATGTAAGTTGACTTGGATGTGATGATTAAAAAAATCAGAGTGAAAAAACGACTGTGCTGGAAGAAGAGGAAAGATGGAAGTCAAATGGGATAAAATATATCACATGAAAAGGCATGAAAAACCTGTTGCAGTAAAGGGAAAGAAAGGAGTGGATGAGTGTTGTTTGATACTCATCAGATTTGGCTCAAAGAGGGAATAACACACACAGTCAATTGGATAGAGAAATCTATCTTACCTTACAGGGGAGTAGGAGAAAAAGAGAGGAAAGAAAAGGGAGGGGGGGGGGTGATAGAAGGGAAGGAGGCAGGATAAAAGTAGAAGGGGAAAGAAGAAAGAAAAGGGAAGAGGGCTGATAGGGAGAGCAGATTGGGGGAGGTGGTGATCAGAAGCAAATCGCTGGTGAAGAGGGACAGGGAGAAAGGAGAGAGAAAAGAATAAACCAGGGGAAAATAGGATAGAGAGAAATACACAGTAATCATAACTGTAAATGTGAATGGGATGAAATCCCCCATAAAACAAAAGTGAATAGCAGAGTAGATTAAAAACCAGAACCCTACAATATATTCTTTACAAGAGACACATTTGAAGCACACACACACACAGTAAAGGTATGAGGCTGGAGCAAAATATATTTTGCTTCAGCTGAACTTAAAAAAAAAAGCAGGGGTAGTAAGCCTGATCTCAGACAAAGCACAAGCAAAAATAGATATAATTAAAAGAGATAAGGAAGGAAAGCACATCTTGCTAAAAAGGTACTATAGACAGTGAAGTAATATCAATACTAAACATACATTCTCCAAGAAGCATAGCATCCAGATTCTTAGAGAACTTAAGTGAATTACAAGAAGAAATAGATAGCAAAATTATATTAGTGGAGGAGGAGATGAGGAGAATTTTAGAAAAGTTAGATATGATAGACCTCTGGAGAAAACTGGATAGGGATAGAAAGGAATATACATTTTTCTCAGCAGTACATACACCTTCACAAAAATTGACCATACATTAGGGCATAGAAACCTCACAATCAAATGCAGAAAGGCAGAAATATTAAATGCATCCCTTGCACATCATGATAAAATAAAAATTATGTGTAATAAAGGGCTATGGAAACACGGATTAAAAATTATTTTGAAATTAAATAATCTATTCCAAAAGAATGAGTGTGTTAAGCAACACCTCATAGAAACAATCAGTAATTTCATTAAAGAGAATGACATTAATGAGACAATATACCAAAAAATAGGGGACAGACAAAGCAGTGCTTGGGGAAATTTTATATCTCACATGAATAAAATAGAGAAAGAGGAGATCAATGAATTGAGCATGCAATTAAAAAAGCCAGAAAAAGAACAAATTAAAATCTTCAATTTCATATCAAATTAGAAATTCTGAAAATCAAAGAGATTGACAAAATTGAAAGGAAGAAAATTATTGAACTAACAAATAAAATTATGAGCTGGTTTTGTGAAAAAAAACCAATAAAAGCTTTGGTTAATTTGATTTCAGAAAAGAAAAAGGAAAAATAAATGACTAGTATCAAAAATGAAAAGAATTAATTCACCGCTGATGAAGAATAAATTAAAGCAATAGTTGGGAGATGGTTTGCCCAACCATATGCCAATAAATCTGAGAATCTAAGTGAAATTGATAAATGTTTACAAAAATATAAACTGCCCAGATTAACACAAGAGGGAATAAAATACTTAAGCAACCCCATTTCAGAAAAAGAAATTGAACAAGCCATCAGGGAACTCCCTAGGAAAATATCTCCAGGGCCAAATGGATTTACAAGTGAATTCTACCAAAGATTTAAAGAACAATTAATTCTAAAACTATTTAGTCTATTTGGAAAAATAAGTGAAGAAGGAGTTCTACCAAGTTCCTTTTATGACACAAGTATGGTGTTGATACCTCTACCAAGAAGAGCCAGAAGAAATAAAATTATAGATGAATTTCTCTAATGAATATTGATGCAAAAATATTAAATAAAATATTAGCAAAGAGATTAAAGCAATTTATCATCAGGATAATACACTGTTACCAGATGGGATTTATATCAGAAATGTAGGGCTGGTTCAATATTAGGAAAACTATTAGCATAATTGACCATATCAATAACAAAACCAGCATAAATCATATGATTATCTCAATAAAGGCATAAAAATGCAGCATCCATTCCTATTAAAAACACTAGAGAGTATAGGAGTAAATGAAGCTTTCTTTAAAATGATAAGTAGTTGGGGCATCTAGGTGGCACGGTGAGTAGAGCACTGGCCCTGGAGTCAGGAAGACCTGAGCTCAAATCTGGCCTCAGACACTTGACACACTTACTAGCTGTGTAACCTTGGGCAAGTCGCTTAACCCCAATTGCCCTGCCTTCCCCCCTCCAAAAAAAAAACAACAACAAAAATAATAAGTAGTATCTATCTAAAACTACCAGCAAACATTATCTGTGATGGGGATTAGCTAAAGTCCTTCCCAATAAGATCGGGGTAAAA
Source organism: Phalanger gymnotis (assembly GCA_028646595.1). Classification (NCBI taxonomy): domain Eukaryota; kingdom Metazoa; phylum Chordata; class Mammalia; order Diprotodontia; family Phalangeridae; genus Phalanger; species Phalanger gymnotis. The sequence goes on along the minus strand of CM053623.1, from coordinate 79,882,402 downwards.
CAAGGATGCCTATTATCATGATGATTATTCAATATTGTATTAGACATGGTATCTTTAGCAGTAAGAGAAGAAAAAGAAATTGAATGAATTAGGATAGGAAATGAGGAAACAAAACTATCATTCTTTGCAGATGATATAATGGTATACTTAGAGAATCCTAGAAATAAGTACTTGAACTAAGTAATGATTTGAGTTGCAGGGTATAAGATAAACCCAAATAAATCATTAGCATATTACTAACAAAATTCATCAAGAAGAGATAGAGAAATTCCATTTAAAGTAACTGTTGACAACATAACATATTTGGGAGTCTACCTGCCAAGACAAACTAGGAAACTATATAAACACAATTACAAAACACTTTTCACATAAAGTCAGATCTAAACAATTGAAAAGATATCAATTGCTCAAGGGTAGGCTGAGCTAATATAATAAAAATGACAATCCCACCTAAATTAATTTACTCATTTAGTTCCATACAATCAAACTACCAAAAAGTTATTTTATAGAGCTAGAAAAAATAATGACGAAATTCATCTGAAAGAACAAAAGGTAAAGAATATCAAGGGAATTAATAAAAAAAATGCAAAGGAAAGCAACCTAACAATACCAGATGTAAAACTGTATTATAAAGTGACAACCATCAAAACTATATGGTATGGGCTAAGAAATTGGATCAGGGAAGAGGTTAGGTACAAGAGTCACAGTAGTAAATGACTGTAGTAATCTACTATTTCATAAACCCAGACTCCAGTTTCTGATATAAGAACTCACTATTTGACAAAAACTGCTGGGAAAACTGGAAAATAGTCTGGCAGAAACTAGCCACAGACCAACATCTCACACCAAATACCAAGATAAGGTCAAAATGGGTACATGATTTAGACATAAAAGATAATACCATAAGCAAATTAGGAGAGCAAGGAGTAGTTTACCTATCAGACCTGTGGAGAAGGGAAGAATTTATGACCAAACAAGAGATAGAGAACATGATGAAATGTGAAATGGATAATTTTGATTACATTAAATTAAAAAGGGTTTGCATAAACAAACCCAACACAACCAAGATTAGAAAGAAAACAGAAAGATGGGAAATAATTTTTACTGCCAGTGTTTTTGATAAAGGCCTCATTTCTCAAATATGTAGAGAACTGAGTCAAATTTGTAAGGACATAAGCCATTCCCCAATTGATAACTGATCAAAGGATAAGGACAGACAGTTTTCAGAAGAAGAAATCAAAGCCATCTAAAGTCATATGAGAAAATGCTCTAAATCACTATTGATTAGAGAAATGCAAATTAAAACAACTCTAAGGTACCACCTCACAGCTATCAGATTGGCTAAAATGGCAGAAAAGGAAAATGACAAATGTTGGAGAAGATGTGGGAAAATTGAGACACTAATGCATTGTTGGTAGAGTTATGAACTGATCCAAACATTCTGGATAGCAATTTGGAACTATGCCCAAAGGGCGATCAAACCTTTATCCAGCAATAACACTACTAGGTTTATATTAAAAAGAGATCATAAAAAAGGAAAAGGATCTATATGAACAAAAATATTCATAGCAGTACCTTTTATGGTGGCAAAACTTGGAAATCAAGGGGATGCCCATCAATTGGGGAATGGCAGAATGAGTTGTAGTATATGAATGTAATTAAATACTATTCACCTATAAGAAACGATGAGCAGCTGGCTTTCAGAAAAACCTGAACTGATGCTGGGTGAAGTGAGCATAACCAGAACATTATTCACAATAACAGTAACATTGTGTGATGATCCACTGTGATTGATTTAGCTCTTCTCAGCAATATAATGATCCAACACAATTCCAAAAGACTCAAGATTTTTCTGCTACCTACATCCAGAGAAAGAACTGTTTAGTCTGAATGCAGATGAAAACATACCATTTTCATTTTTTCGTGGCTTTTCCTTTTGTTCGGTTTCTTCTTTCACGACATGACTAATGTGAAAATAGGTTTACATGATTGCGTATGTATAATCTATATTAGACTGCTACATTTGGGGGAGGGAGGGAGGAATTTGAAACTTAAAATCTTATGAAAAATGAATGTTGAAAACTATCTTTACATGTAATTGGGAAAAAATGAAATTGTATTTACCAAAAATTTTAAAAATGTTTAAAATTTTAAAAGGAAATCAGCCTATCTTAATTCAAAGAAGCTCATCACTACATTACCTGCAGACTGATAACTTTTAGACCATAACTGTTCTCATTATCCCCTTCCTGATGTGAAAAAATTGGGACACTAATACACTGTGGGTGACATTGTGCATTGATCCAACCATTTTGGAAAACAATCTGGAATTATACCCAAAGAGTTACATAACTGTGTACCTCTTGACCCAGCAATACCACTATTACATCTGTTTCCCAAGGTGATCTGGGAAAAAGGAAAAGAACTTAAGTGTTCTAAAATATGTTTAGCAGCAATCTTTTTGATGGCAAAGTACTAGAAATTGAGGGTATGCCCATTAGTTGGAGAATGGCTAGATAAGTTGTGATATGATTGTAATGGAATACTACTGTGCTGTAAGAAATGATGAGCTCAATATTTTTAGAAGAAACAGGGAAAGACTTGCATGAAATAATTAAGAGTGAAGTAAGCAGAACCAAGAGAACATTGTATACAATAACAGCAAGATTGTTGGAAGAATAACTGTGAACAACTGAGTCATCGTGAGTATTATACTCAAGTCAGCTACAAAGGACCGATGAAGGAAGATGCTATTCACCTCCAGAGAAAGAACTGATAAATAGAAATATGTGTAGTCCGATTTTATATACATATGCACAAATATGTGTGTGTGCGTATTTGTGTGTAAAATGTGACTTTCTCTAGTATGGTGTCAGGAGGAAGGAAGGGAGACAGTTTGGAACTTAAAATGAAATATAAAAAAATTTTTTAAAGACCACTTACAAAGTTCCAGATGAATTGCAATCTATATTAGTAGAAGGGCACACCCACAATGAAAAACAAAATGACACACACCCAAAGTATCAAATTGTAGGTGAGGCCCAACTAGATGACAACCAAAGAAATCACTCTAAAGACTAAATCCAATAAATAGAAGAAAACCTAGATTTGATGTTTTTAAAATAAGTTTTACTAGCACCTTATATTTTTATATCACATTCACGATTAGCTTTACTCCAACCCTATTCCTTGGAATTGAACCCTACCTTATAACAAAGAAAAATAGCTAAATAAAGGTACCAGATAATGCTAATCTAGACTGTCATACACAGAGTATCCCTTGTAGTGAATGTAACATTTTGTCCCTATAATACTTTATCTCTTTGCCTATTCGAATTGAGATATAATTTATTTATTATTTATTACTCTCGATTGCAGCTTCTAAGAGCTAGGATTCCTTTTAATGTTTTTTTTTAATTGAAAATACCTTAGTCAGTGTTCTTCTGTATCTGCTTCACTCTCCAACAATTTATGTTAATCTTCCCATACTTCTCTGGATTCCTCCTATTTAGTATTTCATAATTATTTTCCAGCACATTGCTATAGCACAGTACACTGTCATTCCCCAGTCAGTAAGTATTTACTCTCCGCCCCCCCCCACCCCTGCACAGGTCTTTGTTATTAGAAAAGTGCTACTAAGAATATTTTGGTATATCTGAAATTTCCTTTCTTTTACCTCATTTGTACACATTCCCAGTAATGGGATTGCTGGGTTAAGGCTACATTTAATTTTTTTAAAGGCTCAGAAAAACAAAGTAAAAATTCCTGATATATGTAAATATTTGAAGCATTATAGAATAAAACAACCCTCTTCTCTCCAACAGTACATATCAATTTCAGGTATTCATGTTGGTAAACACACTTACCTCTAAGTTTCTAAGAAGTTCCACTCATGTAAAGGCTTTAGAATTGTAGAGGAAAATATTTCAAATGAAATTTTGTGTCAGAGGCTCTCATATGATGTGAGAGACTTGAGTACAGTCATGCACTAAGTAGAGCTCCCAGCAGGCATTGCCTCTTTCTTATCATCCTTTTTGGAAGTTTTGTGTTCCCTTTGGTATTAAAAAGCCAGGAGAAATTTGCTTTTGCCTCCAGTGTGGTTGTCTATCGTATAAAAGGCAACCCTGGAGAAATGTTGATACACCTTATGTATAAAGAGACGCTTAGTGGTTTTGTGCAGTCCCTATTTTGAAGGCCATATGAACCGAGGGAATCATGGGATGCCACTCATCCAGAGCAGTTTGATTTCTTACCTGAAAAATGACTTTCAGTTGACTCTAGGTTCCTAATTCCTACAGGGAGCCCCACAGTCCCAGAAGAATTGCTAGAATTTCTATAGGAACTAGACTTTCCTTTTGAGATGGGAAGCTCTATTTTTCTTTTCTTTTTAAGTTAGTCATTAAAACTGGCCTGTATGTGAATCTACAGTAGAGGATCCCCTTACAGGGGAAAAGGAAAACATAAGTAACCCAGTTTTCCCTTAGCTTCATGCTGTATTGAGCCCAGAGTAAAGGGTCCCCTTGGTAGGAGAGGCAAAAGGTATAATTTCCCTATATCTAGTGAAATATCGTTGCTACACAAGCACCAACCCTAATCACTTTGGTTTCTCACCTGAAGGGTGCATTGACTCTTTTCCCCAAACTCTATTTGGAGAACTCTACCTGCTCAGGAAATTCTGGAAGGAACCAGGCTTTCATTATGGGAAAGGAAGCTTGATTTATTTTCTTTCTCTTCCTCTTTTCTGTATTTTCTTGGGGATTGAAGGTCTTTTCCAAGCACTAAACATCATGGGATAACCTATTACTACTTTGTGAAATGATGGCTTTTGTTAAATTATATATAAACTATATCATTTAGAAATATGGAGGAGTTTTATTTAGTGATTTTGATAATGCTATACTTCCTATCAATATCTGGTCTCGCAAAAAGCTCATTCAACATTTAAGGGTGAAAAACCTATCTTTTCATTTTCAAATGGGTCTTGTGACATTAATGTTGGACTAAACCACAGTGAATCAATAAAGTGATGTTGCAACAATCTGGCTAGCAGCTGTTGTGGGGGTGAAAGACCAACATAAGCCCAACAACAAGCACACTACCAGCATGCTTCAAAAGCCCAGGTTCTTTTGATCTGCTTCACTAAGGAAAGCAACGTTAAGGGGTTGACAAGCTTATTTTAATTCAGCATACAAATACCATTCACTTAGTTCAGGGGAAAAAGCCAGCACCCTGAACTTCAGAGCAAATACAAACAAATTACAAACATCAACAGACAGACCAAATACAATTCAAATCCCAATACGTAGTTACCAGAGTTTAACAAAGTCCCAGCATCCAGGTTTACGAGCTGGAGGGCTCTTAGCTAGAGCTGCCCGGAGTCTCCATACCACTAAGAGTGAGAGCCCACTGCAAATGGCTCTGTTTTCTCTTCTTATACCATTTCAGAAGTCATCAAATGTCATCTGAATGACCAGAACTTAGGCTCCTATGATTGGCTCTTGAGTTAGCACCTCCCCTTAATAGCCTGGGAGCTTCACACCCACATAGGGTTAGCGCCTAATAGGGGTTTGGGCCTGGGGCTTAGCACCTAGTAAGACTCAATGAAATATGCTGAATTAATCAAAGGAAACAAAAGCCAAACTCTTCAAGGGCACTTGGTTGAACTGAGTGCTAAGAGCCCATTTTGCTTACCAACACACTCCACCCCTTGTTCCAGGATACATAATCTAATCAGCCATGGATCCTGGAACATACATTGTGATCCAGTTACGCAGGAAACTAAAACATATCACTCAATGACATTCCCAAATATTTGTTTACAATTCAAATGTCCACCCCTAGATCTTTGTATCCATTACGTAGGAAATGGGAGTCAATAATACCATAACAATAACACAATACAGCAAGGATAATACAAAATAAGTACACAGAACAATGTCATCATTCCACCCCCACCCCGAACGATTGGGGCTCAAAATCTTGGGGTAAGCGGCGAAGGTCTCATTTTCCATAGCTTCTTCCTGCTGAAATTGGATGTAGAGCTGTCCCTGCCCCAGGAGTCCCATTCCAGAGGTCAGTTCTTTAGCAAGCTGGCAGGAATTCCAAGAATGCTAGGTGCTTAGGCAGTCATCTGAAAGTGTAGGGTACTTAAGCCTAAAGGAGACAGAACTAGCAACAAGGTTAACCAAAACAAAGAACAAAAGAGTAAGCAAGTATGGGCTATTATACTTCAAATAAAATCATCCCCATTCTGGTTGAGACTCCAGTTATACAAAAATTCAATCCCATAGCCTAATTCAAGTAGGAAATGTTTCTTTTCAAAAGGAACACAATAAGGAAACTAAGCTAGAAGGGTCCCATCCTAGATGGAGCCTAGGATTGCCCTAGAGGCCTTTTTCCCCAGATACAAACTTTCACCTGTTAATCACGCAAGATCACCTTCCCTCTGAGTGGCTTGTGGCATTTATCAGCATCAGCCATACTTCTGGAGTCCATGAATCTATTATTATAGCCCTATTCACAGTAAAATATATGGTTCAGGGGTACAATTCAGTGATTATTTTCCCCTGAATAGACATCTGCTACAGTGTTGTCCTTCCCATGGGCTACGACTTCTGCAACCTTTGGAATATCATCTGGCTTCCGTTTTACCCATACCTTAGCTCCCAATTTTATTCTATCAACAGAGCAAGACCCTTTTGTTCCTCTAGTAGTTATTTTGGGAGGAGGGTCAATTTTCACAAAGGGTATTTTTTCACAGGGGATAATAATCACTTGAACTATCATTTCTACAAAATTGCACAGGTTTTTCTCCAAATTCTGGAGT
>CM053623.1:79860434-79875476 GCA_028646595.1 Phalanger gymnotis | reverse complement strand
AAATGATTCTTGGGGATTCTCATACATACCCCAGTAGGGGTTTTTCTTATCTTTTTCCTATTCAACCTAAAATTCTCTATACAATGTAAATCATATCCTGCCGAACCAGGTATTCCTGGACATGGTGGTGGGACATCTTCCCTCACAGTCTAAAATTCAGTATTTTGGATCTTACATGTTTGCTGTTCTCTAATCTGCAGATTTGGGGTCATCATTCTGGCTAGAGGTGTACTACTTCCTAAGGGCCTTTTATTAAAATTACATAAGGCAATAGACAAATTATCCTTCCAATGTCGATATGAATTATTAGAGCTTAATTTTCTCAGCTGTTCTTTCAACAATCCATTCATTCTTTCAATTAGCCCAGATGCTTGTGGGTAATATGGAATATGATATATCCATTCTATATTATTCAACACACAATATCTTTTCATTTCTTTGCCCTTGAAATGTGACCCATTGTCACTTTGAATCTGTATTAGGGTTCCATAGTATAAACTTAAAATATCTAGGGTTTTACAGGTGTTTTTCTGAATTGCATCCTTATAAGGACAAACCACTAGTACACCTGAATAGGTGTCAACACATGTACATATATATTTACATCCTTTATCTCAGGTAGTGGGCCAATATGACCTATCTGCCAAATTTGAGCTGGAACTTTTCCCCTTGCTATTTTTCCAGTTACTCTCCTAGAAAGAGTTCATTCTTTTTCAAATTGGCATATACAACACTCCTCTGTTATTTGTTTTAACAATGCATGAGAGATACTAATACCTTGATCCTGTGCCCATAAATGGGTGACCTGGATCCCTAAATGGCTGGTGGTCTGGTGGACCCATTTTGTTAAGGCTCGGTCATTAGTTGGAGTTGGGGTAGGGACAATACGTTCAGTAGCAATCCCAGAACTTTCCAGAATTTGCCTAGTACAGGGGTTATAGCCTACTGCTTTCCAATGTCTCTTGTGTCCCAAATATTTTGCTGTCCCATCAGTAAACCAAGCATGTTTCTTCTGTTCCTCATTTAGTCCATCATATCCATTATTCCATTTCACTAAGGATGGTACCATCTGATGCTTAGATTCAGGGTTTTTTTCATTCCTCTCAGTGTCAATGTTCACCACAGATTCACATAGAGTAGAAACTCCACTTTTGCCTGCTCTCGATCTATTCTGAATATACCACTTCCACTTCACTCTTACCCACAGCAGTGGTGGCGGGCATGACTCTGGACCAGCCCTTGTTATGAGCCCCTGGGCTGAACCTAGATGTTGGTAACTATGAATTGTATTGGGTCTGTCTGTCGATATTTGTAATTTGTTTGTATTTGCTCTGAAGTTCAGGGTGCTGGCTTTTTCCCCTGAACTAAGTGAATGGTATTTGTATGCTGAATTAAAGTAAACTTGTCAACCCCTTAACATTGCTTTCCTTAGTAAAGCAGATCAAAAGAACCTGGGCTTTTGCAACATGCTGGTAGCGTGCTTGTTATTGGGCTTGTGTTGGTCTTTCACCCCCATAACAGCTACTAGCCAGATTGCTGAAACAAGTAATGTCCTCTTTTTCTCAACATCTGTCCTGCGTGTTTCTTGTTTGCATAGTGAATTGATAATTTATGAAATTACGAAATAGCAGCAGGCACATCTGATTCTTTGAGTGCTCACCAACTCACTAGGAAAGGCTACAACACAGAAGGAAATAGGACAGCAATCACATTTTAATAAGGTGCAAAAAGTATAGGGGTAAACAGTACAGAAAGTGAGGTGGGGTGATGAAGGAAGGCAGGCAACATGGCAAAGAGTGTAGGAAGGGAGAGAGACATTCAGTATCACTCACATAACCACAGATTAGAGTTGGGAGTACAATGGAGAAGGAAGAGGATTCAGAGGGCTAGAGTTTGAGGTCTCATTTCCATAAGGTGTTTGGGGGGAGTAGACCAACTCCTATCTGTGCCACTTTGGGGTTTATTCATTAATGCATCCAAATCATCTCAAAGTTGGCAGTAAAACTTTAACATTAACATCATGTCCGCATCATTTCGAAATTGTCAGCACCTTTTAGAGTTCTGCTGGTCATACCGATGATATCTGGAACTTGTCTGAGATTTTCATATCACAGAACCAGAATTCCCAGCAGCACCTAGATGGCTTCTGATGATTTACCACACACTACCAGGAAGTGAATTTTGGTTAATATATAATACACCTTGTAAATGATGCTCCTTTAATATTTAAGATAGTTTCTACCTGAATATAGAGTTCCTCTTTGCAATCTTATTCCTGTTATTTCCTCTTTATAATGGCTACTTATAAACCTATTTATTATACTAACTAGAAGGGGATAGTGGTCAGGAGGATACAATTTTAACACACATACACAATTCCCACAAGAACAAAATCTTGACAAAATACTCCCATATCTCCTTTTGGCCTTGTATATACTCTTGAAATTGCTTCCTTTGAAATCAAAGCTAAGGGGCAAGAAAGGAGGTGGGCAGGAGAATGGGAAAGAAATTTAAGTCCCTACTACAAAAATATCAATTTTAAAATTTGCATATAAGAAGGTTAGCCACTTCTCATTGTGTATAAAATCTGTTACTATTTCAAATGGAAGTAGAAGTAATAATAGATGATACCTTACTAGTCATAGTCTAAGTGGACACACAATATAAGGAGTATGCCTCAGTCTAACATATTAATGTCAGAACTTACTAAAACAAAATTTTTAAATGTGTATTTTTTCTTAATTTAGGAATCTTGAGCTAAACTGCTGTATTAATCTAGTTTTAGATGAGAGGTTGGAGAGAAGAAAGAGAAGAGGGAAAGAATTCACTCCAAATCTGAATAAATCATTTAACCTCTAAGAGCCTCAGTCTTCTTATCTGTAAAAATCAAAAGAGTTGATCCAGATGACCTTTCCTCCATGCTTTTTAAATCTATGATCCTCTGGTCTGCTATTTGCCTATATACCAAAGCCATTAGTAGGGGTGGGGAGCAGGTGCCTAGAGAAGGTTAAAACAGAAAGGGAATTTTGATCTTTGGTTGTTGTTGTTCAATCCTTTCAACAGTATCCAGTTCTTCCTCGACCTATTTGTAGTTTTCTTGGCAAAGATATTGGAGTGGATACTTTTCCTTCTTCAGCTCACTTTATACATAAGGAAACAGGCAAGTTAGATGACTTACCCAGGGTCACACAGCTAGTAAGTGTCTCAGGCCAGATTTGAACTCAGGAAGATGAGTCTTCTTGATTGTAGGCCCAGCTCTCTATCCATTGCACCTCCTACCTGTCCCTTTCTTGGTCTTTCCCCTCCACTACTCTCATCTTTCTTTGTCTCCCTTTCTGTTTTTCCTTTTGTCTTTCCTTTTGCATATCCTTCTCTTTCCTTCTGTCCCCTCCCTCTTGCCTTTTTCTCACTCTTTCTCACCTCTGTGTCTCTTCCTTTCAATCTTCCTTTTCATTGTTGCATCCTTCATCTTTTTCTTCTTTTCCCCTCTGTCTTTCCCTTAACTCTCTATCCTATCTTCCTCAGTAGAACACAATACAGGCTAAAACTTAAGTGTAACTAAGTTGAGAAAGTGTTGAAGGGGCCATTCAGGCTAAACGAATTTTTGTTTATTAGCTGAGCATCAGTGACCTTTCTTGCTGGGCAAGAACTCCCCTGCATTGAATGACAGCGTTTTACCTCTGTAACTCTTTTTTACATATGCACAATTACATTAGCTCATCTCTATGATCGTGTACTTTCAAGAAATATAGCACTCTGCGAACTATAAATCTTTAATCTAGTAATCCAACCATGAAATGCATTGTCAACAAACTTTGAAAATGCCTCATAAAAAGACAGAGTAATTGTTGTTTCTGATGACTTTAAGCAAAATAAATATGGAGTGGGAAAAATCATTCTCCAAAATTCCACAGAGATTGGAAGTTAAAAGGAGGCATTAAAAGTCCATAATTACTGAATTTTAAAGTTGAAAGAGACTTAGCACTCATTTAGATCTACTCAAACCTCAAAAAACCTCCTGTATAACATACCCAACTAGTATATTCCAGTCTCTGCTCGAAGACCTCCATAAAAGGGAAAATCTACTCCTTTTCAAGATAGCTTAATACGCTGGGCCAGTTCTAATTATTAGGACATTTTTTCCTGACATCAAGCCTAAATACACCTTTTTTGATCATTACATCTATAGCTCCAAGTTTTGCCTTCTGAGGTCAAACAGAAGGCTATTTGTTATAGTTTCTCAAACACTTAATGACATTTATCATGTCTCTTCTGAGCTTTTTAGAAGCTAAACCCTCAACTACTTGTTATCTAATATGGACTCAAGGGCTTCACCATTGTTCACGTTGTCCTTTGGACACTCTAGATTATAAATGTCCGTGGTGTAGATTATAAAAAACTGTGATGCCCCAAACTGAACATAGTACTCAGTATGTCTTCTAATAAAGGCTAAAGTATAAGATTATCACTTCCTTTTCCTCTAAAACTGTGCTTATCTTTAGGGCAGCTGGGTGACATAATGAATAGAGTTCAGGGCCTGGAGTCAGGAAGAAGAGTTCAAATCTGACCTTAGACACTAGATGTGTGACTTTGGGCAAGTCACTTAACCCTGTTTGCCTCCATTTTCTCATCTGTAAAATGAGCTGGAGAAGGAAATGGCAGACCATTCCTATATCTTTGCCAAGAAAACCACAAATGGAATTACAAAGAGTCAGGTGAAACTGAAACAACTCAACAACAACGCCTCTCTTTAGTAATTCCTAATTACTGAAGGTGTTTATAGGATAGGATAACTATTAGGGAATCTAGGATTGGTGAATGGATAAATAAACAGAGCACTTATTAAGTATTTTCTTCTAGGTCCTGTGTTAAGCACCAAAAGATACAAAGACAAGTACTTAAGACAGTCATTGCCCTGAAGGAAGTTACTGCCAGCTCACCAATTCCTTAACCATCCACCCTGGTGGTTGTGGTGCTGGGACTTGGGGGCCGAAGGTTGACCAAGTTGACTAGTACAGCCTCAGGTCCCTATTTTAGCCTATTGGGGCTAGATTTCCTAATTCCCTTTTCTTCATTCCTGTTCCTTATTTTTCTCTCCTTATTGGGTAATTTAGAAAATACTTTCATTTTGCTGCTCCAATAATTAATGGGTCAGTCTCTTAGTGGTATCATATTGGCTCTTTGTCTCAAATGACATATAAAGTCAAGCCCCAGGGACCTCTGTGCCTTCAGCTGGAGTGTGGATAGCTCTTCACCTTTTTGTGTTGCCCATTGTGGGTATGGAGACTTCACACTCAGTCACTAGTAGCAACTATTTTGCTTTATCCCTTGTGAGTAGCAATAAAGTTTGTTGAATCTATCTCTCTGGTGGATGATGCTTTTTATCTAGACCCCTTTGAAGAATACTTTCAATTTACTGAGAGGAAGCCAACTCTCCAAAAGGAGGCAGGGCACACATTCTATGGCACGACCAGAAATGGTTTAAAGGTCTGGACTCTGGAAAGAAAAGGCAAAAGCTGACTTACCAGAGCCAAGATACCTACACAGGAAGTTACCAGTGGGGAAGTGATCTGAGAAGAGGTCATTTTTAGTGTGAGCCAAGAAGGTTACTGGTGAATTAAAGATTGGGCAACCTCTGATTCCTCGAAGGGTTTGGGACTTCTTCCAGAACTTTCCATCTAGGATCATCCTGTCCACATTGAAATCATTTGCCTGATGTCAGTGATGAGGAATTCCAGTTTAAGTAATTTAGAAATTCAACCATGTGGAAGCTTGGAGCAGATTCATAGGAAACATTTTTTTTTCTTTTTATACATACATATAATTCTGGGTAGCAACTTAATTCAGGAAATAAAGTAAAAAAAATTGGTTTTTATATTTATCTTATGAACTTTATGCTACATTATCCTCTGGTTACAAAACTTCCCTGTCTCTTTCATATCTCTGTTCATTCCTCCATTTGCCTTTTTTTAGAGAAAAAAGTACATCAGCTTCCCCATACATTTAGTTAATCTGTCACTTTTATTTTGTTTCCACCAAAATCATTATTCAATGCCACAGGCATACCAATGTTCAAGCTGACCATATTGCTCAAGTCCTGGCAATGAAATTGAATAAAAACTTGGATTAAAAGGTCAGTTTTTGAAATATGCATAATAAATTCAGAGACAAAAAGCTATTCTAACAACTTTCTGCACCATTTCTTCTCATCTCATTATTCATATAGGCCTCCCTGAATTTTAAGCAGTACAAATCCAGAGATGAAATTTGTAGACTACTGGAGCCAAGTAAAATTTCTTTCATGGCTGGAGACCTGATGGTAGAGTTGGTGACATTTCTTAAATTGATGAAGCTGATGCAGGATGGGAAGAATCTGATGGATGCTTAATCGTCTTCTCTAGTTCCACAGTAGAAGTGGAAATTTTTCTTAAAATGAATTCCTTATTATATGCCCTTCATAGATTCATTTCTACAGCTATAGAATTGACAACTCCTCTTTTCGTGAATTTTCATTATACATTTTGTAGCCAAAAGATGACCTTAATTATCATTTGTATCATTGAGATCAGTAGGCATAGACATGGGAATTTGAGAAAGGGAGCAGTGAATGAAGGGGATTAGTTTAGAGTTCCTATGAGTAGAGCAAAAGTATCTGGATGAAACTTGTTATGATTAGCTTGGAAAAGAGAAGTTACTTAGGGCTCAGCTAATAGCTATCTTCATTTGAAGAGCATGGAAGAGGGGCTCATCTTTTTCTGCTTGGTCCCAGAGGCTAGCACTAGGAATAACAGGTAGAAGTTGCTGAGAGGTGAATTAAAGCTTGATGTCAGGAAAGACTGCCTAACAGTTAGCATTCTGTCAATGTGGATCAGGATGCTTATGAAGTAATGCATTTTCCATCACTGGAGGTCCAAGCAAAGGTCGAACTCCTTGTTAGATGAGGATAGGCAACATCGTCATTTGGGTACAGTTAGACAAGGTGGCCTCTAAGGGCCCTTCCAAATCTGAGGATCACTGATTTTGTGAATGAATTTTGGATGTGGTCTTTAAATAACTGCTTCATTCTCTGTTAAATTCTACAAAAAAAGATAATATTTGTAAAGTGCTTAGCACAGTACCTGGCATAGTCGGTGCTATATAAATCCTTATTTTTTTCTCCTTTTTTCTGCTTTGTTCAGCCAAAAGAGAATAGGTTGGAGATAATACTATACTTAGAAACAGTAATTATTGTTATGGATAATAATTAATAATATTTAATAATTCAATCTATAATTAATAGGGACTTAGATATTTTATTAAATAATTATACTAAATTTAAGGTTAGGTAGATCACTATCACCATTGAACTTTTAACCTAATCTGCCTAGTTTTATAGTTATCTTTAAAGTTTGTATTTCTTTATAAATAGAGCTTTGTGGATCAGATACCTTTTAAAAAATGGGATGGAGTAAATATTCCTGGAATATTTTTTGTTTAGATATCTTTTTTTAACCTCTATCACTTCTTTCTTTGTATTATACTTCTCTGTGTATATCCTCTCTACATTTCATTCCATCTCAAATTTTAAGCAGAGGAAATGAAAAGATGAAATTAAAAGTTCCTACCACTAAGTAAAAGTCTTTCTTGATTAGAGACCAGAAAGGAGAGTTGGTAAACATTTTTTTAATCAATCAAGTTCATATGGGCTAGAGAGAGTCTCGTTGACATCCCATTTTTGTTTTTCACATTTTTCATCCCTAGTGCCTTATACAAAAGCACTTAATAAATGTCAAATTAATAGAATTGATATGTTATGTCATAGAAGATTTAATGCTGTAAGGGACCTTATAAGTTTTCTAGTTGATCTCCTTAATTTGATTGATAAGATAACTGAGACCCAGAGAGGTGGTGATTTGCCTGAATTCACACAGGAAGTTAGTAGAAGAGTCAATAATTGAGGCCAAGTCTTCTGACTCCAAATCCAGTGCTAATTCTACTACACCACATTGACAGTAGTGGATGGTTATGTTTGTGTCTCTCTCTCCCTCCCTCTCCTCCCCTCTCTCTTTTTCTCCACACACACACACATAACATATATATACATATATGATACATATTTAATTTTATAATAAAAAGATACATAGCAATGGTAACTTATCAGTAGCTACTATTACAATTTTTCTATCATCAGGATTATATATGTTCATATTATGTAGTTATGTTTACACACATGTATTCATGTGGTTATACTAAGTATGACTCCAAAACTCTTAGTTATAACTGTTTCTTTGCCTTTGTATTCTCTTATATGGACTTTCTCATATTTATTTATACTTAAGTAGTGATATGGTCTCCATTACAGCTTTTTAAAGTCGTTCTTTCATGATTTGGAACTTCCCAGTTTTCTGCTGGGTAGTATAAAATGTCACTCTAATATCTTGTAAAGAATACTCCCTCCCCTTCAACTAATCCTTCTTTCATACTTCCTTAATTCTGTGGAGGACACCACCATGACCCAGTTTGAAAACCTTTAGAGTTGTCCTTGACCGTCCCTTTTCCCCCACTACTCCCCTCCTAGTATCTCAGGAGTTACCAAGTGTTGTCACCTATGCCTTTCTCATGACCAACGTACTTTACTCTAGTTCAGGACTTCATTATCTCTCACATGAATCATTGCAAGAGCCTTCTCCTTCACTTCCCTGTTTCCAGTCTATCCCATTTCCAAATCATCGTTTGTGTAGCTACTAAATCAATGTTTCTGTTTCATTTTTGACTATGTCACTTCCCTGCCCTCAAGAATTAAATCCCTCCCTATTGTTCTTCTGCTTGGTGGGTAAAGCCTTCCACCGGTGGGTTGTTCCTTCCCTTTCCCTACAGTTCTATGCTGTGCCCTTTCACATACTTTGTGTTCCAATCAAACTAGACCACTGGCTATATCTCACCTATTCCATGCCATCACCTGTCTCCATTACTTTGTGCACCCCAATCCTGATGCCTGCCTAGAAAAATTGTGAGTTAAGGTCACATTGCCATAGAGTAGCAGAAAGAGAACTTGCCTCCAGGCCATCTTCATGTTCTGTCTAGTACTACTTCTATTTAGACATTTATACCTCTATAAAACATAACTATTGAAAAATCTAGTTTTGGTGGTGATGGGGTTATGAAGGACCTTAGACTCTATTGAGCACATAGGAGAAAATACATCCCCAAAAGGCAATAGATGAGCATTATATTCATAGTGTAATCCTTGCTTGTTTAAAGGGAAGCAACATAATTGACTATAAACTTCATCTTTGCACAAGAAGTAGATGTTACCTTTGTGAGGAAGTTGAATCTGGCGAGGAGCATACTGAGAAAACAAGAAGCAGCATTTACTAAGCACCTACTATGTGCAAGGCAGTTTTTAAAAGCAGATGAAAGGTGGAAGAAATGTCTGCTTGAGTTTGAATGTGATTTTTTTTAAAAAAAAATTATTTTCCCCATTGCATGTAAATACAATTTTTAATGTTCATTAAAAAAAATTTAAGTTCAAAATTCTCTCTCCTATTCCTTCATCCATTGAGAAGACAAGCAATTCGATATAGGTTATACATTTGCAGTCATACAAAACATATTTCCATGTTAATCATGTTGTGAAAGAAAACACAGACCAAAAAAAAAGAAAGAAAAAGAAAGTAAAGAGAAAGTATCCTTTGATCTGCATTCAGACTCCATCAGTTCTTTCTCTGGAGATGGATAGACTTTTTCATCATAAGTCCTTCAGAACTGTCTTTGCTCATAGTATTGCTGAGAATAGCTAAGTCATTCAGAGTTGATCATTATGCAATATTTGTGTTACCGTACACAATGTTCTCCTGGTTGAAGGTAGTTTTTAATGTTAGGTCTTACCAAGAATAAACAAAGTTGACCTGGGCTTAGAGTGTATCTTGATATTGTCCCTCACACGGTACACATGAAGAAGTGAATATAACTATATGAAATGCTTATACCATAAAATATCAAAGTACTCAGATTTCCCAGAATTTTTAGATTATTCTTTACAAGATAACAAGTGTTATTTTGTATTTTACAGCAGAACACTGATAAGTTGTGAACAGTGAATAGGGAAGGGATAAGAACATACTTCATTAAACAGCTGTTAGATTTTGGTGATAGTAGTTTAAATGTTAAGAGCCTACAATACAATGATTTGATACCTTTCTGACTGTAGCTGTAACTAGAGTGGGATAAGCAAGGCTTTCCATCCTGGGTGGTGAATTTAAAGAGCACCAAGCACCGAGGCAGCGCTGCACCAAGTTAGCAGGAATCAGTCCGGACTTGTGCTTTTATCTATGCCCAGGATTTGTGCTATGGAAACTCCACCACTGGAGATATACAACTCATCTGTAACTTCTAATCATAAAGAGTTGTCTGTGGTTCTGAGAGGTTGTAACTTGCCTGAGATTGCAAAGTTAGTGTGTTTGAGAGGCAGAGCTTAAAGCCAAGCATTCTTGTTTCCAAAGTCCACCTTCTATTCACTATGACATGCTGTCTTTCTTCATGTCTAATAGTGCTGATAAATGTTTTAACAACTGGTCTTCTAAAAAAATATGTAGACACCACACACTTTAAAGATTAATCTGCACTAACATTTCCAAAGTCATTTTCTGAAGTCTAGAAATCAACAAAACAATAAATCAAGCCCTGGTTTGTATTTGGCTATTTCCAAGGTGTAAATTCTCACTCACACCAAAAATTTAACAATCAGCTCTCTTGAGTCAGTTCAAACCAGCTCCAGCAAACCTATGGCCCTTTCTTCCTTCACAATTCAGTGCCCCAGTAGTGTGACTTGCCTGAAGTACAAATACTACTAGTTATTACTCTTTTTCATTAATCCTCAACTATTTTATCAACTTGCCCTGAATGATAGGTTGTGGTCAATATCCCTTCTCAGCAGCAGCTTCTACTTTTGGACTGGCTGGGTATCAAAGCATTCATCTCTGAAAGACCAACAACAGTCTATCTCTCACTGGAGATGATTTCCTGGGCCCAGCTAAGGCTGTCATCCCTAAACCCAGGGAAGGCTTTAGCACACACAAACACACACACAGAGATATGTAATATATACACATACACACATGTATATATATGTACATATGCACATGTATATGTTTATGTAATGTACACATATATGTATGTATTATATATGTATATATTAAATATATATTTAGCATTCTTATGCTCAGTATCCTTGTCATTTGTTTCTACCAGTGACAAAAGGAAAAGAGAGAAAGAGTGGCATGATGCCAAGAAAAATGAGAATCCTTTTGTCTGTTTATCCCAATCATATGAACCAGACTGTGTTCAAATTATCTTGCACACATAGTTATACATTAGTTGTAACTGTCTTTTTACTCTGTTAGCAACCTCTCAAAAATAACTTTCCAGTTAAAGGAATCCTATCTCTTACAACAAGCAGAGTATGCTGGACAAAATTTAAACAAGGTTTTGAACATAGACTTAAGCTGATTTTATCATAATTCCCACACCAGATCTCTTATACTGTTCCAACATGACAGGTTTTCCTTTTTGTAACCACACATGTGAGTTACTACCAATATCATTAGCAGATAAACACCAAGGCTCTGAATGAAGGCACACAAGAGTAGAATCTCTAAGTTAGGTACTATTTTAAATGGGTGATTTCCAAGCAAGTAGGTTAAAGGAAGTTGTTACTGCAAAGATGAAATAATGGACTAATTTTCTCTTTGTCACTTCATCATCATGCAAACTTTATTCCTTAAGACTGATGCAATATGCTGTTCAAAAGATCCTCTTTTGTTTCTATTGCTCCTCAGTTATTTAATTTATTTCCAGACTTCTTTTTGCCCAAACATATACTGCATCACCTATAATACATAGCTTGGCATTGCTCTTTTGAATACATTTCATAGTAGTAAGTCTCTGTCCAGCTAAGCCTGATAAACAAAATGATTCATCAAGTTATGTTGTTTACAATCCAAATTCTGATAAGAAAGGAGATAATTTTTTTTTTGTATGGCTGGTAAACTGGTTCTAGAGGCCATTGCAAAGAAAAAAAAAGAGTGACTCCACTGTGAATTATTCTAGCCATTCAGGAGAACAATTTGGAATTATGAGATACAAGTTCCTATACTGTTCACACTCTCTGACCCAGCTATTGCTTCACCAAGCAGATTTTCGAGGAGCTTAGCATCAGAAAGTGAAACTTTATGTTAAAAAATATTTATAGCATTATTTGTGGTAGCGAAAAGGTAGAAATAATGTAAGAAACAGCTTCTTCCTTTACTAAATGTGGCACTTTGAATCATCAGCTCTTCTGACTCAGCAGCCAATTAAGAGATACAACAATGATATATATGGGACCTCCAAAACTTCCATGTGGTTGTCAGGAAAGAATAGTAAGTGAGCATGCTCCAAGGTCGGGAAAAGCAACATTACAAGGAAATATATTATCCTTCTCCCTCCCCTTTCTTGGGATGAGGCTAGGATATTAGTTTGGAATATGAGTTCAATTTTATATTGGAGGCAAAAATGCAAGTTATTTCCTGATTTGGACTTTGAGACAATTCCCAAGCCACCTTTAGTTACTACCTACACATTCTGCTTCTTTATATTTGAAGTGGCCATCTGGGGAAGCTGATGTCACTATTCTATTCCCACACTGACTATTCATTGTGGGACCCTAGAGAGAACTAGTTCTTTGTCCCTATTCATCTTTGACCAATCTAGCTCTACTCCATCTACATACAGTGAATATTCTCCTGTGGTCTGTGGAACCCTGCTCTATTGTTGGAAAAAAAACTCCTCCCCATCCTAGATTTCTTCATTTTATATACTTTGCAAATTCTGGTGCTAATAGAAATCTAGTTCTTTCTGAAAGACACTCTATGCCTTGCTACCCTTTTCCGACCTCCATCACTCTGCACCAGGACAAGGAAGGGAGGTAAAGCCTTTGAACAAGCTTTATTAACACCCTCCAACATGTAAGGCACCTACACTAGGCACAGAGGGTCCAAAGACAAAAACAAAATGGCACCTGCCCTCAAGGAGCTGACACCATCTTTGTTCTTTATCACCACATTCAGATTTTCCCTTTGTCACCATCTTTCAGCATCCCATCTCTATTCTTGTTCTCTCATCTACTGACCTCTAGGCTACACTCCCTTATTTCCCATGGAATTTAGTAACTAACTCATAGTCTTTTTAACTTCATTTCTTTATCTGGTTATGTGGTGTTGGAAGCCAGCATTCCATGCTGAGCCCCAGGCCCCTCAGAAAGATACGCACCGAACACCTGTTTCCAAGGACAGGCTTGCAGCAGTACGCTCCGCCCAGCAGATATCTTAAGCACTATGCTCCAGCTTCCCTGGAAAATCCCCGGAGCCAACCTCCTCAGGTCCCCAACCCCCCTTCTTCTTGCTAGCTTGATAAAATACAGCCTTGAGCTGAATAAAGTGCTTTTTGCCAGCCACAGCTGTCTGTCTCTTGCTTCTTCTCTCTCACCTTTTCTTTTTCAGGCTGGGTCCTCCTCGAACCCCACGTTAACTGGCCCTGGTGGACAGGGCAATGTGGGGACTTCAATTATACACATTGATGTTCCCTTAACATTATGGCCTTCCAGTTCAACTTTCTTACTTCCTATGACTTCCATCTTCTCTTTATCTTAGCATAATGCAGAGATGGTATCTTAGATCTCATTATCATCCATAACTGTACCCTCTTCAAGATCTTACGTTTTGAATTTGTTTTCTCTAACTATAATCTATCTTTCTATTTCTCCCTCTGCCTCACTTCTAACACAATTATCCTCATCTTGATGTCCAGTCTGTCTACCTTGCCTTGTTCTCTCAAATTATTAGTCCTGCTCAAGTTCATCTCTTTACATTTTTTACCCTATTGCTGGCTAATTCATCTTCAGGGGTGGGGACTCTGTGGCCTCAAGGCCACATGTGGCCCTCTAGGTTCTCAAGTGTGGCCCTTTGACTGAATCCAGACTGGATTAGGACCTAGAAGGCCATATGTAGCCTCAAGGCCACAGGGTCTCCACCTCTGATCTAGATAATATCCTCCAACCTTAACTTCCTTGCACCTTTGTCATATACTATTAAGTCCCTTACTATCCTAAACCCTGAATCACCATCTACTAAATATCTGTCTTCTCTGCTTGCACTCCTATGCTACTGGAGAAATATCAATAATAATTTTATTTTTTAAAATAAATTTTTATTCATGTCTTTTGTTTTTGACATCATTGTGATTTCTTCAGGATCCCTCCCAGAGAAACATCCCATATAACAAATAATATTTTTAAAAGGAAAAGAAAAAGAAAAAAACAACATAACTGATCAATACATTGTGAAAGTTTGAAAATATGTGTAATGTGGGGGGCAGAGCCAAAATGGCGGCTGGAAAGCAGGGACTAGCATGAGCTCCCCGCCAAGTCCCTCCAAAAACCTATAAAAAAATGGCTCTGAACCAATTCTAGAACTGCAGAACACACAAAATAGCATAGGGAAGCAGGGCTCTAGCCCAGGACAGCCTGGATGGTTGATGGGTGAGGTCTTTCACACACGGATCTGGGAGCGGAGCAGAGCCCAGCGTGGGCCACGTGGACCAACCAGACCAGGAGCCAGACCAAGTGTGCCCTAGCACCCTGAATCAGTGAGATGCAGCAGTTGCCAGACTTCTCAACCCACAAACACCAAAGACAACAGAGAAGGTTAGTGGGAAAAGCTGCTTGGGACAGAGTGTAAGAAGGAGTTTGCGGTTCGACCACCGCCCCTGGGGCAGCAGAGGTGGGGCAGCTACAGAACTATAGCTGCAGTTGCTTCTGGCCGCAGGCCCACCTGGTGGGAGGAATTAAATGGCAGATCAGAGCAGGAGTGCAGAGCCTGCTGAAGATCTAAATACAGTCAGGTTGGGGGTTCTTGGGGAAGGAGGAGTACTGGTGTGGCAGAGCTGGCACATCCCCCCAAGCTTGGAACATAGTACTCGATACTCTACAAGCAGTTATACCCCAATGAAAAACTCAAGGGTCAAGTA
>CM053623.1:79790951-79859934 GCA_028646595.1 Phalanger gymnotis | reverse complement strand
TTGCTGCAGTGGGGCCTAAATAAATTTCTTGTTGTTTTCTCCTTAGAGAATCTCTCATACCTTGCAATTTCGGACCATTCAAACATACATGATTATATTTGAGATCATAAATTCGGCCTTCCTACTACAGAAGTACTTTTTACTCGAATCTGTTCAATTCTTTTGAGTGTTCTGTTAGATACTTTATGCATCATGTAGTTATTTGGAATGAGATTTCTCTTTCTTTCATTGCCTCTTGGATTTGGTTAATTTATAGAAAAGCAGTTGATTTTTGAAGGTCTCTTTTGTGGTCTTCTACTTCGTTGAAGCTATTAATTATTTTGATTAGTATCCTTGCTTATTACTTAGGATTTTCCAAGTATAGAATCATATCATCAGTAAATAGAGATAGATTTATCTCTTTCCCTGTGTTTATACCATTAATTTCTTTCTCTTATTTTATTGCTGTTGCTGGCATTTCCATTATTACATCAAATAATGGGAAAGTGAGCACTCTCACATTTATTGAAAAAGGTTCTAGTATATCTCCATTGAATATAATGCTTCTTTTTGGTTTTAGATAGATTCCTTTCATGGTAATTTTAAAAAAGCCTTACTATGCCTATGCTTTTTTTTTTTAAAGGAAAAATATATATTGTGTATTTTCAGAGGCTATTTCTGCATCTATCAAGAAAATCATGTGGTTTTAGATGTTTTTGTTTTTAATGTGATTAATGATGTTAATTGTTTTCCTAATGATGAACCCTCCTCCATCCCTGGGATGAGTACCTATAGTTTGTTTTGCAGGACTTTAATTAAAATTTTTAATTTGATATTTATTAATGATATTGGCCTGTAGTTTTCCTTCCATGTTTTATACTTTGATCTAAGAATTAGGACTCTATTTGTCTAATAAAAGATTCTGACTGAGTGCTTTATTTCTCCATTTTCTTGAGAATAATTTGTGTAACGTGGATACTAATTGTCCTTCAAAAGTTTGAATTATTTCCCCCTTGAATCTATCAGGATCAGGATTTTTTTTTCCTTGGTAGTCCCTTTACAACTTTTCTGATATTAAGTTATTTAAGAGCTTCATTTAGTCTTTTGTCAGTTTGAGTATTCTATGTTTTTTGAATGCATTTTTCTATTTCTTTTGTCTTCTCAATTTTGTTAGCATATAATTAGGTATAATAGGTTTGAATTATTATTTTTTATTTCTCTTGGCTTTGTGATTTCACCTTGTTCATTTGCTATTTTGTTGATTCGATTGTCCTCTTCTTAATGAGATTGAATAAAAATTTATCAAGACTTGTGTGTGTCATATCTGTTGTTATCCTTAATAGTCCAAGAGGACCAAACTGATATCGTGGTGTTGGGGTCAATGGATGGCTGATCACACCAAGAGCTCAGAAGGGTCTAACATGGATCTGTTTGTTTCCACAATCTGGCTAGCAGCTTCTATGGGGGGTCCAGATCCACCCACAGCCAGCACCCAGAAAGCTGCCTGACAGCCAGAAAGCCCAGGTTCTTTTAATCTGCCTTAATAAGGAGAGCAAGGTTAAGGGGTTAGCAAGCTTACTTTAATTCAGAACACAAATATCATTCACTTAGTTCAGGGGAAAAAGCCAGAACTCTGAACTTCAGAACAAAATATAAACAAATTACAAACATCAACAGACAGACCTTATCTGATTCAAATCCCAATATATAGTTACCAGAGTTCAACAAAGTCTCAGCATCTGGGTTTACAAGCTGGAGAGCTCCTTAGCTACAGCTGCCCAGAGTCTCAACATCAACACCATCTCAACAGCCCTTAAACAAATTACAAACAGACAGACCCAATACAATTCATAGTTACCAGTACCAACATCTGGGTTTCAAAGCTGGGGGGCAGTTTGCAGCTTGCCCAGAGTCTCAACACTCCTTCCATGAGTGTGCCACCCAAAATCAAATGCCAAGCTCTCCCAGTTGTATCTAGTTTTTGGAGTCCTGAAGGCTTTGACCTCACCCAGGCAGGGTCTGGGAAAGTTCTCCATCCCCAGGATCACCTCATATACAAATCAATGACTCCTACTTGTCTCAGTGCTGAGAAATACTCCAAGACAAAAAGATCCCACTTTATCTGCCCTAGAATCATTAAAGACACTTAAGAGAAGAAAAGCAAAATGTCCCACCTTAATTACTATTACCATAATAATGTTAATGTTACACCTAATAGGGGTTTGGGCCTGGGGCTTAGCACTTAGCAAGATTCAATGAAATAGCTGAATCACTCAAGGCAAACAAAAGCCAAACTCTTCAAGGGCACTTGTCAAACAAAGTGCTAAGGAGACAATTTTGCTTAACAACACACTGGCACAAACAGTTCACATGAACATTTGGGGAGATGTCTCTAAATTTGCTCATCTCATGTTCTTTTGAGCTATTGCAATTCTGCTTTGCTCCTGTAGCATAGAACCTTCTTTGATGCCTGTGCCATGCTGGATGGTCCTGTGCCAGTCTCCCATGTCTCCTAATGGATACCAAAGTTCTTCAGAGAGACCTTTAGAGTGTCCTTGCATCTCTTCTTCTGACCTCTGAGTGCTTGCCTTGTGTGACTTCTCTGCAAAATAGTTTTTTAGGCAAATATACACTCAGCATTCAAACAATGCAGCCAGCCCATTAGGGTTGCACTCTGCATTAGAGTTTGAATGAACAGCAGCTCAGCTTAAGAAAGGCCTTGAAACTATTCGTCTTTCTAAAGAACCAGTTTTTAATTTTATTTATCATTTGTTTTTTTCTTTTCCATTTTATTTCTCCTCTAATTTTTAATGTCTACTTTTTCCTGCTTATTTTAAATTTATTAATTTTTCATCTTTCTTTTTTCTCAAACATATTCAGTTCATTAATCCTCCCTCTTTTATTCTATTTTGTTAATATATGTTTGTAGGGATATGAATTTTATCCTAGGGACTGCTTTTCTTACATCCTAGAAAATTTGATATCTTGTTTCATCATTTTAAAAAAATTACATAATTCATTGTTTCTGTCATTGGTACTTTGACCCATTCATTATTTAGGATTTCATTGTTGTCCTATCTGAATTCGTATATTTTTTTGTAGTCCTGCAACTGTTTACTATTTTCATTATGCTGAGGTCTACAAATGATATATTTACTATTTCTGCCTTTTTTACATTTGTTTTCAACATCTCTGTGTCCTAATACAGGGTCAATTTATATAAAAGTTCCATGTGGGTTTTTGTCATGCCATTTAGGAAATAGCCTATATTTTTTAGCTCTAGTTTCTACAGCAATTTGTTCAGTTCTATATTTTCCCTTTTATCTTCCTTTTAGACTTATCCAAAACTGAGAAAGGGACATTGAAATCTCCTGACACACTTATGTTATTGACTACATTTTCACTTAGCTCAGTTAATATTTTTGTTATGAATTTTGATGGTTCAGCTTTTGGAGTATCTAAGTTTAATGTTGATATCAGTTTGTTGTTCATCTTTCGACATAGTTTCCTTGTTTATCCATTTTAATTTTTGAATGGTCGTTTGGTAGCATCATTCAAATTGCTGCTATTTTTAATTCACTTGATGCATAGTAAATTTTTGTCCAAACACTTATTTTTATATGTGTGTCTTTGTTTTAACATGTGCTTTTTATAAACAAAAGATTGTGGAGATTTGTTATCTTATCCAGTCTGACTTTTATTTGCTTGTTTTTGTATTTGTATTGCTTAATCTATTCATATTTGAAGTTAATAGGTTTATATTTTCCTTCATTTGTGTCATATTGGTTTTTTTTAAGATTTTTTTCTCCTTTGCTGATATAAATATAAAATGGTTTCTTTAAGTATTGTAACTTACTCTATTTCAAGGTGGTTCTATTTCCATTGGCTTCCTTCCCCTTTCCTTTGAGCCCTATCTCCCCTATTTGTTACCCATTTCCCTGATTTAAGAGTTTTCCTTATTAATTCCTTTTTCTTTCTTGGCTTTATCTAGTTGTTTAATTCTTCCTCTATTTGTTCCCTCAGTCAATACTCAAATATAATTCTTTACATCCTTTTCAACATATTTTGTTCATTAGTTTTTAAAATTATTTTCTGCTTCATCTTTTTTTTAAGTATTGCTTGTTCTCCCTTATTCTCTTTATTATTTGGCTTCACTTTCTGTCTGTCGTTGACTTTTACTCTTTGATTAATGGCCTTTAAACTTATTTTTCTCCTTCTTTATTCTCTATATTCCTCAGGGAATTAACATTTTGAGGCACCTCTTTTGCATTCTTTCTTTAAATAGCTTGTTATTGCCTTGTGCCCTTTGTGCCTTTCTGGTTCCTTTATTTCTACTGTGACTCACCATTAGGAATACGAATTCAAGCAGTAATATAAAGGATATTGCCTCTTTGTAGGAATCTTTCAATGGCCCTTATTGTGCTTTTCATTATTGACTTTGTCATTCTATTTGCCTCAATATCTCTTAGCTTAGTACATGCTCTCCAAACTCTTCTGTGTGTCAGTAGGCTCTAGGAGCTCTGATTTTTTTTTTCTTTGGAGGTATGATATGTGGTTTCTTCAGTATAAAATCTTTGGAGATAATGCAAGTGGTAAGATATCCATCTCCCTTTGTAAAATGTCTCTCTTGTCCCATAAGAGTAGTCATTAGTGTTAACACTTCCCACCACTGGAACAAGGTTTACTTCCACCCAAAACCTCCTTTTTTCAATCTCTCCCTTTGCCTCCTCACCCATTCTACTAAAGGCTTTCTTCTTCCTAAGAGACTAGAGGAATTATTTTCTCTTTACTGTTAGCCTTTGACTTGATTATGATGCATAACTTATTCCCTGCTTTCATCTTTCTCGTCTCCCAATTTTGGTGCATTCTCCTATTTGGTAATTTAGTCACCGCTCCCCCCCCCCATCCCCCCCCCCCACTAATTTCTATTTGATTCTGCTTTTACCCTTGTCTCTGAGTGTACTTGAGAAAGAAATACCTTAATGGTCTTTCTGTTGTTATGTTACTGTTTTGTTGTCCCCAGTTGCTTTATTTGTTTACCCTTCTTGTATTTCTGTTGTCAGAGGTGTTTGAGAAACAGATAATCTCTTAATGTCTGGTTTTCTTTCTAGGAATTTTTCAGATATTTATTTTTATTGAATGTTGGTCTTTTTCATTTATGGTTAGACTCAGATTTGCAGGTCAGGTAACCTTGGGCTGCTTCTTGAGCTCCATTGCTTTTCTGAACATATTACTCTATTCCCTTTAGCATTTTCTGGTAGGTGAAGAATAGTCTTGTGTTATTAGAATCTCCTTTCCTTTATATTTGAAGGTCTTTCTCCTAGTCACTTATAGGATTTGTTGTTTCTCAATGGAATTGTTAAATTTAACCACTAAAGAGCATTAGGTTGCAGTCTTTCCTTCCTTTCTTGCTCCCTTCTCTCTCTCTCTCTCTCTCTCTCTCTCTCTCTCTCTCTCTCTCTCTCTCTCTCTCTCTCTCTCTTATTTTAATTGGGACTTTGTTTCCTGTATTCAGAAGTTCGGGGCAGTTCTCTTGGGTAATTTCTTTTATTATGGGATTCAGGGTTTTTTTTTGTTACTTGTTTTCTGGGAGATCTATAACCTGTAATTTGTCTCTAGGCATCTTTGAGATCAATATATTTTACTTGTGTAGAGATTATGCTTTCTTTTAATGCTATTGCTTTTTGCTTCTCTTCTTCTAGATTGTCCTTGACTTCCATGTATTTGCATTCCCAATCAATTATCCTCTCATTTGTTTCTTTGGTGAGACTTGACAATGTGAATTCAAGTTTTTCTATTCTGCTAATTACTTCTGCTGGGCAGGCCATAAATTTTGCTCTCACAATTCTTATTTCTTTTCTAAACCATTCAAGAACATCTTGCCTTTGAAGGAGGAGAGAAAAGTATAGAATTGAGTGCTTTTATAAGCCTGTCTCATTGCTTCTCTTTCTCTGTTCTTGGGTTGAACACTGTTGCATTATAGATTGTCATGCTGCCTTTCTCCTATTTGGATCTTTATAGTACTGAGAGGAAGGAAGGTATTGGGGTATACAGTTGAGTGCTATTGCAAGTAACTGGTGCTTGTGTAGCTTGGCTGCCTGAAAGTGGTGGGTGGTTGGAGAAGATGTTCTGAGTGAGCACTTGTTTGGAGTTAGGGGTTATTGGTCTTTTCTGCTGTGAGTTCATTGAGTTTTTACAGTCTCTGGGTCCTTGGTATCATAGATCATGAAGAGAGCTTAAATTGCTTTAGCTCTGGTACATAACTCCTATTTTGGAGAGGTTTGAGAGCTTGTGAAGATGAGAGAAAAATGTCCTGTATCTTTTTGGTCATATGATCTGGAAGTCTCTCATGTTCTTTTAAAGTCACACTGACATACTGAGTGTTTCCACTGTAAATTTGTGGTATAATTTCAATTCTCACTGCTGCATGGCATCCCTTTAATCATTCCTGCCTGACTCTCACAGTCTCCACAGTTTTCTTCTAGCCCTCCCCTGCCAACACGTTTTCATCAGGGAAACTTTCCTCCTACTTTGATGAGAAAATAGGTGACACATGCTTTCATCTCACTTTATCTCTACTCCACACCTCAAAAATCCCATTATCTTTGCCTTGACTTCAGTCTCTGAGGAAGAGGTAGTCCTTTTCTTTGCTAAGACCAACCCGATCTACATCTCAACCCAAGTCTTCTTCTAGCTATTTCATCTCCTATTTGCATCATCTAATATGTTCCACCCCCACCACACCTGCCATCCCGATCCCTAGAAAACATTGCCTCCTTTCCTCAGCCTCTCGAAATCCCTTACTCCACTAGGAAATCAAGGGATAACACAGGTGCCACCTCCTATGTAAATCCTTTTCTCATGTTCCCAGGTATTAGCTGTCTATCTTCAAATTATCTTTATTTCCTTAAATCTGTACATGGTTTATAGACTGTCAGCTCTTTATAGGCAGAGATTATTTTGTGATTGTATCTCTGGCTCTTAGCAAAGTACTTTCCACATAGTATATACTTAATAAATGTTTGTTTTGAACTGAAAGCAAAATAGACAACATGAAGTGCTGAGCAAGTCTTTTTTTTTTTTTTTTTTGGTCATCTCTATCTAGGTTGTAAAAGATGAAAGACATTACTTCAGAACTGAAATAATGGACTATATCTGTGTAAACTCCATTCCTCCATTCCAGTCCTGGCTGTGCTATTTTTTAATTTCACAAAAACCTATCTGTAGCAAAGAATAGTTTCTTCCTTCTGAATGGCTCAACATCTTGGTGTAGTAGGAAGATCTCTGAACTTAAATCACAGCTCTGTCTCTAGCTATGTGCCATTAGGCAAATACTTAGCTTCTCCAAATTTGGATTTCTTAATCTGAAAAATGGGGCTCATTCTACTTACACTACCTTCCTCTGTAGGGTTGTTGTGAGGATTGATATGAGAATGTCTATAAAGTGCTCATGAAACCATTTCCTGGCTCTGGGGGACCTTAGACAACTCCCAGTTTTGTTTTCCTCAGAAACTTCCAACTAGTTTCAGTACTTGTTAGTCTTTCCATTGTTAGGCTATCTCAACTCTTTGCTCTGTTCCATGTGTTCACTGTTCATGCAGCTACAGGAGACATTAGTCCTCCACATCCTTGACAGGGTTCCCCCTTCAAAAAATTTTTTTAAAGGG
This sequence comes from Phalanger gymnotis, assembly GCA_028646595.1. Classification (NCBI taxonomy): domain Eukaryota; kingdom Metazoa; phylum Chordata; class Mammalia; order Diprotodontia; family Phalangeridae; genus Phalanger; species Phalanger gymnotis. The sequence continues at coordinate 79,852,288 of CM053623.1, read as the reverse complement.
ATAAGAAAGTCAGCTGCTTAGCTAGGGAACTCTGTGTAATCAGTGATTGTACAGGCATCCTAGGAATGTGGTCCTTTGCATACTGGACTACAATTATGATTGTGTTGTAGATGGTATAGTGGATAAAGCACCAAACCTGGAGTTCGGAAGAAGACCCAAGTTCAAATCTGCCCTCAGATACATACTAGCTGCATGACTCTGGGCAAGTTGCTTAAACTCTATCTGCATCATTTCTTTAACTGTAAAATGGAGATAATGATTGCAGAGTTATTTTGGGGATGAAATAGGATAATATTTGGAGAGTGCCTAGTGCAGTGCCACGTACATAAAAGGCACTTAAGAAAAGCTTGCTTCCATTCTCCCTCCTTTCCTGCTTCCCTCCCTCTCTTTTTTCTTCCTTGCCAGATTCTTTTGTTTATTTGGGGAAAGTCTTATATATGGCAAACTCCTTGAAAGTATTTCTATCTTTTGTGTTTTCTTCCGTAGGATGAAAGTACTATTTTCCTCTTCTGATCTCCTACCACTTTTAGGTACACACACACACCTACACACATACACACACACACACACACACACACACACACACCACAATCTTATCTCTCCCTAGTAGATTCAGCTTAAGGTCAGGGACTCTGCATTATTTAATTTTATGTCTCCCATGGCACCTAGAACAGTTTACTGCACATAGTAGGTACTTTTCTTCAAGGTATAAATGAATGTTAATAAGAATATTATTGGGCTTCAGAAGCTTGAGATGAAAGAGAACTGAATCTCAGCTTTTCCAGTAAATCAATAAGTTCAAAAGAAAACTTAATTAACAAAAAGTTTAATGCATAGCATCCCTTTGAACCTTCAAAGAACTTTTGGTCCTGGGCTGTTCCATTATTTGGGAGAGTTCAGCTAAAACTTTCATTTGGCATGGATATTGTTGAATGAAGTTACCAAATATTGTTTGAGCCTATGAAGAGGGAAATCACTGTCCACTTCTATGCTTCTGTGACAATGGACTGTGTGCACCATTCATTATCTTCTACCCGGGGAAGAGCATAAAGAAAAAAGGCAAGAAGAAAAGTACTTTGCTTTTATTTCTGTGCCTCCAGTTCTCTCCCTCTTAGTGCCTGAGCTGGCAGTGACCCTTGTCTGATGTCTGTCAGCCATCTGAGTCTATGGTCTGAGGAAGACTTGAACGCTAACCAACCACCTTGTGATATACTTTGCCATCTGGCCGGGAACCAGATATGAGATGGCAATCACCAATAGTCCTACTATGTATTTGGGGAACCAGTGCAAATGTGTGCCAGGGATGCCAGACAAAGCCTTAGCATCATTTCTTTGAACCTATCCAGTGCAAATGTAAGGTGCCACCTTATACACATACACACACACACACTATATATATATATATATATATATATATATATATATATATATATATATATATATATATGCATATACATACACACTATTTTCACATGCATAATTTTATGAATGTGATTTGTGTAATCTTTGGTTTGTTAATTCTGATAATGGAATCTCACTTATCTGGCAACCTCAATTATACTTTACCCAGCTGGGGATCTGAAAGTATATAAAAAAAAGGACTTTGATATACATATAAATGTGTACATATGTATGTGTACATGTGTACATGTGTACATAAAGTATGTATTAGCTCAGCTCTCCTCCCAAGCCTTGTCAGATCTTTTAAAAATTCCAAAATTGTACACAATTTAAATAAGCGTAGCTATCTTGGTCCTTGGTTTATAACTCACTAATTATCACAGTGTCATTTCTTGAGTAATAGTTTTTCTATCCTGTGTCTTCGAAAGCACTTGTTGCTGCAGTCAGCATACTCATCTTTAGCAATCTTTACCCCCTCGAATTATGTGTTGCTTCTTATATCTTCATAGGTTCATGGACTGAGTTGGAAAAGAACTTTGAGATCATCTAGTCCAACCCCTATTGTTTTATGGATGTTGAAACTGAGGCCTAGAGATGTTAAGTGAGTTACCTAAGGTAACACAGATAATATCATCATCAGGATTCAAACACAGGTCCTTTAACTCTAAATCCAGTGTTCTTTTCAGTGTCACAGCAGAAAACATGGTAAAATTCAATGCAACCTCCTATTCTTCTGAAAATTCCTTGTTAAAACTGAAGGAACAGGATCTATCTGTTGGTTCCCATATCACAATAGTCTGGATTTCTCTAATGTCCTCTGCTGCTTCTCTTCTGACCTTAACTATACATACACATATTTTGTGGGGGGAGGAAGGGCTGCTTACACCCCACAATTCTCTTTCTTTGGTGTCCCGTTTTGGCCTTAAAAACTTCTCTTTTCCTATGACGGGGCAGGACTCCTTGTCCTGTGATAGGGTCATTTCAGCTGGGAACATAGTAAGACCAATATGTTTTGATATTTGCAAAGACTGGCCACCCAGAAGGTAAACTCAATACTGTTGCATCAAAGAAAAAAAAAGGCTATCTGCTTGGGGACTTTGAATTGGAAATTGGATGAAATGTAAACAAAATATCTCTAAAGCTGCCCCTCCTTTCTTGAAGTAAAAAAAAAATAGGAGTTTTTGAAGAAAGCATTTGTCAAATTGGCGTTTTCATTGTAACTAGGTCAATGAGGCAATTTTGAGGAAGGCCCCCTTTTGGGGCAGAAAAATAGCTCTTTTACATGACTGTTCATTAGGGTGTTATCTGCTCTAATGAGATTTTTAGGTGGAAATGCAAGCTTGAGTTGAATCTGACGATGCTCTCCGTGTGGAACTAGCATATGAAAATTTTTTCTGGGTAATGGACCACGGATATTCATTTAAACACACTAAATATTTGTGAATAAATATTTTTATTTGACATAGAGATTTGACTATTATCATTCAGCAGTAAATCACATTGTGTAAAAAACATTCATTGAAAATCATCTTTACTGATTCTGAGGACAGAATTGCATGCTGGTTCACCCGGCTCTTGTCGGACTCTCTAGCAGGCAGGCCCACTGCTCTTGCCATTGTCCCTTCTGAAGGAAAGAGGCCAAGAGCTAGCACCTACCGCAGAAAGCCGATGGACCCTTTTCTTAGAAAAAATAAGGGGCTATGTATTCTCACCACAAAACGAGGCGAGCAGCTTTACTTAAAGTTGTTGTTTGTGTATTGTTGCTCAATTTATTAAACACTACGGCGATGACTGTGGATGATGAGGAAATAATAAGTCTAGTCTCCTTAAGAAACTCGAACCGTTTTCCAATATGCCAGGCCTGTGATATGAGATGAGTGTCAGTGACAACATGATCATAGCCTGTATTTGCTCGAGTATTTGTTCGTTAAGATACCGTTGAACTTAGTTCTTTGAAAACTGGATAGAGCTTTTCATTTACAGGCTAAAATTGTTCCTCAGAGTTAAGAGGGTGACAAGAAGTTCCCTCTCCCACCCCTTCCTTCTGGCCTTTTTTGTTTTTATGCAGAGTTTAGGTACTAGTCTGTGATTTGAATCTTTTGAGCAGAAATCTTAATAGGGCAATGGATATCCCTAAGTTAAAAAGCTGGATTGGGCAAGGAATGATCAAAGTTAGTAGGATGGTCCCCTGATGTAATTTCCCCCCCTTCAATAACATTTCCCAATACTCTGTCTTCTGACCAATGACTTGGAGAATTAATTCTGATTTAATTTTCTGTTTGTCAGCCGTGTCTGACTTTGTGACTTCATCTGGGGTTTTCTTGGCCGAGATACTGGAGTGGCTTGCCATTTCCTTCTCTAGCTCATTTTACAAATGAGGAAACTGAGGCAGAGTTAAGTGACTTGCCCAGGGTGACACAGCTAGTAAAGTGTCTGAGGCCAGATTTGAACTCAGGGAGAAGAATCTTCCTGACTCTAGGCTCAGGACTCTATGGGCACCTAGCTGGCCATTCTGATTTAATACTTTAGGTCACTATTATCCATGAAAAATGGGACAAAATTTAATAAGGATGGTAATGATAGTAATGAGCCAGTGATTTAAGAAGAATAAAATAATAGGTTTTTGCAAGAAGCATAGAGCAAATTACAAAGTTTTGCTCTTGAGACCTTGTAACATAGTCCAACATGATAAGTGGGCAGCAGACAACAGTAATGTCCTTTGGTGGAGGACCTGAAAGTTCCCTAAGGAACTTAATAGAAACTTCAAGGCAGGACTGTTGTTGGGAGGAGAAAGAGAAGGGCTTGGTGAAATCAACTGCAAATATTCAGATCTGAATTTTAGAAAGGATTAATCCAAATTCGTGTTTTGAATAAATTAATTGATTTTGATAACATCAATTAGCCATTAATTTTTTTCTTCATTTAAAAAAACAGAATGTAATATCCTAAGTTTCAAGAAAACAATTATTAAAAAAAAAAAAACTAGCCCTCTTCCACTTCATGGCCATATATATATATATATATATATATATATATATATATATGTAACAATTCCAATCCAGATGTACTCTTCCTGTTTTTCAGTCATAAGCAGATTAGGTAAGGCAAGGGTAGATTTTGAAGTGTCATTTTCTGGGTTCATTTTTGATGCCCATGGTCCAGATGAGTGGATGATCTGTTTCCACAGTCACAACTCCGGAGCCATCATACGTATTTGAAGTGCTGACTAAGGTTCCGAACATGAGCACACTATTGGCTGTCAAGAAAGGAGAAAATAGAAAGGAGTTAAGCATAATTATAACAACTAATATTTGCATATCTTTTTTACATACATTTTCTCATTTAATCACCTTTACCCATTTGTTGTTCAGTTCTTCCTGACACCATTTGGGGTTTTCTTGGCAAAAATACTGGAATGATTTAATGTTTCCTTCTCTAGCTCATTTTACAGATGAGGAACCTGAGGCAAACAAGGCTAAGTGACTTTTCTGGGATCACACAGCATCTGAGGCTGGATTTGAACTAGGGAAGATAACGTTTCCTGACTCTGGGCCCAGCACTCTATCCACTGTGAAGAACCCTAGGAGTTTCATTAAAAGGAATTATCCTGATTTTTGCAGATGACAAAACTGAGTTTCAGAAAGGCTAATGCAATTCAATAAACATTTATTAAACACCTTCTATGTGGCAGGCACTATGCTAGGTGCTGGAGAGAGAAAGACAAAAAGGAAAATAGTCTTTGTCCTCCAGGAGCACATATTCTACTTTGGAGAAACAACATGCATGCAACTGTGTATATAGTATGGATTATGCAAATAAATACAAGCTGATTTGGTCTGGTGCAGGCAGGAATCACCAGCGGGACTCAGGAATGACTTGTATAGCACGTGTGTTCAGCTGGTGAGCTTTGGCTTGAGTGGAGGTAGGTATTGTAAGAAATATAAGTGAGGAAGGACAGCCAGGGCAAAGACATGGAGGCACGAGCTGGAATAGCATGTACGGAGGATGGCAACTTGTTTAGAGACAGACACAACCAGTAAGTGGTAGTGGTGTCATTTGAACCGAGGTCCATCCTGATGTCACATCTATTTACTTTTTACAAACGTCTTTCAGTTAGTCAGTCTGATGATAGTCAACTTGGCTAACGTTTTTTAAGTCTCTTTAAAATGAAGCTACATTAAACAGGAATGAAGTGTCAGCCATAGTACTAAAGTGGATGCCATTACAAGGAAAATTTTTGGTGTAATAAAACGGTTACTAATCAAAATCACATTGGTGCAATTCTTCATTTAGAACACGGATTCTTAACATTTTCTGTGCCATGGAAACCTCTAGCAGTCTGATGAAGCCCATAGATCCTTTCTCAGAAGAAGGCTTCTAAGTGTATAAAATAAAATTCATAGTTTTACTAAGGAAACCAATTATATAGAATCATAACATCAAAATACTAAAAACAAAAGTTCAGAAACTTAAGGTTAAAAACTGCTGATCTGGAACAGGTCGCACCTAGACAAAAATTAGCTCTACAATGGTCTTCATAATTTAAATTCCTAGTCACTTGTGCTTAACTTAGAGTTGTCTTTGACTCTTCCCTATCCCTTATTCCCATGATCCTCAGCATTTACTACTGTGCCTGGCTTACACTAGGCACTTAATAAAAGTTTACTGAATTGAACTTGTCATCAGGTCCAGTTGGCTAATAACAACAGCAACTAGCATTTATAAAGTGCTTTAAGGTTTACTTTACTAGTATTATTTCACGGGACCTCACCTTAGCGGTAGGAAGTAAGGTCCATTATTGCTCTCATTTCACAGATGACAAAACTAAGAGAAAGATTAAGTGAACTGTGCAGGGTTCACATGGCTAGTAAGTATCTGAGGCTGGATTTGAACTTGGGTCTTTCTGACCCTAGGCCCAATGTTCTATTCGTTGCATCACATCTCTTTCCTGTACTATCTCTTACATCCACCTATCCCTTTCACTCACATTGCCTAAGTATCAGTGAGGTTTTGAAGTTGTGGACCTGAGCTGGAGGAAAGATGGTACTATTTGAAAAAATAGGACAGTTAACAGGAGGGGAAGGTTGAGGAGAAGGATGCAAAGTTCCATCTTGGACATGTTAAGTTTGAATAGGCTACATGCCATCTAGATATAAATGTTGAATAGACAGTTGAGAATGACTGGAACTCGGGGCAGATTGTAGGGCTGGATGGATACATGGATCTGGTGATCAACCTATGAGTGCATTACCATGGGAGAGCAAGAGAAGTGAAGGCCCCTTTAAAGAACATTTTTACTGCAAACTTCATAATGCCATAAAGTTGTCTCACAAATAATTTTTAAAATTTAAATCTATCAAAATCTTCCTAGGTCTTTCCCTATCTTTACTTACCAGTGTCACATCTTGACATATATCCATACCAATTGTCTTAAAAATCACAAAACTAACAACGCAGCACCCCACTTTTTTGTGAATATTTTTAATCTTATTGCAAGAGAAAATTAGCTAGAGCCTAGGTCTAGGACTCAAATGATTCAAATGTTAACAGTGCTGCATTGCTCACTGGATTAACATTATGAACTGGCCCCTTGGTGGTGCAGTGGATGGGGTCTGTGGTCAGGAAGACTCATCTTCCTGAATTCAAAACCGACCTCAGACTCTTATTAGCTGGTTAAGTCACTTAACCCTGTTTGCCTTAATCCACCAAAAAAGGAAATGGCAAACCACTCCAGTATCTTTGCCAAGAAATCTCCATGGACAGTATGGACCATGGAGCCACAGAGTCATACATGACTGAATGAGCTGCAAAGTGGAATAATAAACAGAAAAGAAACATATTTTAGGTTTAGTTGTTCTTTATAACCAAAAAATAGATGAGTAATTACATGCTAGGCCTGCTGTGGATACTAAGGAGAAGTTAAATAGATCATAAGATCTTACTTGTTAACTCAGAGGCAGATAAGCATTCTGTGATCTTCCTTTCACACTGCTGACTTACATTATTAGGTTTGAATTACTTTCTTCTCAAACCTGTGAAAATTCTTACTGAAGATTTTAATGTGTAAAAAAAAATGTAAACCAAGTTGGGTATTTTGAGTTCTACAGTTTTATATATATATGTGTGTGTGTGTGTGTGTGTGTGTGTGTGTGTGTGTGTGTGTACATATACACACACATATATATATAGGTTAGCTCAATTGATAAATGGTATGAAGCAGAACAAGGTTTTTGAGAATCCATTATCTTTGCTCTAATCTGTTGTGATAGGTAGTATCCCACAAAAGCTAATGTAATGTTAGGCTGCATAAAGAAGGGATAAGGTGTCCAAGACTTGGTGGGGGCAGGGTAAAGTGACAGTCTTTTTTTTTTTTAACTTTTGCCCTGCTCAGACTGCATCTGGATTATAATGTTCAGTCGTGGGTACCACATTTAGGAGACACATAAGTAAACTGAGATGTTCAGAGCAAGGCATTCAGGACAGTGAAGGGCCTAGGGAATAATGTCATATGAAGAATGGGGGATATTTAGTGTGGAGACGAAAAGACATGGGAGGAAGGGCTGTTGTGTGAAAGAAGGGATCAGATTTGTTCTGCTAGACTCTAAGGGTCAAAATTGAGCATTGAATGCCACTTACATAGTGACAAGAAGATCTTGCTATGAGGTGAAGTGGCTGAGAGTGCCTAAGTAAGAGTCAGGAAGATCTGAATTCAAATTCACTCTCAGAAGATTACCAGCTTTGTCACTCCAGGCAAGTCACATGATAACCTCTCAGCCTCATTTTGCTCAGTTGTAAAATGGGGGTCATAACAACACCTACCTCACTGGGTTTAGTGAGGATCAAATGATAACGTACGTAAAATTCTTTGGAAAACTTTAAGTGTTATATAAACGTCACTATTACTTTGGCTCAAACTTCCTAACAATAAGAATGATCCAAAGATGAAAGGGGGTACCTAGTAGTGGCACAGATACTGGAGTGGTTTGCTGTTTTCTTCCCCAGATCATTTTATAGCTGAGGAAACTGAGGCAAACAGGGTTAAGTGACTTGCCCTGGGTCAAACAGCTAGTAAGGGTCTGAGGACAGATTTCAACACAGAAATGACACCAGGACTGATACTCTATCCTTTGAGAGGTGGTCAAGCAAAAGTTGGATGGATACTAGCTTGTAGAGCAAAGTCTTGGTCAAGCACAGCTTGGACTAGATGTCCTAGTAGGATGCTTCTAAGTCATATGTTCTGTGAGTATGCGGTTAAAGCAAATTGACCAAGGCCATAAAACTAGCTCATAGCAGAATTACCCCTGCCATCAAAAAGTCTGGGAGAAGGGACAAGAATATCTGATGTTTGTTGAGCTTATATATGGAAAAGGTACTTTGCAAACATAGAAATAGCACATTAGGGTATGAAAAGCACTTTACAAACATAATCTCATCTGATTTTCACAATACATCTGTGAGGTAAATACAATAGATACTCTTATCTCCCTTTTACAGACAGGGAAACTGAAGCTCACAAGGCTTAACTGACCTGCTGCTAGTCACCGAAAGCTAACCTTGAATCCAAGCGTCCCCTACATTCGATATCCAGTCATCTTTCCATCACTGTCACTTAAGTTCTTTGAATCCCTTTCTTTTACTCCTCAATTATTATTTCCACACTCCTGTGAGAGTTAGAGTCCTATCCAAGGGCACCCCTTCTTTTTCAATTTTACTGACTCTTCTATTAAGGGAGGAAAGCAACACTTATAAGTCTTCTCGAAGGTATACTTTTATATTTTCTCTAGGCATATATTATAAATAATATAAATGGTGCAAAAAATTGTAAACATCCTTCACCCCTCTCCAATTTTCTATCATAGCCTGGAGATTTCAGTTAACCAATTTGAAAAGTTAAAGTTAAGGAACCTCTTTGACCTCTAAATGTCAATCTTTGAACTAGTTAGTGAAATGGAAGTATCATCTTTTTGTCTTTTGAAAATGTAACAAGCATTAATTTTCTTATTGGCTAGTTAAATGCCAGCGAACCTGTGGTACTGGTGAGAGCACTGGTATTATAAATCTTAGATCTGCTACATGCTATCTACATGAACTAAACTGTTATATATTATAAATATTATAATTTTATTATCATATTAAAGAACTTAGATCTGCTTCATGTTATCTACATGAACAAGTTGTTCTCAGGCTCAATTTCTCTGTTTTCTTCCAGCTCTAAATCCTAAACCTGGATACTTTGACTATTAACTAGTGGACAACTTATTTCTTCTGCTGGGCCATGGCACCAGCATGTTACTTTGATGACAGCACTTTAGTAAGACTGTATTCACATTAAGTTTTGGGTGCCATATTACATTTAGAAAGGATAAGCTGGAGAATTCCTAAAGGGATGCAACTAGAAATGGTGTAAAGATTCAAAACTATGCCTTTGAAAGCTTGTTTGAAGGAACCCAAGAGGATGCTTAGCCTGGAGAGGAGAAAACCTAGGAGAAACAGGATCGTAAGCTTCAAACGTTTGATGGTGAGTCTTGTGAAAGGCTGAAACTTATTGGCCCCAGAGAACAGAACTAGGACCACTGAATATAATTTACAGGAAGGCAAATTTCAGTCATAAAAAAAGAAAAGTTTCATGGCAATATAAACTGTTGGAAAAGAAAAAGTAAACATGAATTACCCATCATTGGAGGGCTCCAACCAGTCAGACCATTTGTCAATGATTATAGAGGATTTTCATGTTTCTAATCAGGTTTAGACTAGACAACTTCTGTGGCCCCTAGCACCTTTGAGGTGCTTATTAGTCTCCGAACTTAATATTAGTCAGTTTGAAAGGCCATTGTCAGCCATTCACAATCACTAGAAACCTCCCTACATTTAAATGTTTTAATAATTAATTGGTTGATTCCCATTGTCCAGTTGTAGCTATTTGGCTTTTGGTTACAGATTATGAATGATATAACTATGTCTTGGTGTAATGTCAAAGAAAAAAATTAACCATCTCCTATAAGGCGTGAAAGCTTATTGTCCCTTAACTAGAATAGTGAATTGCACAAAGTAGATGCTCAATAAATGTGTACTGAATAAATTCTTAGGTAGTGGAATAGATACTTTGTTGGCCCCTTGGGATCAGGAAGACACTATAGTTACCCTGTCTACTTTACAACTTTCCTCACTGGGGTTTCAACATATCTTGGGTTGGCGTAAGAAATTAAATGCGATTTTGGGGGGCGTTTTGCAGAAGCCTTAGATGAAACACAAAGGCCAGAAGATAACACAGAAAAAGTTTAGAAACTCAGAAATACATAAAATATAAGTAGAGTATTGTATAGTATCAACATTTTATCTTTTAATACCATAATAATTCAGATTTCTCTGGCATTAAGAGAGCCAAAAAAATTTTACGTGGATTTTCGAGATCAAGGGGGCACACTATGATATGGAAGGGATAACTGTAGTGTAATCTCTGTGGATCACAGTTTTCTCATCTGCAAATCAAAGTCGATGTCCTAATTGGCCTCTAAGATCCCTTCCAGCTCTAAATTTATGATTCTATGATGAAGGAGTAGTACAACGTAATAGAAAGAGCAGTGAACTCAGAGTGTGAGGCCAGGGGTTTGGTTCCTGGCTTTCCCTCTGACTACCTGGTTGAAATTGGGAAAAGAACCACCTCAGTTTTCTTATTTATAAAACAAGAGGATTAGAATAAACAAGTTGTAGGGGCAGGTAGGTGGTACAGTGAGTAGAGCACCGGCCCTGGAGTCAGGAGGACCTAAGTTCAAATTTGACCTCAGACACTTGACACACGTACTAGCTATGTGACTTTGTGCAAGTCACTTAACCCTGATTGCCCTGCCAAAGAAGCCAGAAAAAAAAAAGAATAAATGAGTTCTAATGTCTTTTCCAAATTTGAAATCTTACAGTGTTACAAAAGGAAAGCTGAATCCAGGAACTGTTTATTGTTCTCTTCTGTGCCGCTAGAGGGAGTGTTCTACCTTTCTTGGGAAATTTCCCTAAAGAAGCCACTTTAAATACACTGGAGCACAGCTAAGAGATGGTTAAACCATTTATCTATCCATTGATGATTCATTAGTGAAAGCTGTTTTTCTATGCAGCCAACTTCTTAACCAGTGTGATTAAGAAGATATGTAATACAAAACTAATGACGATATAGGTAGATCCCCATTTAAATGCATGGCTTCATCTATGTAGAGTTAATCACTGAACCCATTAGATATCGAGAGAGGTAGGAAGGGAAAGTGGGAATAAAAAAGGGAGTCTAACACAAGGTTAGAGGATAGGAAGTGGTAATCCAGAAACGAGGACCGAGAAGTCACCAGATATTTGGGAAGAGAGGTTATAAAGGAAGTGAGGGTGGCCAATTGTTTAGATGCAGATAGGTTTAGATGCATGAGAACTGAGAAGGGGCTGGGATCCATTCAGCAGAGTCTAAGGGGGATCAGAAGCCAGAATGCAAGGAATTTAAGGAGAGGGGCGGGAGATGAGAAGTTGTAGGCGACCTTTTCTAGAATTTTAGTAATGAAAGAGAAAATCAATAATAATAACAAAAGTTCAAGGGAATGGTAGGGGCAAGTGTAAGCTTTTTTAAGGAAGGGGAAGAGAATCATGTTTGCAAGCATTCAGGAAAGAGAAGAATAAATGGAGAGAAATGAGAGATAAGAAGAAAAAGGGAATTTTAAGGGTGCAAAATCCCAAAAAGAAATGTGAGGAGATAGAATCAAGAGGTGAATACAGTGTGGAGTTGGTTCAAAAAGGGAAAGAGCCACACCAAGGATGGCTTTGATCTTTCAATAAATTAGTGGGATGGGGAAGAGTGAGGGAGGCTGCACAAGGGAGTCAATTGGGGGTGGGGGTGGGGGTGGGAAATAGGAGTTTGCTGTATAGCAGTGAGAGCCCAGGGGAGATTGTTGTTGTTGTTCAATCGTGTCTGACTCTTCATGACACCATTTGGGGTTTTCTTGGCAAAGATACTGCAGTGGTTTGCTATTTGCTTCTCCAGCTCATTTTGCAAATGAGGAAACTGAGGTAAACAGGGTTAAGTGACTTGCTTAGGGTCACACAGCTGGTAAGTGTCTGAGGACAGATTTGAACTGAGGAAGATAAGTCTTCCTGACTTGAGGCCCAATACTATCCAGTGAATTACCTAGCTGCCAGTGGAGATTACATAATAAATTTGCAGTGGACCCAACCAGCATGGTTTTGTGAAATATTCTTTATAAAATGTGACATGTTTTCAAAATATTTTGTTTCTGAAAAGGAAGAGGAAGTTCTGAATTAATTTTTTTTTCCTTGATAAAAAATGCTTTGTATGCTAACAGCTTGTGACCTGCATTTAGATTTGGATAAATTGACCAGATGTCTCAATTTGGTGGACAGGTGTCAATGAAATGCAAATTCAGGTTGATTAGCTCATTAATCTGCTACTACAGATTAGCTCAAAAGATTGGAGCATGTCTTTTCTTGAAGCCAGCTCTGTGATCTAGGAAAATTTCAGATCCTGAGATTTAAGCATCTTTGAACCTCTTTATATTACTGTTGTCATGTGACAAATTATCCTTAGTACATAAAATGCAAATTCCCAGCCATTTGTCTAGATATTTCCTTTATAGTTTGGAGAGCTGAGAGGGGCTGTTAGGAAATACTCCTTACCAAAAATAAAAATATATGTATATATTTATGTGCATATACACATAAATAAATAAAGTTGAACTAAAATGCAACTCATTGGTGTCACCTTCTGAGGCCAGAGTGAGGAGCGGGACTTTTGTAAAGTTGAAGGCTTAGTAGGAATAAAAACAAATATGCAAAGCTGAGAGAAAGGATTGGGCCAACATGGACTTTGCTCACAAAATCCTACAAAACTAAGGGGTATAATTAGTTTCAGAAAGCTAAGTATAGGAGAGAGGAATGGAAATTATAGTTTGTACTCCTGCTATGCTTATGCAATCCATGGTTGAAAATACAGAGGGACAAAAAACATTTAGATTAAAAATTCCAGATGCATTTAGGGTTATAAAGAGCAAGGAAGATTTTGGCTCAGCCTTGAACCTAGGTCATGTGATGTCAACTGTGGTGCTCTTTCTGAGAGAAATTTTATTTTAGCTTCAATTTAACTTTCTGTATCTTTGAGTCTGGATGCTACGCTCTAACTTGAGTCATTTTGGGAAATACCATGGCAGGGGGCAGAGCTGATACTCAGCAAGTAAATCTGTTCTGTCAGTGGGTAGATTGTGATGCCCATTGATCTTCTTCCTGAAATCCCTAAGACTATAAAAAGTTAGGTTTCAAACTATGAGTTAAAGTTCCTGAACTCAAAGTGTAGAGAATGATCAACATGTGAACAAGTTAGTTAACAAAATGGCAGAATGTTAAGTGCCCAAGGGGCAGCGTGACATAGAGAATGGAATGCTGGGCCTTGGAGTCATGAAGATTTGGATACAAAACTTGTCTCTGACACTAGAGTTGACTCTGTGTAAGTCACTTAACTTCTATCAATCGAAGGTCATCCTTATGACTTATCTACTAAGTAATAAACATAGCATGGAATTTCTACATGAGAAGTCCTTCATGCTGATAAAATCACAGATCTTTCCCATAAAGATTCATGTATGCTAAATGTGAAATAAATGACACAATGAATGAAATAGAAATTCAGGGAAAGAAAAGAGAACTTTGTTCTAGGAAGGCTCCATTCATATAGGATGAATTTGACCTGGGATTTTTAATAAATAGAATTTATATGGGTACAGTGGAGAGCATAAGGTAACTATTCATTCCTTCTCTTTTAGATAAAGAACCTGTCTGGATTGTCAAAAGCAATTTAAAAAAAGAAAAGAAAAAGAAGAGGAAACCCAAACTACAACAAGCTATATGGAAAAAATGCTCCAAATTGATAATGAGAAATGAAAATTAAACCAACTCTGATGTTTTACCTGACTCACATCAGATCGGCAAAGATGACAATGACATATGTTGGAGAGGCTATGGGAGGGCAGACACATTAATGTGTTGCTGGTAGAAGCAACATCCCCATCTTTCACAATTCAGTTTCTAATGCCACTTTTCTGTGGAGTCATCTCTGATTTTTGCAACAAGTAGTGATCTCACCTTCATCTAACTTATAGAACATGCTACGTACTTATGTATGAGTACCAGCAGACCTAGGCTTGAGTCCCAGCTTTGCTGCATACTAGGATATCCTTCAACAAATCACTTTACTTCTCCGAGACTGTTTTTATCCCTTTTAAGACAAGAGTCCATAAATAAAGATCTAAACAACTGGAATAATGTTTATTGTTCGTGGGCAGGCTGAGCCAATGTGATAAAAAGGACAATTATACCTAAGTTAATTCACTTACTCAGTGCCATAGTAATCAAACTACCAAAAATAATTTTAAAGAGCTAGAAAAATAATAACAAAGTTCATCAGGAAGAACAAAAGTCAAGAATATCAATGGAATTAATGAAAAAAAAAGTTTGAAGAAGGTAGTCTAGCAGCTCCAGATTTCAAACCATATTACAAAGTGGTAATCATGAAAACAACCTGGTACTGGCTGAGAAACATAATGGTGGATCAGTGGACTAGATTAGGTACACTATACATTGTAGTAAATGACCAGGGGCATGGCTAGGTGGCCCAGTGGATAAAACACTGGACATAGAGCCAAGAATACCTGAGTTCATATCCAGCTATGTGACCCAGGGCAAGTCACTTATAGCCTCTGTTTGCCTTAATTCACTGGAGAAGGAAATGACAAACCATGTCAGTATCTTTCCCAAGAAAACCCCTTAAACAGCACTGGCATGCTGTGGTCCATGGGGTCATGAAGAATTGGACATGACTGCATGATGCAACAAGAAATAACTAAAGCACTCTAATGTCTGATAAATCCAAAGATCCAAGTTTGGGGGGTAAAAATTTAAAATTGGCTGAAAATTACTGAGAAAGCTGGAAGGCAGTTTGGCAAAAGCTAGGCATAGACCAATGTCTCACACATTCATTACACAAAGTTTTTAAATATTGTTCATACTATGTGATTTTCTCTTTCCTATTTGGGCAGAGTGTGTTAAGGAGACATAACATTAAGACCAATAAGTTGAAACAATTCAACATGAAATAATGGATTACAATTTACTATCCCATTATAATTATTTTGTAGCTCATTTTCCTCAAGTTGTAGGATCTTAAGAGTTGAAAGTCACCTTGGAGATCTTACAGGTAAGGAATAAATCTGCATATAAATGGAGAATTTTTTTTAAAAAAATTAGTGCTTAGATCTAATGGGGTCTTCAAGTACAACATGCCTATAGAGATGGTGATATTCAACTGTTTTTACATTTTAAATGTGAAAAACTTCCTGACTTGAATTACAGATATGATATGTCTGATAGTGTCCTGGAGGAAACAATAGATGCTTTAAAATACTTAGCATGTGGGTCTCAGCGAATATTTATACTAATAACTTTGGACTGAGGCATTTTTCATCTCTGAGGCATTACTTCTAGCTACTTTTCCTTTGCTGAAGAAATGGCTGGATATTTTGCTCCACAGTCTATTTTGTTCTCTCAGACAGGAGATTATATAGGTGATGTCCCAAAGAATCTGAAGTTTAACTATACTGGCCCTTTGAAAGTGTCTGGAGAGCAGGCTGGCAGCCTTTCATAAAAGACTTGGCTAATCATCATTATTCTCTGCAGGGGGGTTGAGAAATGGCAGAAGCCACAATGAGTTCAGTTCCCTAGGGAGGTGATTTAGGGTGAAGTAATTTGTTCAGTCCCTAAGCAGTGGTTCAGTAGAAGAGTCAATTCCATAAGCATTTGTAAGCCCCTATTATGTGCAAGAAGCAAGAATATTCTATGGAAACTGGGCCTTCTAGCAGTGGACCAAATGAGCAGTTTCAGTGGAATAGGAAAATGTTAAGACAAGCCTTCCTCTGTAGGTGTTATTTATCTGTCAGCACCTGTGATCACTCATCAAGAAACACCTGTTACAATATAAAAAATAATTTTATCTACAGTGTGTACCACACTATGCCTGGTACTGAAGGCAATGCAAATTTTAAAGAAGAGATGTTCCTGGCCTCCTGTGAGCTTACAGTCTAATTATACTACACAGTATTACATGATCCATGAGTTAAAAAGATACAGAACAAAATGCATTGTTAGGTTCAAAGTGGGGGGTGGGGGAAGCGATGTTCAGGTCTGGCTTTCCAAATAATTAAAGTTATCCACTCCCTCATTTCTCCAAATATTGATTCTGCTACATTTATTTGATCATCAGAGCTTTGTTTCTTTCAGGGTTGACTTTCCAGAATCCCCTTTAAAAATGGAAAATTGCATGGTCCTGCCCTGTAATATGTCATCAGTTAGCATCTGGGAGTGGGGTGGAGAGGGTGAAAACAGGAGACCACGACTAGCTGAGAGCAAGTATGAGACCCCAATCTGGGGACTAAGGTGAAATGAAGGGTATGACAAAGCAGGAATAGGGAGGTAGACTGCCAAAAGTAATAATTCATGTTTCTATACTACTATCAAACTAAAAAAAATATTTTTCTCCATAATAGTATAATGTCTCTTTCATTAGCAATATCCCATACTTAGTAAGCAGCAGAGTTGGTCTTGAACCCAAACCCTCTCAATTCACTGTCTTTTCTATCCCCACCATACTGTCCTATAGCAAAGACAAACTTGCTAGGTCTAAGAACTCTTGTGCCACTCAAATTGCCTTCTCATACATAGTTTGCCAACATTGAGGCTATTCTGAGAGCAGAAAATTTTCTCTTAATTGCACAATAGCAAAGGGTGCTAAGCAGTATTTGGTGCTACTACTGGGAAACTAAAGAACCTTTTGTAGGGTAAAGAAGAAGAAGATTGAGTCTAGGCTGTCAGCAATGCCTGAGATACAGTACAGACAGAGGCTAGATGGATAAATTGGATTATTTGTTTTAAGTTTTAAGCTCTCACTGGGAAGAGATAGAATCTGATAAACTTGCTTGATATAGCACACAGGTGAGCATTCAATACCGTCTTTTTTGAAAATTCTCAAGGACTCCATCATGAGGCATGGTTTTTATGCTGGGAATTAAAGTGATCTAGGCTAGGAAGCTCCATTAACTTGGTTGGGTCAGAGGGGGACTGCTTACAGTGTGGAAGTTATTATTTACTGTCTCAGAGAAGGAACATAAGTTTCTAAAGTTCATAGGATTCAGTGCTAGAAGGCATTTTCTTGCAAGTGCCACCTCCTATAAAAAAATAGTCTCCTATATAGATGGTGGGAACCTTCCCCTAATCATATTTATTGGTGTTCAATTATCTTCTTATTCTTCATTTCTCTCCAAAAGTATTCGCTTTGTAGGCAGGGACTCTTGGGGGTTTTGCCTTTCCCAACACTTAGCCCAATAGGGAGAAGACCCTTAATAAAAGTTAGCTGAATGCCTACAACCCTGGGGAAAATCTGATTTGGATTTCATTTAAAAAAAAAAGTTGGCCTTATATCTCTCTCCAATAATATCATTTTAAAAAGTCAGGTTTTTTAAGGGCTTTCAAGTTAGAAGTTTCTCTCAATAAGTATATACATTCAAAAACATATTGTACTTTACTATCACCTTTTATCTTACATTTCAGAAAAGAAATTTTGGGAGTAACAATGAACTGATTTAATACTATTTCTAATTATCATTTGTTGCTGCTGGCTTGCAACTGCATTCGAGAAAAAAAAGTAAGAGAAATATTACTTTCGTGGTACGTTCATTGATGGTAGAAATCAAGTCTGTTGTACCTAATTAATTTTCCTGTGGAAGATAATCTACTGCCAGTCCTAGTTAGGATATGTAAACTATGCTTTTCTTACAGAATTAACTCTACTACATTCAAATTCAGGAGATTTTTTTTAATAGACAGACTAAATCAAGAAACTTCACATATGAAACATGAAGAGATGAATGAAATAATCCAGATAAGGGAAGCAAGATAGTTTCATTAAACATTATTTTAGGTGAAAAAAATTGGCTTAATTATCCAGCTCATTGCTTTCATTCTCCTCTTCACTTTTGGTATATAGGTACTGGAGAAAAATCACTAATACTAAGACTTACACATCCTAATGTAAAAGAATTGAAAATGCAGATGGATAGGAATTAATTGGCAAGTATTTGAGTATCTTCCGTGTCATGAGCATTGAGACAGATGCTGTGAAGGATGCAAAGGAGGGAACACATGGTCTTTTAAGTTGTAAAATGCTATGTAAATGCTATTATTATTATTATTATTAATCATCTCTTCTTTTTTCAATCAGATTCAGATAGAAATGTTCCTGGTATAAGTCACCATTCTACTGTTATACTTTCATATTTATTGTTCTATGGACCATTCACAAGTGGATAAAATAATTGACTTTGTAGGTGACTAAAAGTAATAGGAAGTTAAGTTCATCCTCATGGATCCACTGGGGGAAAAAAAAAACAAACTCTTGGGATAGCTGCAGTAGGAGTCAGGATAATAGGGATGCTATGCACGTCATTGTTTTCACATGATTTTTATTTCCTCCACTAGATCTCTATATTTTGAAAGCTTTTCATTCCATGTAACTTGGAGGTTGAGTATTTGGTCTGTGGTACAGAATCTATTTAAAAAAGACTCTTAAGTTTTTATGGCTACATGTTATGTTCAAGTGATTTGGGACAGTCCAGTCTGTGAGAATGGTTTGCTTCTGGTTCAGTTTGTTTGCTGAGCTTTCCAGGATGTTCTGAGGTCTCTGCTGTGCAGTATTGGGGGCAGAAGGAAATTTGCTATTTGTCAGTGTGTGAAAGATAGCAAACTTCTGATGATATGTATAATTCTCACCACAAGGTTAATTCTTTCTTGCTAGCTATTCAGTCGGGGCTAAATGTTTATGGCCTCTAGTGATGTGTTGTATGGACCACCATTTCCATGCTTAATTTAATTTGTACACTAAATTCAAGCTCCTCAAGGTTAACCCTTAGTAGTTTCTGATGGTGGCAAACTGATCCTGAATTGCCGTCATAAATTCCTCTTTTCCACAAATGAATCTGTATGACTTTGCTATTATTACTGTTGCTATTCTAAGGCTGCACTGTGAAACTGTGAGGTGAATGAGAAATATTCATTAAGTTTTTACTCCACGCAAAGCGCTGAGCTCACAAAGATGAAGGGGATACAAATATAAAGACTGGGACAGTCTTTACTCTTTTAGTAGAAGAAAACTATAGTAAAGGGGTAGCCAGGGAAATCAGTATCAGGAGAAATCACAAGAATGGTGATCCACAGAACAGTTGATCACTATCTCCTTTCTAGAAGCAATGGTGTAATTGATTTGATTACTGGAACACTGGAAAGAGTGCTGTATTTTAAGGTCAGATAACCCTGGGTTCAAATATAGATTATCACTGTATGAACTTGGGTAAGAACCCCACATGTTTCAGTGTCCTGATCTGTCAAAGAGAGGAGTTGGCTAAGATGCTTCTAAGGTCCTTTCTAGTTCTATAGTGGTAATCCTGGGAATCAGACTGAAAAACTTAGGACTATCCCTAAAAAGACAGAGTGGCATGGGACTGTGAAAATAGATCACATAAAGACTTACAAAAAACATACACCAAAAGCAGAAAGAAATTTAGCCTATGAAATATGTATTACACTTACTCCAAGTAAGCATACATGTATCCCTTAGGAAAAGAATGGGAATGTTGAGGAGAAATGCTAAGAACCGAAATGTCCCATCTCAGAAGATGGGTACCCTGTCACTCTATTGTGGTCCTCCAAGGACATGTAGCCTTACAACATACTCAAGAGTTGTTATGCAGCTCTGAAAGTTATCCTGTTATCTACTTGGTTTTCTTAGTGTCAATGTGGAAATGATAAGAAGAAACTTTTCCAGTTCATTGTTATGCATGCCATGATTTACTGAGGAACAAACTGTTTTCTTCCCCAGCCTTATCTGTAGAAAGTGGCATGTTTTTACTCTGCTTCTCCCAGGAAAAACAGTGATGTGCCAAAGACACCTCACAAGGTGAGTACTCATCACCTCTTTCTCCTGACAACTAATCTTTTTCTGAACTCAGGTGACTGAGGATGGGCTATTATACTTCTCTTTGAAAAGTGACTGCATTTTTTCTTTATCCTTCTGAGAAGTCACAGTGGCCATGCCCTTGGGCTGTAGCTAGAAGTCATCAGAAAGCTTCTGATGTTCAATTATTCTTACTATTTATTCTCTATCCCATGTTGTCACTCAGCCTGATGTCCGAAAAACAATCAGTCCAATTGAAGAGCATTATTTGGAGGAATCAAAGCCAATTATACCAGTTAGAAAATGTCCTCCATGATTACCATCAAATGTTCAAGCTTTTTAAAACAAACACAAACTTTATTACTTCTTTATGTTAAGAGCTCTAATGCACAGGGTAATTAGGAGACTCTTCACATTTCTATTGTTGCAATTAGAGCTATTAAAGCTACTTTTTGAAAAAGGAAGCATATTGATGTAAAAAAAAGCCAAATGCGACTGGCTTATAATGATTATAGGCGGTGAAGCAGGAGACTTGGTTTGTTTTATGAGAACATATTATAAATGTGTAAGCCTGCCTAATATTCATACCCTTTAGCAACAAGGGCATTAAATGTAAGCTCCTTGAGGGTATGGACAGTTTTTGCCTCTTTTTATATCCCCAACGTAGTGCCTAGAACATGGTAGGTGTATAACAAATGTTTATTGGTTGATCGACAAAGAGAACATTAAATGAATGCTCAGGGGTGGGGTGTGACTTTCTCTAAAATGATTTTGTTTCTTTTTTATACATCGTACTAATTGAAACTTGCTTTCTTCTCTCCTTTCTCCAAAATACAAGGTGAATGACTCCAGGGCAGCCTAGCTAATGAGATTTTTACTATGATAGTGTGGGAAGAAAGCAGATTTAGGGATTAGGCTCTCTTAGCAGGTGGGTAACCATGGGCAAGACCCCTCTCTGAATTTCCGTTTTCTCAGTTGTAAAATGAAAGAGTTGAAATACATTGATATTTTAAAGATTTTTACTAACCTTCGGGAGTTTTCATGCATTCATGGTGCATTAGCTCAATCACCTTCATTAATGTGATACGGGTGAATTCTAGTATGGGAGGGGATATCCAAAACCCAGTCTCCAAATCAATGTTTCTTACTCTTCATCACTATTTTAAGCACTGTAACAAATATGAAATAAACCTGCATACTCACCCCTTGTGGCAGCGATTCTTAACTTTTTTGTGTGTCACGGACCCCTTAGGTAGTCTGGTAAAGCCTATGGACAACTCATGGAGGTTGGTTTTAAGTAAAATAAAATACAGTGGATTCTACAGTAAACCAATTATACTGAAATACAATTATCAAAAATATATACTAAAAAATAAAGATTCACAGGCCACAGGTTATGAACCTCTGTTTTAAGAGGGTTTTGGGTTTTTTTTTTGGCTAGCTCAGCCCAGATTGCCATCTGTGAGTTTAGGGACAGGAAGCAGAATCTCCACTGAGATCTTTAGCATAAGTCCATTTTTAGATAAATGAAATATTTAATACATTATTTTCATCCCAATTCACCTGTCATACTTTTGCTTTGAACAGCATTATACTCTTAAGCCTATGTTGCATATGCATGCAAATAGGTACAGAAATACACATTCTAAAAATGTACATCACTGCACAGATTATAATAACCATTCATAATGTTGGAAATAGGTACATAAATACGACTTAAACTTAGCTCTTTTAAGAGGACAATTCAATTCCAGTGGTCACTGCAACTTCCCATAGCCTCAACAGATAATTAATATAACATAGAAGTGGAAAGTAGATGTTTGCCATCAACCAAGGTTTGTAAGATCATTTAGAATTTCTTTTAGAAGGCTTATTTCTTGCTGACAGTCTGACCCCTGTCTTTTTGGAAATGCAGCATTTGATTGAGATAACATTCATTGATATTAATAGATCTGATTTGTTGGTATTAGAGGCAATAAACCATTGCTTTAGTCTTTGTTCACAGGGTCATAAAACAGAAGTTTGCTTGTGTGTTGGTAAGCAAAATGGACTCCTTAGCACTTAGTTCAACAAGTGCCTTTGAAAAGTTTGGTTTGTTTCCTTGAGTAATTCAGTGTATTTCACTGAGACTTACTAGGTGCTAAGCCCCAGGCCCAAACCCCTATTAGGTGTAAAACCTATGTGGGTGTGGATTGTTAACTAAAGTGGGGTCCAAGGTGGGGATAACTCAGGGGAGGGCCTAGTTTACAAACGAGTTTGAGTGATAGGTTTGGGACTTCAGAGGCTCTTGGACCACGTGGGTTTAAGTCGCCTCTTTGTGACGATTTTAGGTCACGTGGGTGAGTCGCATGATATAAAACCATGAGTTGGCCTTCTCTTCTTTGGAGCTCTTTCCCACAGCAGTGGTGGCGTTCATGACTCTGGGCCAGCGCTTGTTCTGAGCTCCCGGGCTGAACCTAGATGTTGGTAACTATGAATTGTATTGGGTCTGTCTGTTTGTAACTTGTTTAGGGCTCTCACTCATGATGGTGCTGATGCAGAGACTCTGGGCAGCTGTAGCTAAGGAGCCCTCCACCTCGTAAACCCGGAAGCTGAGACTTTGTTGAACTCTGGTAACTATGTATTGGGATTTGAATCAGACAAGGTTTGTCTGTTGACATTTGTAATTTGTTTGTATTTGCTCTGAAGTTCAGGGTGCTGGCTTTTCCCCCTGAACTAAGTGAATGATATTTGTGTGCTGAATTAAAGTAAGCTTGTCAACCCCTTCACATAGCTTTCCTTAGTTAAGCAGATCAAAAGAACCTGTGCTTTTGCAGCGTGTTGGCAGCTTTCTGGGTGCTGGTTGTGGGTGAATCTTACACCCCCATGGAAGCTGCTAGCTGGATTGTTGAAACGGCTTGTTCTTAACATATTTCATTTTAAGTATATGTATCATCAAGACCTGTTTTCATCCTCAAATTTTTTTTTTCTTTGATATATAGAGAAGGGTTTTTTTTTTTTTATATTGGGAGTAGTTGGCAATATACAGCATGAATCTCACACTAAGGCCTATTGTTGAAAATAAACTATCTTTGATTTTTGCTCACTCTTCTTTCCAATGACTGGAATCTGCATCCTCCCACCCCAATTCTCTCTTATCCAAATCTATCCTCTGCCTAAGCATATGTTTAACTATTTACCTTTGAAGGCTTTTTTTTTTATTTATTAACTTGAGGTTAAGTTCCAGTTCCAACATCTCCATCAAGCCTTTCCTGACTATCTGAGTACACACTGAGTTTTTGCTTTTGACCTTTTTTGTACCTATTGTCTATGTTGCACAATTAGCACCTTATTTTGTAATAATAAATTTTTCTTTGCAACTACCACTTAAATGAGCATATTAGCAGTGGAGATTTTGAATTCTTATTCTAGGTCACTTTACTTCCCTTGGGCCTCAGTTTTTTCTTCTGTGTCTAAAAGAGCTAGAGCTGATGTCTCCTGGAACAATTATAGAGATATATATGCTTAGGATTGGAAGACTTTGGAATGATACAACCTTTGGTTTCTATGATGGCAAAAAAGCTGCCCCAGAGAGGATGTAGCTACTGAGTTAGGTAGAGATAATTTTTACTCTCATGGTCTTCTTCCTCTCTCCTGAAAGTGTGGCTTGAAACTCTCTCTGTTACTTTGAGTGAAGTGGAATGATTAATACCTTCTCCCCATCCCCTTTCTGAAAGGAATGGAGTATTTCAAGTGGCATTGAGCACATGTGTTGGCTAGGTGAGCTCGAGACTGAATCTCAAGGTGCTGGCTGTTTCTTCTCATTTGTTCCTCTTTCCCTGAGCATAGGCAATTGAATAGTGATTTTGAGATAGATACTTCTGGCTTTAAAGGCCTATTCATAAGTTCAGGAGGCCAAGAACTCCTGGATTCCAATGATTTAATCTAATCAACAAATTTGATAGCCTCTTCTCAATCCTCATTCGTGATCTCTTTGTAACATTTGACTAACATTTGACTAACTAAACATTTGTTTAATCACCTTCTTCTAACATGAGGTTTCATATGCATCTAAAACTCAACATGCCCAAAACAGAACTCATCATCTTTCTTTGCCTCACCTTCCAAAATTCTCTGCTGCTAGAAGCATGGCCATTGAAAGCTAATTTTTTTCTTGTGTTCTAGTTCCCAATATTATCATGGGAAAAATATCTTCTCCCAAATTCTGAATGATGTGATTGCTACCGCATTAAGACTTGGTTACACCCAAACAAGGGGTGTAAATTTTAACATTTATGCAAATTTATTGGGCATTACAAAGGCCAAACCTATAGTACCAATTCTTCTGATGCTTCATCATGGCCTAGACTTACGCATTTTTTGTCCCCTTTCTGCCAATGCCCCAAATCTTGGCATAGAAGAAACCCTCGAAGACCAAGCTGGTTGAGAGCAAACCTCTGGCAGTTCAAATCAAGCTTGAAAGGCTTAAAGCATAGGAGCAATAATGAGTTCAGTGTCTGTTTTCTAAAAATTAGTACAACCAAGTTCTGAGAAGCTCATCACCTTCAGAAGGCTGGCCACCACATGATTTTTTTTTTCTTTATGGAAGGGGTGAGGATTGGGGACTAAAAGAATTCAATTCCAGTAAATAAAGTGAAGAAGGCATGCAACTAGCATCAGTGGAAGAATTCCCTTTGATCATTTTTCATTTGGGAGCACACAGATAAAATCTTACATGTTTTAATGATTTTAACGTCTTTTTTTAAAAATAAGCAACAAAAACACACTCAAGCTCTTTGATTTATTCATACAGAAACAGCCTAAGACTCATCTCGATAGATCCTAGGAGTTTGGTATTTTTACTCATCATTCCTATATATTTAATAAAAATGTGCTCAACAGAAACAAAGGATACTCTACCTAGGCTGGCTGAAATGAAAGACCCACATATTCATCATGATTGTACCCTATTAGACACCAACCAGACCAGATGATGTAAGCTCATGACCCTCAAATATAGAGAGGCTTAATGCACCACTAAATTACTATAATGCTACACTATGCAGGAAAAGACATTAAATTTTTAACAGGGCAATTGATTGCCCGTAGTTCAACCTTCAAACACATTGCTTAAAAAAAATCGTAATAGTCATGCTCTGGTACTACGACATATGTCAGTGGTCTCTAAAATTTTAATATAAAAAGATCTGGTTTCTATTTGACAACCACATGCCCCAGCATAAAATGAGATCCACCTTCACCCAACCTCAAAAACTGTGAAGGGAGCATAGTGAGCAATGAGGAAATGTAAAAAAGAAAAAAAAATGGATTAAACCAAGAACATTACAGCTGGTTTCGATTCCTGCCTGTGACAATTAGTAATTCCCACTTAAAAGTAAGGCAATGACTGGGAATAGATAAACAAACTGTGGTACAGTAGGATGCAATTAAGAATGCTAAATAAGAAACATAAAGGAAATATGTATTGAGGCGAAATGAGATAATGAAGAAAGCAGTTGTGGAAGTTCAATATTCAGACTATAATGACATAGGGGAAAAATGCTTTGATGTACCTGTGATTTCACTGTGTCCCCTGGGGCAAATAGTAAACCCTCATGCCTTCTCATTGTGCCCGATTCTTATATGTTTCTATCAGTACTCATTAGAGAAGCAACCAAACACTCTAGAACTCCTCTTTTACTTTTCTAATGTCAAAGACGACTGACACCCATCTCAGTTGTGATGGTCTCTCATTTTCACTGCATGACTGATCCTCTTTCCTTTCTAATCATATATTAACAATGATGTTTTTCATGATATTGCAGTAAGTTTACTCATCCCATGTTTTTTCCTTTAGTTTACTTGTAATTTGAATTATTCTAAGATCGAGATATTTCTTGACTTGTAGTCATACAGAATCACTGAGAAAATCAGTGCTAAAGAAATGAAGAATTTCAGCAATCAACAGTGACCATTGGAAGGTTTTAATTTTTTTTTGGGTGGGTGGGGGGCGTGAGGGGCAATTTACCAAATGTTATAAAAGCACCCCCCCCCTTCTATTGATTCCAGGACCAGCTTAGCAATATGTAGCATCTAAAACAGGCATAATTGATGGAATAATTTGATAGATTGCCCACCAATTTGCATATGATAGTCTGTTTTTCATTTGCTTTGTTTTTCTAGTGTTAATGGTTAGTGTATTTCCCAAAATTTCTAGTCAGTCTTATGACATTAAAATGTTTTCATCAAGGATATCATCAATGAATGTATAGCCATTTCCCATAAAGATTATAGTCATTGCTAAAATTTAGATAGTTCTTTAAGATTTGCAAAGTACTGTACATATAGTAGCTAATTTGTTTCTCTCAACAATATTGAACTGATTTCTTATTTGTCTTTTTGCATAATATGATCATGTGATGCTGCCTATCTTTTCCTTTCATTCAGATGTCTTCAAAGTGCCTTAAAAATCATGTCACTTTTGGAATGAATTTCAGAGTACAAGAGATCCATGTAGATGTTCCAACATAAACAGAATGCATTGTGGTAGAACATAAAGAAATTCAAGATGGAAGCCCTCATTTCTATCCTGTGCTCTGCCAGTAACCTAGTAATAAGAGATATACCTCACATTTCTATATAATAATCATGATAATAATAATAATAATAATAATAATGAAGTATACAGAGCCACGAAGTTTCTTCATTACAGCCCTGACAAATAGGACATACAGTTATTATCAACTTCATTTTAAAGATGAAGGAAATTAAGGTCCAGAGAGGCAAAGAACATGGCCAGATTTGGTGCCTAGAAAGAGGATATCAGAACCCCGAATATTCTTAGGATTACCTGTTATTTATGAAGAAATACAAGGGACATCCTTGCTATTTAAGTCTCTTTAGTTCAACTTTAATTGTTTTTCCTATCTGACTTTTGGAAATTTTTCTTCTCCTTCCTTGAACAAATTATAACTATGACCTGAATAAGTCATCTGTTGGTAATCCACAACCCTTGCTTCTAAAGTCACCTAATCTAGGCTGTTCAACTTCAACCACAGAAGAAATATCCATTAGCATTAATATCTTGCCATACCCAAGATATTTCTCACACTTTCCTGTTTCATCTTCAGATACCTATAAACGCTGAGGTCATTGTAATATTGACTTCTGGTATACCCTCAAGAATCCCTGGGTCAATAAATTTTGAGAATTGTAACAAAGAATTCATGTTCTAAAATCTTTTCTATATTCGTGTATAATACATATATGGAGGCAAGGACCTTATTTAATAGGAAGATCCCTTCCCCCCATCTGTAAGAAGTTCTTTCTACACTCAGTGGTTTTACCAATGCTAAATATATTTGATTGCTTCTTTTTGGAGAAGGTAAACAAGCCAGGAGATAAAGAGAGTGTATTCTGTGAACAAGGAATTTGGTAAACCTTTCCATATGTTTTATTACACTGTTGCTTAATGTAGATTATAGATATGATAGCTCCAGAAAATTAGAATTGAAAGCAACCTTGGATGTTATATAATCCAACTTATCCCCAAAGCAAGAATCCATTCCCTAAAATCCCCAGAGAACCTGTAGGGAAAGCTAACTCATTATATACTGATGTAGCTCATTCCATTTTTGTTAGAAATTTCAACCTTATGCCGTCAAAACCTATCTCTCTATGACCTATCTCATTCAGTGGCCCTAGTTCAGCCCTGTGGGACAAAACAAAACAATTCCCTGTTCCATATTTCAGCCTTTCAAATATTTGAAGACATTGATCAGGGGTCTTCTTCTCCATGGTCTTCTCTTCTTCAGGTGAATACTCTTAGTTCTTTCAACTAATTTTTATATGGTTTTTGTGTATATAATCAGATAGGTTTGGCTCTCACATGATTTACAGAAATAATGTATTTTTGAGTACTAATATTGTGAAGTATGCATACTCTATGTGCTATTCTCACATACTTTCCTTGTTCCTACTTCCTAGTTTCAATTCTTTTGGAAATACTCCAACCTTAAATATAATGAGTCAGTCTCCATATCCCACATGGAAATGAACAATTTTGCATATGCCATGGTCACTTTCCTCTATTTAAAAAAATGTTTGGTCACAGAATTGGTAGTAGAGTTGGTAAATACATATGCTAGAGTGACAAAGTCAGTCAAGAAAGATTTATTAAGCACCTATTTAAGTGCTGGGGATACAGAAGGGTCAAATGAGGTCTGTGTTGTCAGGGAGCTTACAATCTGATGGGAGAAACAACAAGCACACAAACAAGCACAAACGAGCTATGTACAGGATAAATAGTGAAGATGCTAGACTTCAGAGGGGGTAGTGAAAGGCCTTTTGTAGAAGGTGGAGTTTTAGTTGGAACTTAATGAGGGAGAACAATCCAGGAATGGAAGATAGACAGAGAAAATGCCCAAAGCCCAGAGATGGAGTGTCTTGTTCATGGAAAAGAAAAAAAAAAACTCCAGTGTCAATAGATTGAAGGGTATATGGCAGGGAGTAAGATGTAATAAAGGTGGAAAGGTAGGAGTGGTCTATATTATCAAGGGTTTTCAGTGCCAAATAGGGGATATTGTATTTGATTCTGGAAGCGGTAGAGCACATTGGAGTTTGCTGAATGGGTGGGGAAGGTGAAATGATCAGACTTGCATGTTAGGAAAGTCACTTTGGCAGTGGAAGAGAGAATGGATGGAAATGGGTGAGACTTGAGGCAGGCAGACTCACAAGCAAGTTATTTCAATAATCCAGACATGAGGTGATGAGGGGCTGCACCAGAGTGGTGACAGTGTCAGAAGAGAGAAGAGGCCATACTGGGGAGATGTTGCAAAGGTGAAACTGACAGGCATTGGCAGAACAATAGAATGGATACAGGGAGGGGGCATGGTGGTGAGAGATAGTGAGGAGTTGAGGATGATATTCTAGTCTGAGGGACTGTGTTGGCAATCAAAATAGGCTCTTAGCACTCAGTTCAACCAAGTGCCCTTGAAGAGTTTGGCCTTTGTTTCCTCGATTAGATTGGGAGTCCTTGGTGACGTCCTTGCCTCAGGGTAGGGCCTAGCTTACACATGAGTTCGAGTGACATGTTTGGGACATCAGAGGCTTTTAGACCACTTGGGTTTAAGTGGCCTCTTTGTGACGATTTCAGGTCATGTGGGTGAGTTGCATTGTGACTCACCCTTGACCCTGAAAAAGGTATAAAACCAGGGGTTGGCTTTCTCTTTTTTGGAGCTCTGAGCCACAGGTGGAGTAGCGAGTGACTCTGAACCAGCTGTTGTCAAGCTCCCTGGCTCATGAACTCAGATGTTGATGTTTTTTGGTAACTATGAATTGTGCTTTGGTATGTTTCTAATGTATCTTTGTATTTGTATTTGCCCTGAAGTTCAGGGTGCTGGCTTTTTCCCCTGAACTAAGTGAGTGATATTTGTATGCTGGATTAAAGTAAACTTGTCAACCCCTTAATGTTGCTTTCCTTAGTAAAGCAGATCAAAAGAACCTATGCTGGCAGCATTCTTGTTGTTGGGCTTGTGTTGCTTTTTCATCCCCACAGCAGCTGCTAGCCGGATTGTCGAAACGGGGACTGACAGGATAGTGTTGCCCTCTATAACAACAGAGGTGGAGGACACTAAGATAATGAGTTTGGTTTTGGACATGCTGAGTTTAATGTGTCTACTGGACATCCAGTCCAAGATGGACGAAAGACAGTTGGAGCTGTGAGATCGGTGGTCAGTAGTGAGGTTAGGGCTAGATAGCTAGATTTGAGAATCATCAGCATAGCAATGGTAATTAAATCTACTACAGCTGATGAAATTACCAAATGAAGTAGTATGGGGGAAGACAAGACTAGATCTATGAGAATAGAAAGGACAGATCCCTGTAAAATATATGTGGTTAGAGGACATGATCTACATAAGAGCCCAGCAAAGGAGAATGAGAAGGATGCCAGATAGAAGGGATAGGAACACATTACAGGATATTAGAAAAAATGAGTGGATCTAAAGTAAGAATTAGTTTCAAATCCCACTGTAGAACTATCTCTGTGTATGGGTGAGTGACTTTACCTAAGTTTTCTCATCTGTATAATGGAGATAGTAATCAAATAATTTCCTTCAATTGTACTGTTATTATTATGGGTAGAAAAAAACTATATTGGACCACTTCATAGGCAAAGGAACTTTGTGAAAAGTGAAAAAAAAAAGCCAAAGAAAAGATGCCCTTTGAGATTTTGGTATTCTAGGATACCTTCTTAGACACAGCAAAGAGGTATTGCTTTATGGTGGAAATTGCATAGGACTTAGGTCAGAATTAGCTATGAACTCAGGCGAGTCATTTAACCCATCTCACTTTCTTCATCCATAAAATGGGGATACAACAATATTAGATCGGCCTAATTCTCGGGGCTATTGTGGGAATCTTTTATTTATTTATTCATTCAATAAATAATGAGGACTTGTTCTGTGGCAAGGCACTATTCTAGGTCCAAAGCTGCCTAATATTCAAATACTAAAATAGATCTTTTGTCTCAGTGATGTAGGAGTTCCCTTTGATAATGAAGGTCAAGGCCTATCCATTCCCATCCAACCTGTGTGACTCCATGTTCTTGCTCTTGCTTTTTCTTGGTACCTTAAAGGTACCAATGTACCACTCTGGCTGTTTACCAGTCATCCCATCTGATACTAGATCAAATGAGATATTCATAAAGCTCTTAGCATCGTGCCTGGCACATAATGCCAGGGCACTATATAAACGTTAACCATTATTATTGCTGTTACTATTAATCCCTGCTCTTGCCACAAGACTAGCCCACCTTTTCTTCTTGTCACACAATCTCTTACTGGTATCCTTTACTTCTTCAGGGTTCCCTATTGGGTATACGTTGCAGACTGTTTAAGCCCACTGTGTGTCTTTCCATTTTATTTGTGCAATGCTTATCTTCAGTTCTTTGCAGAAAATTCTCCAGATCTCAGTGTCATATGGCAATATTGGTTAACTGTCAGTATTGAATTGATGGGCCTCTACTTTTAGGGACCGCAATCTAGCCTACTTTTCACCTCTCAGCTCTCTTCACTGTCCATCTGTGCTGTCTGTAAGAGTCATACACACTATTATACAAATTCTACAGTTTACCCATCCAAATGGAAGTTGAAATCTGGGCAATACGAATTCTTCATCCACTTGGTTTTTCTTCTATGTGTGGACAAGCAAACTTCTTTGAGTCATTAGAGATCTCTGCCAGGGGGCTCTGCAATGTCTTGGGGCTTAATGCAATCAACATAGTGTCATTCACAAAAAGGAACGGGTGGAAGACCTTATCATCCACTTTCAGGTCCTTCCAGACCAAGATTCTGCTTTAGCTCTCCTCTAATTGTAGCCAATCCCTTTGGAGAGGATATGTCTTCCTGTTTTATGCCTCACTGGATGTTTATAATAAGAGGGTCATTGCACAGGGTAAATTCTGGTGTATCAATGTGAAAGCCTTTTTAAAATTGTAATGCACTATTTTATAATTACAAGGGATTAATCAAGACAGATCTAATTGGTGTACGATTTGGAAATTGCAATGGCAAAAATGGATAATAGGAACATGTGTTACAATATGACAAGGCATGTTATGATGACAAAGGTTTCAGTCAAACTAAAAGATAGAAAAGGCAGTATTTGACAGAAAGAAATCTATCAGTTTCAGACTAAGGAGAGATGGATAGTAATCCACATGATCAGTCTAGGTCTTTAGATAGATTGCTTCCTTAGAGGGGAAAAAAGGTGATTCATTCAGCGCTCAATATAACCTGAAAGAAATGTCCCTTAAAACCATCTTTTTTCTCATTATTTTTCTAATTCCATGCTCATCAAAACAAACTTCTGATAAATAGTTTGTCCCCTCAGTGAAAAATACCTCGGAAGGATTGTCCTAAAGAGAACTGGTCTTAGTTCTTAGGGCCATGTTTGGCTTCAATTTTAAATCAATTTATTGACATTCATGTTTACAAGTCAGTGTCTTTTAAGACTGATTAGTATCAACCTAAGCACCCTAAGGGTCAATGGACAATCAGGTCTCTGAATCTGTCAGACCATAGGACCAGACCTTGGACTAGGGCAGTTTGGTATCTTAGTGCTGTGAAAAGAGAATTAGAAGTTGGGTGACATGGGTTCAAGTACCAGCTCTGCCACCAAGCAGCTAAGTAAACTTGGCCAGGTACCCGTTTTCGGCCTCAGTCTTTCTATTTGTAAAATGAGGAGGCTAAATTAGTCTCTTCCACTTTTTGTCTTGGATGACAATTTTATTTTAACCCCAGTTTTAGAATCAAACTCCTATTTTATTCAGAATAGAAGATAATTGCACAGAGGTATGTAGAATAAGGGAAAGAGGATAGTTGGCTGAAACAATCTGAGCTCATGACTAAGACGCTGAATTTTATTCCACATTCAAATTTTGAACCTGACTCCCTTAGGCAAGTCAAAGTTAATACTGAATTTTAATCAACATTGAATTATTGAGATGAAAAGGACCTTATCTAATCCAATGCCCTCATTTTGCAGGGGAGGAAATACTTGCCTCTCAGTTCAGTGTGATTTCTACTATAACAATCTGTTTCCCCCCCTTCCCAAGAAATTTCATTTCTTCTCCTCATTTCCCTGCTATTGAACCCGCTGATTTTATGGCCCATGGCAGAGTAACTGTGATGTATTACAAAGAGGTGATAGAACTGACTCCCCTGGACATTTGAAAGAATAAGGTAGATGTTGGGAAGGAAGAGAGCTTGGTGGAAGAAGTCTGCCACTTGGGAGAGATCAAAGGGGAGATAGTAAAGGGAAAGATCATTAAAAAATCTCAGATTTTAAATTTTTCTTCCTCTTTTTTCTCAGAACACAAGCAGTAGGGATCTGGGGCACCAGTGATTTAGTCCAAAGACAGAAGACACTCCTCTACTTTTCATAGATTATTCATATAATTTTCACAAGTAAAAGAAAGATAGTATGGGAGTTTGGCCTTTGAAAGGGAAGAGAGGTGGTAGAATGAAGGTCAATGGCATACAAACATAGGTAACCACAATGACAGATATAACCATTGCTAACAATTGTCTATGTCTGTGTTTTTGAAAATGAAGTACATTAACAGTGACCAGCACATAGTAGGTAATGTTTATTGACTAAATAAAAGCATGGAATTTGTGTGTGTGTGTGTGTGTGTGTGTGTGTGTGTGTGTGTGTGTGTGTGTGTGTGTGTGTGTGTGTGTGAAGGCTTTACAACAGACAATCCATTGAAGTCAATTTGCCTGTGAAGACTGGGCCTTTCAGAATGCTAGGGTGGTGGCTCCAAAGTAATAGGACCTGGGTTCGAATTTGTTTCTGACCATCACTACCTGTGTGACCTTGGAAAAGTCATTTGAAAGACTGTGCCTCAGTTTTCCAATCTGTAAAGTGAAAGGTTGAATTAGATGGTTTCTGGAGTTCCTTGGAACTCTAGAACTATAAGCATATAAGTAGAATAAAGTAAGATAAAATAAAGAGTAAGACTAAAATAAGAATGAGCTATTTCTGAGTGAATGGGACAAAAGCAAAGATTTAGCCAAAAAAAAAAAAGAGAAACTCTTTCTGCCACAGGAGAGGATTAGGGTCATTTGGTTCTTGTTAGAACCACAGACATAGATTATTATACTGTATGTCAGTCCAAATATAATCCATTGGTCCTTTCTCTCTCTTCAAACTTGGAGTACATATATATATATATATGTCACAAAAGGCTGCCTATAGGATTTTAAGAGTTTTAGCATATCAAAGGGGTATAAATCGACTCTCTGCACTTCAACATTTACCTGGAGAAACTAGGGCCTAAACAGGAATTATCCTTTGAAGTACCAACTCCAAAGGGGTTATGGTTAGCAATCAAATGGTTTGCAATGAAACTGTAAGACATCTAACTCTCACTAGTTCTTTAATTCAAGGGTATTCAGTCTCTACCACCCCATGGGGCAAGGCACCCTGGGGGTAAGAAAGGAGGTGGCATGTGCCAGGTGGTAAAAGCATTGTCACCACCTCCCTACAGTCCTTATGGAGGTAACAGTCATCCTGGGAAGAATCCCATGGCTCCAACCTCCTTTCCACCAACATCAAATATGCTTTGGCACCAGTGCCAACTACGGCGCAGACAGTAGCTAAGTCATCAAGGCAAGCTGAACTCCTTATCTATTCCCCTAAACCCTTCCCTCTTCCAAAACTCTCTTTTTTTTTTTTGTTGAAGGCACCATTTTCTTCAGCATTCCAGAGTCATAATCGTGGAATTATCCTGAGCTGCTCACTCTTCCTTAGCTTGTCTATCCAAGCAGTCGCCAAATCTGGCAAATTTCTATGTTGACAACATCTCTTGGATCCCACTTCTCTCTACTCACAGAGCTACCACCACCTCTGTCAGGCCCTCATCACTTTCTCACTTACTGTCTTAAGTCTTTAGCAATCCAACAGATCATACCATGCTGCTGCCTGAGTAGTTTTTTAAGTAGAGGTCAGACCATGTGAATCTCCTCCTCCACCAATTCCAGAGGCTTCCTATAGCTTCTTGGATAATATATAAACTCTTGTTTTGAGCGCTGAAAGCTCTATACAGTATACAACCTGGCCCCAAACAAACTTCCCAACACAATGGACATTAATAACCTTTTTGCACTCATTGATCCAGCCAAATGGACCTTCTCTCTCTTCTTACACAAAATAATCCAACCCATCTCAGTCCCTTGCACTCCTGATTGCCTGTGTCTGGAATATACTTGGTTCTTTCCTCTGTCTCAGGTCTCTTTTTTATTTTAAGATGCAGCTCAAGCACCATCTTCTGTATTAAGCCCTTCCTGATACCCACAATTGGAAGGGCCTTTCTTCCAAACTACATTGTATTTAACTACTTTGTGTATATTTGTACTTATTAAATTTATATGATGCTGTATACATTTTTATATGTACTTGTTTTCTACATCAAAATGCATACTTCTTGCAAGAAGGGATCATTTTATTCTTTGCATATATCTTTCTAGTTTCTGGCATATAATAGGCACTTAACAAATACTGAAGGGGGCACATGAACCAGGAGAGCCAAGCCAAAAGCAGCACTGATTCCCCTCAAATCCTAGAGGAGACAGCCCAGGATCATGTGCCATTAGTCCCTCCCCAGACTCCCATTCTACTTCCCACAGTACTTTGCACAGTGCCTGGCACAGAATAGTCATTTAATGAAGGCTAGCTGACTAACTGACCATGCAAGAAAACCACCATTGTAGAGATAAGACCTGAGGCCAACCTCTGCAGATGTTACGACCCCTGCCTCCTCTTCAACAACTGTAGCTGCTGAAAACCCAGAAAAGAATGTTTTTGACGCCAAAATCCCTGGCATTATCAAACAGTCTAAGATCAAGAATAGATATAGTTTTATCAGAGGAAACAACACTAAATAGGCACTCGTTACTATCTGAGTTCCTTCTGTACCTTCTGTATCTCAGCACCACTGGAACTGTCCATCTGACTTGTAGATGAAATATCCTGTAGGTGTCATCTCTCCCATTAGAATGCTAATTCTTTCAGAGCAAGGACAGTCTGGCCTTTCCATGTGTGTTCTCAATGCATAGCACAATGCTTTGTAACACAGTTATTTGTTAAAATCCTTAATAAATGCTTTTTTTCTCTTTCGTTTGTTTATAATGCAAAATAGCCCTAGCCCTAAAATTAACAGCACGAGGTAGATTTCATCACCTCTACAGACAGGCTCAGCTTAACTTCCCATACCAGTTTATGCCTGTACTTTGATGTAGCATTTACTATGGGTAAAAAAGTGGTTGATTGTATTCTCAAATCCAAAAGAAATAAGAAAAGAAACTGAGGGAGACCAAAGTCACTTTCCTTCCCCCAATAAAGCCATATTAGCACCACATTTTCAAGATATGCAGTACAGCAAACAAGCTTCACTATTTAAATGGAGGCAGCCTAACCAGCCTTCCCTCTACCTCTTTCTCCCCAAAGGTCTGAAATTATAGAGGAAAGGAAGAGAGGCATGATGAGATAGGAGACGACTTTGGCAGAGGGCCAAGAAATGGTAAACCCTGTCCATACCTCTTTGAATCCCCAACAGAGATGCCTCAGCACTAGATGGTTGTTTAGTAAATATTTGTTGAATGCTTAATACACTGCCAAAGGTATCCCAACAAGGCTTTTGGAGAGATTGAATAAAGATCTGAACCTAAGCCAAGGATATACTGTGACACTTTCTCTATGGCAAGGAGCCAAGTGCTGGGTCCCGAGGGCCATGACACCACTTCTAGAATGACAAGAGCTAGGTGACCTGTCCTTCCCAGGGTTAAATGGAGCAATACACTGAATACCCACTTGCTGGCATGGAACCTTTCTCCTTTTCCTGACAAGTCGACTAGACGAGGGCCAGCTGTATTTTTCTGGGGACACAGCAGGAGCCCATCTCATGTCAGTGCACAGAAAACCCTTCATCTCGAGTTTTCTTTATTAAGGGTTGCTCTTTTTGGCTGAAGAGGTTAAGAAAGTTGACAGACTGCTAGGTATTGCGAAGAGCTGCTATTTGAAAAGACTGGATATAGTGTTTTATAGTTTCTTTATAGGGGAGAGATTAGGGCCAATCCAGAGCAAGACCACGTTCAAGGAAATTTGTAGGATCCCTTTCCCCATTCCCCATCCCCACCGTGGCTAATGCTATGGGATCTCCAGCAATAGCTACAATAGTTATGAATTATCTTATATTTGTTTAATTCTTTTTGGCTGCAAACTGCCTTGCTTTCGATATTTAATATCATTCCATCCTCTTAACAGCCCTATGAGATAAGAAATATTTGGTATAAGGCAAGTAGGTGGTGCACTAGACAGGATGCTGGGCCTAGAATCAGCCTGAGTTCAAATCTAGCCTCAGACACTTGCCAGCTGTGTGACTCTAGGCAAAGTCACTTAATCCGGTTTGCCTCAGTTTCCTCAGCTGTAAAATGAGCTGGAGAAGGAGATGGCAAACTACTTCAGTATCTTTGCCAAGAAAATGCCAAATGGGGTCTCAAAAAGTCAGAAAAACAACTGGACAACAAATTTGGTGCAAGGTAGAGTGCTGGGTTGGTAGGCAGAAGATCAAATCCTGCCTCATTACCTGTGTGAACTTTAGTAAATCATTTTACCTTTCTGGGCCTCAGTTTCCTCAAATATAAAATGAAGGAGAGGGCCTCAGTTGTCTCTAAGGTCATTTCCAGACCTTAAATTTATGGTCCTATCCCTATTTTATAACTGCGGCCACAGGTCTGGAGCCTTTAAGTGACTTGCTCAAGAAAAGGAGGTAGCAAGAACCTGATCTCAATTCAGCTTTTCAATTTTTGAGTACATTTCACATCTCACACCCCACCCCACATGCCACCCTGAGTTTTGTCTCTTCCTACAACCATCATGCAGAAGACAGCTATACTTCAAATCCAGGACCAGGAATTGGTGCCTTTCAGAAACGAGAGAAACCTACTGACTTGTAGACAAGTTTCTCATAAAAATAGAGGTTTCAATCTGCTAACTTACAAATAGAAGTGGAGGGGGAAGGAGATGCGACTGAAGATATCACAGACTTCATCTTATAAATCATGCTCTTTCATATTTGAGGTTTATAAAACACTGTTTCCTAACCAACACAAAGAACACACATCACAGTCCTAACTGGTTAAGCGAAACCAGATCTTGCTGTCACTGAGCTATAGGATCCACATTGTCTTTCTCCTTTTTTTTTTTTTTTTTGGTAAGCATCACAATCCTCTGGAGTAAACTGCAAATACAATGAGCAGAAGGGTACTAGGGTTTTTTGTTGTCATCGTCTAGTGATTTTACAGGATGAGAGAAGAAATGAGTTATAAATTATTCAACCTCTTAATAAATTACACAAGGGAACGACAGCCGCAATGGGGGGGGGTGCTCATGAATAAGGAAAACTCCTTAAATTCTCCTGACTCCCACTCTTCATACACACAACTTATTTCTCCCCAGGCAAAATTTTTAAAAGGAAAAAAAAATAAAGAAATAGCAATTCCAGATTTTATCAACTAGAGACACTGATTATTAGATCTTGTGGATGAGTGAAAGTCTAGAGAAAACTGAGGAGGAGCAAAAGAAACATTAACAGAGGTAAGATAAATGGAAGAGAAGGAGAAGGCTTACAGGAAGAGCCTAGACATGGAAGCTGGGTGTGAATCTACCGTCAGCACTTAGTGGTATGGCTCTGGGCAAATAATTTCACTGTAGTTTTCTCATTTGTAAAACGTACATGTATATGTACACACATACACACCTATGTTCGGCTATCTGAAGAGGCTCTTAGGATACCAATGAGAAATAATTCTCCAAGCTCTGAAGGTCACAGGGTCCTCTTCTTCTCAAAGGAAGGGGAGACAGCTTTTTGTTTCTTCTTCCAAGAGATTGTCTTTGAAAAGCGTGGCTAAAACTGTTGTCTCGGCAAATGAATCTCCAATTGCAAATTTCCTAGTCTTTCCAGCCAATCCCAAAGTAAAGGAATACTCCATTTCATCCAATAGTTTTCACTCCAAATCAGTCAAGAAGTTCTTGCACTCAATCTAATGCCCTTGATGGATTAATTGAGTCAATAAAGGTGTCCTCACCTGATAAGGTATCAGGGAGTATCATTTTGTAAGTTACTTCAACTGGAACAGACTAATTGATTCAATTAAGAAGTCTGTAATTATTGAGGAAGGGGTACAGAATACTCCTCTGGCACACATGAAGCCCTTCGCAAGGTACTGCTATTAAAAGGAGCTGCCAATAATAGGACAACAGCCAGCTCTGTCACCAGCTCCTACCCCCAAACCAACAATATTTCTTCCATTACCCTGCTATGGTGAGTAAAACTGAGAGAATTATAGATCTGAATATAGATATATTTGGAGTTGGAAGGGACCCAAGAAGCCAAACTCCCTCATTTTGCAGCTAAGGAAACTGAGACCCAGGGAGGTTGTGACTTGATTAACATCACACATGTAGAACTATCAAAAAATTATGGTACTTCAATAATTTTTTTTCGAGCTGGCCTGGGTACCCAACCACTGTTCCTATGGAGAAATGCCAACTGTGAAATGTTTTGATTTTTGGAACTAAAAGGGAAAAAACTAAATGGTGAGCTAATGGCCACAATTAATCATTTAAATGTTTTGTCTTCTCCTCCAAATGTTTTATGTGGGCTTCAAGGCGAACAAAATTGGTGTGTAAAGGGACAGAATTCAGTTTAAACAAACAGCTGTTCTGTAAGTAGTGGCTGCCGATGATGGTGGCGGATGGTAAGTATTAGGTGAGAGAGTGGCCTCCACTGCCTCCACCATATGGAATTCCCTCCAGTCCCACTAAACCTTTCCTTTTGTAATAATAACAAAACCAACATAATAGTGATAGTGGTGGTGATAATAATAATAATACTATAATCACCACCAGGATTTAAATAACATTTTAAGTTTTACACAGGCTCTTCTTAAAATAACTCTAAAAAGCAGGGCATCAAAGTATCATCATCATAAACCGTCTTTTTAAGGAATGGAGAAAG
The DNA here is from genome assembly GCA_028646595.1 of Phalanger gymnotis. NCBI lineage: Eukaryota > Metazoa > Chordata > Mammalia > Diprotodontia > Phalangeridae > Phalanger > Phalanger gymnotis. The sequence goes on along the minus strand of CM053623.1, from coordinate 79,812,293 downwards.
CTTTCCTCATTACAATCCTGTGTATTAGGTAAGATACCATTTTATGGAAGAGAGAAGTTAAGCCCCTTGCTTAGGATCACATATTCTGGGCCACTGGTAGTGTGAGGCCTGACTCAGGTCAGCCTCAACTATTACTGCTATTTGGAAGATTTAGAAACCTGAGTATCAGAAGAGTTTAAGTAACTTGCCTATGGTTATATAGTTGTTATATGTTAGATCTTGGATATCAATCCAGTTGATTTGGTTGGTTTCAAGATTTTAATAATAATTATAATCTTAATTTATGTAGCACTTTACAATTTACAAGGTTCACAGTCTTTTCTCACATCTTTTCTGTCCTCCTGTTAGGCACTTTAAAAAAAATGTAACTTAGGTAACCAACCTGCCCCAAAGGTTACCACAGTTTACCTCACCTTCAGCTTACCCAAGGTGGTTCCCTGACCGGTAGGCTAATAACTAAGAACAAGATACTAAGCACTTAAGAGAAGTTTAGGAAGCTTGCAAAAACAAACAGATGCGGGCAGGACAGGGACTACTTAAAGAGGACTGGGATAGTGTCACTGGCCTTGAGGAATACTGTTTGAGTTGTTTTCATCTTTTAGGGTTTTCTATGACCTCATTACTTGCTTTACAGACAAGGGGGAAGTGGAATTCTATCTAGGCTGGGTAGGAAGCCTGGGACAGAAGCAGAGGCCTAGGCCTCGATGTTATCCCTTCCATTTTGTTCTCCTGAGGAAGAGTCTATTAGCAGGAATTCTCATAGGTAGAGAGGAGGGTAGGCTCAGTACATCCCACATATGTATTCTCCTAGCGTGAGTCAGCAAAGATGGAGCCACAAGATACCAAAGAGAGGCTTGCTGACCTATTATGTTTAAGCCTTCCTAACATCTGAACACTTAGGAAAAGTTTAGGAAGCTTTTAAAAGCAAACATATGTAGTCAGGACAGGGACTAATTAGTAGAGGCCTGTGACAGTGTCACAGACAGGCCTTGAGGAAAATTGTTTGAGAATTTAGGGGATCCTGTGAATTGCCTATAGTGCCTATATACAGAGTGAGAAAGCCCTTGTTGTTCATTCACCCATTCAATTAAAAAAAGTCAATGTTAAAGTTGCTTTTTGTTTTTGTAACCATGATTAGCTCTGTTTTCTGAAAAAGGATGTGCTTATATCTCATTTCTGAAAATAATAGCTTATAGGTGTGAATTGAGGAGGGAGAACCATTCAACCTTCTATCTCATTGTGTACATGTATAAATATTGAAACTGAGATTTAACTGAAAATCAGCTACTCAAAGAAAAGGAGGTATAATTACAAAGACAAACTGAATTTAAAAAATATATAGATAGATAGATTTATTATCTTGCCTCCCCTCCCACTGAAGCTAATTTATGGTGAATAGAGAGAGTAAAGAGAGCTTAAGGAACAATAGGCTGTTAACACAAATTATAGAGAAAAGCTCTCCCTTAAGGATCAGAGCCAGAGCCAAGGGAGGGAATTTATTAGAGGGTGAGATACTTGAGTGGTAGAGTTTGCACTTCAGTACTTAAGAAGATCTGGATTTCATTGTCCACCTTTACTAGTCCAAATTACTTCATGCTTTAGGAGATTGTCTTTGTGACTTGCTGTGCCCCCAAAACCTCATCATATTGAGACCTGCCTCTGAGTGATCAGCTTCTCCTAATAGAAGGATGGCATTTTATAGATCCTGAAGCACAAGTAAGACTATTGTAAGACTAGCTCAGTGCCTTGTATATAGCAATAGTATTAGTAATATAATCATAATAGATGTAGAAATAATATTAGACCACATTTATATGGCACTATCCAGTTTTCAAAGCACTTTCATACACATAATCTCCTGTGAGCCTGTCAACAACCTTTTGTGTCAGTCAGGTCAATAAATTCTGCCGATAAGCAATTTTGGACTGGGTAGCTAGGTGGCGCAAAGGATAGAGCACCATGGGGCCTACAGTCAGGAAGACCCGAGTTCAAATATGACCTCAGACACTTACTAGCTATGCAATCCTGGGCAAGTCACTTAGCCCTGTTTGCCTCAGTTTCCTCATCTATAAAATGAGCTGGAGAAGGAAATGGAAAAAACCATTCTAATATCTTCGCCAAGAAAACCCTGAATGGGGTCATGAAGAGTTGAACATAACTGAAAAACAACTGAACATTTTGGACTGGGGAAAAAAGGCAGGAATTTTACTTCTATAGCTGCTTTAATGCAAGAGCTACCCTTCTGGTGAAGGACTGGCATCCTAATTTGATATCATTTACCATGAAAATGAGACTCCTCATGAAGCAGACATGAAGCTACCAAGCTGACATGAAAAAAGCCTGACACTAATCACAGGCCAGAGTCTTATTGCCATCTGCAGGTTTCCTTGTAGATCTCTGCTCTTGGGCATATTCCTGGGAGTAAAGCGCTCACCCATGGTGTGGTGAATAAATTCTTCCAAAGCACTAGGGTGCCATTTAGCACACTTGAGGGGTAATTTACTTAATGCCACCTCAGTGCCCTGAAAGAATGAATTCACTTCCCCCAAGAGTGCACTTTATTTCCACAGAGGTACTTAATCACTGTCCAACCAATTAGGCCAATCATCAGAGCAAGAAACACAGAAATAAAACCAAGGATAGCTGCCTAGGCGTGGCTAATGCCATATGAATGGCAGTCTCCTTTTGTCATGTCACCATTTTCAATATCAGGGATTTGATGAAAATTAAAGTCATATTATCTAGTTTATTCCTCTCATTTTTTACAGGAAGAAATTGAGTTCTGGAGACAGTAACTGACTTGCACAACATCAAACAGCTAGTGAGCAGCAGAGCTTGAGATTTGAACCAAAGTCCTGAGACTCCAAATCCAGGAGGACTTTTTCCCATGGGATGGTATCTGACAGGAGGTTTAAGCTCCTAATGAGGAACAGAGACTTCCTCATTTCTAGCTTATTTTGAACTTCTCCAGAGAGAGCTGTAATTTGGTAGACTTGCAGGAATCTTGGACAAAATCATATTCCCCAGGGCCAAAAGAAAAGCATCAAAGGACATCCTGTGCAGCCAAAAGACTTGGAAAGAGAATAAGATTTAAAAAGTTAACTATTTTTTTAAAAGAAGATTACTTCTGTTGGCTTCTCTTAAAATAAGAAGGTTGGATCTTGACTCTTTCACTGTTTGAGGTTCAGTGTGGCCTGGATGAAGCAGGATAAATGTGAGATGACCTTCCAAGTCAAATTTCATATCTTTGATTCTCTGATGTTTTTACAAAGGAGAAAAAAAGAGGGGAAGTTGGTCCAGGTGAACTCTAAGTGACTTGCCCAGGTTCACATTGCTACTAAGAATCTAAAACAGATGTCTTCCTGACGCCAAGTGTTAAGTCTCTATCCACTATCCTACCTCAATCCATCCTGTTCCTTCACGGCCTGATTTTTGCCTCTGTTTTTTCCTTCCTCTCCTGAAATCTATTTCTTACTTTCAGCAGTTATCAAACTAAGACTTGTCCAACATCATACAGGTAGCAAATAACAGTCTGAATTTGAACCTATGTCTTCTGCCTTAAAATCCCATACTCTCTTCCCATAAAACCATGAACCTTCTGGAGAAAAATGCATTGTATTGTTTTTCACCAGTAGCGTATATCCTCATCCATATGGAAAAACAAGAGTCAATCAATCTATCGATATTCGTCAGGTACCTTCTATGTGCCAGGCACCGAGCTAAATGCTGGGCATACGAAAGGGGGTAAAAGACAGTCCCTGCTCTCAAAAAGTTACACTCTACTGAGGGAGACAGCATGCAACAAATATATACAAAATAAGCTATATAAAAGATATGAAGGAAATAATTAACAGAGGGAAGGCACTAGAATTAAGAGGGGTTGGGGAAGGCTTCCAGTAAAGGTTTGATTTTATTTGGAATTTAAAAGGAAGCCAGGGAGGTTATTAGTTGGAGCAGAGAAAAGAGAGCTTTCTAGGCATATGGGACAGCTAGAAAAAAAATGCCCAGGGCTGAGATGGGAGAGCCGGGAAGCCAGTGCCACTGGATAAGAGAGTATGTGGCTGTGAGTAAGGTGTAAGAAGACTGGAAAGGTAGGAGTGAGCTAGGTTATGAAGCACATTGAATACAAAACAGAGCAGTTTGTATTTAAAGAAGACAAAATTACGTTAGGAACTAAGCAACTCTTCATTTAAACAGAGTTCTGTTAGTTTCAAATAAATGTCACCACTTACTAGATGGTAGAGCTGCTCTGGGAGATAATAAGATTGATGGGAATAGAAAAAGGCCAAATGAAGAAAGCCTCGAATTCCAGGATAAGAAGTCTGCACTTGATCTGATAGGTATTAAATAGACCTTGGAGATTTTATGAAGGACACTAAGCAAGATGAAGAGTTTAAAGATTGATCAGGTAATGGTATATAGAACAGCTTGGAAAGGGAGACTAGAATAAGGTTGGCTAAGGTAGAATCCCAAGGAGTAGGTGATCAGACTCTCCATTAAGGCCATGGGAATAAGAATAGAGATCCCAGGGAAAGGAGAAATATTTCCAGCCTCTAATATGCTATACTGTGCTTTGGATTGCCTTTATAAAAGTAGTAAAGAATTTCTTTTCAACTGTCCACACTCAGCTGATTCCCCTGTGTGACAAAAGCAGATTTGTGCAAAACAGAAGACCGAAGGAAAGGCCTCAGCCTACAAGCCATGAAAGATAATACCATATTATTAATACCAGGCACTAAGAAACTGAGTTAACAATGGAAAAGTCTTAAAGGGTTGTTTTATATGACTTGTAGGTGATCTCCAAAATGAGAAAATGTTCCCTGCAGGGTAGTTGTTGGCACAAATAAGTAGGAAAATCTGTGCTTTGAGGTACAGTTTGTGCTCACATTTGAGAAGTGCTATACAATTTACAAAGTATTTAATACACATTACATCATTCAATTCTCACAATATCTCTAGGAGGCAAGTTATTACTTGTCCCACTTTGCTGATGAAGAAACTGGGCCTCAGTGAGGTGGAATGATTTGCCCAGGATAACATGATAGAACCAGACGTTGACTGCAACTCTCCTGACACCAAAATCCATTGTCATTTCTACTATACCCTATAGTCTTTTTTTGTAAATTATATCATGCCTTTAGTGGGTTTTAACATGTAAATATGATTATAAAGGGTGTCCCAAAAATCTTAGTACAATTTTATGCTTAGTAAAACATTTGAGCCATTCTGCATTTACAAAAAAAAAAAAAAACAACAAATTAAAATCTTTAATTAAAGTAAAATACAGTTGACATTTTCCAATATGGTTAAATCAGCCAGAATTTCCAACTATCTCAATAAAACAATGATTTATTAACTTGTATGCAGAGATGTGCCAGAACTGGCTCATATCAGCTCTTTAGAATCAGGGGTTAAAATTTCAGTATTACCATTTACACCTTGGAAGTAGGCAAATGCTACAAAGCAGATCTCTATTTACTGCTCTGTTGATTGTCTAGATTTAAGAAAGTAATGGAGAAAACATTCCTAGAGATTACACTTAAGAGTGTGCTGTGTTGCTGAACACACCCAGCACACCCTCACTTATATAAACAATTTTGCCTTGCTGGAGAAGCCTTAAAAACCAACAAACAAAAAACTCACCTTCTTCAATTAAAAACCCTGAGAGTAATTAATGAAAATTAAGAAAAAATGAAAAATTTTAAAAATTTCTTTTAAAAAGTTATTCCTTTTTCTTCAGTAGGGCCAATACTTTTTTTTTTTTTATGATGAAAAGCGTAAACATTTTGCAGATCAGAAATGTTGATCCAACCCAGCGAGGTGCCTTTTCCAACATCCCTGCAGAACAGATCTAGAACTCTGTTGTCTCTTGAGTTCCAATGAGATCATATCTATTGCTTCATTTTGATGGGTCAAATCTGCCATGAGACTCATCTAATTTGAGCAGATTTATGTTAGTTAACCTTTCATCCTTTTTGTCTCAGCAACTTGTAAAGTTTTCATTGAACCCCACACACTTCCTAATTTTCCCATCTTCTGCAGAGATCAGAGTGAGTTATGTCTATATAGAAACTGCTATTTCTTTCATTCTTAATACAACTCTCCTAAGTAAATTAGGCTCTCTTCAATTTCTCTGATGCTTATAACATCTTCCCTGAAACTTTTTGATTCATTTCCTGAGCCGACTGAAATAATGTTTTAAAAATCCATTTTCATCTTTTTTTAAAAAATGTTTCTCCTTCATTAGGATTCTCAATCCTTCCAGTTCATAGCCCCTTTTCTCCAATTCTACTTTACGTTTTTAGATCCTCATGGAATGAAAAAAAAACCCAAGAACTAATAATATTCTATAATTATTATCACCATTGATTTCTTTAATTTTAACCAAGATGAGACTGTGCCAATTTAAAGGAATGCCACCCCCTCAAAAATGCCTTGCTTTTTGTAGAAGTTTATATGACAAGCCACAAAAGCTAGAAATGCAAAGTTGGAAATATATTCCAAGAAATGATCTGGACACTCTGACAGCTGCAATTTATCAACATAAATTACTGTGCTTAGTTGCAAAGCCTCTGTCATACGAAGACAGTGCACTTCCTAAATTGCTTACTGCCCTCTTCAATAATAATCCTAGTTTTTACAATTTAGAAACCTGGGGATAAAAGACGCCTTGATGCATACAAAGATAGAAGAATTCAGATTTTATGTACATCATCGGGAGCATCCACATATTGCTATACTCATTTTTAGATTAGGGTCATTTTTTTTTGTCTTGATATAGCAAGAGATTACTTAAAAGAGAAAATGAGAGAGGGACACCTGGGATGGGAAACTAAGCAGTAGACAAGTCAGCCTTTCTGCTGTCTTACTTTCCTTTTAATCAAGGAAAGACCCTTCTGACAATTCAGAAGCATCTTCTTCCTAGAAGCATCTTCCAATAGAATTATAAAATAACCAAAAGTGCCTTGCCATTCTCCATGTCAGGGCACCATCAGCAACATTTTTAAGAAATGATTTAAAGTCTTAATCTGATGCCTCTGATACCTTGGATTCTCAGAGGCTGCCAATGCAGGGTAAGCCCTGGTAGTCCTACCCAGATCAAAAGGATTTGAGAACAGGCTCAAGAATGGATTGTTTGTCCATTGTCTGAGACAGAGCCTAAGGTCAGAAAAACTTTTAGACAGTATGTCTTAGAGAAGGTGAAATCAGCAACTTTTTCCAGCTTGGTTGTAGGAGACTAGGTCTCCCTCAGCAGTGGCCCTGTAAAGAGATAAGGTGAGTGGGGGGCATATCCAGGCCTATAAAAGCCAGGGGTATGCTGGAGCCAAACTGTGCTGGGCCATGAGAAGCGACTGTTAAATTTGCAGAGTATTTCATATGTAAGCTGATTTCGGGAATTGGCAAATATTACAAGTTGGTGCTTGATTAATTGTGTTGCTGATTGCTTGGACTTAAGAAAGAGATGGAGAAAATTTTAATAATGCAGATTAAACTTAAAAATATGTCCAGAATACATTTTTTTCAGAGTACTCGTTGTTAACTATTTACCAGCAGACCCCTGAAACAAGCCCACAGCACTTCCCTTTGAGTTAACCTGTCACTGCTCATTCTGATCCCTGCTTTTAGCCATAGACATTGCTTCTGTCATCTCCCTCATATCCCATCACTTCCCTCGCTGCCTTAGAGCACTGACATAAACATTACCTTTTGCTTTTTAAGGACACCGCATTACTGATAACAAGCATAGTTCCTGAGCCTCTTTTGACCTCCCCACCAAGCACTCAGCCCCATACTCAGGACATGGAAGGAGACCAAAGCCATTACCACAGAAGCCTGGTAGTTGTCTGGATTCAGATACTTACTAGCTATATATCCCTGGGAAAGTCACTTAACCCTGTTTGCCTCGGTTTTCTCAGCTATAAAATGAGCTGGAGAAAGAAATGGCAAACCACTCCAGTATCTTTGCCAAGAAAACCCCAAATGGGGTCACAAAGTCAGACCCAACTGGAAAAACAACTGAACAATCTATCTGTACATAGTTGTTTACACATTGTCTCCCCATTAGACAGTGAGCTCAGAGGTGGAGCCAAGACGGTGGCTGGAAAGCAGGGACTTCCTTAAGCTCTTCCTCAAATCCCTCCAAACGCCTGTAAAAAGTGGCTCTGAACAAATTCTAGAGCTGCAGAACCCATGAAGTAGCAGAGGGAAGCAGGGCTCTAGTCCAGGACAGCCTAGATGGTTGCTGGGAAGGGTCTATCGCACGGTTCTAGGAGAGGAGCACAGCCCAGCATGGGCTGTGCCAGGACCAACCAGACCAGGAGTCGGGCAGAGCAGGCCTGAGGGCCATGAATCATTGAGCTGTGGCAGTTACCAGACTTCTCAACCCACAAATGCCAAAGACTACAGAGCAGATTAGTGGGAAAACTGCTGGACTGGGTTGAGAGCACTCTGGCTGCAGCTGTAGCAGCTGTAGCAGCAGCAGCAGCAGCAGCAGCAGCAGCAGCAGAAAGCTCCTGTGGCTGCTTCTGGAGCTCCAGCTGTCCCTGCTTCCTGGAGTTCCTGGCTCACACGGTGGGAGGAATCAAGTGGCAGATCAGAGTGGGAGTAAAAGGAGTGCTTTGCTGGTGCAGAGGCAGGTTCTCTTGCTGTGCCCTGCTTGGATCTGGGTCACAGTCCTGATTGATGGCTCTTGGAGGAGGAGCACTGCTATGGCAGAGCTTGCAGTGACAGTGGAGGAGAAGTAGCTCTGAAACCAGCAGCTCAGCCCCTAAAGCTTGGGAAAAAGTACTCTCTAATCTACAAGCAGTCATACCCTGACAAAGAGCTCAACATTTGTAGTTGGCTGGGAACATGAACAGGCAGCGCAAAAGGACTCAAACTCAGACTATACAATCTTTTTTTGGTGACAAAGAAGATCAAAACATACAGCCAGAAGAAGTCAACAAAGTCAGAGCTTACATCAAAAGCCTCCAAGAAAAACATGAATTGGTCTCAGGCTATGGAAGAGCTCAAGAAGGATTTGGAAAAGCAAGTAAGAGAAGTAGAGGAAAAACTGGGAAGAGAAATGAGAGTGATGCGAGAAAACCATGAAAAACAAGTCAATGACTTGCTAAAGGAGACCCAAAAAATACTGAAGAAAATAACACTTTAAAAAATAGACTAACCCAAATGGCAAAAGAGCTCCAAGAAGCCAATGAGGAGAAGAATGCCTTAAAATGCAGAATTAGCCAAATGGAAAAGGATGTCCAAAAGACCACTGAAGAAAATAACACCTTAAAAATTATACTGGAGCAAGTGGAAGCTAGAAACTTTATGAAAAATCAAGGAATTAAAAAACAGAACCAAAGGAATGAAAAAATGGAAGACAATGTGAAATATCTCATTGGAAAAACCACTGACTTGGAAAATAGAGCCAAGAGAGATAATTTAAAAATTACTGGACTACTTGAAAGCCATAATGAAAAAAAGATCCTAGACACCATCTTTCAAGAAATTATCAAGGAAAACTGCCCTGATATTCTAGAACCAGAGGGTAAAATAGAAATGGAAAGAATCCACTTATCACCCTCTTGAAAAAGATCCCCAAAAGAAAACTCCTAGGAATATTGTTGCCAAATTCCAGAGTTCCCAGATCAAGGAGAAAGTACTGCAAGCAGCCAGAAAGAAACAATTTGAGTATTGTGCAAACACAATCAGGATAACACAAGATCTAGCAGCTTCCACTTTAAGGGATCAAAGGGCTTGGAATATGATATTCTGGAGGTAAATGGAGCTAGGATTAAAACCAAGAATCACCTACCCAGAAAAACCGAGTATCATGCTCTAAGGCAAAACATGGATTTTCAATAAAATAGAGGACTTTCAAGTTTTCTCAAAGAAAAGACCAGAGCTGAATAGGAAGTTTGACTTTCAAATACAAGAATCAAGAGAAGCACGAAAAGATAAACAAGAAAGAGAAATCATAAGGAACTTACTAAAGCTGAACGGTTTTGTTTACATTCCTACATGGAAAGATGGTATGTGTAATTCATAAAACCTTTCTCAGTATTAGGGTAGCTGAAGGGAATATATGTGTATGTATATATATATACATATATATATATATATGTAGACAGAGGGCAAAGGGTGAGAGAGGAATATATTGCAAGAAGGAGAAAGGGAAAGATAGAATGGGGTAAATTATCTCACATAAAAGTGGCAAGAAAAAGCAGTTCTGTTGGAAGGGAAGAGGGGGCAGGTGAGGGGGAATGCGTAAATCTTGCTCTCATTGGATTTGACTTGAGGAGGGAATAACATACATACTCAATTGGGTATTTTACCCCACAGGAAAGTAGGGGGAAGGGGATAAGAAAGAGGGGATGGTAGAAAGGAGGGCAGATCAGGGGAGGAGGTAATCAAAAGCAAACACTTTCGAAAAGGGAAAGGATCAAGGGAGAAAATTGAAAAATAGGAGACAGGATAGGATGGAAGGAAATATAGTCTTTCATAACATGATTATTGTAGAAGTGTTTTGCATAATGATACATGTATGGCCTATGTCGAATTGTTTGCCTTCTTAGGGGGGTGGGTGGGAAGGGAAAAGGGGAGAGAATTTGGAACTCAAAGTTTTAAAAGCAGATGCTCAAAAAAAAAAGTTGTTTTTGCATGCAACTGGGAAATAAGATATATAGGGAATGGGGCATAGAAATCTACCCTGCCCTACAAAAAGGTAAGAGGAAAGGGGAAGGAGGGGGGGAGTGGTGGTACAGAAGGGAGGGCTGACTGGGAAATGAAGCAATCAGAATATATGCCATCTTGGAGTGGGCAATAGGGTAGAAATGGGGAGAAAATTTGTAACTCAAAATCTTGTGGAAATCAATGTTGAAAACTAAAATATTAAATAAAATATGAAAAAAATTATACTACAGATAGTGAGCTCGTTGAGAACAGGAATGTCATTGGCCTTGCTTTGTATCCCCAGCTCCTAGTTCAGTGCCTGGCACTTAGTAGGTGCTTAATAAATACATACTGCGTGACTTATTGCTTAACTCATTGACTTCCCAAGTGGTTGGGAAATAACACACAGGGATGATGGCACACGTTAATCAATAAGCATTTATTAAGCATACCACACTGTGCTAAGTGCTGTGAATTCATGAATATAAATGTAACAACTTGTGGCTGGTAAAGAAAGGCAAAAACATGTTCCTTGCCCACAAAGAACACATTCACTTTCTAATGGAAGACAAGGAATCTTAAAAATCACATGGTCCAACAGCCTCATTTTTAAGATGTGGAAATTGAGACCTAGAGAAGTTTTGACTGAGGTCATATAGGCAGTAAGAAGCAAAGCGAAAATTCAAACATAGATCCCTTTGCTACAAATCCAATGCCCTTTCCATTATGCAACACAAATTCTTGAGCAGATGTAAAATATGGATAGATCTATGGCTTAAAAAAGAAAAAAAAAAGATAATCTAACAGTGGAATAAGGGATGGATAGATGGCAGGAAGGACCATAGGAGTCCAATGGAATCTTCTAAGTGGATGGGACCAGGGGCCCAGTTAAAAATATTGGCCTGAGAGAGCAGTAGTGGTGGCCCCTCTTGTTAGACTACAGGAAAAGAAGAGAGATGATGAACCACAGAAGTGAGGAAAGGAGCTAGAGGAGTTCATATCAGAAAGACTCAGTGAAATAGGCGGCTAAGGTATCACAGAACACCCCCCCCTCTCCTCTTTCTCCTCCTCCTCCTCCTCCTCCTCCTCCTCTCCCTCCACCCCCAGACACACACACACACACACTATTTATTTACATTTTATATAGTTTGTATTGGTATTTGGCTCTGCCACAGCTACCCAGCATCACTTCAAGCAAATCTTCCCATCTCTGAGTTTTTCATACTCAGCATTGCTGACAGTAGAACAGAACTCTTTACTTTCATGTAGCATAGTTTATTCAGCCATTTTTCATCATTGGGCTTATGTTTTTCCCTCTAACTTTTTGGCTACCACAAATGATGCTGCTATGAATGTTGATATGATTCTTTTCTTGCTGTCAATAACTTTTTTGAGGGCATAGTCCCAGTAGTGAGACCTTTGAGTCAATTTCTTTTAATATTTTAAAGCACATTCGAGCAAAGTAGTACAGTCAAAAAAATAAAACAACTCACAGATCTCTATTCATAGCTGAATCTCATAGATAAGTACATACATCTGGCATCAAAAATAAATTTATGCCCCATATGATAACTTGTCTCCCATCCAAATTCTGTTGGGCTTACTGTCACTACAGATTTTGATCAAGAACTGAAGTGCCTATTCTCACCTAGTCCAAAGTTGAGAGTCCAGATTACTAAAAATGAGAATCAATTTGACTGTCCTAAAAGCTATCTAGATGTGACTATCCTAGGCTGTTTCTGGTCAAAGGAGAGTAACTAAATGATTAGAAGACTAAAATGTTGACATCTGTAAGGAAAGGTGGGGAAATGATTTGGGATTAGTTAATCTGTAGGTGAGGAAGATGAAGAGAAATAGAAATCCAATGGATGCCTTCCTTTCAGCTGAACTGGTAGGGAAGGACATCTTAACAATGTAGGTGAACAAGCAGATACAAAATGAAATTTTTTATTCTAATTCACAGGGTTGTTGTTTTTGATGACTGAAAAAATACGTTAGATGCTTGAAATCTGTGTTTTTCCATTTACATAGACGTGGTAGGTGACTAGACATAATAAATTCTAGAGATTATGAGTGATTTCTTGCTGAGATGTTCCATCTGAGTAATTCCATAAAAGTATATTTATGCAAGCTGAGGAAAATTACTTAATTTGATGTTATTTAAAATGTAAAGAGATTATAAGATTTTTTATATCACATAGCCTATAATAAAATTCTCAGAAAATGGAAATTTGTGCAGATTCATTTTTATCTATTATAATAATATGATTTGTTTCATGTTAGCCCTTTGAAGAAGGGTAGTTGGATAATTGAAATAAAATTTAATTCAAGTCTAAACTTAAGAATTAAAATAAAAACTGTCAAGTTCAGTAATTAAAAGAAAATGGTCATTTAGTCTGAGGGCAGAGGTCATGAATAAATTAATAGCTTTTCATCCTTGAACCTATATGATTAACTAAGAAACATTGTGAAATAACATTGCTTTATAATAATCCTTTATTAACAACACCTTCTGAACTACATCAGCTGCCTCTCCACTCTTACTGAAGGGTTGGAGGGGAGAATAAATCCTTCCTTTGTAGAAGGCTCAGAGTTCTTCAGGTACCTTTCAATTTTCCACCAGTAGCTCCTGCTTGCTTTCCACTTCACTGAACCTCATACCTTCTTGCCTGCCCCCCCAACCTCCCTTTCAGCATTGTTTTGTATGTTATAGTCTTCTCCCATTAGATTGTAAGGGCCCTGAAGGCAGGAGTTGTCTTTTTTTTTTTAATTTCTATCTCTAATGCTTACTACAGTGCCTGGCACAAAGTAGGTGCTTAATAAATGTTTAGTGAATTGAAGATATTTAAGTGATAAGCTGACTACTGCCTTTTGCTTTCCTGATGAGTTGTCAAGCAAGAAGGTTTGTACTACTAGTAGTTCTCAGAGACCTGCAGCGGAGCTGGCAGCAAGGAGAGAGATCAACAGATTAGTTTTTTTTTTTTTAACAATTTTTTTCTAATGTCTTTTTTCTCTTTTAGCCAAAAATAAAGGAGGGGATTCATGTTTCTATGTTACAACCATATGGCCCTCTCATTTTATCTTAAAAAAAGAAAACACACTGTATATATGTGCACATATATTTATGTATGTATATAGTAGATACATATATGTATGTATGTATTTGGATTCCTTTTAACCAAAGGAAAGATACATATGTGCAGTAAAACAAAGTGAGATACTATGGACACTAAGTATGCAGCCCTATTTCTCCCTTTCTTCCTGAAATGTAAAGATCAAAATTTTAGACTGGCATCTATTTTCAGTGCCATATAGGTGGGGAAGAAGCACCTCAATTCTTATGCTGCTTTATGTGGCAACATGTTTTGAACATAACTATAAAGATTCATTAAAAACACTAACTGGTGTAGTTTTCAGCTGAAATATAATAATGGCTCCTTTGACAATCTGCTAAGTATGTCCTATCTCTTCTATTCAATTTTATATTTTTAAAGTTTTATTTATTTTTGTTGGTTTTAGTTATCTTGGAAGAGAGACAACCCAGCATAATCCACCTTGACCACCCATTGTGAAATCAGTGGAGACAGCTTAGAACCCAGAGCTCCAAAGCTCTCAAAATAGCAGCATATCTCCCAAAATGCCTTGCCTCAATCCTACTAGCAACACAGCCACTGCAGCTATTGTCTAGTAGAACAAGCCTTGAGGAAATGCAACCTGTCTACTGCCTGGGCAAGTGCTGTAGCCCCTGGTTCCTCAATAGCTCTTTGGCTGTTCTTGCCACCAAAGTCCTTGCTATTGTCACATGGTTCAACATCAGCATCGATGGAAATTATGTTAAAGAAGACACAGTGCCATCTACTTTGCCACTGCATCCTAAGGACTACTGGGCCTTTTCATCTTTATGCTTTGCATATAGGAAGTGATTGTGAAATACTCTTTCTTTCTTTCACCCATTCATTCAGTTAGTCAATAAATCTCTATAAAGTACTAGTGTGCCAGGCACTTATTTAGTCATTCACTCATTCTCTCTCTGGGACTATCACTAGCATTTCTGTACATAGGAGCATTTAAGAAATGTCTGCTGAACTAAACTGAATTGTTGAATAGCATTAAATTATTACAAAACATTGAACCATTGAACCTACTCGCTCCCACACATCATGCCTATTCCTGCCTTGTTAGGGAAAACAGAATCAATCAACAAGTATTTTTACTAAGTGCCAGGCACTGTGCCAAGTGCTGAAAAGGTATGAAAACCAAAGTGAAAGTATCTACCTTCAAAGTTGTTACATTCTAATCAAGGGAGACAATATTATGCACAGGGAGACATGCATTTGAACAAAGCCAATGAGAAAATTTCTTTTGTTTGAACATGCACTTTTATCACAAGGAATTTAAGGTAACCTTGGATGGGAAGGTACTAGCTGCTAAAAGAATCTGGAAAGACCACCTGCAGAAGGTGGTGCTTGAGTACATTCTTGATATAAACCAGGAATTCCCAGAGGCTAAGGTATAGAGGGAGAGCATTCCAAGTAAGAGGGACAGCCAGCACCATTCAGAGTTGAGAGATGGAGCCACCAAAGCAAATCTCCCTCCTCATAATATACTTGTACAATTGATGTTTTGAACCCCAAGCTAAGAAATTAAATATATCTCAGTTAAATTTTTTCTTTGTGGTTTGGGTCAACCATTCTAGCCAACTGAATTCTTTTCCAGTCTTGATTCAGTCACATACTATTTGAATTATTCTCGTCACCTTTGTGTTATGTACAAATATAAGCATAACCTGCATTTCTTTATTTCAATTTATTGACAAAATTGTTGAACAGGGCCAAGAACAGATGCCCTTCACTAGAGGACTGATTGAAGAATGAAAGTAATCCATTAAACTACACTCCTGGAATAAGGTTGCTTAAAGTAGCTACAAATCCAAATCTAGTATTTCCTACTAATCATAATAAAAATTTGCCAAAAGCTCTGCTAAAATCAAAATAACTTATATCTGGGACATTCCTCTAATTTTTGGACCCAACAACCCTATTTAAAAGTTAGTTTAGTTTATCTTAATATGTTTAGCATGAGACCATATTGCTACCTAATAATCATCACATTCTTTTGTAAAGACTCAGAAAGCCAATGTAATAACAAGGTAAATTGGGTCAATACAGGATTTGTAGCTAGGTCCTAGGTTCATATCCTGCCTCTGCTATTTATTTGTGTGACCATGGGTAAGTGATTTTAACTCTTAGCCTCTGTTTCTTAAATTGCACAATGGAGATTAGATAACCTCTAAGGGAGAGGTTAGCTAAACTTCTGAAAGCCTGCTAACGTCTATGGACCCCCTCCTCAGGATAAAGTTTGTAAATAAATAAAATACACAGAATAACAAAGGCAACCAATTAGATTGAAACACAGCTATCAAAAATATTTTTAAAATTTAATAGACCCCAAACCCTTATTTTATGGCCTCTTGAAATTCTAAATCCTATAGTCTAAGAGCCATACTCAAGGTGCTAAGTCTACAATATGATTTTCACTAGGAATAGGGCTAGAGTAAGACAGAGAATATTTCTTTGGATTCAGAACCCTATGCAGGCACAGAAATCATAGAAACCAAATACAAAAATGAAATAGAGAGGGTATAATATATTAAATCTAATTTGGACTTGCTATTTGAATTTTAATCAGACCTTGGGGGTGTAGGCAGATATTTATTTTTATATCTGAAATATACCACATCAAGGCTGAATAAGAAAAGAGAGAATAAAAAAAAAAAAAACAAAAAAAGAAAACCATGTCCCTGGGAAGTGATCATATTTCTTCTAGTATAGTATCAAAAACAAGGCTTATCACCAGTTTGATTGGGACTAACCAGGTTTGCTTTCACTGTTGTTGTTGTTTTTAGTCAATCAATTTCTAAAGACACGAATTCCAAATATTACAAAGTTTAAAAGTTGAACTGTTTCCAACACCTATAGCCCACCCACATCCTAGGGTATTAAGCGCTCTGCTCAACGGTGATTGGAGGTTGCAGTATTGGTGAGGCCTGCCTTTTATTAAGAGAAATGAAAACCATAAAAGCAAATACCCAAAGTGAAAATGGGGTCTGCCAAAAGGTTAATGTGCTCTTCAGCCCACTTAAGATAGATTGCTGCCAGTGAGCAGCCTCACAATCTGTTTATCTGACACATGCAGAAAAAATTGTCATGCTTCACCTTTTTGAAGGAGGCCATTACTCTTTGTGACGGATTGTGAGTAGTGGAATACGGCCAGCACCTGGCTAGCCAATGAATAGTTCATAAATCAGAATCAAAACAAACAAAATGCCTGACTAATCTCCTAAAGTTCTTTGAAGGGGTAAAGAAAAAAGGGGGAGGGGGGTGAGGACAAGGGGAAAATCAAGAGACATGATTTGCTTAGACTTTCTAAAGGCCTTTGACATGGTTTGATTTAAAAAAAAAAGCAGGATGAAAAAGTAAAACAACAAAGGGCAATATTGGTGGAGAACCTTTTTTGCCATAAACCAGGAACTGATAAATACAAGAAACAAAAGTAAGGCTAAATAAGTGGCTTTCTAGATGAATACTAGTCTCACTCATATCATTCCATGTGTAATGTTTTAGAAATATTATGCCAGAGAAGCAGGGTAGTGTAGTTGATAGATCAAAGGACTGGAGGTCAGGAAAGTCTAGGTTCAGATCTTACTTCAGACATCCTCAAGAGCTGGATGACCCTGGGAAACTCACTTAATCTTTCAGACTCTTAAAACAATATGGTTCTTATACTTTGGAGCTGTTATATCAATATATTTGCATGCCAGTTATCCTCTGGAAAGACATGATGTAAAGTGGAAAATAAGGTCAGAAGAAGTTTTTTTATACAAAGGTTAAAGATGATTTTTTTTTTTTTAGTTTTTCCTGGTACTCTACACCTTTGCCCCTCTGAGTTTCCACCATTAGTGGCCCTTAGTGTAGCATAAACAATACAGACATTTTGAACTTCTCTTGAGTTGGACCAAAAAAGACAAAACAGGATCTTCAAATCACATACTAATAAGTGTGTTTTATAAAGAAACACAATTGTTTATTTACATTAAAACAGAAGCTAAATTCATCTTTAAATATAAAATCATGTAGAACAGGAGGTTTTATCTTGGGCTCTATGAATTTTTTTTAATTGATAAAAATATTTCAATAGAATTGCTTTCCTTTATAATAATCCATATGTATTTTATTTTATACATTTAAAACTTTATTCTGACAAACTATTTGTGGCATTTACCAGACTGCAATAGGGTCCACTGGCACACAAAAAGGTAAAAGCCCCTGATGCAGAGCAAGTCCACGCACACACACACACACACACACACACACACACACACACAAACACACACACACACACAGTCTCTCTCTCTCTCTCTCTCTCTCTCTCTCTCTCTCTCTCTCTCTCTCACAAAGTCATCTAAGACTTCCAGGAGCACTGCATTTCCTTTTCTTTAAGAAAGCCATTTCATGGCTCTTACTCTGTCCCCAGCTATTAGGCAGTGAAAATGCTAACTTTTAAACAGCACATGAACTTTATCAGTAGGATGTATGCTAGTTGAGGGCAAGGCCTATTTTTCTCTTTTTCACCCCGAGGCTCCAGCACAGTGTCTTGCACCACAGGTGCTTAGTATTTTTGCTGAACTGAATTAAATGCTCTATACTTAAGAGGAATGACAAAGTCTCCACTTGCACTGTCTGAAGGAGTTTGAAGGCCCAGAGGCAAAAAAAGTAATGAGACTATTGATACACCAAGAAACATTTATTAAATGCCTACTATGTGGCAGCCTCTGTGCAAGGCTCTGGGGATAGCAAGACAGAAATTAAACAATCCTTGCCTTTAAGGAGATTGTAGTCTATGGGAGGGGAAAGGGAGAAGAAGAATAAAGAGCCATAAGACTGAACTTTTTTGAGAGAAGAATCTTAGACTCTCACAATAAAAAGGGACTTCAGAGGACAATTGATCCCACCCCTACCTGACAACAGATCTCCTCTCCAGTATCCCCTATGTTGCTTCGCTGAATTTCTCTCTTATCTTCTGCAGCAACCAGCTACTACAGAGCTGTAGGTTCCTTCGTTCCAGTCTCCCTGACAAATAGGTCTTAGTTGTTGTGAATACCTTTATCCAATAGAATGATTTTAATGCCCTCATTCCACAACACTTTGATGTAAGCAAGCATTGTTTAGCCAAGGCAGTGAGGACTGACTGAAAGTTCTGGGATTCACTGATGTTAGGGTACACTAAAAATTTGCCGATGGCTTTTGTTTTTACATCAATTCTATTTCTTAAATTTTATTTATTTCATTTAACAAAGATTTATTTTCTCTCCTTCTCTTCCTCCCAGCCAATGCAAAATACATCTCCTCCTTTGAGAGAGCCATCCCTTGTAACAAAGAATAAGAGGAAAAAAAAAAGCTGTTAATCAAAATTAATCAACATATCAACCAAGTCTGACAGTATGTGTGTTGCTCCCTAATCATCCTCATAGGATTTAATTGCATGACCATTTTGACTCACAGACCCCCTTGGCAGTCTGGTAAAGCCTATGGACCCACGCTCAGAATAATACTTTTTTATTGTCTAAAATAAACTACATAAAGAGAAACAAACTATAGTGAAGTACGGTTATCAAAATATAATTTTTTTTAAGTTCATGGACTTCAGATTAAGAACCAAAAGCATAGAGAACTGGTGGGGTGTGCTGGCACAGGCAGTGAAATAATTCCATTCTCCTTCCCACTATTCTTTATGCATGCCTATTCCCATAGTGTCTGGGGCATACATTTCCTAACAATGATCCCAACTCCTGCCCCCCTTGAGGTATAGGTAGTCTTTAAATATCCTTTATGAATTATTAGTATCCACAGTGTGGGGGCCTCTGTGGCAACACATTTGCATTTCTACTGTTCTTCCCCGGACAATATTGAAGAATTAATTCATTTCTATCCGATGTCTTCAAATTTTTCAATTGCTGGAATATAAACCAACTGTCAGTCTTCTCTTCATATCTGCTACTATTTACCTAAGCCTGAAATTATTACTCTATGACAGCTCATTTGAAGGCCTACAATTCCAACTTGTAAAGGGTCAATATTTATTCTTTGCTCAGGGCATTATTAAATCTATTAATAGACAACTGCTTCTGTACTTGCTATACTCTTCTATCATTTTTACAGTCAGAAAATTAATTAGCGAGATCAGAATAGTCCATTTCCAACATGAGACTGCAAGATTTAAAAACTTTAAGAGCGAATGTTCAATTTTATAGAATAAGATCTTTTTATGTCTATATTTTCTTTGAAAGATGTTACCTCTATAATTCTTCAAAACTCTTGTATACATAATTTAGTACTTGCAGAAGGAATGAAGAGTTAAGGGGCATATTCTGACTCAGTTCACTCCTTGACATATTGTACAATACCATTTAATATTACCTATGCCTTCAGTGCTGTTCAGTAGGCCTTTTATTCATTTCTTATGAACAAATTCCCAGAAGCAACTGTCCCAAATTCCCTCTTCCACTCTTAATTCCCAATCTCTGACTCTTCCTCTCGCCACTCTTCACTCCTGGTAGATGACCTCACTTCTGACTTTACTGAGGAAACTGAGGGTATCGCACAAGAATTCCCTCAGCTCTTCTCTTCCACAATTCAAATGTGTGCCCTCACACAAAGATTTTTCTCTTGTCCTATGAAAGAGAAATTGTGTATCTCCAAAGCTAAACCCTCCACTTTTATGCTTGGCTCCAGACCTTGCTCCACTAATCATCCCTTCCCTACCTCTTGCTTTTCCAACTTTTCCCTTTCAACTCATGCCTTAACCCCAAACTAAAATATTTCCTGAAAGTAACCTTCTTTTGCTCCTCTGCTTTCCTGCTGAAGTTTATCAAGAGTAGTCTATATACTTGTCTCCTCTTCCTTGTGGCCCATTCACTGTTCAAACTCTTGCAGCATAATTTCTGTCCATATCATTTAACTAGGGGGGCGGAGCCAAGATGGCAGCTGGGAAGCAGTGACTGGCGTAAGCTCCCCACCGAGTCCCCTCCAAAAACCTATAAAAAAGTGGCTCTGAACCAATTCTAGAGCTGCAGAACCCACAAAGTGGCAGAGGGAAGCAGGGCTCCAGCCCAGGACAGCCTGGATGGTCTCTGGGTAAGGTCTGTCCCACACGGACCTCCCAGCTCCCAGCTGAGGGGAGCGGGGCTGAGCCCAGCAGAGCCCAGCATGCTCGGCGTGACGGACCAGACCAGGAGCCTGGCGGAGAGTGCCTTAGCATCCTGAATTACTGAGCTGTGGCATTTACCAGACCTCACAACCCACAAACAGCAGACAACAGAGAAGATTAGTGGGAAAAGCTGCGGGACTCAGTTTGCGGTTCGGCCACCGCCCCTGGGGCAGCAGAGGTGGGGCAGCTTTAGAACTAGGCTGCACTTGCTTCTGGCCCCAGGCCCACCTGGTGGGAGGAATTAAGTGGCAGATCAGAGCAGGAGTGAAGAGCCTGCTGAAGATTTAAGCCCAGTCCCGGTAGGGGGTTTTTGGGGAAGGAGGAATGCTGGTGAGGCAGCGCATCTGCCCAAGCATGGAACATAGAACTCTTTAGTCTACAAGCAGTCATGCCCCACTGAAAAACTCAAGGGTTAAGTAA
>CM053623.1:79762527-79790451 GCA_028646595.1 Phalanger gymnotis | reverse complement strand
AATGGAGCTAGGATTAAAACCAAGAATCACCTACCCAGCAAAACTGAGTATCATGCTCCAAGGCAAAATATGGACTTTCAAGAGGACTTTCAAGCTTTCTCAGTGAAAAAGACCAGAGCTGAATAGAAAATTTGACTTTCAAACATATCATTTAACTAAAGCTGTTAAAGCACATTGATCATTACTTACCCATCTTGACCTCTCTACAATGTCAACCACTGTGGATTATTCCACTATTCTCCTTTGACTTTGGTGAAACTGTACCTTTCTGGTTCTCTTCCTCCCACTCTAAATGATCCTTCTCTGTATACTTTGTTTGCTCCATTTCTTTCTACTAACCCCTAAACTGATGTATTTTTCAAAGCTTTATATTCAAACCTTTCCTCTTTTTCCTTTAACCTCTCCTTTGGTGAGCTCACTCGTTCCCATGGTTTTTAAATTAGAGCTATCCATAGTCATATGAAAAATCTCTATTGATTAGAGAAATGCAAATTAAAACAACTCTAAGGTACCACCTTATACCTATCAGATTGGTTAATATGATAAAACAGGTAAATGATAACTATTGGAGATGTGGGAAAAATTGGAACACAAATGCATTGTTGGTGCAGTTGTGAACTGATCCAACCATTCTGGAGAGCAATTTGGAACTATGCCCAAAGGGCTAAAAAAACCATGCATACCCTTTGATCTAGCAATGCTACTACTAGGTCTGTATACCAAAGAGATCATAAAAAGGGAAAAGGACCCACATGTACAAAAATATTTGTAGCACTTCTTTTTGTGGTGGCAAGAATTGTAAATTGAGGGATGCCCATCAATTGGGGAAGGGCCGAACAAGTTGTGGTACATGAATGTAACGGAATATTATTGTGCTCGAAGAAATGATGAGCAGGTAGACTTCAGAAAAATCTGGAAAGACTTACATGAACTGATGCTGAGTGAAGTGAGCAAAACCAGGAGAACACTGTATTCACTAACACCAACATTATGCCATGACTAACTTTGATAGATTTATTTCTTCTTAGCAATACAATGATAAGACAGTTCTAAAAGACTCATGATGGAAAATGCTAAATACATCCAGAGAAAGAATGAGTCTGAACACAGACTGTAGCATACTATTTTCTCTCTTGTATTTTTTCCCTTTGGTTTGGATTCTTCTTTCACAACAAGGCTAATATGGAAATATGTTTTATATAACTGTACATGTATAGCCTATATCAAATTGCATGCCTTTTTGGGGAGAAGGGAGGGAGAAAAAAATATGAAACTCAAAATCTTATAAAAGTGAATGCCGAAAATTATTTTTACATGTAATTGGAAAAAATAAAACGCTATGAAGTGGAACAAAATAAAATAAAAGAATTAATTAATTAAGGAGCCCTACCTCAGAATCCATTTAAATCAACCCTCACATCATATAGATAAGGAAACTGGGGCCAGACAGTAAAATAAATTGACTGGCTCTGTGCCTCACAGTTAGTAGGCAGGAGAGGCAGGAGGCAAAACTGATCCTCTGACTTCACTTCACTTCCCATGTGCCTTCCTTTGGCCTCTCATCTTTGCTCTTTTGTCTTCTGATTTCTCCTAAAGGAGAACTTCCTTGGTCTAGATGTGAAGTCTTGAGGGAAACAGTGATTCAATAATTCCCTGTCAATTAACCGCACAGACACCTGAAGCTCGGCAATTGCCTCAGAAAGAGTGAAGAAGCAAGGGAAAAATATTTACTCCCAACAAATTAGTTTTTTTGCTACAGAAAAAAAAAAATATGATGAATGGTTGTTGGAAACACTCTGCCTGGGAAGGGCATCTCTGTCTTTCATTATTATTAATGAATCAACAAGACAGGATTTATTAAATCCCTACTATGTGTACAGGATTCACAGACATAGATGCTGCCTGAAATTAAGGAGCTTATAACATACTTAACTGTACAAAAACATATGGAAAATGGGACAAGAATAAATAAGATTTTAATACAATGGCAGAAGAGCTACCACAAAACAGTTTGTGATTAATTACTATTGGAGTTTGGAGGAGTGAATAGGCTGAGGGTCATTACTGAAGAGAAGGGATTTGAGCAGGTTTCTGAAGGTTGGGGGAATATTCACACAGGCTTAGGAGAGAGAGGAAGGTCCCATTCTCACTCTATTCCACTATTGTGAAAAGAGTGTGAATAACAGAATGGCGCTGGGCAATCCCAGTGGTGATGCATTTGGAGGTGAATCAAGTAGAGACAAGTGTGGCTGGAACAGAGAGTTCTGGAAAATGAATAAAGATTAAGAAATTGAATATAAAATATAAAACTTTATGACCTACAGAAAAAAGGGCTCTGAAATAGAAAATGAGATGAGACCTGACCATAGCATATATAGTGTCTTTAATATTTCTAAACTGGGGGGAGGAGGGAGGAGAAGACTGAGAGAACAAAGACAAGTGTTTCTTAAAATAGCATGCTTATTTTTAATTCTAGGTTTAAGGGGAAAGTTCCTGTAGGCTAAAAGAGTTCTCTACTCCTGCAGAGTCAGACAATGTTGTCTTCATTTGCTGATCACTCTGCCCAATATAAATTACTGTGAAGAGAAACTTTTCTGCACTTTTCTTTACAAGTAGTAAGGCTCTTTTTTGTATGTGCAAATGAGCTCATATTTCATCTAACTTGTCATCAGTACATTGAAATCTCAACATGAAGCATAATTTTTAATGATGTGCAAATAATGCAGCAAGTATTATATCCCAAATTGTCAAAGTAGTAATGGGCTGAAAGTCACAACGACAGACTAAATACAACAAAACCTGGGGCAATATTTCCTCTTCTTCCATGCGAAAATGAATCTTTGAATCCATGAACTTGTACCACAGGCTACAATTGAAAATGTATTACTGTACTTTTTTTTTTGCTCAATAATAAAGAATGTAAATGATAGAATTGCTTGACCTGTATGCAATCCTCGGAGACTCTTTAGAATTAACAATTTAATTGTCAGCTCAATAATGAAATTCTTCAAATACATGAAGTAAGGGTAAATCTTAGGTAGAGGTGAGTAGATGCATATGCATTTTGTATAATTTAAGGAGAGTTGGAAAAGTTTCTATGGCCAAAAACAACAATTTTTTGCCAAGATCCACTATATTCATTTTTTTTTTGTTTTAAAATTGTTTTTCAAAGATCCTCCTGTTAGTAGGCAATTATCTTAGAGTAGGATAATTCACTAAGCCTGTGGTCCCAGGGGCCCTTTGGGGTCCCAGAGTTCTTTTCTGGGGGTTCCAAGGTCAAAACTATTTTCTTAATAATACTAAGATATTTTAATTTCTAAGATGGCAAATATTGAGACGTGTAACCTATTTAAAAGATTATAAAGGAGTCCTGAGACCAAAATTTTGAGTACTGCTACATTAAGCCATGACTGCTTAAATGACAGTGTCACAGCTTCTATGATGAAGTCTAGTATCCTCGTAGTCAAGTTCAGAACAACCCTACAGTCTAATTCATCCAGAATGTTTGAGCATAGGGATTTTCCCAAGGAATAGACTATCTTCCCAGGGGATGCAGTTTTGCATCTTCATATTAAATGAGCATTTCTGACTAGAAAGCAGAAAGCCCCTTTACAGCAAGAGGAGTGGGCTAAATGGGATTAGCCCCAAAGGACCTCAAGAGAAAAGACTTCTTTCAGAGAGCTCTCCATGGTTCTATTACCTCTGAGTCCCATGAAGCTAAGTGCTTCGCTTGTGCTGTTCTGCCCAGTAGACTCCCAGGCCAAGTGATTTCAACAAGCATTTCTTAAAGGCTTTCTATGTGTCAGCCACTATGCTCAGTGCTAGAGATAAAAAGGTAAATGAAATCCTTATTTAAAATTAGAGGGCATATTTATTATAGGCCTTTGTTTTTCTTCCTTTTTTCAGTGGAATGAGTGAAAAGCAGAAAAAATAAATGCTTCTTTATTAAAATTTTTTTTTTCTAAAATTGCAGTAGTCTAGGAGGAAGGCGACCTAGTTTTTTGAACAAATATGGCTACCACTGACTGTTATTCTGGGCAAGTAAGTTCTCCCCTCAAGGCCTCAGTTTGCTCATCTGTTAAATGAAGTGATTGAACTACATCATTGCTTAAAATCTCTTCAAAATCTAGAATTCTATGATTCTTTACTAAATATGTATATGACCTCTCCCAGAGGTCAATGGGAATAAGATATCTGAGAATGAGACCGGATTTGGACATTTGATCTGGAAGGGACACCTGAGTTTTCATGGGATTTAGGTATGACAAAAGCCTCCTGATCCCACTCCCACCTCCCACCTCTAGGGCTCAACAGCATTCTCCTTTTGAGAAGGCCTATGTCCAGAGAAGAATAGAATAACCATGATGAGAGATAAGAAAGGAGGAAGGACCATCCAGGTCCAGTTTCTCCAACCAAGAAAGAAGAGCAAGGGAGTAGGTCTCCCCAGCTTACAATGAAAAGAACGGGAGATTAGAAGACCAAGATTCGGTCATGTGCTAAAGAAGGGTAGTTCTCAGGGTTAGTACACAGCTGGCCCAAATCAGAGGCTCCTGGAGCTAATGCTGACAGTCCAATGGATACCTGCTGGTGAGGAGCTGCATTCCAGCCTATCATGCTCCTTCCCTTACTACCATGAGAAGTGAAGAACCTCTCTGCTGATCTGCCAAGGCAAAAATTTCCAGTTTCTCTCAATTTTTTGATAGGACAAGGAAAGGAAGAGAGTTATTTGGTCACCTCAAATTCCCTGTGGATTTGCCTACCTTCTTGAAGAAATTGAAAATTCTATATTCAAAGTTTCCAAACAAGTACATGAATCACAAAACAACATAATGTTAATGAGGGAATGGCTCTTAGAGATCACCTAGTCCTGTCTACTATATTTACAAATGAGGAAACAGAGTCAGAGCCATTAAGTGCCAGTGTTCATTGCCACACAGCTATACACCACAAGGGCTAGGACTTCTAGTTCCAAGTGTGTTCTCCATGACAAGCTACAGATTAGAAAGGTATAGTGAAAAGACCACTACATTTAAAATCAGGAGAGCTTGGTTCAAATCCAGGTTCTGCCACTTAGGGTGTCTAGGTTTAATCAGATTCACCTTCCTAATCTGCAAAATGTCAATAATAATACTTTTTCACTACCCGTCTCCAAAGGTTATGAGTAGAGTGTACTGGAAACCTTATAGCCTTAAATGTACATGGATAAGCTGTGTGTGTTGGAGTTTGAAATTCATGCTGTTTGTAATTTTTTTAAAACATTTCTTTTGGAAATATTTTAATCTCTAACAGTTTTAACAAACCTTATGCTCTCTTTCTTATCTCTGCCACAGGTGAACAAGACGAGTAATTGTTAGAAAGTCACATGTAAGCAATGCATGTAGAGCCCTTGGACTCAGTGGGGGCTATCCTTGTTCACAGATCAATAAGAGGACTTGACTGCCAGGGTAATATCAAGGATCAAATGATGGAAGAGTCGTGAAATTAAGTGTGAAGGCCGGGAAATTGCACTACAATCCTAAACAGAAAAACAGAAGGCAATCCAAGCTGTTGTGTTTCCTCTTACACCCATGTTAGTTTTGGAGTAAAACAGTTTTATTATAATTCTACAGTAGCTGGCAGAAGCATGTGAAAAACTCTTAACTTGAGCCAAAGGAGAAGATCTCTCAGCTAACCCTCTGCTCTAGTCACAGCAAGAGCTGTGTCTGGGGAAAGAGCAGCTTCAGAAAGACACTATGTCGCTTGCTGGTGAACAGGTGTGCCAGATTTGCCACAATCTTTGGGAAAAGAGTTCAACTGTGTTTTCTTCCTAGTCTTTTGATGCAGTCCATCACACATGGTTTGGAACACAGAATAAGATCAAGTTAATTGCAAAGTTTTCACACTTCTTATGCTTTGGAATGACCAAAGTCAATCTGCATTCCCAAACACCAGAACTGATGCCGAGATACAAATAAAAGAGGTATCATTTGGGCAGCTGTGATATTGGTCAACTGCATCAACATTAGACCTGAAATTTATTTTAATAAATCATTCAAAATAACTCAAGGGTCCTTGAGAAATTGGGTTCCATTTTTACAAGTTTGGATAAAGTAAAGAAGTCATCATATAAAGTTTTGAGGACATTCTGAGGAGATGCAGGGAAAGACTCCATCATAGGGGTACATGACCCATGGGTCTGGGGGGACAGCTCACACAGTTTGAGCATACCTACACTATGCACACCTACGCTATCCTCTGAAAAATTCCAAACTTTTACATCAGGTACTCCAAGGTGTGGGACAAACAAAATATTAAGGATGGTAAGATAACTAAGCAGAAGAGACAAAGTACACTCATATGGGTCCATCAACAGAGTGATAATAAATAACCATCATTGCAATTAAAATTTTTCTCTTTTTAAGGTTGTGTTTCTATGATATAAAATTTTATCATCCTTCAAAAATGTATACTTTGCATCAGAAAACCAATACTATTCATATTAGTTTTCCCCCACCCCATCCCAAGGAGAGGCATGACATGTAAAAAGCACTGGATTCACAGCAAATCACATCCCAGCTACGAATCTACAATTAGTTGTGTGACCTTGGACAAACCACTTGATCTTGCTGGGTGTCCCAGTTTCCTCTTCTAAAAAACAGGAATTAGCTTACCATCTGTGAAATTAAATGGTCAAGATGAAAAACAGTGGAGAGGGATAGGAAGTTTATTGGATAATGAAGTCAGGATCTAAAAAGATTACAACAGGGTAGAATGATGGATTTATCTAAGACTTTTTTTTGACCCAGAGTTATGATTTAATCAGATTAGGGCATGGAAACTCCTTTCATTAATAATCAGCTGCTACCTGTAATTTATCATCTTAGACAGTTAAGAAATTGTGGCTTCCTCATGGCACAATCAAAGTGCATTTAAAATTTTCCTTTTTTTTTAAGCAAGGCCAAAAATATTAAGAATTATTTTTTCTCTATATAACCCTTTCTAAAATCGTTGGGAAAATCTTTTGAAAAAGTGGGTGAGTGTTTTTTACCATAAAAAGCATTTTATAAGTAGGTCCTAAACCCAGACATATTTGACTCGTGTGAGTCAAATATTTGACAAGCCTCTATCCAGCCACTATGCCATACCAATGAAACACAACTGGGATAATATAAAGTCCCACACTTGGCTTCAAATAACCAACAGCACAATAATGTGTAGGAAAATAGCTCAGCATTTTAATAAACAGCAAATTGAATACTCGAGTTGACATCATCAACTACTGCAGTTGTCCCAAAGATTCTTTTGATGGAAAGAATGTGAAAAAGAGCTTGCATTCTAATACTTTCATCCGGTTACCAAAAACAAACCCTAAACATTTTATCTACCTGTCCAATAGTTCAGTGAACATAGCCATACAAGAATGACAGCTAGAGAGCAAGTTACCCCAGGACTATTGCTATCTAAGCTCCATGAGAAGGATGAGAAGAATGAAATGATAGTGATGGTTATAATAATGATCCTTCAGACTTGATTCACAACTTTACATAACTCATCGAAGAGTTAGGGGATGACACTGGACTGTTGGCTAGACATTCTTGCAGGGAGCATTTCCCCTGCAACCCCAGAGAAGATAATGAAATCCTTAGCTCATAGGGTTGTTAAACTCTATTTTCCAAACATTTTTAATGTTTCACTATATGTGAGGCAGAGTGCTAAGCATTAACGTAGACATAAGGCTTAGATAGGACATGAATCCTACCCTAGTGGTGCTGAAAGTATCACACGAAAATGAGATACATACACAGACAACTTCAAGACATAATAATATATAAATGTACTAGGTATCAGATTAAAAATAAAGAGTCATGAGAGAGGGGTAAGGAAAGCATATTATACATATTGTAACACTGTATAAATATGAATTATTTTCATTGGTATTTGAGGAAGTCTACCTTTGATAGTTTTGATTTTTTTCTTATTTATTTTGAACATAAGCATCAGTCTTTGTTTTTCGTTTTTGCTACTTTGATTAGTCTTGAGGTTTTTCAAAATTGCAATTGTTCTCACATTTAATAAGCTGTTCTCCTAGTTCTGTTTATTTCACTCTTCATCAGTTCATACAAATTGTCCCATATTTTGTGAATTCATCTAATTAATCATTTCATATGTAACAATTCAATTATGTTCATGGACCACAATTAGTTCAACCATATCTCCCTTCATGGGAACGTATTCTAAGTTCTGTACTGCTACAAAAAGTGCTGCTATAAACATTCTTAGAAACATATGTATTCTAACCTTTACCAAATTTCCCTATTACCACTTAGTAATTCTGTCTGTTCACCCCCAACAATATAGTTCCTGGTTACCCAGGCATTCCAACCATAATAGGCCTCCCTAGATAGTGCTCCTATAGTCCAAACTTCTCTCTTTGACTTTCCTTTGATCTCACCTAGTTGTTATAGCTAGCAAAGAGCTAATAAACTCATTCACACTAAAGCATGAATGACTTAATAATGAGCAGAATACTAAATGGATTTTTTCTTTGTCAGTCACTCAACAAACATTTATTGAGCATTTGCTATGTGCCAAGCATTTTGCTAAACACTGGGGATACAAAGAAAGACAAAACACTAAGGAAGGCAAACATCTTGAAATTCCCTTTTGAAAGGAATGACACTTTTTTTTTAAGGGAATAACCTAATGGAATGAATAGCTAATGGCAGAGTTTCAGAT
Source organism: Phalanger gymnotis (assembly GCA_028646595.1). Taxonomy (NCBI): domain Eukaryota; kingdom Metazoa; phylum Chordata; class Mammalia; order Diprotodontia; family Phalangeridae; genus Phalanger; species Phalanger gymnotis. The sequence continues at coordinate 79,781,736 of CM053623.1, read as the reverse complement.
GTTTCCTGCTAACTCTGAATGCATACCATGGCAGAGGTCACTGATGCTACCTGTGTGCAAGTCCAATTCTGTGACTTACATATGACTCTTCTATAAAACATCTTGGACAATAAAGAACAAAGCTTCTCCCTTCTCTGCCATTACTACCAATCACAGAATAAATAATATCAGAAGAAGGCCTGATTTTAATTGCCCCACTTTGTTTTTGCTGAATCAACATGCCAGTTGAAGGGTTAGCTATAAAAAAATAATTCAGAAAAATGTTTGAAATGTATAAAAGAACATGCACAATACAGGTCTACAAAAATAGAAGTTACATTGAAAGCAAAAGATCTTAGGATATTATTGGTTTTCTCTAAGCCTCTTCTTGTTTATTCCAAAAAGAAAGTTAGTCTTTCTAAGTATCCTTTGATGAGCAAATTTTCAAATATTTTAAAGGAGTCTTTGAGTAAATGAGATTGTAATGGCATCTTTATTCCAATAGCTTTGGGTACGAATAACTAGAATGACTTTAAAGAAAGAAAAAGAATCCTGTTTAAAACCACTTTAGGGCCATCTGTCCCACACTCAGTGAAGAATCTCTATATTGAAAATATCAGTGGTGCAACAAATTCAGAGATTTGCTTGTTAAAAAAAAATTTTTTTAAGAAGATCTAGTTAGAATGTGGCGGATGAGATGGAATATTTCTGGTGATCGTGGGAACAATAAAAATTGATTATAAGAATAATAAATCACATTTATATATTTCTTTACAATTTATAAAGCTCAATACTATTTGATCGTCACAACTACCTTGTGAGGGTGTGGGATTATTTTCCCCATTTTACATATGAGAAAACTGAGCCTTGAAGAGGTCACTTTCCCAGGGTCATATAGCTAGTGGGCAAGATGAGAGATAGAATTAGGAACAGAACCAAAGGCTGAGCTTGTGAAAGAGTTAGTTGCATTTTAAGCTTTGTGAATGGAAAATAAAAGAAGAAGAAGGTATGGCATTCGGTATTGGCAAAAATCTGGACGTGATTCAGGAAGAGACGTCATAGCAGGAAGAAAGTTGCTCTGCATTTACCTTGCTGGCAAAGGAAGTCTAACTTTTTGAAGGATCATGAAATGTGCCATTAGTGACTTGGCTATCATCTTAATTCAGAAGTAATAATTATTGATTAATTAATGACAACTAACTATTATATAGTACTTTAAAGTTAACAATATATCTTAGTTACATTATTTGATTTGACCATAGTGGTTTAGAAATAGTATCTCGTTTGATCCTCACAACAATGTGAGAAGGCAATTTCAATTATTATCCTCATTGTACAGTTGCAGAAACTCAGGCAGAGTTTGCTGGTGAGAGTCTGTTGGTTTATTTGTCTCTTTCCTCAAATGTATATACATACACATACAGAGAGGTTCAACTCTACTATGTTGTTCTCTGGGTGATAATTTATTTAGCTATGGAAATCCATGAAACAAATAAATATACAAAAGGGTACTCATCCCTGTGTGGTCGCCTTATTATTCTGGAGTAATGGTTGTGGAATGGGAGAAGAGGGGATAAAGGATTCCATCATACAGTTTTTAGACTATAAAGAACAATTTAATTTTCATTACTCTAAATATGAGATCCTTGTTCAACAGCCAACAAGGTGATAATCCACAGGATTATCAACTAAACCTGAAGACACAAGGAAGTTGTGAAGTTGTTGCTAAATGAAAGACCATAATGATCAATTAAATTTTGGATATTCTCCTTGGAGAATATTGAAAGAAGTTGATTTCAATGAGCAAAAAATGAAAAAAAACCCATCACCTTTCATATGACACTTGGCCATCTTGCTCTGTAGTGCTCATGTTGAGCATATGCATACAGACCATCATGAAGATAAATGGAGTTTATGAGCCAATATTTGTTTCAAAGGATGAAGAGCAATTCATTTAAAACACATGCAGAGCCCTGGACAAAATTGTCTGAAACAATTCAACCCCCATCTCAAGAAAAGGAATAACTGAAAAAAAGGCTGTGGACCAATAACGTAGCAAAAAGAAAAATTATGGCTGACAACTAAGCTTAGTATTTAACTGGTAATCTATGAAATATTAAAAAAAATTAGAGGAAGACCTTAATGATCTTGAATAAATCTCCTATGGACTATTTATGTAAGAATATGAACAAAAACTGCAAAGTATGAGGAGGCTGGGTTGCAAATTGCAGTGTTCATAGATCCTTCAGAATATCAGAGTATCTATTAATAACCAATAAAGGAAAAGATAGAAGATGTTCTTTTCAAAAGGAAGCAAATCAAAAGTATGTCCAGGCATAACCTGCTTAATATCATTAAGTGATTTCAAACCAAAAAAGTAGTATTAGCTGAAATCACATTATGTGGTTAGTTATTTAGAAGCAAAGCTAGGAGGAATCAGAGATTCTGGAGAGGGAGTGCTGTATGGGCAGAGGGCAGGGGGTAGAGGGCACAAGTCAGAGTTGCCCAGCTGGGGAGTCAATCACCATCGTAAGGTTCTGTTTATGATGCTTCTGGGAAGAGAGATCTGTGCTTTGTTTCTTCAAGTGTGAAACAATAAACTGAGGAATGAGTATAGTAATAAATAGCTATATGTAGTAGGAATAGTAATAAATAGAAAAGAAAATATGTAAATAAACAAATCAAAGCCAATGAATGGGCTTATAGAGTAGTGGTCTTCTATTTGGCTTCCAATTCAATTCCAATTCTTGGGCTTTTTGAATACTTCTTATCTTTGGCTGGAAGAAACTTAAGTTTCCAAACTATGTAAAAACTGTCACGTCCTTTGCTGTAGATGACTGAAGAGTTTAGGAGAGCTGCAGCACCCAAGACCCTCTGTACAAATCTGGAAAACGCTGATCAAGTCTCTCTCTCGTTTGTCAAATAGTCACTTTTCACATCTTGGCAGTGCTGACATTCACATTCAAAGGACAAAGAGAAAAACCTGCCTATGCAGTTCATTTTACATTCAAGAGAGAGGAAAGTCCACCTAGCTCAAAAGACCAGTTAGAAGCAGGCATCCGACAAACAGGCAAGACAGTGAATAATGAACGAACAGTTCAAAATACCCACTTAGGTTATTAGGCTGTTCGTGACACCAGACTCAATTCTCCTATGTCTTCCCCTTCACACATAACATCTGCCTTGTGTAGGAGAAAGTGCAAATTAAAGATCTAATTCAAGACTGCCTAAGCCTACGGAACTTTCTCTAATTTGCTCTGTTTATAACATTTTTTCTAGAGAGTCAAAGGAAGACTGGATTCTGGCAGAACACACAAACAACCCCATGTCCATATGTATTTTTTTCCTATTCATAGTAATAAATAGAAAAGAAACTATGCAAACAAGCAAGTATAAGCTGATGAATGTGCTTCTAGAGTGGTGATTTCTATTTGCTATCCACTTTAATCACCTGGTGATTTAATCAGCATGTGCCCAAGTTCTTCATATTCAGGGGTAGCAGATTCCAGATCTAGGTAACAAAGCACCTAAAGTACAAAGAAATGCATCTTGTAATTACTCTGGACAAAACCAATGTCAGGCTGGTTGAGAATTATATGGATCTTGTAGAAGTTTAGCAGCATCCATTGTCCTACTCTGCTATTCACTAAAGCTGAGACAATGGGAAATTAATGGGCAGAAAAATGGAGAGTATGGAACAGATGCCTAGAAACTTGTATAATATTGTTTACAGTTAGCACTTTTGTTCTAAAGACTGCCCACTCATCTGTGAAAAAGGAAAAAAAAACTAGATAGTGTTGAGGCATTTTAAATAATTTATTTTAAATTACCTGGATGATTAGGGAAATGCTTTCTTTTGTGGCTCAATGGTAAACTATGGAGGAAAAAAAAGAGTAAGAAAAAGAAACTACCAAGAAATTACCAAGACTAAAGAAACTACGAACATATCAAGATTTTTCATATCACTGAATTTGAAATGACTACTGATTGCTTACTACCTGTTGTTGTTTGTCCTTCATTCTGGAAGAGGATCATGACATCAGGGAGGCGATACAAGTAAGTGAGTCGGATTTAAGTGAGGGAGGGCTGGGCAAAGTCACCAACCTCACTTTCTTCTCCAGAGCCATATGGGTCTAGTAGCAAGACGTAGATCAGGACAGCTGGAAATGGCCCTGGATGTGGTAGGAGAGCATGGCCTTTTTTAAGCTAAGGTCCTAAACAAAGGTCTCACTTTGTCTGAGGCAATACCTACCCAATGATTAAGGCTAGGTAAGAAGAAACAAGGCAGAAAATGGCCTCTTTTACCTATTTAAAAAAAAAAAAAACAATCTGGGAGAAGACGCTCTGGGTTTTTGGTCAAAACTGAAACAATAGCTATTCACTTTGAGCCAATCAGGGTCCAAACAATGACCAAGTGGGGAATGAATTGGCCAATGAATGAAAGCTTGAGTGATTTCGGTTTAAGGCATGGTCCTTAAGAAAGAAGTCTAGCCCATAAACCTGAAGATATGATGAGAGGAAGAGAAAGAGAGAGAGAGAGGGACAGAGAGAGATGAGGGAAAAAAAAGGCTGAGAGAAAGACAGAGACAGAGAATGCACTGTGTTGTGCAACTGGCCAGTTCCAGGAGTTGGGTCCCCAGTGGTATAAGAAATTGATAGTAGGAGAGAGTGAGAGACACTTTGCAACAAGGTCAGGAGAAGGAGAATACATGTCTGAATGTCTCAAGATATAAATTCCTTCTCAGTTCATAATAGATTTTAACCTGAAGCTTAAAATACAATGTTGCAGCGGATACAGGATTCTTAAAAAATTTGCCAACAGTAATAAAAACAATGATAACACACATTTATGTGATACCTTTAGATTTATAAGGTACTTTTCTTACAACATCTATGTTCTAAAGAATGCAGCTGTTTGCTGGCATGAAATAAATAATATAGCATTGCTTATATTCATCAGGAAAATGTGTCTGTGACATCAAGGGAAACTTTGCTTAGGTGTTCTGGGGGTACCTATTTTAGGAAGGTAAAGTTCATACCTTATTAAATGCTAACTGTTAACATTCCTAGCAGATTAGGAGATCTGAATGCCGGGAACTCCAGGGCCAATATTCTATCACTGCAACCATACATTTAAGAAAGTGAAAATGATGAAAATGTAGTGCTTATGTGTAAATGATCAAAGCACCCAGTGATTAACCTTAATTGCTTCAGATTGCTCACTGAGGAGTCCCAAATTACTCAGTGCCCAAGGAGTTGATAATAGTGATTGCAACAAGATAATTTAGTTTCTATTACTGTAGATGGGTTCTCTTCCTTTTCCCCTTAATACCCCCAAAATGCTTTAAAGCAAGACTTTTAATTTGTTGGCTAAAAGGATACACATACTGAGAAGAGAGCTTGAAAAGTTCTCTCTGGAATATTTCCATGCACCAAGCAGTTTGACCATACCTAGCATAGACTGAAAATTTTACTTAAAAATATATATAATCTAGTGACACTTGGGACTTAGGTTTACTTGTGAAAACTGACTGACAGTTGTATATGCATATTAAATTACTGAGTGAGTGAGGAAGAAAACTCTGAATATGAAATACAGCTGGAGATTATCAGGCTGGGAGACACACAGAAGACTGCAGCTAAATGTATAATATAATGAAGAATTATCCTATGTCCAAGAATTCATGAAAGATGAATTAGAAAGATGTGGGGGGAGGGGCGGGTAGAATCTGGGGAAGCCTTAATACATTTACATTCTACTGAAACCTCTTTGTCTTATATCAACCTTACCTTCTCTTTAGAATGCATCTTTTCTTTGATTGAGAATTATGTTTGTATTGTTGCTCATTACAAGGTTAGTGGGGAGTACTGGAAAGAAACTGTTCATTCCTAGATCATCTATGGGAGGAATATAGAACCCACTTCCAGAATCAGTACGGGAGAACATCCAACCCGAACAAGTTATAAGACTTATAGGAACCTATCGAGTATATGACAGTTGTAAGGGGTGAGTAAAGCAACCAAGAAGGAATGGAAAAACCGAGCTTGGAAGGAACCTTAGAAGCTTTCCAATCCAACTCTTTTATTTTACAGATGAGAAAAATGAGGTCCAAAGAAATTAAGTGACTTCCCCAAGGTCACACAAGTACTAAATGTTAGATGTGACCTTTAATCCAAGACCTCTGATGTGAGAATCACTACGTCCAGTGTTCCAGTTGAATATGAGCATAATCGAACGTCTTACTACAATGACAATAACAATAATGATAATATTAAAAGCAACAAGAAAAAGCCACAGCTTGTATTTTGGGAATTACTGTTATAATTATGTTCCCAAATTGTATTATTATTTATTATCATTGCCAAAATTCTATGCAAGTCTTACCGTCCTTATTCTGCAGATAAGAAAGCAGGCTCACAGGGTAAGTGTTAGGCAGTGTGATATAGATTTAAAAAAAAAATACTGGAGATCAAGTCAAGAGAGGTCTTGGTTTGAAACCAGTTTGTCTACTTAATAGGTCCATGACCATGGTCTTGTCCCTCACTTTCCTCATTTGTAGAATTATTTAAGTACCAGTATTACCTCTAAAGGTTGTTGTGAGGCTCGGATAATTGTGCAAAGTGCTATATGGTGGTTACTGCTGTTACTGATAATAATTGTTATTATAGATCTGTTCATGTTTACTCCCAACTAGTAAATGGATGAGCTTGCATTTGCACCTCCCTAGGAGGCACAAGGTAAGGGTAAGGCAGGGTAAGGAAGAAAGTTCTACCATTTGTGGTAGGAATAAAAAGGTGGAAGAGTCCTGGGAGACAAACAAGGAGAGAAAGAGGTCAGGGTTAGATGGCAACCACAGAGTTTACAAAATAGCAATGGTAAGACCTGGCCACGAATTGGAAGTATCTATATTAACTAAGTGATAGAGGAATAAGCCAAGAGCAAGGAAGAATAATTAGAAAATATATTTCTCTCTATCTATACATCTAACCTCAGTGTTAGTAACAGAAGAAGAGCGACTGCCTTTAAGGCATAAAACTGCCTGTGTTTTCCAAGCATGTTTTAATTTCACATCTGATAGATTACATACTAGGGCAACAATTTTCTTTTTCATTTGAGGTCACATTTCTTCTCCCAAGTTCTCTTCTATAGGCTACATATCCCTAGTTCTGGATATAGGAGAATTTCACATCTCCACAGCAGCCTCCAGTAATGTTGTAAACTAGGTTACACTCAGGGTTATTGTAACTCATAGTTGTGGGTTACATGGATTGTGGAGGCAATTTGGAACATTATTCTACACTTGGATTATACAGGATTATACTTGTAGTTAGGGGTAAGAAACACATCTATATTCTAGCCAGGTCAAAAATTAGACATGGCAGACTAGCAGCCAACCCAGTCTTGGTTCAACATGCACACATCCTGTTACTTTAGCCACATCCTGCATATTTCTGCCCACTAACCCCTTAAGCAATTTCACTAAAATATATATATATATAAAGGCTTAAGAACAAAACCAAAGTACAGATAAATCTCCTGCTGCTTACCATGGGTAGAAAGGTGCTATCTTAGAGGTTTCCATATGTAAATCCCCTAATAAAGTTTGGACTGAACATCCTGGCTTCCTGTGTCTTTTTCCTTGTAATCCCTGCATCACAAGCAGATGCAATTGGGTGCTTCAGTGCTGGGGTCTACAACAATGGTTCAAATCAAGAAATTTGCATAAGATTCTCCTCATTGGCTGAGATAACGATTTGGGTATTCAGATTTATGCCGGCATGAGGGATGGAGTTGGCAAGAACTTGAGAGAGGAGAGTTCTTCTGGCATCAACCAAAGGATGCAGTTCCAGGCTTTCTTTAAGAAGAACACCCCAGAGGGAGAAAAAGACGGGAAGATGCCAACTTGTAGAGGAACATGTCCCTGTTGTCCAGCTTGTTATGTTAGAGAATTTGAGGTGAGATTGGACAATCTCCCTCCCTCCCCCACCCCCTCTTTCTCTCTCTCTCACCCCCCCCATTATGTGGCCTATTTTAATTTATTTCTATTTGCTATCATACTGAATAAATGTGTTTATTCATCATTCACTAAGTGCAATAGTCTTTGTTTAACTAGCATTTGGTGGGTAAGGAATCAAGCCTTCTGATACAGCTTGTAGTGCTCCCGCCCTATTCAAGTCTAGTTACCAAAAAAGTGGCTTGAACCTAAAAGTCATTTCCCCTAGAATTGTGAGAAACTGGTGGGTGGCAGAGGGGAGGAGGAGAGGTAGAGATAATTCTGGTCCAGCATACCATCTCTACTTTCATCCAGGCAGAAACTGAAAGGCTTTTTGAGAGAAGAGTCAGAGAGATTCCAGAGGTACTTATTCATGCTTCCCAGTGAGCAGCATTTAGAAAAAAACATATGACATACAAATAACCTAGATGGGCAAAATATACTCCTTAAATGAGGAGAAAAGATAGCAAGGGGGATTGGAACTCCAGGCCTCAGTTTCCTCATCTATAAAACTGGATGATAATAATATTGCACAACGTAGTCAAGAATTAACTAGTAAAACAGCTGACCTTCAACTGAACATATGTTGTGTTTGATTCATAAAACACTATAGATAGAAGAGAGCTTAGCTCTTATCCAATCCAAGTCTAGGCCCAATGGACAAGTCTTCTTTGTGAAATCCATTTGTGATTTGAAAAAAAGTAATTTATTTGCAGTGTCTGACTATTATGAATACATTGATGTGTCAAAAAAAAAGGCAAAAAAACCCTTTATTTTCTCCAATGATCCCAATAGCACCTTTTTACTTGATAAACTAAGACCCAGTTTAGGGTCCAAATGATATTGATTCTCTGGTTGTACCTCTGCTAACAAGTAGCACAAGTTAATCACTGCATGCAGTTAAACAGGAAGGACAAAATCCAAAGATGTCTCAGTTGGCCCTGTTAGGATATACTGTAATCCACAAAAAAAAAAAAAAAAAGCAAAATACACAAGTTCTCTGCCTCACTTTAGATTTATATTCACTCCTGAATAAAGGCTACATGTGTCACATTGTCAGATGACTGTTTTGAAGTATGGAGACTGGATAAACATATAAAGCTAGTATCAAGCAATCATCCATTTGCATCCATTTATCTAATCACAAGTTGCTGCCACTGCCACCCACACACAGTTCCTTTAACATGAGAATGCTGAGAGTGTAGCACAACCATCCACAAATTCTGTAATATAACTTAATATATGCTTAACTCTTTCATGTTTAATTTAGGTGAACACAATCCATTTTCTATAGCATTCTAAACTTGTTATATATACAAGTATATATACTCGAACACAAACACATGATCTTACTCCAACACAGTGCAGCTGGGCATTTCATTCTAAACATAATCCTTTTAAATTCTCAAACAGATTGTACCTGAACAAGTCACTTAAACTCCTACAATAACATAGATCCTTCTCCTATGAATTTGCAGAGAGAAAGTCTATCCACTTCTCTCCTTCCTTTGCTCCTTCAAGCCAATCTCTTCATTGCTTTACTTTTTTTTACTTTGATACCTTCATGCAACTTTTTTTCCTATAATGAAAAGAGAGTAAGCTTCAAAGCTAGGAAGAGCTGGGTTCGATTTTAGCCTCTCACATACACTGGCCATGCAACCCTGTGAAAGTCTCTACATGGTGCTCTTTAGGTGACTTTCTAAAATTATTAAGTTGCAAAGAATGTACTGACCTAGGTTGGTTAAACAAATTTTTGGCAGGGAACTCCAAATATAAGTAAAATAACATGTCCATTTAATATCTCTATTTGTTCAAAACAGTTTTCATTTCTTTCTCTTTTCTTTTTGGTTCTTAGAATTGGCTGACCTTCTACTAGCTGTTCAATAAGCCATCTCCAAGTTATTTCTGTAATTGAACTTTTTATGATGGAACCATCATAATAAATACCACGGGGGGGGGGGTCAGTGATGGTACACATGATTTCTCTTGGTTAATCCCTCATTGATAGATTATATATGTAATACTCCCTTCTCTTTTGGTTATTCTATTTCTTAGGTTTTGCACTCAGTGGTTAAGAGTGATAAGCAATTAATTTTTCTGTAAGATTTACTATATGATTTAGCATATTGAATAATAACACCAGGAAAAATAAGATAACAAATTTTCAGGGATATATGGTAGCATTCTGAGCATTCAAAAACACTACTAACCATGGATTATAACCCAATATTCCTTTTTATGTAGACTGTGTTGTTTGTAGTGTGAGCCTTCTGCATCATTGTACATAATAATCATCTCATTCACTCACATGGCACTACCTACAGATCATGGATTTATATTTTTTAAACTAGTCTTTTATAGTGTTTAACAGGGCTCTTGTCACATAAAAACTTTAAGAAGAAACTCCAAAATTAGCAGATGTGTTAAGTACCTAATTAATTCATCTTCCAATAACTGAAATTAACTATGTCAGATGTGATATTCATTTCATAACTATGTGCTTGGAGTCAGATCATCAACTGGTGAAACAAGGGTCAAAGTAAAGAAATCAGAAGATCAAAGATGAGAATAAGATGTTATATGGATAATGATTTTACAACCTGATGTTTACATTATTAGTTCAGGAAAATGAGAAGTTTTTAAAAGGGTAATTTTATTTACTTCAATTGATCAATATTACTTGGAAAAACTAACTGATGGGTAGAATCACAAATAGGCTTCAAAAGCCCAGAAAAATGATGTAGCCATCAAAAATCTGATCTCCTTGTGTAATTAATGGCAATAGCCATTTACAGAATAAACTCATTTGTCACATATCAGGGGGTTTGACCAAAGACTATGAGTAATTTCTTTGAAGAAAAAGTGAAAAGAAGTTGGGGATAAAGAGTGGACAGAAAGTTTGGTATAAAATTCAGCTAAGCCAAATCATCCTGGTAGCATCTATCGATGAAACCAGAAAGACAACAAATCCTAAAGGTAACAAAAATCTGCCAGGATTTCTACATCTATTCTTATTGGTGATGATGGTGAAACTTAACAGTTTGGATTCTACAGTCTCAGTACCACAATACCCTCGGTATTGCTGGAAGAAGTGACGATCACCCTTGAGAAGATAAAGTAGGGAGGAATAGCTAGACCTAATCATATGCATATGAATGAAATTTTTGCTAAGGACACAATTTTAAAGGCATTCAAGGATTTATTTTATTTCTTAAATATTTCCTAAATATTTTGTTAAAGTAATAAAAACTGAAGAGAAGGGAAATCATTTATAATGAGAAGGAAAATTACGAGAAGAAAAAGGAGCCAAAATAATTATTATGTGCTTCCACAATAGCAGGCAATACACCTAAAACTAAAAGAAAAGAAACAGATTGAGAAAGTATCCCTGTAGAAAATAAATCCAGACTGGAAAAGGGCAAATGCCCCTATCTTCAAGAAATGGAAGACAAGTGCAATCTGTGTGTAGATTTTTTCTGACTCTTATTTTTATAACCAATTTATATATTAATTTCAACTGGACTCTCAATGTTGAATGGAAATTCATTATTCTTCCCTGACTATCACACCTGGTGGCTATTCCAAACTTTCTTCCCCTTTCAGCAAGGTCTCCACACTAATCTCAACTTCTTCTCAGAATAGGGCCTCTTTCATATTTTATTGAGAAAATCTAGGCCATCCACCATGACCACCCTCTTCTTCTGTATTCAACACCACTCTATATCATCCCTGACTGACTATGTGGTAGCTTTTCTATTTCTTGAAGCCAATTCCTATACATGTGATACCAGCCCCTTCCTGTTCCCTATAGGAAGTTGTACCTCAGATATTTATGTTTTTCAACCACTCCCACAACTTCTCTGTCTCTCTCTCTCTCTCTCTCTCTCTCTCTCTCTCTCTCTCTCTCTCTCTCAGACACACATACTCACACACACACAGACACACACCTTGCCCAGTGTCTTTTCCTGTTGCCTAAAAATATGTCTCTTGCTCACCCATCAAAGATCTATTCTTTAAACATATCAGAGACGAAGATGCTTAGTTTATTTTTTTAAAAAGCTTTCAAAACATTATCTCATTTTATCCTAATAGCAACTTTGGTAAGTGCTACTATTAACCTCAGTTTACAGACAAGAAAATTGAGGCCCAAAGAGGTTAAGTTACTTGCCCAGAAGAGGCTCATAGCTCCTAAGTCCCTAAATCGAGATTCTTGGCTCTGTGGCCAGCATTCTATCTACAATGCCACTTAGCTGACAAATTTCCTATGTCTAGTTTCTCATTTTTATAAAATTCTCAAGAAACAAAGGTCTCATGTATGCATAATATTTACAACAGTACTGTTTCTCATAGCAAATAACTGGGAAAAAACAAGTTCTCATCAAATGGGAAACAGCTGGAAAAAAACCTCACCTATAGCATATTAAAGTAATGGAAGGATAAAAAGAAATAATAGTTACGAAAAATTCAGAAATATAGGATTCTACATGAATTGATACAGAGTGAAATAAACAATACCAAAAGGAAAATATGCATAATAAATAAATACAATCGCATATATCAAAAGAACATTAACAGGAAGTTGAAGAATGGAAAACCAATGAAGATTCCAGAGGACAGATAACGAATGAAAACAATCTTCCCTCCTCACAGAAGAAAAGCAAAAGACTATGAGGATAAAATTCTGTATAAATTGACAGTTTATACACTTGCAGTACTCAGTTTGGATGTTTTTGCTTAAATTTTCTGGGTTTTCCTACGGAGATTCAACTGAAAGGTATGGGGGAGGGGCATTTTCCCCTCAGAAATAACTGGGATAAAGACAAAATAAATTGTTAAGATATTAAAAAAAATTAATGAGAATTATCTTTGCATGTATTAACAGCATCCTTCATAAAAGGCAGCTTCATAAAAAGGAAAGACCCAGGCGCAGCAAACTACATCTCTATAGTTACACAACTAACTGAGAAGTGTGGATAAGATCAGCCTGGTGTATTGTTCATTGATTTTAGAGAACCATTGGACTTGATGAAACAAAGTGCTACCTTAAGGTCAGTATATCGAAGAGTTAGTATCTCTTAGGCAACACAATTAGTGATAATTCCTAGTGCACTCTGGAAGTTGAATACAGACTATTTTTAAATACTTCAAGAGTGGTTTTTTGGATAGACTATTGTAACTGGAGAGAGGAAAACTTGGGAACAAATCCTGCCTGATACATTTATTAGCTGCCTAACAATGGGAATATTCCATAATATCTGTGATACTGTTTCCTCATCTGTAAAATGAGGATAATAATACCTGTAGCAACTGCTTAAGAGGGTTGTTGAGGCTCTAATGAGATGTCTATAAAAGGCTTTATAAAGCATGATACTACTGGTATCACAATGATCGTTATTGTTATTTAAAGTCTTATCACACAAGTTATCTCCCATGCATTTGTTAAATGAATAAAACTTTTATGATAAATGCTACAAGGATGACAAAATCTTAGATACAGAGCATGTAAACAAACAAAATATTTGTCACCATCCCAACATCATTATAACATTGTCCCTTTCATCCCAACTATCATATTTCAGGTCAAATTAACCCAAGCATTCTTATTTCTAAATACAACCTCAGAGTCCATCTAATGGAACTCCTTCATTTTAGTGATGAGGAAATGTAGCCACGGTTGTATCCTTGATCCCTTTGGCAGTCTCGTGGAGTCTATGGACCCCTTCTCAGAACAATGGTTTTAGATGCATAAGACAAATTATATAAGATTATAAAGGAATTCAATTATATTGAAATAATCAAAATATTTTTAAAAGTTCAGGGACCTCAGGTCAAGACCCTCTGTTTTGGGAGAGACAGAAGGAAGAATTGACTAGATGAGAATATGTGAAGGGTTTTATGATGTCCATTTGTCTATGGAGGACTCAAATAGATATATCAAAGTGTATTTTTTTTCAAAATAAATATACATCCCATTCAAGATAGGCTATTTCATTTTAATTTAGGTCGAGTGAATTTAACCTAGAGATTTTCATTTATTCTTGGAATGACAGAATCTTAGAGCTGGAAAGGATCTTTGAGAAATGATTTAGTGAAATGTCTTCATTTTAAACAAGAATGAATTGTGTCCTGCCCATAAAAGTGGACTGGCTTCCTCAAGGTCACATACCCACATACTGACAGAGTTTGGATTTGAACACAACTGAACCAATTAACAATTCAGTAGCTTTTCCAATACATTACATTACCTCATTACCTTTATATTTACAAGCTGTTGTGTAATGTGCCTGAACCAATCAACCAATGGGGATCCCTTTATGGGAATGGCACTCCCCTTGCAGAGTATTTTCTCCTCCCCCTATGAAAAAGAGACTGTAAGTCCCACTTCTCTCTATACCCCCTCTGCTCCTGCTTCCCTGGCTAATCATTTTCAGTTACTTATATCACTATCAATTATTCACAATAGAATTACTTATTATATTGCTCATTATAAGTAAACTTTGATATAATACATAAATCATGTACTCATGGATATCTCAGACTTTTCTGAAGCCTCACATCAGGGTATTGAGGTATAACAGAATTTACTTGAACTAGGGAAAGGGAAATCAGAAACAAACAATATCAGTTGATTAAAAATAAAGGTTTGTGGTTTTATGGCAAAGTTTTACATAGATTAAAATTGTATGGCTCCCTGTTGTGAGTTGCAAAGATCTGGGAAGGGACTTACTATGTAAGTGGTTAAATGAATCCTTTATTATATAGTCCTTGCCATGAGAAAGTGTTAATGCAACCATGAGAATTGCTCAAGGATTATGTCATTGCATTAAAATTGACTCTTTGCAGTTTTATGGTTCTAGATAGTAATAAACATAAAAAAAAAATACATTTGACTTCTTTACTGTTAAAATATCTCAAATAAATTTAAATGGATTTTTATATAAAGAGGGTGGGGACTCTTGTTCATTCTGGCTGAGAATCAAAACAGGGTACCTTAGAGAGATTTATGGCATGTAGAAGAAAAATGGGCACTCATTTCATGAGACTAGACACACCCTTCCTCCACACCTAATTCTGAACCTAATTAGATTGAGACCTAAGTATAATCCTGTCCCAAAGGTCCATGTTTTAAAAACTGCTTTATGTTTAGGGCAGTATTCTAAACTCTTTAAATGGCATCCAAGACGCACTGACTTTCTACTGAATTCTTCTCTACAAATACTGATTTCAACTCTAGCAATGAGGTACGAGTGGATTAATCAGTCACTAAGAATTTATTAAGTATCTAATGTATACCAGGCACTATGCTAAACTGTGGGGACATAAAACAGAAATGGAACAGCCCCTGCCCCCAAGGAACTTACATTCCACCAGGGAAAGAACATACACATACTACAAAATATTTACAAAATTAACAGAAGAGAAGTGGGGGGGGGGGTAGAGTGCATATTAGCTAATGAATCTGGAAGAGACGCATGCAATACTGTATATGATTATTAAAATGAGACACTCTGTTGTCAGTATTATCACATATGGTTACTATCCTCCAATCTTCTACCTCTAAATCTGTTTAGGTTTCATCCAAAGTGGTTTTTCCTTTTCTCTAGGCCTAGTGATAAGATTGTCATTTGATCTAATCTCATCTCACAGATGAAAAAAACTGGGGGCCAGAGAAGGTAAGTAGTTTACCTCAAGTCAAGCAGGTAGTAAATGGGAACCTCTAACTCTATGAATCTATTATTCCTTCCACTGAATCACTCAAGATCTAGTAAAGGTCTCACTTGGTACAGTGTATCCCCTACCTAATTCTGGTCATGACCACCTATGTCTTCTGGAACTCCCTTTGAATCTGCTGTCTACTAACTTAATTAATAGGATGTTACTTGTGAATCATTTCATGTTTTCATGTGTATGAATCTTGTCTCTCAAACTAGATAGCAAGTTCTGTATACACAGGGACGGTCTTATACAGCAGAGGACAAAGGACACATTAGACTAAATTAAGAATAAATGACTGATGTTTCCATGTACTTGGGAAACCTCTGAAAGGACTTATTTGGGGACAGAATCCAATGTATCTGAATCCTTATAGGTGGATCTTTCTAGAAAGAAGAAACAGAAGCTTCACTTGGTAATCTCATTGCTTCCCCGAATTTAATAATCACCTGTGTGCAAATGACTCTCGGACCTACCTATTTTGTCCCAAACTCTCTGCTGACCTCCAGTCTCACATTTCCAACTGCCTCGCAGATATCTTGAACTGAATGTCTAGTTAAAATTTTAAACTCATTATGTCGAAAACAGAGCTAAATCCTAAATCCTCCCTTCATCCTATCTTCCTGATTACTGTAGAGAACAACACCATCCCTTGGTCCCTCATGCTACTAACCTTGGTTGTTATCCTGGACTCCTTACTATCCCTCGCTTTCCTTCCATCTGTTGCCAAAGCTGGTCCATTTCACCTTTACACTATCCCTTGAATATACCCCCTTCTCTCTTCTGACACAGTCATCACCCTAGTGTACGTTCCCATCATCTCATGGACTATGCCAGTAGCCTGCTGCTGGGTCTACCTGGCTCAAGTCTCTCCTCACTCCTATTTATCCTTCATTTAGACACCAAATTGGTTTGACAAAAGTATATGTAACCCTCCCAACCCTAAAGCCTCAGTGGCTTCTTCTTTCCTCTAGCTGCAAATACAAATGTTCTATTTGGTATTCAAAACCCTTTATGACCTAGCTCCCTCCTACCTTTTCAGTCTTCTTACATTTTACTCCCTGATCAGTATTCTGACTTCCTGGCTGTTTCACTAACAAGAGGAATCATCTCCCAGCTATGGGCATTCTTTCTGGCTGTTCTCCATGCCAGAAATGTTCCTCCTCATCTCCATCTACTGACTTACCTGGTTTCCTTTAAGTCTCAACTAAAATCCCATCTTTTATAAGAAGCCAACCTTTCTTAGTTCTAGTGCCTTTCCTCTATCAATTATTTCCTACTTATACTATATGTAGTTTGTTTGTATATGTTTATTTGCATGTTGTCTCCCTCATTAAACTTAAACTCATTGAGGGCAAGGACTAACTTTTGAATCTCTCTGTACCTCTAGTGCTTAACACAGCAGACATTAAGTAAATGCTTACTCCTTGATCCCACTCACTCACTGATTTGTATTGTTCAGGGAAGAACCCAGGACCAAAAAGAGGGACACTAAATGAAACAGTGTGTGATTCCAGATTGCAAAAGTGTTTTTTGTCTGAGAAGAAGAGCTTTCTAGAGTTTCTAAAATCTATCAAGTATGGGGGCAGGAGAATTAAGGGGAGGAAGACTTCTGTAGACATAATAAGCTAGGATGTTTAGAAAGTTCTGAGCAAGGTCTGGAGTCTGAAGCTGCTGCTCAAGGTTGCTTTGGGCTGGTCAAGGCGAGGTCTGTGGTTTCTAGCAGCTACAGGCATCTCCAAATTTGGCTAGAGTTCACTCACAAAGAATCACTGTTATGTCAAGCAGCTCTGGTGCTCAGAAATCCTTTTAATTGGCTGTTTGTTGTGCCATTGTCCTGTTCCCCTTTAAAGAATGGAAGCTCTAACATATAGTATAGTCATTACAGAGTCTGTGTTCACAGTATCATGGATAAGGTACTGGATTCAGAATAGGGAAACCTGGATCCAAAGGTCATGTTGAAGATTTACTAGCTCTGTGACCATAAGAAAATTAAACTCTGTGCCTCAGTTTCCTCAATTTTAAAATGAAGGAATTAGACTCAATGGTCTCCAATATCCCTTCTATCTCTAAATCTGTGGTCCTGTGAAAACCGGTCATGTGTGGGTATCATGTTAAAACCAATAAGAATTGAAATGAATTTCTGTTCAAGACAAACTATTGGGCTCTCAAACTGCAATATTCTGAAAAATTTCTTATGCTTCTTGTAAAAAAATAAGCTGGGAAACGGTCTAAGCATATACTTCTGTAATATTAGAAAAGATTTACAAAATAAACTTTTAAGTTATTTTAAAGTAATGCATTTTTGGTCATCAAATTAAGCATTGTTTTCTTTCTAAAGCAGAAGTGAGATTTATGCTATAATAAATCAGTAAATATATCTGTCTATATGCACATCATGTGTTAAAAGTCATATAAAATAAAGCCTGCACAAGTAAATGAAAAAATATACATTATTCACTTATTTGCAGAAGTGACATTTCCAGTTACTTATTCATGAGAATTTCATGATGCATTAGTAAGTATGCTGCAGGATACTTTGGAAAAGTAATGATGGTTTGGTAATATAAGATCTCCCCACAGCCTTCCACTATTGTATCTTCTCAAAGAAATAAATGAGGTGAGACTTGCTTTGCAGTATAATGCAGGAGCACTTAGTATCTGCCACACATTGTCTGTTCACATATAGTATCTTTTACTGTTATTTATCTTTCTCTGTTTATGTCTTGGTTCCCCAACTGACAGCACTGAGAGATCATACCTGATATACTAACCAATGATGTCTACCATGAGATATGAGTTTGACCATTTAAAAATGTACAATATGGAATGATTTCTCACATGGCTCATTATAAAGAAATTTTTCTGTAATGAGTCAATCCATAAGCGTTTATCAATTGCCTACTACGTGCCAGGTACTGTTCTTGGGGATACAAAGATGGACAAAAGACAGTCCCTGACCTTAAGGAGCTTATAGTCAGTGATGTGGCCATAGATGTAACAACATTTTCTGAACTTTCTTTTACATTTTGGCTAAAGTACTGGATATTTTTTTCAAGTTATACATTCTAAATACCACTTCTTATTCTTATGTGATAGATGTAGAAAGTTTAGGAGATTTAACTAGATGTGTCCCACACCCAAGACAAACTTTAAGTGGTGGTGTTTCTCCCCCTAAATGGATTCTTGACCATATTAATGTCCATGACATCAACACTACAAGGCACCATAATTCAAATCAATGTAAGGACCATTCTCAGTTCCAAAGAATGATTTTGAAATGTGGCTTTTTCTCCTTAGTAGGGAAGTGGTAGGCTATAGGTATAGAATGAGACATATGCTTTAAGACATGATAAATGAGTCAGAAAGAAAGAGAGACAGAGACAGAAAGGAAGGAAGGAAGGAAGGAAGGAAGGAAGGAAGGAAGGAAGGAAGGAAGGAAGGAAGGAAGAAAGAAAGAAAGAAAGAAAGAAAGAAAGAAAGAAAGAAAGAAAGAAAGAAAGAAAGAAAGAAAGGAAGGAAG
>CM053623.1:79718795-79762427 GCA_028646595.1 Phalanger gymnotis | reverse complement strand
GTAAAGACAGAAAGGAAAGAAAAAAAGGAGAGAGGGAAAGAAAGGAGAAAGAAAGCAAGGAAAGGAAGAAAGAGACAAAGAAAGAAAAGAAAAAAGAAAGGAAGGAAGGAGAGTCTGCTGTGAATATTCATATTTGGGGTTGTGTATCTCCTCAGAAATTTCACACACACACAAACCAGAGTCATCAACTTGTACTTCTATTACCTGCATGTGTGATTAACTTAAAGAAAAGATTTTACCTTATCCCATTTATTTCTCAGCAAAGACCTAACAGAAGAGTTATAGAGAAGCCTCATATTACCAAAAATCCATTACTTTCATGATATCCTGCAGCATAATTCTTGCTCTGCTACAGCGTTTGAGCATAAATAATTAACACTAAATGACATTTCTCGAATGAAGCTTTGGAAAATTTGATTAGTCTTATCTGATTGTGAATCAAATATAAGTCTTAATCTGGCATAGAGGGTGAAGGAGGAAAGGGACTTAAAATGACAAGGAAAGAAGCATATTTGCTCTTTCCAATTCAGAGAAGGACATTATATATGTGTCCCTTATACTTTGCTTTATACATCATATAGGGTATGCCAAAAAAATCCTAATTCAATTTTAAGCTGTTAAAGCTTAAAACTACAGTATATTAAGACTTTGGTAATGCCCTGTATGTTACTAAGATGTGAGGAAATTAAATGATATTTCAAATGCATTAAGGAAGAGGTGTGTGTGTGTGTATAAAAAGCCTCAGTTAAGCAGAATTTAATCAAAATGATTTTCCCTCTACAATTTATTTTCTCTGAGGAGAAATATTCCTAATATTCCATTAATTCTAAAAATAAAACAAAATAACTTCCAGGCTTTGTCTTGCTGTCAGTACAGGTTTGGCCTAATCTAAGAGAGGCCTAGTGGTACTGAGGAGAGATCACCAATGCTGAATTAGAGGATCTGAGTTCCAATCCCCTCCCTGAACTCCTTCACCACCTTGGAAAATAAGAGGAGAAGGCAACAAGAACATATTAACATTACAAATATAATCTCATTTGATCCTCAGGATACCCCTGTGAGGTGGGTACAATTATTATCCCCATTTTACAGCTGAGCAAACTAAGGCACAGAGATTTTAAGTAATTTGCCCAGGATCACACAGATAATAGGGTCTGAAACGACATTTGTACTAGGGCCTTCCTGACTCCGGGCCTAGTGTTCTGTGTACTACGGTGCCCCCTAATGCCCCGCACATAATCTGTCTGAGCTCCTACCCCCTCATCTGTTAAGTGGCAGGGTGGGGTTCTGTGGCCTCAAATGTCCCTTGCGTCTATGATGATGTACCTTCTTTGAGTACAGCACTGTGTAACAAAAAGTGTGATTTGAAATGCCAATCATGTCATACTGAAACCGACTGTCAAATTAAGATTAAATTCTGTACAACATGCCTTCCTCCTAATGCAAGAAACTAAACCAAGACATTTTGGAAAGATTTTCAACCAAAAGGGTCTTCCTTAGAAAGAGATAACAAAAACAAACACAATGTCATGCTGTGGCACTCCAGTGATGAGAAGTTATAACGGAATTACAACGTGTTTGCACATCCCCAACTCTGCACATCCAGGGAGAGAAAGAAGAACTGCGTACCCATACACAACATTAAACATTCGATTAATTCATTTCTGTTTTCTGGCTGCATTTCTCAGGCTGCAAATAATGGAAGCTAGAGTACATGGCCTATTCTGTAGATGGCAGTGCAAGTTAAACAATGATTTTTTTTTGCCTACACCCCTTCCAGTTTCTGGGAAACATCATTTTAGCAGTGTACCTAACACTGTGAAAAAAAAAAAAAGCATTCTTTACTGTACCAGAGATCTCTGCGTAATATTAACCTTTAAATATAATATCAGAACGCATTTCTAATTCATAACTTGATTGCCATTTTCCTCATATAGCATTAGGTCACAGAGAAGCTGCACTGATTTTATAAACCTGTGAATTTCACTGTTCTGGGAGCTTTTGAAGTTTTCTTTTGTTGATGTTGATATTTTTGTTTGTTTGCTTGATAAAACACCAGAATGACTTTTTTTTTTCATTTTTCATTGAAAGGTAGTTTTTGTTGGTATAAAATTTAAAGTTCTTTTTTTTCAACCAACCAATGACGTGTTTGCATTCTCTGACTTGGAAAAGAACAAATAAAATTTGCTGAAATGTTGCTGTTCGACAGCATTTCTGTATGCTCCCACCACATAAATGAAATTCACAGATGGACTGATATGAAATCAATTCTTTCTAAAGATTCCAGAACCAAAGGCTCAATGGATTGTTTCTTCCCGCACTTCCCCTGCCACATGCCCCAACCTGCTTCCCCACTAGGGAGTCCTTTCCCAATTCAGGAAGTACAGGGAAGGAAGCATAATAAAGAAGAAAGAAAAGGAAAGAGGACAGATTAAAGACCACACAGGCTATATAAAAGGAGATTGATAAACTAGAAAGCTTCTTGAGAAAAGGAAAAAAAAAATGCAAGGGACTATTTGAAGGAAGGTAAAGGCTGGATATGATAGCACAACCTTCTAATCCTTGGTACTGTGGGGGGTGAGGCTGGTGGATCACTTGAGCTCAGTTATTCTGCATTTCAGTGAGCTAAGTCTATAGGGTGTCCCCACCAAATCAGGCACCAATAAGATAAGCCTTCAGGAGCCAGAGGCTGGGAGGTTGGCTAAAGGGCAAACAAGCATAGATCAGAAACAGAGTAAGTAAAAGCTCTTGTGCCAATCAGGAGTGGGATCAAGCCTGTGAATGATGGCTATACATCCACGCTGGGAGAGATAGGGAGACTCACTACCAAAGAGAGAGGTAGAAGAAAAAAATTAAAGAATTTAAGTAAAGGAAAAGGGCAAGACTTAAAAGTGGGAAGAATTCTTTCTGGTCTGAAAGGCTGACATTTTCTATTTTGTTTTATTTAATGCGGGCCAAAGAGCCAGGGTCACTACTAATCAGAGGTATAACTAAGAATTCTTTCAGAGTCAAACTTGGTGGAAAGGGAAGAAGGAGTATGGTGGAATATAGGATGAGATAAGGACCACAGAGCAGGGCAGTAATAGTATAGGTTGACCCAAAGTATAGTTATAAAAGGAAGGTCTTAGACTTCCTCTCAGAGAATCCAAGGCTATTACCCTATACCAGCTGCGGGCTGGGGTAAGGGCAAAGTAGGTAACAGGATATGGTGATCATAATAAAGTACACAGAACTTCCCCATGTGGTATGGACTGGTGGCATACTTTTCAGCACAAGGTATGGGGATGTCAGTCTCCAGACTGTCAATGAGAGGAAGTATGCCCCCTTTACCCAAGAAAAAAAGCGTACCCTCTCAGAGGATAGAGCCCTGGGTTAAAGCTGTTGCTGCCCTAGTTAAGTTTGCTACTTTCTAATGAAACTTCCAAACGATAGTGTGGGAAGTAAGGTTCAGTGCTTGGCCTGTGGGACAAAAGCACCTTACTCAATCGTCCTTGCTTTCACCATGGCTACACATGAGGATGCCTACTCTTTGCAAGATAAATACTGAAACATATAAATACAGTAGGCCTGATAGCATATCACTGTCATTAAATTTTCAAATGAGGATGACTTCCTCCCCTTAAATAAGGATCGAGAAACCAGAAAGGGTGCTTATGTCATGACAGATAAAGTGCATCAAAGTCCTGACTTTTTTTACTTGTGTTGTTTATGATATTTACTAGGCCTGAGTGTTTTCCTAGACCACCACAGCTAACAGAACTCTTACATTGGTTCTGCCTTCAGAAATAGGCAAAGGAAGGATGGAATGCTTTCCTTCTACTCTTTTTTTTGAAACTACATTGTAGTAGATAGTACAAATCTTATCACTCCATGTACCTACAATGCCTTACTCAGTGATAATGAGCGAGAATGGAATGGTGCTGAGGTAGGATATAGTGAATCTTTTGGGAGCTAGAATGATGAGAAGGCAGGAAGTGGGAGGGAAGGAAGGTGGGAAGGTACATTGGTAACTAAGGTGGGACTTTCTTACTGTTTTAGAATGATAAATTAATTGTCTTTGACTGAGCCTTACTAGGTGCAAAGCCCCAGGCCCAAACCCCTATCTACTTAGTGTTAAGCCTATGTGGGCATGAAGCCCCCAGGGTCTTAAGGGTTGTTGCTAAGACCAGAGCCAATAGTAGGAATCTAAGTTCTGGTCCCTTGGATAACATTTGATGTCCAAAGACTGTATAAAAAGATAGAACAGAGCTATTTGCTTGAGGCTCTCACTCCTGGAGGAGTGCTGGTGTGGGACTCTGGGCAGCCGCTGTAAGAGCCTCCCAGCTCGTCAACCCAGATGTTGGTTTCTTGGTAATTATGAATTGTATTTGGTCTGTTTATAATGTTTCTAATTTGTTTGTATTTGCTCTGAAGTTCAGGGTGATGGGTTTTCCCCCTGAACTAAGTGAATGATATTTGTATGTTGGACTGAAATAAGATTGTTAATCCCTTAATGTTGCTTTCCTTAATAAAGCAGATCGAAAGAACCTATGCTGGCAGCGTTCTTGTTGTTGGGTTTGTGTTGGTCTTTCAGCCCCACAGCAGCTGCTGGCCGAATTATTGCAACAGAAGGAGGGACGGAGGGAAGAAGGGAAGGGAGGAAGGGATGAAGGAAGGGATGAAGGAAGGAAGGAAGGAGGAGAGGGAGGAAGCAAGGAAGGAAGAAAAGAGAAAGACAAAAGTAAAAAGGAAGGAAGAAGGAAGGAAAGATTGTTTACCAATTTGAACTGTTATAAAAAATTACTTTAGGGGGCAGCTAGGTGGCACAGTGAGTAGAGCACTGGCCCTGGAGTCAGGAGGACCTGAGTTCAAATCCGGCCTCAGACACTTGACACATGTACTAGCTGTGTGACCTTGGGCAAGTCATTTAACCCCAATTGCCCTGTCTTGCCCCCTGCAAAAAAAAAATGTTAAAAAAATAAAAATGACTTTAGTTGACTGATTTGACTTTTGTTTTCAAACATTTAGGAATGTGCATCAGAGGGAATTTGCCATGGGGAATTTTCACATTTGACCAAAAGGCCATTAGACATATTTGATGTATGATATTTTAATTATTCCACTATAATAATGATGGGCTCATATATCTTACTTTCATGTCAATCATGGCACATTATAATTAATATTTTTACTAAATCTACAATGTACAAATATGTCTCAGGACTTCTCATGGTTCTTATGCATATCTATTAGTGCCCTTTTTCTCTCTCTGCAGTTATTTGCCTTCATACTAGTCATACTTTATTTAGTTAATAAGCCCATAAATGTGATAACAGCCACAGTAAACATAAAGCAAAACTGTGGGAAGTGTAAAAACAAATCTAGAAAGGAAAATGGGATTCTTTCATCCAGAACTACAATTAAAAATGGTAGTGGTACTATATGTTTCAGTGGAGAGGGAGAAATATAGAAAAAGTTGAACCTAAAAACAAGATGCGTGCTGATTGTGATCCTTGTGATTTCTAGGATTTATAACTGAAATATAAACTCCCTGATGCACTGGACTGCTGGCTTCCAAGGAGTGGCACACTCTGAGGGTGTGTGTGTGTGTGTGTGTGTGTGTGTGTGTGTGTGTGTGTGAACACAGCTAATGATTTGGAGGCTTTTTGTTATTTTTAAAATTTCAGGAGACCAAGGTTAATGAAGAGGTAATGTATAGTACAGTAGAAGGAGCACTGAATTGGACATTAAGGGATTATGATTCTAATCTTTGCTTGGCCGACAACTAACTGTGTGACCAAGGGTAAGCCATTTGATTTATCTGGGCTACCGTTTCCTCCTTCATAAAAGAAAGGGTTTGACTGCGTTATCTGTAATATTTCACGCTGTCAAAATCATGCTACTATGTCATACTATGATAATGGCTTTTCCTATGGTTTCCAGACAAACAAACAGAAGACACACACACCCCATTTTCTGAAAGTAAGGCAAAGGTGGATAATCTACATTTAGTACATTTAGCTATTTTCCCTCCAAAAAGGTCTGTGTTCATTTAACTACTGCGGACAGAAACATAATTTCCCATATAATAGAATAGGCAAAAACAACTCACTTGCCCAAATAATAATTTAGGTGGAAGGCACGTACAAATTTCTTAAAATTTTAGCTATGGTATTTAATGGGTCTTAAAGAAGATGTTACCAAAGACAAAGCTACCCTAGATGTTTTCTGGATGAGAAGAAGGAAGGTCATTGTAAAAGCTACACATCTGGGACAGGTTTTCCAGCAGTGCTGCTAACCTCCATGAATAGATATTGCCTTTTCAAAGGACAATGCTGTTTCTGAGCCTGTATTCCATAACTGAAAGGGTGACTCCTCAAACACTGCGAGGTTGTCCTGATTTTCACAGCATGGGCACCAACTTCTGCTATAACCAAGGGGCAAACTTGACTAAAATGAAGCAATCGATCAAGCAGTTCATAAACAAACACTGAGTGCCTACTATGTGCTAAAAACTAAAGATAAAAAGACAAAAATGAAAGAAATGCACATTTCTGTGAGGAACCCACCAGACATGCCTCAGAGAAGTCTGCAATTTTATAGAATAGTCTCAGAAGCAATATCCAAAGAGAAGTAATGGTTGGGCTAAAAACTCCTTGTTAAAGGCAAGACTAGAACATCTCAATTTAAGGACAGTCACCCTTCTAACATAATACTGCTACTCACCAATCTTATGCCATACTTTGTACAAGCACATACTGCCAGATCAGATCTGAAAAGATGGAGCGCCCAACATTGAATACATCAAGATGACTGATCTGCAACATCTCTGCTCATGATAGTAAAATTAAAATGAGAGAAAAAAATATAATGAAATCAACATCCCAGGAGCAAATTTCATAAAGTTATCAATATATCTTAAGTATCCTTAAAAAGTCTCCTTAAGGATGTCTGTCAAATTTTTTTTTTCCAAAGAAGTCCTGAATTATCCAACCTGATTCAAGGTGTCCTTTACCTCTGGATTTCTTGCAGGGATTAGAAAAGACAAAAATGTTGTACAGATCACAATGATTTATAAGCTTCCTCAATACTTCAATAGTACATGTGATTTTATACATGTGGCCTCTCCTTCTAATGACACACTGCAACCATTTTGTGACTTAATAGATGGCCTTGGAGAGCTGCTTCAGATGAAAAAATTGTTCTTGTCCAAGCCCTAATGTCTTTCAAATCTTGATCCTTGGATGAGTGACAAAGTTCATTATTGGGCCCCTATCTGAATCCCTTCCAGCATGATAGGTCATGCCCAAGCCAGTGATAAGATTATATAAGTGATACATAAGTGATAAGATTATAAGAATTCTGACTCACCTCTACAGCACAATAATCCAGTAGAGTAATACTTTAGTGAATAATAGTAATATTTTTAAGCATATATAACTGGTTACTGTATTAGCCTGATTCACTGATTTATCTATGTTTTGCTTTTTAAAAATATTCATAGGTATATTTTCTTTTAATAGCAGACATTTACCCCTCTAGACTTTCCTCTAAGGAAAAGTCCTTACAAAGTCCTAGAAAATACAAAATAATGATTAACAGAAAGGAGGAATGTGCCCTTTAATTTCAACAACATTTTATTGATATTGGCCATTGCACTTGACCAGAGTATTATTGCCTTTTCATGCTGCATTTATTTACAGTAATTAGGTTATGTTCTCTTGGCTCTGATTTCTTCACTCTGTACCATTTCATAGAAATCTCCTTAACTTCACAGGTATCATTCCTTATAGAACAAATAATATCCCATTAGCTAGCACAGTTGGCTCATCTATCACTAATCACTGGACACCATGTGATTCTATTGTTTTGTTAAGATAAATAATGCTACTGTGGACATTTTTGTACATATGGATTTTTCTTGCTGTCAATAACCTCCTTGAGATATAGCTCCAGCACTGGGATCTCTGGGCCATGGGTTTGGAACATTTTATAACTTTTCTTGCATAATTAGTTTCCAGAATGGTTGTACCAACTCACAGCTCTTCTAGGAAAGATTTATATGTATCTGGGAAACATTTGTAGTATATGGCATATATGATGGCATGTTTGCTATTGTTGTTCAATCACATCCAAGTCTCCAGGAACCCATTTGGGCTTTTCTTAGCAAAGATCCTGGAGTGGTTTGCCATTTCCTTCTCCAACTTATTTTACAGATGAGGAAACTGAGACAAACAAGGTTAAGTAACTTGACCAGGGTCATATAGCTGGTGTCTGAGACCAAATTTGAAATCATGAAGATGAGTCTGGTACACTACTACAATACCACCTAGCTGCCCATTATGACATGCCTAGTTGATTAAATATGGTATTTAGGGTAACTTCTACAAATACAAAGCTTAAGGACCTGAATCAAGAACAGTCTCCTTTGAAAAGTCAGATTTAACTTATGCCATCTTTTCTCAGGATTCAATCTGCCTTAAGTTAAAGGTTCATTAGTTTATGAAGGTAGAGATAGTAGCCAGGACACGTTCCAAATTTTCCCCATCCATTTTTTTTCACATAGCCTCAGCCTCACATTGTAGCACCTGTCACGTGTTCCATGGCTCAGGGATGTATGCTTTGCTACTTAACCTGTTAAACTGTGTGGGGATAAGGTATAATTTAAACTGTACTGGATTTGTACTCAGAAGACATGAGTTCAAATCCCTGCTGTCTCCTAAAACTTACCATGTGTGAACTCAACCAAGCTCCTTAAGGTCTCAGTTGCCTTATCTGTAAAATCACTGTTAGACCAGGTCTAAATATTATAGGAATTAATATCACTTTTACACTTTTAGGCATCTGTCTGGCATCTAGAATAATTTTTTTTAATTGACCAAAATAAAGATATTAACAATCAGGATAGAGTGGATAGATAGAAGGCTAGCCTCAAAGTTGGGAAGATCTGCCTTTTACCTGGGTGACTACGGCAAGCCATTCAACCTCTCAGTGTCCCTAGGTAAACCTCTTAAACTGTAAATTACATAGCAGCTGATGTTTTGCCAGAGGGAGTTGCCACACTGGGAGTTCTACACCCTAATGAAATTGCAGGTCTAGACCCACAGTTCAAAAAAGCAAAAAAAAAAAAAAAGTACATATGTATACTGATAATGCAGAATTTGATCTGATTCTATACTCCTTTTAAAATTTAAGAATAGTTTCCCTAGACATCAAATGGAATAAAAGCCATAGAGAACCACATTACCCTTGATTAACACCATATCAAGGAAAGAAAATAAATGGAGATGCACAAGAGGCCAGGGTAAATTACAACTAGCTCTAAATATTGCTTTGCATCTGCAGAACGTTCATAACTTCAAAATGTTGAGAAGGGAAGTTTGTTATGCAGTCCTGGAAGAAAATTGATCTCATTTCAGCTGTCTATCACATTCCCTGCTGCAGAAAGCAGCATAATTTATTATTGCTATTAAATTGGTTGGTGATTGGGAACGCGTCACCAATGTACAAACCAGAGCTTCTAATTCTAAAGTAATTATTAACCAATTTTAGAGTTGTTAACAGGATTAAAAATATGAAGGCTATTAGTTCACTCACCTCACAAATCAGAATTTGATTAGACAATATAATATGCTAATGTGTACAATTCAAATTTCCCCCAAAAAACTTTTTATCACAGATGCTTTGACAAAATTTGTCAATAATATATGCAGTGCTAGGGAAAGGGGAGGAATGATTGATAGATGAGGGCTTTTTGTTCCTTATAAGCCTAACAAAAGTTTCTAAGCATTCTTGATTTCGATGATCTCCAACTGCTTTGGTTCAAAAGTAGGAACTTGAGTTTCGGTGATTTTCATATGTGTTGATTGGAAAAATACTTTATACGGCTACGAAAAAGAAAGATAATCATGAGAACAGTAGGACTGAGAAAGCAATGCTTCCAATTTAAAATACTGCTCTTTGCTGCTTACATCTTGAAGTTTCATTTGGAAAAATCTCATTTAAATATGTGTCATAACTATGGGTTGTATAAATATGGGTTATAGAAGCAACATAATGTGGTTATTAAACATATCTCATGTATTTATATGGACGCAAATAAGATTGTAGGAGTGTGTGCATGAATATGTGAAAGTGAAGATTAAAATCTAGCTTTTATGCAAAGAATGCAGCTGGTCAAGGAAATAGAAAGCTGGCCTTTTGGGTCAAGAAAGGTTGGACTTAAAGAAAATGAAAAAAAAGGAAATGTTTTGTTTCTATTATGGATAGACATAATTTATAATGTTGAATAAATTAAAAAGGCCAGTATTTTTTGTCTATAATTCTAACAACTCTAGAAGTAGAGTTACCATGAATATAAATGTGAATGAAATGCAGTAGGATGTGCTTATATTTATCCATAGCTATGCCTTTGGCATTTTCTTTAGGCTATAAACCTTCACTAAAAAATCTATCTTAGGAGCAGCTAGGTGGCACAGTGAGTAGAGCACCAGCCCTGAAGTCAAGAGGACCTGAGTTCAAATCCAGCCTCAGACACTTGACATACTTACTAGCTGTGTGACCTTGGGCAAGTCACTTAACCTCAATTGCCCTGCCTTCCCCCTTGCAAAAAAACAAAACAAAACAAAAAAGACTTCTTACTCACAAGGCCTCTATCAATGAAATCAATATTTAGATGATCAATCAGAGGTTTTAAAAAAAATAAATCAGACCCAGGTATGGGTTTTGATTTCTTGTTTCTTTTTGTGCATTTCCGTCACAGTAGGAAATAATTAATATAAGAAGGCCCCCTTCAAAATCAGTAGAAAATCCCTTGAAAAGAAAATAGATTAAACACAGTTCATAATTAATCAACAGCTCTTCTCCAAACTTCAAGAGATTCTATTCTGAATGAGATATTGTAACAGTCCCTAGGTAGGAAACTATCTCTGTGGACAAAATGACATCACATTGGAGGGTATTGGCTTCTGCCCCCCCCCCAAAAAAAGGAACCTAGAAACTCCTTAACCCTATTCTCTAAAGACTTTGTTCTTTTCTGTGCTGGATCCCTGAAGGCTCCTATCTAGGACACAGGCTGGGGGCTTGCCTAAACAGTCTTATTCTTTTTTATTGACCAAAGATAGAGATCCTCTGATAAGGGGAAATGAAAGGAACTCAAGTTGTTCATTTACTTGACTTTCCCATTACCTCGATCCCATGTGTGCCTCAGGAAAAAAAAAAATCTGGTAGGGCTTACAGAACTTTTTCTCAAGAAACCAATATTTGGTTATAAAACAGCTAAGGCTATGCCCAAATATGCAAACAGATTAGATAGCTGAGTCAAATATCTGGATAATTTAGGCTAAACCCCTATTTTCATAGGTGACATCCCTTTAAGGAAAAAAAATTCTTAATTTACCCTTATGTTTGATTACCTCAGTTATCCACCTTGTTGTCTACTGCACTGTCCTTTAGATGTGAACTCCGTCTGGGGAGATAACTGTGTTTCCGCCTTTCTTAGTGTCCCGAACAGTGAACATAGAGCCTGGCACATAGTAAGTGCTAATAAATGCTTATGATTAGATTGGCACAGTGTCAGTGACCGAAAATTTTTACTGAATCACTTACTCCACAAGTCACAATAATGGGTTTCAATTTTTCAAACACGAGAACTCTTCATGGTGAGAAAAAAAAAATCTAATTGAACTGAACACCCATTTACTCCCACTTATCACAATTCAAGGACTCTATAGAATAAATAAATGGGGACAACGGTTCTTACTCTTAAGTTAAAAATAAATAAATACTGATTTTTGTCTTTGCATGTTTTCTTTTTTTATGTCACTTGTGCAGCACACAGTAAAAGCTTAATAAATACTTGCTGAATGACCAACTAGCACCAGTCAGCACAGTGACTGGTATACAGTAGGCACTTAAGTGCCTACTGAATGATTATGCTAATACCACAAATAAAGGCAGTGATATGATAAAAATAAGTATCATAAGATCACCATCTGGAGCCCACAAATAGTCCTAATTACAGGCTCTGAAAAGCACTGGAACATGGCACTGCCATAACATTTTAAAATCTCTATGTTGGCTACCTATAGGGTTGGTTTTCTCCAACCCTTATTTCTCCCTTCTATTTTTATGGTGCCATTGAGAGAAGAGAACAAAAGGATGGATTTTACAACAACGCTTTAGGGGAATACATAAAAACTCTTCCCCTTTCTGTGTTGATTCCCTTCAAGTACACTAAAGTCTATTTCAAAAGTCAAATGACAGACTAAATTAACTTTAATTTGTCTCCTTGGTCATTTAAAGGTTTCCTGCTAACTTGCTGACGGTAAGACAGTGAAACATGTTAAGAAGTAGGATAAAGAATCTCTTTCCCTTGATGTCTATATTAGAGAAGAAAGACAATTATTGATGGTAGCATAGAGACAGTCTTGTATAGGAGTGAGGGGATGGATTAGATGGTTAGGAGACCCCCTGTGGTGATACTTTTTTAAGTGAATATTACATTACAAGTCTCTAAAACCCCTTAAAAAGTTAAGCATGTCCTATAAACCCACTTCTAATTAGATTTCCATCCATTACACTCAATCTTTTCAGCTGACTGCTCCCAGATAGGGTATATATTGGAAGCAAGAACCTAAAAGACTTGGCAGGGGTGGGAGCAGGGGTGACAATTCTATTAGTATCCATATTTAAATTTACTTTTTTTGCAACTTCAATTTTTTGGTCTGCACAGCACAATTATTTGAAAAAAGTAATGACTCATTTTCATAGTTAATGTGTGTGAACTATGTTCAAAGACAAAACTCCGCCAGCATTTCACAACTTTTTACAAAGAAGACTTAATTTTCCAAAACTTTTAAATCATACGTCTAACATACCTGAGGTCAGCCATATTTCTTCTCTCTCCCAGAAAAATCTAGAAATAAGGCTTACAAAGCAAATATCTTACTATATGGTAACATAAAGGGCAGGGGGAGAGTCAGAGTCCTTCCTTTGCTTTTATTACTCAATTCTCATGGTCATAAACTTTTATGAATCTTAAATTTAAAAAAAAGTAGTCAAATGCATATGTGATTTCATCATTGTGAATATTCTCACTAAAGATAGAGAATACCCATTTATATGGTTATTCGTTGCTACAATTGTCCATATACTCTAATACGTTCACCAAGGAGGACCACCCAGTATGCTCACAGTTTTCTTTTGGTGTTCTAGATACCATAAGGATACCAAAAAGTACAGGTCATTCATTGCATTATTTATAGCTTTTGACATGTGTCCAGCCCATTTAGCACTCCCTAAGCTCATAATCTAACAGAGGAGAAACCTTCAGATAACTTTATACAAACAAAATATTTTGAGGTTAAATTGGAGATAATCAATAGAGGAAAAGCAATCATCTTAAGGGAAGACTGGGAAAGGCTTCTTATATAAGGTATGAGTTTAGCTGGGACTCAGAAGCTAGGAAAACCAGGAGATAAAGATGTGGAGTGAAAGAATTCTAGACATTTGGATCAGCCAGTGAAAATACTCTAACTCTTGATGGAGAAACTTAAAACATTTCTTTGTCATTAGTAGGTAACTGTAAGGTTGACTTGCCTACCATTGCTCTGTGGGAGATATTTACTTTAAATTTTTCAGTGTTCCATGCTTCATGGTGGGCCTTTGTTTAGGTGGAAACTTGAAATTTGCCAAAGGCAATCCATTACACTCCTATATTTCTCCCATTCAATTCTCTGCTCAACTCACTATCTACTTACAATGTGTATGCACACACGTATATATGAAAAACAGCAGAATCAGAAATAGTGATATATGTGTGTGGTAGTGAGGCAGGCAGATAAATGATGGGTAGGTAGATAGATCAAGAGATTGATGAATACAGTTGGACAAGATGTATACTGTACATGCAATGTCATTCTTCATTCATAATAACAGAAATGATTATTAATAACCAATAATTTGGGGAGATCCAGAGTTCTTCCTTTCTTTTGAAGTCCTGATTTTAAAAAGGTCAGTCACTGGAAGGGCACTGCTGATAATGAGATTAGACTAACTTTCTAATTTAAGACCCCACCCCCACCCCCCAGCCAGTGTACTCAGGCTGGGGCTTAATTCTTGGAATAGATGGCCCAAGGCTGAGGATGGTCTGGATATAGAGATGTTGTTGTTGTTGTTGTAAAGGTTGCTATTGTTTGTGGAGTGAGGGTGAGCTATGCAGTCACCAGCTTCACTTTCTCCTAGCTACCTGGTGTTAAATGGATGACCGGAGATAACCCCTGGATTTAGAGATAGTTTCTCCCAGTAAGGGTAACGAGATATCACTCTCAGCCCCTCATTTTAATATAGCCCACTTCTTATTGTGTTAAACACTCCTCTTCCAAAAGACCATATAGTCCCAGAGCCCACTACCATAAAGAGAGAAAGGGCCAGATGGCCATCCTTTTATTAATAATGCCCTGGTCTTATTAGTAAAATAATTAAATTACCCAGAAACTATGTCCTTCAAACATTTTTAATTGTCATAGTAAACAAAAAAGAAAAAGTAAAATTACATAAAATGTCAGTAATTGTACAGTTCCAAAAAAAAACTGAAAACAAAATATATCTAAAGAAATTATCTTCACAGTCCTAAGCCAAAAGAGAAATCATTGTAATAATATAAACACCTAGGGATACACGAGCATAATAACAGACGCAAAATAGATTTTTATTATTTTCACACATTCAGAAATGAAGTCTGTAATATATCTTTAGCTCACCATGATTTCCTAGTCCTTGGTAGCTTCTTTTGTTTGTTTCTATTCACTTCCAGGTAGGAATATTAATCCTCCTTGTGAGCTTATCCATTCTCTATCAAGAGTCCACCTACTTTCCTCTTAGCATTATAACTAAAAATTTGCCATAAAGAAAAGTCTCCTAATAAGCAGTATCTGCAGCCCAAATAATAATTTCCTCCAAATGTGTCTTCTTTGGTAAAATCAGATAAAACACCCTGAAATGCTGTAGTCCCTAAAGAGGAGTGGTTACTTCATATGTCCTAATTTTTCTCTATTGTTCCTTCTTTATTGTTAAAGTTGTATTCCCCTGCAATTTATTCTGAGCATTCAAGGAAATGGAATATTGAGTTGGTGTCTGTGACCTCACCAATGCAAATTAAAAGGTTCTATAAGAACCTGAAAGTTATAAAAGCAGGTGGTGAATAAGTAATAATTTTAATAAAAATGGAAAATACAGCCCACAGTGTACAATTGACGACTTTTTAAAAAGACATCTGATGTTCACAGTCTCAAAATAAATTCAAATGATTCGCTGCTGTGACATTAAACATGAGGAAAAGCAGTCAAGGCATTACATGGATGTTGGGTAAATTTTTGCAAGCCTTAGGCTTTCCACACATATCTAACACAAAGATTCACAGATTTAGAAGTGTAAAGGACCCCTGAGGAAAGGCTGGAAAGGTCTTCAAGTCCAACTCCATCATATGCGAGATGTGAATATTGAGGGCTAGAGAGGATAAGTCGCTTTGGTTCATAGAATCCTGGTTTTTGTGCTAGGAAGGACCTCTGAGCCCATCTAATCCAACCTCCTCATTTTACAGATGATGAACCTGAAGCCCACAACAGTTAAGTGCCTTGCAGTCAAACAGCAGTAAATATCACAGGAGAAATCTGAGCCTGAGTTATCTGACTCCAGTCAGTGCTTTCTATGTTGGGCTAAGGTGGCCCAGGATCACACTAGCTAAAAAGTGGCAGAAATAGGGATAGGAACCCGCGTGCTCCAAATCCAACACTCAAATTTCACTTCGACTTGCTTCCTCGCAACCATTTTCCCCCTGCGACTTTAATCAAATCTATTGTTCATCTCATCAGAGACCACCCTGATATTCTGACATTACAGGTTTCCAATCAATGAGACTCCTGTGTAAATTGACCTGAATTTTTTTGTTTCATAATTTTGATCTTCTAAAAATATAAAGAAGAAGCAGTTCTGGGGTTTTATTTACCCTTTCTCCTAACCCAATTTACATTGTGCAAAATGAAGCATTACTTCAGAGTCTGGGCACATCAAAGGAAATCAGTGGGAACTTTTTCAGCCTTGTTTTTTCCCCCTCCAGGAAAGTCGTGCATATTGGAGTAAATCAATTTAGTTTCCCCAGATTTGTTGTTTTAGATCTTAAGTGGCCAATTGTTTCTTGCTTTGTTTTCTGAAAAGTGCCCCCCTGGTTTCTGGGTAACCAGATGGCATGCTCCAGGTGTACGTATGCCCTGAAAGTTTTTTAAATGACCTATTAGGAATCCAGTTTCCTTATTATACAATCCAGGACAGATTTTGCAGTTAACTTCTCTCTTAATTATGGATATTGACTTTGTGTTCAAACTAGAATTTTGGCTACTTCTAGTCATCATTTTGTTTTGTTTTTGTGGGTTTTTTTGCTCTTTTAACATCAGTTTCTATTTTCAGAGGTTGAAAATTGAGGACTTATCTGCAGTGGTTTAAGAATCACTCTGATATTTAGGCTAATCTAGTGGATAGAAAAGAGTGGAAGGCAATCAAAGTAATTGATAAAGTAGAAATAGAGACATACTAGGAGGACAAGGTGCTGACTGTCTGCTGTACTTCGGAACCTTAGGCAAGTCACTTGGTTATTTAACTTCCATTTGCCTCAGTCTCCTCAAGTGTGAAATGGGGATAATAATAGCACCTACCTCGCAGGATTGTTGTGAGGACCAAATGAGATACTATTTGTAAAGAGCTTAGCACAATGTTTGGCTATAGTAGCCAAACATATACACATACATATATGCATACGTATACATATACTTGCACACATATATACACAAATATGCACAGATATGTGTATGCATATATAAAACATAGATAGCTAAATACAAACAGTAGGTGCTATATAAATACTTAATCCCTTCCCCCTATCTTTGTAACTCCAGGAAAATAATTTTCTTACTCTGAGCCTCCATTTCCCCTCTAAAATGGGAATAATAATATACTACCAACCTCAGAAGGTTGCTGGCAAGAATGCATTTTAGTACCCTTAAGGCACCACAGAAATCTGACTTTCCAGTTTTACACATATGTGCTCCTACTGTGTAACCTTGTCTCACCAAGCCCCTAGGAAACTATTGTCAAACCATGCTTCCCAGCCTCACTAAAATGTCATAAGTATCAACACTAGAACTACCTTCCCTAAAGCATTTGAAATCTTGCCAGCCTTTCCCAACATGCCTCCTTCCCCTGCAAAGTGTGTTCCAACCAAACAGGGCTTTTCTTTGCTCCCCAGGCACAATGCTCCAGTCTTCAGAGGGTGTCAAAGCAGTGTGGGGACTTTCACACGAGTTAAGTAGGCCTATTATGCTTAATTTAATAGTCCTATATTATAGAATCACAGGGACACCCAATTTCATAGGCATCTTGTCTAACCCACACCCCAAAAAAGAATCTTTTCCACAACATACCTAAAATGGTCGCACAGCTTTTGCTTAAAAGCCTCCAATAAGGGGAGAACCACCAAGCTCGATTCCAATTTTGAACACTCTGATGTCAAGCTTAAATTTGTCTCTTTACAACTTCAGTTAAATGCCCCCTTTATGTCCTAATTCTGTAGCTAAGCAGAAGTCTATTATCTTTTTCCACAATATTTGAAGACAGCTATTGCATTTCCCACACCCTTAAGTATTCTCTCTCCTAAGCTGAAAATGCCAGTTCCTTCATCATTCTTCATATAGTATGATCTTAAGGTCCTTTATGGTACTTGTTAGCAAATCAATGTCCTTCCTAAAATATAGGCACCAGAATCAAATACAATTGTCCAGGTATAAACGGACCAAAATAGAACATAGGAAGTCTATCACCTTAATATTCCTTGATGTTATGCATCTCAATCCAGCCTATGATTCCATTAACTTTCTTCTTTCATAGTTGACTAATATTGAGTTTGTAGTCTATTAAAACCTCTAAATTTTGTTTTTTTAACAAAAACTGCTATCTTGCCCAGTCAGCATTATGGTGCATTTTAATTCATGCATAAGAAAGTTTAAGGCCTAGTATGATATACCCAAAGGCAGGTGCATGGGGGAATGGAGTCAAAGAAAAAGGGTTTCAAAGTTAAAAAAAAAAAACAAAACAAAACAAACAAAAAAAAAACACCACGAGGCATCAATTTGCAGAGAAAGGTTTGGAGGTCAGTGATGACCTTGTGAAAATGAAGGCTTCGAAAAAGACCACACAAGTAGAATAGACTGGAAAGCTATAGGCTAAAGATAAAAAGCAAGCTGTACATAATAAATGAGATCAAGAAATTTCACCTTTCCCCTTCGAAACACACTTTTGTTTTCTGTCATCTTCGCACGTCTCCTACCTTCTTCTTTTTCTTCCTGGAACCTCACTCACTCAAATGACTTCAACCAGTCCAGTATCTCAGTACAAATAGCCAGGATAAGCTGATCACCTGAAATCTCAGCATCATGATGTTAAGCTCAGCTTTGCATAGTCTACAGGTTCTCTCCTCTCAGATTGGAGGGCTGAAGGGTAGAACATTAAACGCCTCCCAAAGCTTTCCTATATAAGGGATTGGGATCTGGACTTTCTGGGTAACTCTACTTTCCATCAGCCATTAGAACATGGACCACGTGGAACATGATGCACACACACTGGGTACCTCCTGATTCCTCCCTTCTGGTTTCCTTTTGTATGTTGTCTTCTTCTTTAGATTGTAAGCTCCTTGAGGGCAGGAACTTTCTTATCTGTGACCCCAGCACTTAGGCAATGCCTGAAACATAGTAGGCACTTGATAAATGTTTATTGAATTGAAAAAAATAATCTATGTCTTGGGTCATCCTCATCATTCACTTTATTTATTCTAGCATGGTTAGAAGAAGAGGGAGAGAGGAAGAGATAGAGAGGGAAAGAGAAGGAGGGAGTGAGGGATAAAGAGGGAAGGAATGGGAGAAAGCAGGAGGGATGTAGGGAGAGAAAAGAACAGGAAGAAGGGAGAGAGAGATAAGGACAGAGAGAGACAGATGTGAGAGAGACCGATGTGTGTGTGTGTGTGTGTGTGAGAGAGAGAGAGAGAGAGAGAGAGAGAGAGAGAGAGAGAGAGAGACAGAGAGAGAGAGAGAGAAAGATGCAAGCATAGCAGCTGTAACAGATGGAAGTTGCTTTCCAGAAGGCTGACTCTAAGCCTTGCAATGGCTGGGGTTCTTGCTTTCCCTGGCATGCAGCTCAGTTTATCAGGAGTATCCAACAGAGAGTGTCTGAATTTTGGCTTCTTGGAGAAACCACTGGAACAACAGCAGTTCTACTCCATTCTCTTTTTTCCTCTTTCATTTTATCCTGGTGAAATATAGCAGGGTTCATTTCTAAGGATTTCTTTGCTAAAATAGTATCCTGAGGTTTTGTCTGTTTTTTTGGTAAAGAAGTAGGACTGGGAAGGGGAGAGTAATCTATAACTGATTTTACTACATTTATCTGGTTGAGACATGACTCTGCCAATTTAGCAATCCACATCTTGCCTAGGGGCTTGGAGCATTTAATCAAATATATTTGTAACATATATTCTTAAACTTTTTTTTTAAGCTTTCCAGAGAAAGGAAGCCACATGGCCCTTGTTCTTCAACTAAAACCTTCAGGAGCTAATCTCATTATCTCTAAGCAAACTCACTTTGCATCTGAAAAACTGAACTCAGAGTAGAAAGACCTTAAGAGAAGGTCATGTTCACAGCCTGCCACATGGAATGCAGACAGGTAGAGTCAATTCTGCCCATTTTCCCCAGAGAGAGAAAGTAGGTATGAAAAGGACTCCTCATCTGAACTGTCCTCCTCAGTGACCACCTCTGAGCAAAACTGTGATACAGCAACTTACCCTTTCATGCCTTCATCTTTCTTTAATAGGAGAGGGTTGAGGTCTTTTAGGGCTCCTTCTACCTCTAAATCTGTGACATTTTGCACTTTGTAGATGCTTGGTAGTTGCTTCGTGAAAATTTGAGGCTTGAAAATATTTTCCCCGCATCTATGCAAAACTTTCTTTCATACTTGATATCATGGCAGTGATTTCTTTGTGTTGAGCATTGTCCTGATGTCAAAACGTATCTCTAAAATTATAGAGAGCTAATATATACTTATAGGAAGAAATGTATACTTTACCCACTTGTCACCCATTCCTTCTGAATAACACAAGACTTGCATCCATATGTATCCCATCTATTTATAGCCAGTCTCTCTTTCTACTGGGTGGGAACAGTCTGAAGAGTTCTTTGTAATACAAGCTGTCTGGGATTTGGGTGAATTGGAAGGCTGAGGATAGCCAGGGTAGAGTAGGCCTTAAAACTTGACTGTGGCCTTATAGTACATTAGTTTGAGAAAACTGATTTATCATATCCTGCCTCATTCAATCTGTCAACACAAAACTTTTGCACACTAATAACTATACCTTGACATCTCAATAACCCTTTCTTGGATTATTTTTGTGAATTCCTGACCCAGACCCTGCCTACATCCCTCTTCCCAGGGATGTCTGGCTCTGGCTCTTTTGGTTCTTATTCCTACATCTGGAACAGAACACTCCAGACTATACCCAGCCAAGTTTTGCACCTGACTATACCATCTAGGAGCTGAAGCAAATGAGGATAGTATAGAAGCTTGATTTAGATATGGAAGGTTGCGATGCAGCAAGCACTTAGGAAGCAGGGATACTATGCTGGCTCCTATGCGGGTCATAAAAGAAATCTAAGCCATGGCTTCTGATTTCAAGTCTTTTATAATCTAATGACGGAGACAAAACCAACACACATGAAATATTTAGAGAATAGTACTTAGAGAGGCATTAACAGTCAGAGGACCCTCTAAGTAGGCTTTTCACACAGCTCCAGAACTGTACTAATAGGGTTTTCACACAGCTAAAGGATATAGGGTATTGAATCAAAATCCTTTTTTCTTTCCAGTGAAAGGCAAATACATCAGATTTTTTAAATTACCAAATATACCAACTACAGGCCGAGAATCAAATTATCATTCTTCCCCTTCCCCCACTCCAGAAAACTAAAATTGCTCCTCACCATTTTTAGCATCTTAGTTTAAGATGAATACCTTTAGTCCTTGCCTCACCACCAGAGCAATATACACATGGACCATAGAAAAGCATCTGGGAGAGCAGCTGTTTCCTTTCAAACCCAAACTCCCCCCAAAAGCCTAGAATTTTAATAACTTCCTTCACCTCCCTCTACACACAAATTTATCCACTTTTGTGATATTCATATGCTTCAACACATTTATCTGTTTCCTCCTAATTCCCAGAAGGGGGGAAGTAGGGGGAAAGGTGGGGGGGGAGAGAGAGAGAGAGAGAGAGAGAGAGAGAGAGAGAGAGAGAGAGAGAGAGATTGCTTAGAATTTGTCTTAATATTTTATTGTTCTGATTTGTCTTGTATGGTTCTGAAAAAGGCCCTTTGCTTCCAAGTCCAATCATACTAGTGTATTTAACTCTGGGGTCTCCTTCCAGAGGTTATTTAGGTACCTCCTGATGAAAAGAACAAAGCCAAGAAGAAAGCTTAACATGTTTTGTTCCAGTGAAAGGGAATCAGAGTAAAATCAAAATGGTACATTCACATAAGGGGCAGCCTGAGATAGTTTAAAGATCTAAAGAATTCAAGTCAGGAGACCTTGATTTAAGACTCAATGCCAAACCATAGTAGTTATGTGTAAGGCATACTGCCCATAGAGGTTATTAGTGTGACCACAAGGGATGTCTACTCACATATAAAGGAGGCTTTGATGAGGTTAAACCAAAATGATGAGGTTAAAGAAAATGATGAGGGTAAGGAGCTACAGGTTTTTAGGGGTGCTCGAGACCCCAAAATACTGACATGCCGAGTCCCACCGAATGAATTTGACTCAAGCCTTCTCACAGCCAAAGAAAAACAAAGTTTATTAATGATTTGTCATATTAGGCAGTCTTAAGAAATCTCACCATTTGTGACGCTTGTTTTCACAAGCGAGCCAGATTCAATCTATTGAGCTAGAGCGCCTTCATGGAGGCAAGATGAGACTTAGATACAGAAAGATTGTGGGAGGGATTGGGGGGTGGTAGTCAAGTAGTCTGGGGTGACTAGAGGAAGGGTTTAGGGAAGGTCTTGAGGAGCAGTCTAAGGAGGATGATGGGACTAGAGTGACTAGAGGTCTAGACTCCAGGAAACAAAAGAAGAGGATTTTGATGAGATCAAGGGTGGGAAGCAACTGGACAATAGAGGGCTAGGCTAGGTAGAGGTTTGGGCCTAGATAAAGAAAGACTTATGGCCTCAGGAGAAGGCCAGATCAAGTGGGAAGATTCAAGGACAGTTCAAAGAGGGCTCCTAGAGACTGTACCCCATCAGGTTCAAGGGGGTTCCCAGGGACTGTAGCCCCATCAGCTTGAGGGGAGGCATGGAGAGATATCTAGAATCTTGCTAACCTTTGTCCAAGGGACACTGCGATTCTTGATTTAATGGGAATAGGAAAAAGTTATGAGGCTGGCCACCTAGTTCTCATCTGAAAGGGAGTGTACCATTAAAGAATCACATCAAAAGAATCTGTCTCCCGTTTTCAAAATGTTGCTGGTCCAGAGGCATGATTTTCAGGTGCAAAAGCTGCTAACTTCCCTGGTTGCTATCCCTTTACGGAGGTAGCTCTCCGCTTACACTGGTTTGGTGCATTCCCACAAAATGCTAGTTACACGGAAGACTATAACGAATAGTGAGTAAATCCAACCAGATAGTAAACCAGTCAGAAAATTTCTACAGATCAAAATATGATATAAAATATAGATGAGTAAATCAGCTCTTTCAGTGGGATTAAGGAGAATCTTGTCTCACCTAAGAGAGGTCTCAGTTTCACCAAAAAGGAAATTCTCTAAGGGAAGGAAACAGGAAATTGGAGAAATCTCCTTTCCAAAATAGCTTGCTCTTGCTCTCTCTCTCTCTCTCTCTCTCTTCCCTCCCCCCACATCCCCTCACCCATTATACTATTAAACCACGTATTCTCCTCTGAAGAGACATGAAGAATGTCTCTCCTCTCCAAAGCTCTCACACTAATTCGGTCCCTCCCACAATCAGCATTTTCTCCACCAATACAGAATTGCTGCAGTGGGCAGCAAACAACACAGGGTGGCCCCTCCCCAAAACATCTTAGTTGGAAATTAGCTTACACATGGGACCAAGGATAAATGACTCGGCCTCTCTGAATCTGAGTTTCATTTCTTTTCAAAATGGGGATAATGAAAGATTCATGATCTACTCCCAGAGGATTGTTATCAGAAAAGTACTTTGTGAAGATTAAGGTGCTATGTAGGATGTCCCCAAAGCCTTGGTGTAATTTTAAGATTTAATAGTTGAAAACAACATTAAGACTTCTGGGATACTCTAAGTGTGAATCATTATTTTTTAATGTACTTTCTTCATATGCATATATGTGTAATTATTATCACAGTGCCTGGCACATAGTAGGCACTCAATAAAAATGGCATATGGATCATGGGACTGGTACCCTATTCCAGAGTGTGACCAGTTGTGGCTTCTTGTCTAGTTCCCATAGTTATTGGCTGCATGCTGTGCTGAGGGAATAGACAATAAAGACCCTTTGTTTTTATCTGTACTGAGAAAAGCAGCCTTTGGTGGGAAACAAGTCAATTGAAAACACCACAGGTATTCAATTTGTATTTTTCTTAATTATATGTCAGATTTAAATCGCCCATAACCTGTTTCTCTCCCCTGGGGAGAGCTGCCACTGCAATGTTGCAAGGAGGCAATTTTGAAAAATGTTTACAAATAAGTTTGTTAAGTATTGTAATTGGTTAAAAAAAAGAAAAAGATAAAAAAAAAACCCAGTCATTAATGCATACCACTTAACACTGTCAGGGAAATACAACAATAAAAGAGATAGAAATGATTTTCAGAAAATAAAAGTGCTAATGTATCTAGAAGATATCTGAACTATAAAATGCACATACAGAAATACTGGTCTGATATGGGATCAAACCACAGTGTAATGGATCATTACTTAGAAGGATTCTGATGACTGGAGCCAGGAGTTTGGAGCTCTGAAACCTTGTTCCTGTTTCCAGATGTACTTGTGTGACCTCGGACAAATCACTTAAACTCTGCCTGAGTGTAAATGAGGAATAATTTAATGGCTGACCCCTCCTAGCCTCACTTAGCTGTTCTGAGGAATGATTTATTAAACTCTTTGAGATTCTTGAGTATAAAGCTCTAAATGAAAATAGTAGCATGGGACACCTCTCTCCATCATGCACAAAGGCACCTTCCCTGCACTGGACTATACTACATTGTCTAACACTCACGGGATACAGATTCCAGTATGAAGACATGACACCCTTCCTCTTAGCACAACAGAAGATTCTTCTCCCCACTCCCATCAGGCCCTAATAACCACTTCTCTTGGGAACTTTCTGCTGCCACAAGATGAAATGCAGTGATGTGGGATTTACAGGCTGGTCACTTTCACTTCATTGCCAGTCACCCTCCTCTACCATGTTCACATGGAGATCTTCTCAGCTCCCATGGACTTGGTTATCGCCCTTATGCAGATGACTCCCAAATCAACATTCCTAGCCCTAACCTTTCTTCTATGCTACATTCACACAGGTCACTGCCTTTCTTCTGGACATCTTAAAATGGATATGCAATATATGAGACATATATTTGAAACTCAAAATCTTCAAAACAGAATTCTATCTTTTCCCACAAGCCTGGCTCTTTTTCCAAATTCCACCATCTTCCCAGGTACCAATACTCACATCCTCAATATCATTTTTGAATTTCACAATTTCACCTGTGTATTTTCCTTTCTCTATTCAAACACCACCATTCTAGTTTAGGCCCCCATCACCTCTTACCTGGACCACTGTAATGGCTTTCTAAATAGTCTCTCTGCTGCAAGTCTCCTCCACTCAAATCAATCTTACACTCACCTATCAAGGAGATTTTACTAAAATATAGATTTGTACTTGCTATTCCCTGGTTCAGTCAGCTCCAGAGGCTCAGTGTGCCACAGAGCAAATATAAATTCCTCTGTATGGCAACTGAAGCTCTTCATAAACTGTCCTCCTTTGTTTCTTGTCTTACATTTCACTCTCTCCATGCATGGTATGCTCCAACAATGCTGGCCTACCTGAAAGACACTCCATTTTCTATCTCCCATGTTTTTGCACTGGATATCCTCCAAATCTGGAATGCTCTGCCTCTCACCAACTCCTCTTGGATACTCTGTCATCCTTTAAGACTCAGCTCAAATCTTTACCTTCTTCAGATGCCTTTTCCAGGTCCTCCTCCAAACCCCCAGATGGAATGTCTTCCCACTA
The DNA here is from genome assembly GCA_028646595.1 of Phalanger gymnotis. Classification (NCBI taxonomy): domain Eukaryota; kingdom Metazoa; phylum Chordata; class Mammalia; order Diprotodontia; family Phalangeridae; genus Phalanger; species Phalanger gymnotis. Next base: position 79,737,085 of record CM053623.1, on the reverse strand, counting down.
ACAGTAACTTCCATTTACAATGTATTTATGTGGGCCCAAATGAAATAATCTTTGTAAAGCATTCATGATAGTGCCTGGCACATAGTAGGCACCTAATAAATGCTTGCTCCCTTCCTTTCCCTTGTACTTACCTGGCTATTTGCATGCTACCTCCCTCATTAGAACATAAGCAACTAGAGCACAAGGAGTTCTTTTTTTCATCAAAAAGTTATAGCATGGATAAAATGAGAGTTTTGAAAGATGCACTGTAAATCCAAAATGGCTTTACAAATGAAAGAAAAGTCTCATTCCAAGAGAAGGGTAAACTGGTTCTAACTTACTAACCACCAATCACCATCACCATCACCATCACCATCACCTTCTTCTTCTCTTTCCTTTTTCTTGTTTGTCTTCACCTTTTTTTTTTCCCCTAGGGAACTACAAGCTCTTCCAAAGAACTAAGAACTATGTGTAATTGTGCTACTAATTTCTCTAAAGGAGAGGGGGAAGGGCAGCTCTGGAGAATGAGGCATCACGTACTGTGGATGCTGCTGCCAAGGTAGTCGTAGTCGTGAAGGATACAACATGCCAGCAAGTATGTCCCAACAAGAATAAACTGGAGAAAATCCCAGAAGGATGGCACTAGCATTAAGGGAGATAAGTAAAGCTTCCTTGTAAAAGGTGGGACGTTAGCTGGGAATTGAAGAAAGGTGGAGATATGGGAAGATGAGGAAGGGGAGAATTCCAGGGACGGGGAGCAATCAGTGAAGATGCATAGTCAGGAGAGAGAAAGTCATGTGTGAGAAACAGCAAAGAGACCAGTGTCTCTAGATCTCGAAGTTCATGGAGGGGATAAGGTATAAGAACAATACAACAGAAGTGGAGGAGGGGCAGTTTATAAAGAGTTTAGGGGAAGAAAGGGGGGGGGATTTTATATTTGATGCTGGCAGTGACAACGAGCCACTGGAGATTGTTGAATTGGGAGATGACGTGATTAGACCTGCACATGAGAAGATCAGTTTGACGGCTAAGTGGAGGAAGGACCAGAGTGAGGAAGGCCTTGCAAAAGGCATACCAACCAGCAGGCTACTGAGGCATTCCCCAGGTATGAGGTGATGAGGGACTGTACCCGGCTATGGCAATGTCAGAGGAAAGATATGAAAGATGTTACAAATGTTCAATGACAGGCTGTGAGTGTCCCACACTGAATGATTGACTGGACATCAGTTGAAAGAGATTGAAGAGCTCCAAATGACACACAGGTGGTGAGTCTGAGTGACTGTGAACGTGGTGATACACTTGACAGCAGGATGAAAGTAGAGAAAACTGTAGGGCTTGTGGGGAGTGGGAAAAGGCAATGAGCTGAGTTTTTGAAATATGTTCAAGACGTCTAAGGTACATCTAGTTCAAAAGGTCTAATAAACAGCTGGAAAAGTGGGAATGGAGGTCAAGAGAGAAATTAGGGCTGGATAAGTAGATATGAAAGTCACTAGCACAGAGATGTTAATTGAATCTTTGGTAGCTGATGAAATCACAATTAAGCAAGTACTGCGTATTGCAGGTAGTTGGTTGGCAGTTTACAATTTTAGTCCTGGAGGTAATAGCATATTCTTTCTCTCTAAGAGTGGATCCCTTTGGTAATGGGTACAAGAGTCATGTTATGTTCCCTTCAATGCTTTTTATAAATAAAAATCCAGACACACTTCTATATACTTCCAGGGGAATCAGAATGACCAAATTAATTCACTAAGGAAAGATAGATGTACCCCCCATCTCACCACACTGCAATCACTATTTACCTGCATTCACTCCTCACTTCTCTCCTATATTTCATGTAATCACCAAGGACTACTGTTCTCTCATCTCAATATATTAACTGGATGGCTGAGTGCACAGAATTCACTTCTGAATCAGCACAAAAATGAAACGTCAGAGAGGGGAAATAGGAAAGAACTCTTGAGCTAACGCTGAAGTCATTCCCATCAGTCAACCTGCCCACATGAATACTAGGAAATCAAGTCATTCACACAACTTAGGAGGCAAACCTGAAATATAATAGTGTTCTTGAATGCAAGTCAGTAAAAGATTGGCCAAGACACAAAATCCCATTCATCATATTCCCTGCAAATATACGTTAATTGTTTTCATATTTAAATGCCCAGAACCAACCATAACAAATATGGAGAAACATAAGAGAGAGAGAGAGAGAGAGATCGATCTGAGGCATGTGGTGAATTATTGCTAGTTGCTTGTGCTCTCTGCAGAATCACAAGGGCAAGAACCAAAAAGAAGAGAAATCAATCATGTCTGGCTCAAGTCCCCACAACTTATAAAACAGAATTTGGGCTGAGCTAATGAAATATATATTTAATACATTTTATCTGCCTGTTTGAAGTGTGCTATGTGACATTAGTCCTACATGAGGGAAAATAGAATCCTTACTTGAAAGAAGTACTAAACTGAAAGGTAATAGTCTTTCAAGAAAACATGCTCCAAAAATAATCTCTCTACATGTTAACACCGCCTTTGCTTGGTGTCTTTTCTCCTATGGATCAGGGTGGGGCAAGCAGGAAATGAACTGTTAATCTTTTTCTTCTCTTTTATCCAGTTAAAATTCTTACCAATATTTTAGCCTCAGCTCACCTGTCACATTTTATAGGTATCCAAAAAGTCCTGGTCAATAACAAAACTAACACAGCTAAAATTAGAGGAAAAGCAGAAAACTGATGAGGGTGGGGGTGGGTAATCTTTGCAGGAAGTTTCTCTGATAAACATCTCATTTCCGAAATATATAGGAAACTGAGTCAAATTACAAGAATAATTCCGTAACTGACAAATAGTCAAGAGAAATAGTCAGTTTTCAGAGGAAGAAATCAAAGCTATCAATAGCCATACCAAAAAAAATATGCTCTTAATCACAAATAATTGGAGAAATTTCTCAGTGCTCTATTTTCTATAGCAGTATTCTTCCAATATTTCATCCTACTCAAATCCCAAATCACCTTTGTTTCATATTACTTTCTCCAAAAAAGAAATAGTTCCAGAGAGTTGGTGTCTGATTTAACCTAAGAATGAAAATGTGGCATGAATATGAAAGTAAAATTGGTAATGGGGCCCATGCAAAGCCCCAACAACCCAGAGCATATCTTAGAAGAAACAAGTATCAAAATAAAATCACTTCCTGTTAAGTAAACTCAAAAAAGTGGAAAGCATCATATAATGTCATTAATAATCATGATATCAGGTAGTACTGCCTGTCTCTGGGAAAGGTACTTGGATATTTAGGCAGGATAGGGTTTTTATTGGGACATTTCTACTGTGTCAAAATAAAATTTATCAATAACATTTTAAATTGATTTGGGAGTGGGAATCCCATTAATACATTCCTTAATAAAGACTAAAGATTAAAAAAAAAAGAATTTATTTAGCCTATGACCTTCTATTCAATCCTAAATGTACCTTTTTTCTCGTGTCCAAAGCCATTTTATTTATTTAAAACACATATCCTTCCATCCATAAAATTAAATAAGAAAAGATTTCACTGTCACTTATATTTTGGTCGGACAAACCACAACTCCACCAGTAGGCTGCCTCTCCCAGGCTATTTCTATTTTAAGCCTTTTATTCTTAATTATGGAATAAGAGGATTCACCAATTAGAAAAAATTGCAAAATAACTAGAGGCATTCCAGACATTAGTAAATACAGAAAGTTGTTGTTGTTGTTGTTTTTAAATAAAAGGCATTCTCTTTGACCCAGAAATCATACTGAATAGAATGCAAGTCATGAAGACAACCATACTTTAGTTATTATGGGATGCCTGTGGGAAAATGCAGTGTATAGATGGCTTGTTTTTATTTCTCTTCCTGTGTTCCTTCAACCCATTATGCCCCTTGCCAAATATATGCATCTGGGGAGGAGGATGAGCTGGGCTGTGCTAGCTGAGCCAGTTTCCTTCTGGCAACTGAAATTCTGGTCCGAGGCTTTGATGCATAGAGAATGCATAAATTCTCCAAAGTGTCTCAGGAATGCTACTTAATGGGTCATGTTTTAGAAGGGTGACAACTGTCTAGTACAGTGAATGATTAACAAAGGATGCTTTCTATTTGTTTTTCTGATAGAAAATCACATAGCAAAGCAGACTGTCCCTGATTCAGGCAGGAAATATTGATCTAACAATTTAGAAGCATTCTTTCAGTCTTTAAAGAAAGTGGTTTGTCCATGTGGGAATTGAATTTTTAAAAAGAAAAAAAAAAAGGAAAAAATAGAGGCACTAACTCATGAGGTGTTTATAACCCAAGTGGGTATAGCAGGTGTACTGAACTATGACAGCTCACTAGAATGACTTTCGGAGTTGCAAATACCATGTAGAGAGAGGATCCAAGAACAGCTTTCCCATAAAAGTCAACATTAGCAAGCACTGTGTTTTTATGGATGCTGGAATTGTCCCATTGTTAGCTTAACATTTAAATGCTCTTCCAGCTAGCTTGGATAGAAATCCTAAGCAGGTATTATGACAAAGTTTTAGAATGATAGTACATAAGGACAAAAACTGTTTTTAAACTGGATTTCCATGCTAATTTTAGTATTCAATATTGTTCCACCTGCATCGAAGACTTTAATTCACTTCTTGTCAACGTTAAGACATAATTTCATGCTGTCAATTTCCCTTCTATTTTCCACCCAGATTTCTTTGAAGTAACACAAAGGAGGGGATATGAATGAGCTACTTGGAATGCACTTGGGAGTTGTCAGTTGTTTTAAATAAGAGGTCTGAGCAGTCTACAACACTAGTTGTTTTTTAAATGAGTTATTTGGCAAAATTATTGAAAACTGTGAAGCTGTATACTTCAGAATTTGCATTTCCCTTGCTTCACTGCTCTCCATCATTAGGTTCTGCCAAAAATCTTTTTTTTCATTTTCTTTCTTAATTTTCTCCGGTGAAGTTCCTAAGCCCCATTTCCTTTTTGCCTCTGTTTTCTCCCGTACTCCTTCTTTCATTTCAACTATTTTGTTTGGAATATTTACCTCCTGCTCATGCAAAATTGACATCCTTTAGTAATGGTAGGCTTTTTCAACTCCCTCTACTTACTTGCTGACCCAAAAGATTGACAGATAGACAAAGATCCAAAATTTGAAGTATTGATCAAAAGCCCCAAAGGAATTTTAATGCTTTTCCTGCAGCTCTATACTATGCTTTAATGTTTAATTACTGATTGGTATAGAAGACTTTTGTGTTAAATCATGGTTAGATTTAATAGAACCTTTGGTTTTTTTGTTGTTATGGTTTGCCTCTTTACTGCTCTGAAAACTTGAGCCATAAGATCCCATATCCAAACTTGCAAAGACTTAAACTCCATACTCTAATCCTGGGCCCTACCTGGTATAGATTTTAAAAGAGAAAAAAAAGTGTTAGGAATATCCTAGTACAAGTAGAGAATTTTGGTTTCATCTGTATATAAGGAAATGCGAGCAGCTTCCATATTTGGTAAGGAACATTTTACACCATTTTATATCATTTTTGTAATGTCAATAAGACTCAGAGTCTGAACTGATTAACCAGAAGAAAAGCCTGATCCTAACAGTCTCTTTGTTCTCTGAGTAAACTCAGAACACCTCTATTTTATGTCAACAAGCCCAGATGGAGCATTCCTTCTTCTGCCCGTGGCCATTAAGGATGAGACCTTTAGCCCCGAGTAACTATCTTGAATTATGTGACTTTTTCATATCTTAATATTTTATGAAATGTTAATGGCAAATTAAACACAGAGATCTTGGGTTGTAATTCCAATTGATACTTTGTCAACGATCTTGACTTATTGTATTTACAATCTATTCCATTAAGGAAAATCCTCTTCTTGTATTATGGTTAAACATACATGGGGATCATAAAAGTGAAGTAACACAGGCTTGCTGAGTCTGCTAAAAATAATGTATATAAGCCTTCTCATTTCTTTGTTCAGACAGTCAGAACTTATGCTCTGACTCCTTGTATGTACAAGTAATCTAGCTCTGCTATGGTTTAAGGGAAAAATAATAAACAATATGGCTTTTTGTAGGGGGCTAGCTCTGAGATGGTCCATGGTGAGAGAAGTAAATGCCAGGTTTTCCTTTAAGCCTGAGCCTGTTCTAGCTACCCTTGAGGACATGCAGAACGGCATGTAGAGATCCAACTATATCTTGGTAAGCCTCCTAGGCCTGTGCAAGGCAAGACGGTACAAAATAAGAGGTTGTGGGTCCGGAACCACATTCGTGGCTGTGATCCTCATGGGAAAGAACAGAAATATTTCAGTACGGGTATCTGCATGGGAATGATCAGGAATGTTGCAATATAGTGAGCATGGCGTATCTAAGCTACATGGGCTACGTGAGACACATGGCAGGATGTCCCAGTAAAGTATCAAAGATGTTCCAGTAAAGTAACAAAGCAATGCATTAGGTAATGGTTAAGAAACAGTATAAAGTCTATTGCTTGCTTGAATAAAGTTGAGTTCTGATTCAGACTCTGCCCAGACTCCGCTGACATGTCATTTCTCCACAGAGCACCTGAAGCTGCTGGTTGGCTTCAGATTTTTCTATCACCTAGGTTGTTTGCCTCCTTTAACCAAACTTTCAGATTAACATTGGGCAATCACTTTCTTTGTAGATCTTCACTGGTACTCACATTTGTGGGAGTAATAGCAGACCCAAAGTCAAAGACACCATCTCCATGCCCTCTCCTCAATAACAGAGGAGTATGATCTCAAATGGAAGTGTTTGGGGGCTTCTTTTAACAACCATATTGATGTAGTTTGCCATAATATAAGAGGACAGCTGATTGCACCCAAGGTTTCATGCTCATGAATTAAGTTAGAGATCTATATGCTTTGTATGTGACCTTTGATTTTCCTTGTATGGCTACTTTCTTGAAAACATCCATTTAAGAGGCATTTGCTGAGTTCAGGTAAGGAAAGTGAACAGTAAAGTCTGAATACCTTATTTTGCCTCTAGTGATGCTCTAAAGCTCCTCATATAACTTCCCATCTTTTTTACAGGGGTAATATTTTCTTTGCAGCCTTCTTGGAATAATGATAGTCCTGTATACAGAAAAGGCTATTTCCTTGTGATTAAATTTACACAATTTTGAACATGACTAACTATAAGCCATCCCTTCCCTATCCAGGCCAGCCCCCAAACCAGAATGGTAATTTAAAATTCTAACAAGAGATAGTATCTCCTTAAGGCATCATTTCCAGAAGGCCTTTTTTAAAATGTAAATATGTTTCCCAGACAAGGGCAAGAATACAGGTTTGTACTCTTTAACACTGAGGATCTGCTCTTCTTGAATTGCTGACATCTGTCAGAAAATAGGGCTATAAAGGAAGGGTTCCTAGGGTAGAAGTAAGTACTAAAGGCTGAGAGCTTGGAGCACAGCTGAGGTTTGGGAGTGGCCCAGAGATGCTTCATTAGGACTTTGAACTCTAAGGTGGTTCTTCACAGCCTACTCTATAATTAAACCTTATAATATCTACCTTCCCCCTTCTCTAGAATACATCCCTTTCGCTCCATTCACAAAGCCAGCTATCTACAACTATCTACAACTTTCTCTCGGATGACTGCAATAGCCTTCTAACTGGCCTCCCTCCTCCAAACTTGAATCTATTCCTCACTCTGCAGCCAAGGTGATTTGCAGTTCCTCAAATTGTATGTTCCGTTGCCTTTCTACACGTCCTGGTGTCCCTCATGCCAATGCTTTGCATCATCATGGTCATCTCTTGATTTCTCTTGCTTCCTTTAGGACTCAGCTCAAGTCCCGCTTTCTGCAGAAGGCCCTTCCCAGTCTGGTCTTCACCTCCTCCCTTCCCTCAACTTCCCTTAAGATCATGCAGCGGTGTGGAACTGCAGCCTCCAGGCCACAAGTGGTCCTCTAGTGAAGCCCTTTGACTAAATCCAAACTTCACAGAACAAATTCCCTTACTGAAAGGATTTGTTCTGTAAAATCTGGACTTAGTCAAAAAGATGCACCCAAGGACCTAGACAGCCACCTGTGGCCTTGAGGCTGCAGGTTCCCCACCCTTGGTCTAGGCTTGTGTGCCTTCCCCACTCAGGTTGCTTTCCATCTATATACTATAAGTATCTTCTATGTACCTAATTACATGTTGTCTCTCCCAGTAGAATGTAAGCTTCTAGAGGGGAGTGTGAGAGATTGGTAAAAGGGAAAGTTAGGTTTCTATAGAAGAGTTAATTAAGTGCCACAGAATAATTAATGAAGTGTCAGCCTGAATAAAGAAGGAGTAAAAATTAATCAGGATGAGGGTCCCCAGCCAACCAGAATAAAGTTTGTGGTTTTGCAGAAACCACAGATTCAGGATGTTATTCAGGATGTTTGGAAAACTGGTCTAAACCGGCCAGAGAATGGTCAGGGTTGAAGAGAAAACTGGGTCAAATGGCTACCAGGCATGCTTAATTGGCTAATTGAATATTACCTTACACGCCCACAGGGAGGAGTTTTCTGCCATTTTTGAACATGGGACATATGTTGGGGGTGGGGGGACATACCAAGGAGTTGTATGTGGGGGGCATGTAGAGAAGACTGTAACCCAGAAGTGAGCAGACCAATCTGTTCTCTGAGCTGATGGTACATCAATCTATGTCAGTCTAACAGAATAAAGTTGATCTCACTCCTGTATTCCCCATACCCTTTTCCTAAAGAAGGATGGAGTCTGCTCCTAGCCAAGAATGTTTACCTATTCCTTGGGATTCCTCAATAATAATAAATTGCCTATGATACCTGAATTTCAGTGTCAAGCGTATTTCTAACAGGAGGAACTATTTTTGACTTTTCTTGCACCCCTTGCACTTAGCAAAGCTCCTGGATAATAATGAGGCTGAGGAAATGCTTGCTGAGAAGAAGCCTCCCTATCCTCTCAGAAACTCCATGTAACTGTGAGAATTAACTGAGGTAATCTGGCTTTCCTGTGGTTTTATATCTTAATGTACAAAGCTAAAGGCTGAAGCCCCACCCACAAGCCATCCCCTACCCTTTGTTATGTACAGTATCTACAGTTTCTTGCTCATAAAATCACATAATATTAGACAGACCTAAGACAGATCTTAGGCAGAGCTAAGTTGTCTAGACTAGCCCATCATTCTATAAATGAAGATGCGTTGTACTAGAGAAATATACATTCTTTCACAAGGTTACTGAAGTAATAAATGAGAGAGAGGGGCCCAGAACCAGCATTTTCTGACTCCAAGGCATTTTCACCAGTGTCAGGCCACAACTTAAAACAGAGGAAATGAAACCTTAAATCTAGTGCTGGCTGTGCCATCAAGTAGCTTTGTGATCTTAGGCAAGTAAGTCATTTAATCTCATGGTCCATCCTACCTTGCTTTCACAAGGTTTTAAATATTCTTTTTTCTCCATTAGGTTATAACCTGGGTAAAATGAGATGGGAGATTTAAAATATGCTTTTCAATTCAGACCAGTCTCCTAGATTAGAAAGGTAAATGGGCTCTATCTTGCCAAGCATTGCCAACATTCTTTTTTTTTTTCCTCAGGGAAAAACAAGTTCTTCCTAGAGAACTGTGAGTTCAGAGAACTGTTACTAATTTCTCTATGGGAGAGGTAAAGCTAGTTTTGGGGAATAGGATATCAGAGGAAACTGAGGAGAGGAGTATATGACAAAAGGCAGGCCTCCAAAGGCCTTTTCTTTATTCTACTTTGACATGAGGGTGGGGGTGGGTGGGGGGTGGAAGTGTGAAGAGAAGAGGGGAGGGGCACAAGAGATCCTTCTTATTTGGTTTTATGCTCTTGAAACAGAGGGTCATGCCAGATTCAGGCCCTTGAAATATAAAGGCAGTCAGAAAAGTGAAGCAGTTGTTTTATGTTGGAAGGTTTTCAAAAAAGCCTCCAATAAGAGCCCCCATCAGTCTCAGCTAAACAATTTAAAAGCCTATCACATAGTTCTATGAGCTAAGGGGAACCAGGCCCGGCAGGTCTTCACATTCTGATGAGATCTCTAAAAGTGTGTTATGAAATACCAGCAGTGACTTCTAATTGAACTATTTCTCAGAATTTTTAAATTCTTATGCTCAAAGTGTTATCTTTTTGAATTAAATTTTATTTTCCCATACAATTTTGAAGCTTTTATATTTCATGAAGAAATTAATTATTTTAGGATATTACTTCAGAAACCCAGAGATGGTGGTCAGTCTCCTAAAACGGGAAATCCTTTTGCAATCAGTCAAATCAATTTGCTATAAACATGCGGCTGGTATTGCTCCTCCCTTGTGACAGTCTATAATGCCTGAAGGATTTAATTGGAATCAGCATTTATTTAATTACATTGAGCCTTTTCATTTTTCAAGTCAGACTTTAAGGATATAGTTAAGGTCTAGTCAAAACAAAATATATTGGAAAAACTTTTCAACAGTTGGCAAACTTTATAGGCTTTGACTGTTCCTTTATGTAAGAATAATGTCTGATCAATGGAGGAAATTATGCTGTGGCTAACTGAGCTGGTTCTAGGCATAAGCGATAAAGTCTTTTCTATAGATATTATTCTATTGTTTTCATTGGGTAAGTTTTGTCTTCAGAACCATCTACTTCCAAACATGTCATCATCCTTAAACTGAATCCTTTGCCTTCCTTTGCAGAACTCGGTTCTCTCCATAATTCTTCAGCATACTCCTGGTTTCAAAAATTTTCTCTCATACACAATACAAGGAGCATCTCAATTCACATTTAAGGCATTACTAACTAAAGATGTTACCTTTCAAAGATAAATATGCATTAAAAATAATCTTCAAAGGTCAATACTTAACCCAAAGGAAGAAATATATAATAGTGATATTTCAAGAATGAGCTGGCAGACATATAGAATAATTTCCTATAAGGCCTTCCTTCTTTCAAATCACACCATGTAGATGAACATACTCCATTCAAACGTCACACAGACCTTGTCCACATAACTGCCAAGTTTTAATGCTGTCTGAGTTGTGAAAACACTAGTGTGTACGAGAGAGAGAGAGACAGAGAGAGAGAGTGACAGAGAGAGAGACAACGACAACGCAAGCATGGTAGAGGAATTATGCAAGTACGTTACGACTCTGGGAAAAACTAAATTCGATGTTTAAAAATTTCAAAATGACTTTCAATAAGAATCAAAGGAAATTTTACTTACTGAGGTTCCATTTTAGGCCAGTTGTGGTGACTTGCTTACAAGGGTGTCCAACGGGAACAAGGCCACACCAATCACCTTCAAGTCCCGTGTCAACATGCAGTTTGTGCTTTCCCTACAAAAAGAGAAACTGTTTATTAGACAGTCCTAACCAAAGTGAAAGTATTTCCCCAAACAGATCCCAAAATGCTCAGGAAGCCACTGAGGTAGTAGATCCCCAGAGATTCTGGCAAGGATGTTTCTGGGAAAGAGAAGGGTTTCAGTTAAACAATAATTCAATGTTTACTCTAAAAATTGTAAGGAAGGTTTCTGCTGTTGCAAGGGGGAGCAAAGAATGATAAGCAAATATTAAGTACTTACTATTTGAGGCATCGTATTAATTTTTTTTGTTGTTCAGTCATTTTTCAATTGTGTCTGACTCCTCATGACCCCATTTGGGGTTTTCTTGGCAAAGATACTGAAATGGTCATCCATTTCCTTTTCAAGCTCATTTTATGAATGGGGAAACTGAGGCAAACGGTGTTAAGTGACTTGTCCAGGGTCAGACACCTAATCAGTATTTGAGACCAGATTTGAACTCAGGAAGATGAATCTAGCCCTGGCACACTTCCACTGTGCCACCTGGCTGCCTACGTGTACTAAATACTTTATAAATGATTTGATCCTCACAATTACCCTTGGAGATAGGTGCTATTATTATCCTTGTTTTACAGATGAGGAAACTAAGACAGAAAGCAGGTAAGTGATTTGCCCAATGCCACAGCTGAACACAGGTCCTTGCACTTCACCTACTGTGCCAATCAACTAGTTCAGTAGAATCCAATAAACTTTTGTTAAGTACCTACTATGTGGCAGATACTAACCTAAGAACTGGGGGTAAAATTATAAAAAAGACAGCCCTTGCCTTCAAGAAGCTCACAATTTAACACACAAAAGAAGGCAAGAAGTGGGTGGGGGAGATTGTTTTCCATGGAGTTGGAACCAGGCAGAGCAGCAGATGCAGAGGGGAGTGAGCCCCAAAGTCCAATTTTTGCCCTCTATAAAGGATGGCATTGGAAAGAGGCTCTACCCTTCACCTCTCCAATCAAAAGAGAAAAGAAGTCGAGGAAGGTAGTAAAGGTCAAGGTTTTAGTGATCAAAGAGGAAGAATGTGAAAGGGAAGATATTTCAGTTAAACTTAGCAAGTAAACACTGAATCTACCATGTACAGAGTACTACTACTAAGTTTAGAAAGTCTATTTGCTCTTCCTTAGCATACAACACTTCATCTCATTTACATGCCTTTGCTGAATTGGTTTCCCATTCTTGGAATGCATTCCCTCTTCTCACCTATGTCTATTAGTACCCTTAACTTCGTAGAAAGTTGAGTTATTTCGTCACTTCCCAGAGAGACTCTTTCCTAATTCTTCCTTCTGCACTCATTCTCTAGTGGATAATGTTAGCTATTCCCTAAGATTATTTGCCAAGTATATGTTATATTCTGTAAGTCAGAGAAAAGTTCCAGAGGTCAGGGGCTGTTTTTTGTCTTTGTATCCTGTGTGCATAGCATAATGACATACATTAAAAAAAAATTCTGAATTAGACTTGGTAAATGTGTAAGGGAACATTAATAAAATTGATGACATTTTTTGATGCAAAGAACAAAAAAGATCCTGACAGACTAGAACACAGGACCAAATCCAATGAAAGGATATTTAAGTGGGATGAGCCTGAAATTTTACATCTGAATTAAAAAAAATCAACTTCACAAATAACCAGATTGGGGGACACATGGAGTGGCAACATAATAGTTAACCTAGAAAAGTTATGGGTCTAATTTTAGTGGATTGTAAATTCAGTGAAAAAATCATGTAATGTGGCAGTCAAAAGACGGAGTGTATTCATATAGACAGTATTAAAAAAAAAAGCTGTGTCCTCCCCAATACGGAATGGGGTGTGACAGTCCCACTGTACTCATTGCCTTTGAGAGAACATCCAGAGTACACGTTTAGTTCTAAGCATCCCATTTAGGAAGGATGTTGGTAAACTCCAGAGAGGTAGGATAGTGCGATAGACAGAAAGCTGGCCTTGAAGCCAGGACGACTTGAGTTGAAGACCTGTCTTTGATGCATCTTGACTGTGTGACCCTGAATAGGTCCATTGGCTCAAAGTCTCAGTGCTCTAGGAAGCTAAGACTATAAGTTACAGAGAAGGTATTGACCTACATTGGTGGGGTGAGTTGGAAAAATGTCTCCAGATGATTTGTAAACAGGAAAATGCCTCGAGATCCTTCCTATTATGATCTGCTGAAGGAGCTAGGAGTGATTCGTTTAAAGAAGAGAAGACTCAAAAAAAAAAAAAATAAAGAAGAGAAGACTCAGTGAACAGGTTGTCTTTAAATACCAGAGGGGTTCTTATGTGGAGGAGTAATTAGACTTGGAATTAGGAATGAGAGACATTGAAGGGAAGTTACAGAGGCTTGATGACTTGAATTGAGGAAAAAAACAAACTTACTAACAACCATTAGAAAGCAGATTAGATCCTTGGGTGATAAGTTCTATAGAAGGCTGAATGGCCAATTATTTGATATGTCACAGGGGGTTTTCAGTCATGTACCTAATAGACTAAGTAGCCATCAAGGCCCTTTGTGACTGAGATTCTGTGGTTCAGTGTGTAAACCTCTTCATCAAATATATTCTTATTTCAATTGTCTCTTTTCTTCCCTGTATACTGGAATGTTGTTGAGTCCCTATCCTAATATGGCTAGTTGCTGACATCTGCACTGTAAAAATGACCCAAGGTTAGTTGAAATATAAGGCATGCAGACCAATAAAAGTCAATACTATACTATCTGACCATTTTCTCCTCCCACAGAAAATACTTTCTAATTTTCTTTAAATGTTCAATTAGGAAAGATCAAATGTAGTCTATACACAGGAGTTAAATAAGAGAAATGCAATGGAAAAAGCAATCTGAAGAGAGAAGTAAGTAGACATTAATCTCACATTATTTTAAAAGATATAATTATAAAATCGATCATTTCTGATTTGGGACAATACTTGTTTTTCTAAAAAAAAAAGACAGAATAAGATTTGTAAGGAAATAATAATAAAAAAATTAATTAATCCCCATTTCAGTTTAGAGTTCTAGAAGCTGAAAGTTCAAGAGTAATGGTTAAAAAAAAATGTATTAAATATAATTAGTGATTGGTTTAATGGGTTTTCCCCTTAAGCTTATACTCCTTCCTTCCCTCCTTTCTTTTTTCTTCATTCCTTCATTCTTTTGTTCTTTCTCCTCCCTTCCTCCCTTCATCCTTTCACTGGTTTTTTTTTCTTTTAAATTATCTGGGATAATATTCTACACATCCCGACATTAACAGATTTCTTAAGTGGATGATTGAATCTGCTTTGAGGAAAGTCTGGTTGTGAAAAGAAAGAAATCATTGGTTTTGAGGCCAGTCTTTAAAAAGGAAGACTCCATTTGTTACTAGTCCCTTCTCCATCACTATCCCAAAGGATATGGAAATAGGAATATTCTTTTATTCATTTTCCTCCCTGAAACCTTTTTTTATCTTTAACCCTACAGGAAGCCAATATGAAATCACAGACCTAGTTAAACCAAATCCTAACATTCTGTGTATCTCCAGTTGGTTCTGTGGTGTTATGATGCTGAAACGAGGCTAGCATCGCCATCAATGAATATTTATTGAGTGCTCACAGTGTGGTACCTGTTATATTAAAAATACAAGAGACAGTCTCTGTCCTTCTTAAGTGTTGATACTGGAAGTACTTACATAATATATGAACAAGGAGGGTGGATTTAGGAGCTAGTTATTTTTTATTTTGATTAAATAAGTATTTCCTGATCACTAGTTATCAGCTCTAAATACTTTCTCCCTCCTAGTACTGTTATTTATAAGCCACTCCCCTCCTGGCCAAAATGTAAGCTTTCTGACTCCTTTTGTTGTTGACATATAAGCACCCAGTGTAAAACCTTACACAGAATAAGTACTTTAATTTAATTTTGTTGGATTGAATTGAAATGTTAGCAAAGCAAACAGCAGGATAAGCTGTCTTCACACAAACCTCACCATGGAGCAATTGAAACCATATCCACCACACACGTCATGGTACAGCTGACTTCCTATCTCTTCTCAGTTCAAAGGACTCATGAATAAATTTGCATGGAAGAACAGAATATGAGGCAATGGATCTTGGAAGTATGCTCATTTGCTGTGTCCTTGGAAGTATGCTCATTTCCCCCTTTGACCAAGAGCCTAGGCTATTGGTAACTTAGCCTATTCAATTCTGTACCAAGATTTTCCTGATGCTGATAATCTGCATCCTTAGAGCAAAAACTCAGTGAAGTATCACATAGATGAAAATGATTTATGACCATGTGATGCAGGGAATTCACTACTTGGAACATTTTAGGATCGCATCTCCTTTTGTCCCGGTATATGAGTTTGTGTGATGCTCTCAGTACATGTGTACTCCCATTAGATTGTATTTATCTAGTTAGCTGGAAGAACCAGTTGGATAGATAAGGAGGATAACCAATGATGAGATTAGATTAAGCCAGCTGAGGCTTTTCTTTGAGAATATGGCTCAACAGTCTCAGGTGATGTCATGTAGGGAAGAATGTGATACTCAAAATGAAATATCTTTTTCCCTCTTTCTCATAAAATTGATTTAGCCTAAAGAAAGCAGTCCAAAGAAAGTATATTAGTAAAAAGAAAGCAGAATTATATGTACTGGTAGTTTTTATGTAACTATTTCGATATTCTAAATGCTACAGAATTTAAATAAGGGATTAAAACTCGACTGATATATACAGACAGTATAAACCAGGGCTGTCCAATCTTAGGTTTTTATTGAAACAATAGACAATATATTTTGATTTGCCATTTTTGTGAGAGCTCTGCTGTAGTTTGGCTTTACTAAAGCATTTATGTAAATTTTTATGCTTATAGGCAGGCCACATAAATTGCACTACGGGCATTTTGGACAGCCCTGGTGTACACCAAGGTCAGTATGCATGCATATGCACGGTAAGTGCATATATGGTGGTGGTATGTGGGCAAAGAGTTGAGTGGATGTGTGTGGCCTTATAGACTTACTGTCCATAAATATATAAGGACTAAAACTATAGTATCAAGTAATTAAATTTTTTCAGAAGTCATTTTATTAGTTAATAGCATTTTTCAGGTTATGGGTTGGTATTAATACCTATGATAGAAAACAATAATGAGGGTGCATATGGGAGTAACCCAAACACCAGGAAGATATGGAAAATGAAACACTACTAGTGAGGAAGGAGAAATATGAGAAAGGTAAGTAGTAGGGAGGCTTGAAAATTTAGGTTTGGAAAAGCTTAGGAGGCTACAGTTTGAGAGCTGTTCAAAAGGTTTTTCTGTTGTTAAGTTGCATCCAATTCTTTGTGACCCCACTTGGGCTTTTCTGGGCAAGGATACTGGAGTAGTTTGCCATTTCCTTCTCCAGCTCATTTTACATGTGAGGAAATTGAGGCAACAAGGGTTAAGTGACTTGCTCAGGGTCATACAGCTCGTAAGTGTCTGAGGCCAGATTTCAACTCTCCACTGCACCACCTAGCTGGACCCCCACTACCCCCAAAAAGACTTTTCTAATTTGACCTTATTAGGTACTTCGGTGCCAAAAAGATATCTCAAAAACCTTTGAAATACTTGTCACAGGATTCAGCATAAGATTCTGATCTAGAAGGAACATGAAGAAATCATCTAGTCAAACCCTGTCATTTTAGTTTGTTTTTACTAAATCTTGTTATAATATTTGTCAAATAACAAAAATTGATTTTCCCTGCTACCAACCCTCGACAAGGGGGTGTGTGTGTGTGTGTGTGTGTGTGTATGAGTGAAGAAAAACAAACCCCCTACAATAAATACTCATAGTAAAGCAAAACAAATTCCTGCACCACAACCCCCAAAGAGGGTTCTTATGATATGCTACAAGTACATTACTTCGCTTTTCAGAAGATATGCAGCATCTCTGGTGGCACAACGGAGAGAGTACTCTACCTGGAGTCAGGAGGACCTGAGTTCAAATCAAGCCTCAGACATTTATTAGCTAAATGACCCTGGGCAAGTCACTTAATCCTGTTTGCCTTAGTTTCCTCATCTGTAAAATAAGCTGAAGAAGGAAATGGCAAACTGCTCCAGTATGTTTGCCAAAAAACAACAACAACAAAAAAAAATGAAATGGGACCAGCCATAAAAACTCTCTTTGTGTTCATGGTGCCTTTAATAAAATAAATTAATCAAAATACTCTTTTACTATGTTAATTGAGTTGATTTGAAATATCAGTTGAAATAACAGTTACTCTATTAATTTAGTTGATTTGAAATATTGTCTTTAAAATTTTTTTTAAAAAACTTTCTCCTATTTTCTTAACACCTCCTATTTTGTGACACTGCTTTTTACAATGCTCTAGCTAATTTCCTTTAAGAATTTTTACCAAAATTAGGAAGGATTTTTTTTTTTTAGTTAATAGGGATCAGAGATGTAAGAGAAGACTTTTCTTTTTGATAAAAAGTACATGGAAAGTCCTCAGCAAAATGTTCCTATGTTAAGAAATAACTGTTAGGGGGGTGGAGCCAAGATGGCGGCTGGGAAGCAGTGACTGGCGTAAGCTCCCCACCAAGTCCCTCCAAAAACCTATAAAACAATGGCTCTGAACCAATTCTAGAGCTGCAGAACCCACAAAGTGGCAGAGGGAAGCAGGGCTCCAGCCCAGGACAGCCTGGATGGTCTCTTGGTAAGGTCTGTCCCACACGGAGCTCCCAGCCCCCAGCTGAGGGGAGTGGAGCTGAGCCCAGCGCGAACGGCACGAACAGACCAGAAGCAGACCTACCAGACCAGGAGACGAGCGGAGAGTGCCTTAACATGCTAAATTACTGAGCTGTGGCATCTACCAGACCTCTCAAGCCACAAAGAGCAAAGACATCAGAGAAGGTTAGTGGGAAAAGCTGTGGGACTGAGTTTGCAGTTCAGCCACTGCCCCTGGGGGCAGCTTTAGAACTAGGGCTGCAGTTGCTTCTGGCCCCAGGCCCACCTGGTGGGAAGAATTAAGTGGCTGATCAGAGCAGGAGTGAAGAGCCTGCTGAAGATTTAAGCCCAGTCCTGGGAGGGGGTTC